>OX336424.1:25633214-26322792 GCA_946903255.1 Schistosoma spindalis
TGTGATTCAAGGTCTCTAACCATCAGTTGCTATCATCTCGCGGTCCCCAACCAGGTAGTCTACATCTACCGACATGGCTCAGTCCACTTGTCATTGACTTCATGGATTTGTGCCATGTTTTGGTCTGGCTGCCCATAGCTTTCTTCTAACCTACTCCTACACCAGAAAACATAGCACATCGGCGCAGTCGGTGGTCGGGCATGCGCAACACATGTTCCAGCCACCTCAACTGATTAAGTTTCACTACTTCATCAATTGGTTCGCCATCATTACCTAGTACCCGTTTCATAACAACTGCATTACTTACTCGGTGGTCCCAGGATATACGAGCAATGTTTAGAAGACACCTATGATCAAATATTAGTAACCTACGAATATCCTCTACTCTTATTGGTCATGTTTCACTGCCATAAAGTAGGACGAAACGAACTGCTGCGCATTAAACACGTTCTTTGGTTGATAGACGGATACCTCGCCTACGCCACAAATGACGCAAGTTGGCAAAAGCTAGTCGAGCCTTCTGTATCCGTGCTGAGATTTCGTCACACACCAGACTACAAGGGCTGATGAGACTTCCGAGATAAGTGAAGCGGTCGACACGCTGAACTACTTCACTCCCTATCACTAGTTCGGGTGTCGACGCAACCCAATCCTGAAGCAACATTTTGCATTTCGAGGGAAGAAATCGCATGCCGAACATGCCTGCTTTGTTGCTTAGAGTGGTCAGCAGACTCTGAATTTTGTCAGTGTCTTTACCAAATAGAACTATGTCATCGGCATACTCTAAGTCAACAAGTGAATCTTCAGGTAGAAGTTCAACCCCTGGAAAGTCAGATGTGGAAAGTATTATTTCCAAAAGCACGTCAACGAAAAAGTTAAACAAGAATGGAGAGAGTGGACAGCTCTGAAGAACACCACTTGAGGTAATCAGTTCTGATGACAGTTCGCCATAAGCTCTCACTCGACCAGTTGTGTTCGAGTAGAGAGCCTTTATAAGGTTAATGTACTTCTTTGATACTCCTTTCAGTGACAAACACTGCCATAGAACCTCGCGATCAACAAAGTCATATGCCGCCTTAAGGTTGAGAAATACTATCATTGTGGGGCGTCTGAATGTGTGTCTATGTTCTAGGATCTGACGTAGTGTGAATATCTGGTCTATACAACCACATCCAGGTCGGAAACCAGCCTGGTTTTCCTAAGTCTGCTCTTCACGAGCGTTAGTTATGCGTCGAAGTATTATTGAAGCTAATATTTTAGACACAATATTAGTCAAACTAATTTCTCTGTGATTGTCACAAGAGGACTTTTGTCCTTTCTTATAAACTGGCACAATCAGTGATTGAGACCAGTCAGATGGGATTACGTCCAGTTCCTAGATTCTACCTAAGACTTCAGTCAATCTCGCTGCTAATACTGAACCGCCATCCTTAAAAATCTCATGGGTAAATCTGTCAAGGCCTGCTGCTCTCCCTCGCTTCAGATTTCCTATAGCTTTTTCAACTTTGGAGGACTTACATTAACTTTCCATTCAGGTAGATTGGAGATCGTGGGAAACCGAAGTGTGGCTGAAGGCCAGTTGAACTGATCCCTAAAATGTTCTGCCCATCGATCCAATCTCCTGTATTGAGAATGAATAATATGTCCATCTTTTTCGGAGATAGTTTTGCTAACAGTTGGGTTTCTAATACCGGTTTCCTTAACAAGTCTGAACAGTTGCCTGCTGTTACCTTTTGCCGCTTCCTTTTCCATGTCTCTTGCTTTCGCTACCCACCACTGTTCACGATCATTGCGTAAGCTTCTAGTCAGTTTATGCTTAGGCTGACTCCGCTCTCCGTTGTGTTCAGAGCCAGATAGAATGAGTTTTCGAGCATCTATCAGTGCGGTGGATGCTGCTGAGATCCAGTGT
This sequence comes from Schistosoma spindalis, assembly GCA_946903255.1. Lineage (NCBI taxonomy): Eukaryota > Metazoa > Platyhelminthes > Trematoda > Strigeidida > Schistosomatidae > Schistosoma > Schistosoma spindalis. Next base: position 25,635,124 of record OX336424.1, read on the forward strand.
TTTTCCCTAACCTTGTGGTTTACCGTACTTGCAGACATCACTGCTGTTTCTACAGCTTTTCGGATATCATTCCACACTGCCTCGGCGTAGGCATCACATATATGGCTGCCTAACTGTTTTTCTAATTGTTCCTGAAATATACTCTTAGCTTGACTATCATTAAGTAGGACCCTAAGGGTTTTCCTTGCAGCGTCTTCCCTATGTCCAGTAAGAGATCATGACGTAATCAAACATAAGAGAAACTTGCAAGTTGTTATGATCAAACGAAATAATAAAATTATTATCAATTACCGAAAAATGTGCTGTAAAGTAGTCATAATGATGTTAATAATAATAATAATAATAATAATAATAATAATATCGGAAGAGGGTATAATAAAACTCAAGCGCTCATACAGCTAAATCGATTGATTTATTAGGAAAGGTGAACCCATTTATCAGATAGATATCAGCGTTTTATGATTAGAATTTGAATCATTTCACAGTTTATAGACATGGCAATTTATTTCTATTCGATTACCAAAAGAATGTTCGTAATTCTTAAGTTTAAGATTCTTAATTTGAATGCGCTAATTTGTAGGTATCATAAATATTGTAATTATATACTCAGAGCTTTGGTTATATCTATGAAGTCTGTATGTTTTTATTTAAGATCAGAAGCCTTTTTTGTAAAACAAAAGAAAACTAACTAAGCTGAATCAATATTTACTTCTATGGATAAGAATAAAGACGTTTTAGTGAAGACAAATTTGTTTTTAATGATATCATTTTCCAAAACTGTACGATTGTATTTTCTACGCTGAAACATCTTCATTCTTTTTAATTAATCAATAGTCTTTTTCTATGGATAATTTCACCTTTCATACAATATACTGTGCTCAAACTGTTTTCACATTTAGGCAGATGTACAAAGTTTCAGAGTTTATTTTAGTCTTATCATGATATTAAGACATTTTACTTTAAGATCCTTCTTAAAAATATTCATTACTGAATAAAAACTATAAGAATTTTAAATAAACAATCGCATAACAATCTCTGGTTTCCTACGCTTCTACAGTTAGTCTTAGCATATATATGATTATATAATCAATTTTTAGTTCATGTGAAAAATCATTAAAGAATGTCTGTAACCTTGGTCGTTGTAATAATTAAAATCATAAAAGTGTTATAATAAATGATACAATAATGGATTATTCAATCCCTTAATGTAGTTTGGTTTATTAATTGTATCACTTAAGTGTATAATTGATTTATATATATATATATATATATATATATATATATATATATATTCTGAGGAAAATAGAACAAACAGCAAATTGACGGTTATCATTTTGAAAAAACACTTTCTTCGTTGCTTATTTCTGGTATTTGTTGAATTGATTTTTATTCTTTATACAAACTTCGATGTATGTATGCCTGTATCGGTGTGTACTTACTTGAACAGTATCAATCAATCATGATGTTTAACTTATCTTTCACTCAGAACAAGTGGAATAGTATTGTTGTTCATCAAAATAATCGTAGTAAAGGCAATTGTTTGTATTAATGATAAATAATGAGTACATATTATTTATGTATGATGTTGTATGTCTTAGTTTATATGCATCAACATGAAAATGTGTATATGATTTTGTGCGTGAAAACTTGTTTTACTTTTGTGTAGTTAAATCAGTTATTCATTCATTCTTGTTTGCTTGTTTGTTTGCTTTAATTTGTCATTTATATCTTCATGTCTCTTTGAAAAAAAAATGTAATTCTATTCATTTCATAACAAACTAACACATTTCCTTAAATAAATCAAATCAAAATAAACAGTTTTATTTATATAATAAACAGAATGTCAGAATAAGATTATCAGATAAATAAATTAAAAGAATTATATATTTTGTAAAATGATTTAAACAAGTAATAATATTGAACATTTTCTACGTTAACAAGTCAGCAAGAATATAGTGTATTTTTTTTTTAAAGACTGTTATTACACAAATAATCTCTGTGCAATCTTGATTGTATTGTTATTACCTGTTGTTTCTTATACAATTCAATATTACGATGGAATATAAGAAACATCTTGTATATTATTTAAGTAATGCTTAAAAATGGTATCACATTGACTTTTATTGAATATATCCTGGAAAGTTTATTTTTCAATATTCTTTCTACTCAAACACTCTAGATTAGCGTAGTGTGTAATTGCTCAAGGCTTTTGTCAATATAAGTAAGGTGGTCATTTACTCATTAGTTTTTTACTCACGCCTGTTACTCCCATTGGAGTATAGGCCGCTGATCAGCATTCTCCAATTCAATCTGTCCTGGGTCTTCCTTCCCAGTTATATCCAATTCTTGTTCATTTTTCCCATATCTGTCTCCGTTTCTCGACGTAATGTATTGATTGGTCTTCTTCTTTTCCTTTGGTCTAGAGGATTCCATATGGGGGTTTGCCTTATGACGTAGTTGGGTGCTTTCCTCAATGTGTGTCCTACCCACTTCCAGTGCTTCTTCCTGATTTCTTTCTCCGCTGCAATTTGGTTTGTTCTCTCCCATAATAGGTTGTTGCTGATAGTGTCTGGCCAACGGATCCAAAGTATTTTGCGTAGACAGTTGTTAATAAACACTTGTATTTTCTAGATGATGGCTTTCGTAGTTCTCCGAGTTTCCGTCCTATACAGTAGAATTGTCTTGACATTTGTATTGAAATTTTTGACTTCGGTGTTGGTTGCCAATTGTTTCGAGTTCCAAATGTTCTCCAATTGTAGATATGCTGCTCTTACTTCGTCAGTCAGAAATCTCACATCTGCATCAGATCCACCATCTTCATCAATGATGCTGCCCAGATATATAGAGGATTTTACATCTTCCAAATCTTCTCCGTCAAGTATGATCCGACTGTTACATGCTGTGTTGTATCGGACAATCTTGCTTTTCCTTTTGTGTGTGTTGAGACCCACTGCTGCTACACTGATCGTCTTCTTCTGCATTTGTTGCTGCGTGTACTATAGAAGATCCAGATCATCTGCGAAGTTTAGATCATCCATCTGCATCCTAGCTGTCCACTGTATCCTGTGCTTCCCTTCAGATGTTGACGTCTTCATGATCCAGTCGGTCACCAGGAGAAAGAGAAAGGGTAAGAGTAAGCAACCCTGCCTGACACCAGTCTTTACCTCGAACGAGTTTTTCCATTGTCCTCCATGAACTATATTCAGTTTATTCCATCATAGGATATTGACTATCTTCTGAGGCACGCCGTTGTGTCGAAGAAGCTTCCATAGTGTTGTTCTGTCTACACTATCAAATGCTTTCTCGTAGTCAACGAAGTTGATGTAGAGTAATGAATTCCATTCAATTGGTTGTTCTACAATGGTCCGTAGAGTTGCGATTTGGTCTGTGCACAATCGATCCTTACGGAATCCAGCCTGTTGGTCCCAAAGTTAGGCGTCTACGGAGTTCAAATAAGGTGGTTAATACTCCAAAATACTTTATTATCTATATTCTGAGTAGTTATTGATACTTTTGGATTATTCAGCACAATTTTCTATTTGAGGAGAAGAAAATCCATCACAAACTTCAGTGGATAGTCACTCAAAAGGTTTGAAAAGTTATTTTATGTTAATAACTTTACAATACATAACTATGTCATTTTCAGTTTGTGACCTACTGATAGAATCCCACATGTAAGGTTATCAATGGCAAAATTTATCTATTTATATACTTTTAGTAGTGTTATATCTAGGTTATCATTTTAAATAATTAGTTCTTTATAATTAGTAAGTTAAGTTTCATTACTAATGCAGTTTACACTTTCTCAATTGTCAATTGATGTACTCAACCTTCGATTGAATTAAATATCTGACTATCAAACAGTTACATATTAAAGTGTACCTTTTGTCAATGATTGTAGGCTTCCAAACTTGGAGAATTCTTTAAAAACTGCAGATTAAATACCAGCGATGCAGTATTTAGGTTGGTAACACTATATCTAACACTTTAGTTCTTGGGTTTTTTTTTGTGTTCCATACAAAATTCATTTAAAGTAAGCGAATAATATCTAACAATCTAAGCTATTTTAACTGGTTTAAAAATCAGTAATTTGTCAATTAATTGTATCTGCTTGATATCAAAATTTGATATCTATCTGTCATTTTGTGGAGAAGTTTTCACCTGATAAATTGATGAAAAATGTTTAATAAACGCGCCAACTAGAATAAAATAATCATTCTAATATAAATTGTCATTGAAAAATCGACATGAGAAATATGGGATAAATAATCAGGAAAAGATTAGAGAACAGCTTGTTTTGGAATAAACATGTCTCCGGGCTTTTATTTTACTAGTTAAGATAATGAAAATTAAGTTTATAATACATTAATATGAATGTATTGTTAACGGGATTCTGGTTATTGATACGTTTTAATGACCAGCTACTTATTTATGATATCTTAAGTAGTATTGAACGGGAGTGTGAAAATAATAATATCTCATAACGTTCCCTCGGCTTTAATCTAATGACTGCGTTGTCATCTTTATGATCTGATGAAACTGTTGTGAATCACTAAAAACCATCAAGATTGTACAACCGTTTCTTTCTAGTTTTCAGTGTTTTCAAGATCTAATTTAAGTAATCTGCCAATGAACATCACGGTTTACAGAATCGATGTATTGAGGGTCGAATAGATACATTCGATTTGCTTCGAATGTATTTACTTACGTGTATACTTAAATGTATAAATCTCCGTCTTTATTAATAATTTCTGTCTGCAAATAATGTTTATTTGCTAAAAATATCCTCAGGTTTAGTTAAAAATTGCGACATGTGTTAAAAGCAAACTTTATACATTACATTAAGAAAAAATTCAAATAAACTGAATGATTATGAACTAATCTATGTGGAAAATGAATAAGTTTGTTTCGAAGAGAGGTTTTTCAATGTGATAACATCGGTTGGCTAACAAATGAAAATCAAGTGAGGCTGGACAGATGTTCTGATGGAGTTGCGTACTTTTTGACAGTGTACTTACACAAACTAACATTAGATCAATTTTTAGAGTATATACTACATCAGCGAGTTATCCAATGGTTTCTGTTATGGACACCAACTATTTCGTGGTACATCATGGCCATTTTCAGTACCAAAATTTTTAATTTTCGTTCATCTGACGTGAATGAACTTCATCAGCTACGAACTTTCCTTGTATCGAATTGATTGTGGAAAAAGTAAATCAATGTACTTCGATTCTCTGGTACATAAATTTATTTCTGTAAGAAGAAATTTTGAGACTTGATCCTGCATGAGGTTTTGTGAGCACTTTGACAATAATTGTAACCAAGGGCAAAACATCTGTTCATTGCTTTCTAAATTGAAACTATTCTTTAATCTGTGTCCATATATGATGATAGTTCATTTCGAATAATTTTAGCATATCACCTAAATAAAAAAGTGTTAGTTGTTTGAATGGAAATGTGAATTTATTTCGTTCTCTTACCTCAATATTTCTACTAAAATGCTGTAAAGAAATTTATTTAATCCTACTGGTAAATAGTCTCATACATGTACAGAAAACTGTATGCTTTTCCTATAAAACAAAAAAGAAATGCATTTTCTATAACTTGACGAAGTGCACATTTAGAAAATCTTTTGAATCTCTACCTAGATTCAATTTAATAGAAAGATTAAAAGAAGGTGAAAATATATACTTGTAATATTTGCAGTCCGTTTTTTTTCGTGGATAGTTCTGTAAAATTTTTAATAACTTACATTTTGTTCATTCACTATCGAACATACTTTCATAAGTTTGCTAAATTACAGTGCTTACAGTGATACATATTAGTACTTTCTTGTTAATTTCTTCATTTTTTGTTTGTTTTCAAACTCTCTCTTGTTTTAAATAGCACTCGATCTTATACTTTCTAAAGATTAGTTTTGTTTATGAAACTTATTCTGTTCATTTCAATCTGTAAACTAGACTAATACATAATTTGCAATAAATTAAGAAACGAATATAATTCGAGTTTTTCTTATGATGTTTCAAGGTAAGAATGCTGAAAAAATCGAGTACTGTATAGCTTACAGAATGAAATGTACGTGTTCACAATGCTTTAATACTCAGAAAGTTTTGGAGAATATTCAAAATGTTAAAATAATACTTAATATTTAATGAATAGTTATTTCGCTTACAATAATATATAATGGGTCTTTTCTGGACTATTCAACTAAGACAATATTAACTACCGAAATTGTGTGGTTATCACTTTCCTTGAATACAAGTTTTTAATATTTGTAATTCGCATTAATCACCGTCACCATATTTCATAAAGAGACGAATGTTAATTGTTTTTTCTAATTTAAATCTTCTCAGCGGACACTCAGCATACACTATATTGTCAAATTGTAAATACTTACTTAAACTAATGTTTAATAACAAGAAAAAAATTAAGATCAAATAAGATACAAAGATATAGTTAGCAACTGAGATTTCATATAATATATCTTATCTTCGAATGTTTATAAAGATTAGGATCTATTTTTGCATTATTTTAATTGTTTCATCTATCTTTAAGAATTAGTCAAACTCATATTTTAGGAAATGAATCTAATCACAATATTGTATTACATTCAAGTAACAAGAATAAGTAAATTTTCAAATGGTTTAACAGTCAATATCTTCATACGTACGGTAATTAGAATCATACATCTTTTCATTCACTTTTACTCTTGTTTTACACTACAATCTCTGAAAATGCGATAAACTTAGTTTCCCCTGATTACTTGAAGGATTAGATTTATGTTGATATAGTTATAGACCATAATTTGTTCAGCATGTAATACGTTTAGAATTTCGATGGCACTTATTCAATTTCTAGTAACACTATGGGTACTTCGCAAAGAAATTGTCTTTTTGAGAAAATTTAACACTGACAAAAGCTTTAGCTTGATCAACCAGTACAGTTCAAATAATTAAATACCCCACTCTAGTGAAAGTGATTTGTGCGAATGACAACTTGTATTCAAGGAAAGTGATAACCACACAATTTCGGTAGTTAATATTGTCTTAGTTGAATAGTCCAGAAAAGACCCATTATATATTATTGTAAGCGAAATAACTATTCATTAAATATTAAGTATTATTTTAACATTTTGAATATTCTCCAAAACTTTCTGAGTATTAAAGCATTGTGAACACGTACATTTCATTCTGTAAGCTATACAGTACTCGATTTTTCAGCATTCTTACCTTATAACATAATTAGTAGTGATGTATCTATCATAACTCTGAAGACCAGTAGCATAACGACATCGATTAAAGAAATTCCCAGTATATCTTTTCAACCCAGTAGTTTATATATTGTATACATCATAATGGATTAAAGGTATATAGGTGAGACTACAATTTATAGATAACCTTGAGAGTGCCCGCCTGATAACTAGGACCAAATAATGATTATAAACTTGTGTGAGGCATTAGAAGTATGATTTACAGTTGATGATTAAGGTTAGGAATTAGATTTAGGGTTTTCATCACGAACTAACATCACCTATAATGCCAAAACTCTATTTACCTAAATGGATGAGTGAATTTCGTGGCAAAATCCGAGACCTGGTTGGTTCGTCCATAAATTATAGTCTTGTCAAAATATGTCATCTTAGTATCACAATATAAATGATAAAATTGAAATAAAAAATTATGCTAAATAACTGAAAGCACTACTTAGTAATTATTATTGCCACATACAACATCTCTTTTTATCTGTTTGTTTGTTATGTTTACTTTTAATCACAATCTTTGAACAAATAAATATTGACACAACTTATTTATTTTGTATTTAGAAATTTTGTAACTTCAGAAACTTTAAAAAGAATTGTATTTTTCGTACTTCTTTTAATTTGTTTTGTTTTTTGAACTTTGTACTTTTGTATTATTTTCTCAACATTCATCAATTAATTCTTACATAACTACTATTCTACTGACCATTCACTAAAATATTCTCTTCCTTCTCTTTTTCATGTATTATGCAACATAGCAACTTCTTGATTTTCGAATAATTACTTTGATTATTATGAATCCCCTTTCTTCCAACTACTCACCGTTAATTTATGATCGATATGCCATTATGCAGTTATTACGTAACTTATCCACTCAACGAGTATTATTTCATTATTGTAAATCATATATATATATATATACATATATATATATATATATATATATATATATATATATATATATCAGTGTAGAGCCATGCTGAAAAACTAATTCGAAAGAAATTTCTTCGCTCGATTTGTTCCTTCTTTATTTACGAAATGTCAAAATGGGAATTTTCACTATATGTTTAATTTCTGTCATAAAAGTATAGATGGAATAATTTGGAAAATAATTGTTTATTTAAAGTATTTAATAAATGAAAAATATTTGTTGGAATGTTAAGTTGAAATAAAAAAGAATTTGCTGGCTAATTTTTAATTTCTAATTATTAGGACGAATCAATTAGACCCTAGAAAAGTAATTTACTATCTGAAAGTATTTTAAGTTGTCGTATTTAAATTTGTACTAGATTTGTCTCTAAAAAAAGAAAACATGGAATAAGATGATTGTCTAATTGGAATAATAGGACTTTTTACATATGTTTATTATTTCTTATCCAAATTGTCATATTCATTCAAACACATAAATATTGAATGGTTGAGATTACCAGTCAACTTAAAATGGACCACCATGAAAAACCGGGAAGTACTAAACGGCTGTTCCGTCCTATTGTGGGATTCGTCAACGGTGCGCATCCATGATCTCGCTTTGCAAGATTCGAACCCAGGACCTATCACTTAGGCACCAAATATTTGTGCGTCACACTCCATCGTTCGATTTGTGTGAGGGATGGAGGACTCCCCGGGCGTCCAAGCAGAAGCTGGTGATTTACCTAAAGGGTCACTACTCGAGCCTCTGACATAAAGGCCTAATACACAAGGTAGCAGTGAAAAGTTAGGAGATGAAATTCCATGGTAACTGGTGACCAACAATAGGTTCATACACCACTTTTCCCTCAGCATCCTAAAGCCCGTGTGCACGATCGGTTTCACACCAGGATTTTCCAACTCTTCTAGGTGAATCCTCAGTAACCACCAACGGAGTTTTTTCCTCCCAATTTCGTAAACAACATCCCCGTAACGAGAAAATATTCAGTATGCCTTTCCTGTCAGTAGCAATATACGCGCGGCCATGTGAGAGCATTTCGAAAGGGAGAGAGGACTCTCCCAGCCCTCGGCACTTCCAGAGCTTTTGGGTAGATTATATTATACCATAGTGCTGTATTTACATTCTACAAGATGAACAAAAATGAAAAGTTTCAAAATATCTTCATTAAGACTAAGAAACGTGAAACTTTTAGGGAGAACTTTCAATGACCATTGATTTTTATGGAATGGAATGTTAAATATCTTCATATTGATAGGTTCCTTACAGAACATATTTTTATAGATCTCTCGTGAAGAAAAGGTTATGTGATTTATTAATAGATAGGTAGACAGAACGTGAAAACACAGATTTGCTTCGGAAAAGTAATCATTTGGATAATGAAGTATCTTAAAGTAAGTGATATATTTGGGCGCCAAGTGTTTATTCACAATAGAAAATTTTCAAATTCAAAATATGCAGTACTTCATAAATTTCCTCTTTGCTAAGTTTTTTTAATTGCATGTAATTTTAGTGAATAACTCCGCCTGTAGCTCTTCCAGAGTTACTGCCGGTCCCAAGCCCGGGTAAAGGAAGAGGGTTGGGCATGGGGTTAGCGTCCCCATCCCGTAGAAACCTAACTCGCTAAAAAAACGCTAACCAGAAAAAATAACTCAAACCATTTAAACCCTGCCCTGAGAGTTAGAGGTAATATGACGCTTCATGGTGAAAGCCGAGTTCCTTCGGAAGCCACGAGGCCGATGCCCCTTCTAACAACCAGAGAAACAATTTTTATAGGTACATGGAACGTCCGGACAATGTGGGAGACCGGGAAGACCAGTCAAATAGCAACGGAAATGAGGCGATACAACTTGGCAGTACTGGGAATCAGTGAAACCCATTGGATCCAAGCTGGACAACAAAGGCTAAATACGGGGGAGATGCTGCTATACTCCGGTCACGAAGAGGAAAATGCTCCACACACTCAGGGAGTTGCTCTAATGCTGTCCAAAGTAGCAAGAAATGCACTTGTAGGATGGGAATCTCACGGATCCAGAATCAACAAAGCATCATTCAAAACAAAGAAGGAGGGTATCACAATGAACATTATCCAATGTTATGCACCTACCAATGATAGCAACGACGACGTTAAGGATCAATTCTATGAGAGGCTGCAATCAATCATAGAGAAGTGCCCAAGAAAGGACCTCACCATTCTGATGGGAGATCTAAACTCCAAAGTCGGAATGGACAACACCGGATATGAAGACATCATGGGACTACATGGACTAGGAGAGAGAAACGAAAACGGGGAAAGATTTGCAAATCTGTGTGCATTCAATAAATTGGTCATAGGCGGTACAACATTTCCACACAAACGTATACACAAAGCTACGTGGATCTCACCGGACCACACCACAGAGAACCAGATAGATCACATTTGCATCAATAAAAAGTTCCGAAGGACAATGGAAGATGTGAAAACCAGGAGAGGAGCGGACATAGCTTCAGATCATCACCTAGTTGTGGCCAAATTGAAACTGAAGCTAAAGAAGAACTGGACAACTGGACAAACAGCACCACAAAGGTTCAATACAGCCTTCCTTCGAGATACTGACAAACTCAATGAATTCAAGGTAGCTCTCAACAACAGGTTCCAAGCCTTACAGGATCTACTGAAGGAAGAAGAAACTACTATGGAGGATAGCTGGAAAGGTATCAAAGAAGCATTAACTTCAACGTGTGATGAGGTTCTGGGCCCCAAGAAACATCATCACAAGGAATGGATCTCTACAGGAACACTGGACAGGATCAAAGAAAGAAAGAACAAGAAGACAGCAATTAACAACAGTCGAACAAGAGCAGAGAAAGTCCAAGCACAAGCTGAGTACATAGAAGCAAACAAGAAAGTGAAGAAGAGCATTAGAGCTGATAAGCAAAAATACGTGGAAGAACTAGCAACGACGGCGGAAAAAGCTGCAAGAGAAGGAAATATGAGACAGCTTTACGATACGACGAAGAAGCTTGCAGGGAAATACAGTAAACCAGAGAGACCAGTCAAAGACAAAGAAGGAAGACCAATCACTGAGATTCAACAACAGCGCAACAGATGGGCAGAGTACTTCGAGGAACTCCTGAACAGACCGGCTCCAATGAATCCACCAGACATCGAAGCAGCACACACAGATCTTCCTATAAATGTCAATCCACCAACGACAGAAGAAATCAGAATGGCCGTCAGACAAATCAAGAGCGGGAAAGCAGCAGGACCTGACAATATACCAGCTGAAGCGTTGAAGTCAGACATCGAAGTAACTACAAGCATGCTTCATCTTCTATTCAAGAAGATTTAGGAGGAGGAACAAGTGCCGATGGATTGGAAAGAAGGACACCTCATCAAGATTCCAAAGAAAGGAGATCTGAGCAAGTGTGAAAACTACAGAGGCATTACACTACTGTCAATACCGGGTAAAGTCTTCAACAGAGTGTTACTGAACAGGATGAAAGACGCAGTTGACGCTCAACTTCGAGATCAACAAGCTGGATTCCGTAAGGACCGGTCGTGCACAGACCAGATTGCGACACTACGGATCATCGTCGAGCAATCAATTGAGTGGAACTCGTCACTCTACATCAACTTCATTGATTATGAGAAGGCATTTGACAGTGTAGATAGGAGGACGTTATGGAAACTTCTTCGACACTACGGAGTTCCTGAGAAGATTGTCAACATTATCCGGAACTCATACGACGGACTACAGTGCAAAGTAGTGCATGGAGGACAGCTGACAGACGCATTCCAAGTAAAGACCGGAGTAAGACAAGGCTGTCTACTCTCTCCCTTCCTGTTTCTTCTGGTGGTCGACTGGATTATGAAGACCTCAACATCTGAGGGAAACTACGGCATACGATGGACTGCTCAGAACCAATTAGACGACTTGGACTTCGCAGATGACCTAGCCCTCCTATCACATACACACGAACAAATGCAGATAAAGACAGCCAGCATAGCAGCAGTCTCTGCATCAGTAGGCCTCAACATACACAAAGGGAAAACCAAGGTCCTCAAACACAACACGGAGAACAGCAATCCAATCACTCTTGATGGCGAAACTCTGGAAGACGTGGAATCCTTCACATACCTGGGAAGCATCGTCGATAAACAAGGAGGTTCAGATGCAGACGTCAAGGCGAGGATTGGCAAAGCTAGAGCGGCATTCCTTCAACTGAAGAACATATGGAACTCAAAACAACTTTCAACCAATATCAAAGTCAGAATCTTCAATACGAACGTCAAGGCAGTTCTACTGTACGGAGCTGAAACTTGGAGAACTACAACAACCACCATCAAGAAGGTACAAGTATTTATCAATAGCTGTCTACGCATGATACTCAACATCCATTGGCCGGATACCATCAGCAACAGCCTTTTGTGGGAGAGAACCAACCAGCTTCCAGCTGAAGAGGAAATTAGGAAAAGACGATGGAAATGGATAGGACATACATTGAGGAAATCATCAAACTGCATTACGAGACAAGCTCTAACTTGGAATCCTGAAGGGAAGAGGAAAAGAGGAAGGCCAAAGAACACATTACGTCGGGAAATAGAAGCAGATATGAAAAAGATGAATAAGAACTCGAAAGAGCTTGAAAGGATTGCCCAGGACAGGGTTGGATGGAGAATGCTGGTGAGCGGCCTATGCTCCTTCACGAGGAGTAACAGGCGTAAGTAAGTAAGTAAGTAAGTAATTTTAGTGAATGAGTTTTTGTGTATTAAATACTTGTTTTTCATAAGGACGGATTGCAAGGAAAAAGGATACCGACCACAGTGATAGTTCAGCCGAAGTTTTATGTTGTTTACCATTCGGTATGTTTTATGCTTCTATAAAAGTATATGAGTTAATTATATGTACAAAATAAGGTTTGTTAAAACTTACAACTATATTAGTAGTAAGCGAATATGCCACCGAATTGATAACAGTACTTTAGGTTATTAGTTGAATTGATTCATGTTATATAATATCAACTATCAGATACTGAAAAATCAGACTAATTATACTTAGCCTATTATTATTAGAGTGAGGGTTTGTGGAGATTACATTAATTTTTAGTGATTGAATTTATGAGTCGGTTTAAGTTAGACCATTATTATGAGACTCCTACTTTGACAACAGAAAATCCTTGATTTCAAATCCTGACATGAAAATAAAGAGGATTTACACATTAAAGTGAAATGGTTTTCCAAAGCTTCTTAATTTTTAGTATCTCTCCGTCTAATATTAAAATGGCGATGCGACTACATTTAAATAAAATTCGAGTTCTTTATTTAAGTATTTCATCTTTTATCATTATATATCATTACCAAGGTTTGACTTGGTGATTTCGAATAAGTTGAGCATTCGGTAGACTGTCGTTTATTCCAAATGTCGTTATATACATTTTGTTTTTCTGATTACTTTTAAAAGTAACATAAGTTACAGATTAATCATGATAAATATATTTTATAAAATAATAACAGTAATGAATATGAATTAAAGGAATTTTAGTGAAAATAATCTGATTATCCCATGGTTAAATTATTTTGTTTTTATTATGATAACGGTCAGTAACAGGTGATTTATGATTGTTAAAATCATCTATATCATAGAATAACAATGACATTAATAATTACTTTATTTAGTAGTACATATTTGAATACAATAAACAAAAATGCTGAAATACTATTGTGATATAAAGTTGTTTATAAACGGTATAATAGTTTTTTTTTTACATATGTATGAATAATTCGTTGTTAGGTTAATTTTAAAGTGCTATATCTTGTGAATGTTTTCCGAAAATCCTCGTCTTTTTTGAAGACTATGTTGAGATCCATCTTTAATTTTTATGACTTCATCCTCCCCCACGAAATAATGTTGCGTCCTCGTATTCCCAAGCTTCAATGAATTTGACTTTACTTAAAACATTTTTGTCACATTGAACAGAGAATTTACTAAAATTGAATAAATGGTGAGGATCAACAACGCTTGATATGAGGTCATCAAAGTTTGGTTCTTCTGAAACATTGTCATCAGATTTCTTGAAAATCTCATTGGGGTTTCCTCGAGTGGGTTCGAATCCCATCCCCGTCGCCAGTTGTTATAACTTATGAATCGAATGCTACTTTTTGTATCTGGTCGTCGCTGATTGTCATGTCGGAATCGCTGATCACTTATACTCGGAACGGAGGGACCTCCACAATTTCCACGACACGAAAGTAAGAACACAAGACTGGTATAAGTGAAGATTTATTAGCCCCAAAACACTATGATGACGACGACGACCTTAGTCGAAAATACACTCATTTATATATTGATTGTACACCCATTTTGATTTATAATTAGAATGAAATCACATATATGAAAAATACTGAGTTATCACAAATCACATATAGAGCATACTTCATGGTAATTTAATACAAGAATACAGTATATTATACGGAATAAAACATCATACGAGAAAAGAAAATAAATACTACAATAAGTAATCATTACATTGAATCAAAACAGAAGTAATGTTGAATCAAACTCATAATGAGTAAATCAATCGAATCTTGACTTTTCTTTTCATCATATCATAAAGCTAAATATCTAACAATAAAAAATTCATTAAATCAAAATTATAAACCAAACATAAACCTTACTGTTATAACTTGTGGCCTGAGTGCGCTGTTAATGGATAAGTAATGGTACCGACAATTAGGGAGCAGTGAATTATCGATCGGATCAATGACGCGTAAAACCCGTACGAGCGGTCCAGAGTCCTGATTGATCCTGCGTCCTGCCTAGCCCAGCCAATTAAGTCCAGAACACCAATCTCAGCTTCTGCAATATGAATCATTTATTTCAAACATACGGGGTTTCATATAACAATCAAACAGACCACATAGTACCATAAAATATGAAAACAACATTTGTACAAGATTTGGCCAAATTTGGCTGTGAATGAGGGAGGTAGTGATTAATAGACAGGGAATAATTCAAGAATAGCGAAACGCATAATAACAGTTCATTGGTTAAAATAAAGCTCATGATAAGAAGAATATGTATATGAATAATTTAGTTACTTAACAATTATACGGTAAAAATATACATATAGTATTGATCCGCAAATGGATCGCAAGAGTTACCATTCATTATGCTTATCAGGACCTAACAATAAGAAAAAGAGAATTCAGCAAAGAAATTTTTCCTTCCGGCGAAATCATTTACTTAAGCTGTATGTTCATACATATAGTTATATGGAAAATATATGTCTATAGGAGGATAGAAAAGATTGCATCATCTAATGGATTCGAGACTAAATTACAAATGAGGTTACGTACCAATCAAGGGGTAAAGAACAAAATAATTTACAGGTCAGTTAAATGTCCAATTGACAGATACGTAGAAAAAACGACAAACATAAAGGTGATAATAATAAACTGCATAATAATCAAGAAACCTGTATAAGGTAATAAGAATAACTGATTAGAGTTTAAAATGGCAAAATAATCATTTAAAAAATCAATAATGATCAAATAAAAGTGCAGAAAGAAGGAAAAAACCCAGAAACATACCCATTAAGGTAATTACGGCCAAGGAAGAATGAGAGGTTGAACGAATTGTTTCTGCACGCAAAGTTCGGGCTTCAGTTCATGGATTGACATTGCTTCAGCAGTCCATAAAATATTGATTCAACACCCCTGTGATCCAATTCCTTTGACTCTGTCGATAATTTTAAAAGAGAAATCCATTAGAGCAATGTGTCCATAGTTCATTAAATGCTCCCAGTAATTGTTTTACATTCTCCTTTTTAAAAGCCAAACCGGATAGTGTTCTGCGAAGCGTTTGGAAAGTAATTGCCTTGTGTGGCCTATGTACCATGCCCCACATCAGCAAGTAAATGTACAGATACACATTCATGTGGCACAAAGCGGAAGTTTATCCTTCACACATTCGAGAATGTCTATCCTGCTATATACATATGTTTTCCATGTAACTATTATGTATGAATGTACAGCTTAAGTAAATGATTTCATCGAAAAGAAAATTTTCTTTGCCAAATTCTCTTTTTCTTATTGAATGACACTATGGGTTATTTTGATTTTCGATTTATTAACTTGAGAAATTTAAAGAAGATATATCTTTCAATCGTATTATATTCTATAAAGTAGGTGATTAATTTCATGAAACATTTATTATTGTCCTGAACCACTTCGTTTTCACTTCTTTCATATATGGGTTTTTCAACAAAAAAACTATTCTAATGAATCTAACCAATCAAATTTATTTGTCATTGTTTTTCCTGATAGATTTTATTATTTGTATATGGCTTTTCATATTCAATGTAAAACAACTTAAGGAATTGATCTAAGATACAAATTCTATTCATTATTTTAAAGATAATTTCTATATCAGGATACATGAGTTGATAAATGACGTCATATAGAGTGAATGATATCGGTAACAATTAATTAACGTTTACAGAGTGTGTGCAACTTTATGCCAATGTTTATAAGATAATTGAAATAAGCTAATTGAAAATTATAATTTTTGTCTCATCATTAAAATAATGAAGAAATATTATTTTCAATAGTTGAGATCATGAGTTAGTTGAAGCGAGACCACCATGGAATACCTGGAAGCACTGGATGGCCGTTTCGTTCCGTTTTGGGACTCCTCAGCAGTGCGCATCCACAATCCCGCCAGCGGGATTCAAACCCAGGACATACCAGTCTCGCGCGTGAGCGCTTAACCACTAGACCACTGAGCCGGCATCCAACGGTGTCAGTGTCTAACTTCAACTAATCCACGAAATTGAGTGACACATCTAACACTGTCTTCAGTGAGTTCCGATCCCACAGCTGACCCGGTCGAACTATACTGGTCACTGATTCTCACTAGATCTCCAGGATATGCATCTAGAAGAAATATTAGAGAAATGCTATTGTGGACAGTAATAAGCATAAAACTATCTTGTGTGTGTGAACATTAATATTTGTAAATACAGCAATATAATTGCAGTAAACGAGAACTTGGGCAAGGAAGATACATTGACTATATAGTGCGGAATTACAAAGTGTGTTTATTAATTATGAAAAACATACATTAATTATTAGGAGGGAAGAATGTATTTGTAAAATCTCAGCGAATGGATTTGAAGTAAATCTAACCTTTTGCCTAGTAAATTCAGTTGCTGAGATTTTACATATACATACTTCCTCTTTAATGTTTCACATCAACACGGCGCCCAAATACTATGAAACTATTTGATCAAATTTAGACGAACGTTCTTACATACATTATATACTGTATTTGCAAATTTTCAACCAGTTATCCTTTACATTCTTTATAATTCTTCCAATTTCTTTCTGTTTCCCTCTCAGTTTTCTTCAATTCAGTCTTCTCAACATTCTTTTAACAGGCATTCCACTTCCAATCGGTACTACACACTACTTATCTCTGTCAACATAAATAACATACGTCATATAATAAGTAGACGATTTTGACAAAGCAGTGAGTGTATTCCTTCTATTTACAGAATTTAGACATTATCCAATAGATAAACAGAAGTTTTGTTATTTTATTACTTAGAAAAAGATCTAATTCATTTTTACTCTATTTTCAACTAGCTTATTACTATTAAATAATTATGTAATATGTACTTGCTTTCAATTTACTTACCAAGTACATTTTAATTTAGATGAATAGTTTTCATGACAATGTATATTTGAAAAATAATTCGAAACTACTTCTTGGTAATGAATGAAGTTAATGAATTCACTAGCATTTTCCATGTTTTAGACATGGTTCCATTCTGTGCATTTATTATGTACTTTTACTGAATTACTATCATTAATGAATACATTTTTATTTGCTCTATCTGACTCTATAATACAATGATGATGAACGAAGAAATCGGTATCATTTCTAACTTCGTGAATAGTCCTATGATAACGTTTAAATAAAAAGTCGAATACAAGTAGTTACAAATATGTATGATTCATGCATATGATTAATCAGACAGATGGTCAGAATGAAAAGAAGAAATTATCATGGCCATTATCTACTATTAGTCAAAGGATACTTAGTTAAGTATTCATAAGCTTATTTATGAAAACAGACAAAGAGTAATGTAGAGAAAAGCGGACACATGTACATGTAAAGATAGCAGTGTATGAGACATAAATATTATGTGCATTTCTAAAAGATATTAAAAATGACTTTAAGGCAATATCATCACGTAAATAAACACTGATCCATTAGGATTATTAGTAGCCCTTCTAATAGAAATGAATTACTCCCAAATATTATATAAAAAACACAAAGTGACAATTTAAATGTCATCGGGTTTTTCGTAAAATACACTTAAAAGTAGTAAAACTTCGACTTATTGTCATTGGTTGTACAGCCGAAAAAGAAATGTGAAGAAATTTGTTGCGAAAATTTTTTATTTTTCTTTATTCATCGTTTATGAATGTAGCTATTTCATAAGCATAGTTCCCTTATCATCATCTTGAAGACAGTAAGAACAAAGATATAAGCAAAATAACATAAATTCATTGTTGATTCATTTAGTTCTTGTTAGCTGCTTGCAACCTGTGATATTTAAAAATTACGATTACAAAATAAGTACAAATTGCTTACATGAAATGTACTACTGATGTCTTATGTAAGTATATGTCTATGGAAAATTGTTTTATTTATTAATCTTCCTTACAGTTATTAAATATTGCTGTGAACTCTATTTCACATTTGAATGTAAGTACTTTTAATACAATCATTTTGTTGTAGTAAATTCTTTTTGAGACCCTTGCAAGCTAACGCGTTTATTTTGTACGTTCAAACATTTAGTACGTGATTTATTCCGAACACTATCAATTTATCTACAATATGCTCATTATGTCATGATGACATATAGCATTATTGAAGATGCAGTGCGTCTGTCAGACAAACTGGGCACAACATAAGATCATATTAGTTATTCATGCTTTTTATACCAGAAAATCTAAATACATTTATTGAATACATGAAATGAAAGGTCGATAAAACGTTTCATACGTGGAAAAGTCAACTTGAACAGGACAGTATAGGATATTTCTTCAGTTATGTCTTGTCTGATAGAAACAAGGCTCCATAAAGGACCTAATAAATAGAATCGAATGCATATTCATAAAAAATCTTATGGCAACATTAGCCAAGGATTTAAATGAAATAGACTAAAAATTCATAATCGTGGGTCAATGGAAAGATTGAAGAACTTTGAGAGCTACTAAATTTTGAAAGTTGTCTTATCAAAGATTAAGTTAAAAATGAAGTCATATCTATAATCAGTAGAATTTACTATCCGCACAAGATCTGCATAATTTGAAAAACTCATGCATCAACACAAGCCTGAAACGCATGTAAACGTGTGCGTGATACTTCGTAGTGTATACCAATCTTACATATCTATGAATTAACACAAATAGAGAAAACTAATGTCGCGATATATACTGCAGGATACTTTATAAAATACCTAAATGGTTCAGAAAATAGATGCACTCCAACAATTCGATAAAAGCCAAAGATACACATCTATTATCGTCGATTGAAAACATGTTTAGTAATATGAATAATCTAAAAAGTACCTTCTAAGTATGAGTTCATAAAAAAAACAGACATTGGAATCTATCGAAATCTGCTGAAGCAGTACATAATGACTTATGGAATGAGCTTATAATTTACTCATTACCTATATGGTTTAATTCACAACCAACGAATTTCATTAATACTAAATTTATTGTTATATTTCTCTTTACAAGCTGATATTTATTATACATATAGATGCTGGATTTTGTTGACTTCTTTGAAACACATTGTCTTGTAATTTCCCTTTCGTCATGTTTCATCACATTTTTCGCGGTTGTAGCTATCAATAAATAGAAGCACATCAAAATAAATTTACAACGACCTTGAGTCTATTGATCATAATTCGTATGCCACAATCAGGTGATTGGTAAAATCTGGCATCATTTCTATCCTAAATTGATAATATAATTGGTCAACGCTTAACTTCCTATTGGTGAGATCCACTAACTGGTAAATAAGTTAAAAGTGATAGAAGAAAAAGAGGAATGAAAATTCAACATTTGTGCATAGGTATATTAGAGAGAGCTGTTGATAGTTCAATATACGTATATTAAGTGATTGATATTATTCAGTTAATGAAATGAACACATTGTTATTACATATTAAGTTCTAACTTTTTCTACAGTGACTTGGGTTATTTCATATTTAGTAGTATTTAACAACAATTACTATACTAATTGTAAACAAGGTTAACAACTAGTTCACTTTAAATAGTATCAATAAAGCATCTCACAGATTGTGTAAATACATTTGTTCTTGTGTATACTGAAGTGTGTCACTGTGCATCAGTTTGTAAACTTTCTCCTAAAAATAGGATAAAAATGACATTGCTTGATACATTGTCGAATTTCAGGTATTGAGTCTACCTGATTCTGTAAAGTGTGAACTTCGTAAAAATTTCTACTTTTGAAGCATTATGCACATTCGTTCGAATACTTCTATTTCCAGAAAAATTTCATAAAAGTTTTCAATCACATTTATGTTTAACAAATGGCAAAATGAGCGATCTAAAAGATATTGACGGAATTACAGAACATTTCCAAGGAACTACAGCACTTACCACAACTTTTGAAGGCGACCAGATAGATTCAGTTGAAGATTATATTGTTGATAATACACAAATGGAACAAAATCGACAATCATCACCGTTTATCGAACATGATATAGATGAAGATGCACAAACTGTTGACGAAGAAGAAGAAGTGGTAGAGAATTATGTGCACCATGATTATACAAGAGAGTCAAACAACATAAAGAATGATAAACAAGTTTTTCAAGAGAAAATGAAAGATATTTTGCAGGAAATGAAAATGAAAGAAATTATTCGTGAGAAAAATGTTGATATTAATATAAAACAATCTAATCCATACCAAATGAATAACAGACCATTGACACCTGAATCTATAGATCAAACGTTTGATCATTCAGGTGATGATAGTTATATGAAAAATGAAGAGGTAATTGAAGAAGGGATACAAGTGAGAGAAGTAATTGACGAAGATGATAAACTGACGATGAGAGTCGATGATCGAGAAAGTTCTGTTCAATATGAATTTGAACCAGAACCAGAAAATGACAAATTTGCTGAAACACAGACACAAATGAAAAATGATGAATTTCAGTATGAAGGACAATTATCAGAAAATATCACATATAGATCAGAAGATTCGGATTCACAAAGTCGTCTGATCTATAATGAAGTTCCAGCTATGAACTCTAAAACTAATGATTTAGTTAATTTTGTTCAAGAACACGTACAAACTTTGAAATTAACCGAAGAGCCGCAGGCCAATGTTAAATATCTTGAACAATCTAAACATTGTCATGTACCGACTTTCTATAATAAATTAATAGTTAATCATGCAGATAGAACATTACCAATTTCATCTATATCTCCGACACTGTTAGTTTTACAAACATCATCTCAAAACTCGACAAATTCTAGATCTCGTTCAATTAGACCAATATATCAAAGTTCAGTAACTCTGTCTAATCATAATCAATCAACTCCTCATAATTCTAAATCAGTTATGCATTATCCTGTTCGTAGAACATATTCACCAAGAGAAGAACCCACTAGTCCAACAAGAACTGCAATTCATATTGGATCACAAGTAATATCAGAACAAAGTGGACCATCGTTTACAAAGTTCTTAAGACGTCCAAACAGTGAACGCCATTGGGGCTTTTCATTTTATGGTGGGGCAGAATATGGATGTCCACCGTTTGTAAACAAAGTAAATTTACATGTTAATAATTCTATCTTATAAATTATAATTCACTTTGTGTTTGGGTACATTTAATCAGTACAACATTTATCTTTCAATGTAAATTCCAGATAAGCTGCATGATTTACTTTGAAAATATACTAATTTTAGGAAGGATTTGTTTACCTTGATAACCTGTCAGAAATAAGCTATAATACGATGAAAAAGATGACTAAATACATTGTTTGTACAAGTGTTACGATTATAAATTTTTATGAAGCCGGTTAATTAGTAATAATGACTAATGGTATAGAAAGAAACCTACAGAAAATGCATCAATATATCAATACAGTATAAGAACTAATACTATAAAAATCTTCAACACTTTATAACACTTAAAACGCACTCCACTATATTAATAACGTTGAAATATGATGTTATATCCTAGGTTTAATCATTGTAGCTTGACCTAAAGATCAATAAGTTATGCCTCAAGCACTGAAATAAAGAATCAAACAGTTTTTCACTTAGTTATTAAGTAGTTGGATGAATACTTTTCAATAACCCTCAAGGTATAACAAAGTATCCACTAACGATTTACATTTCAGTAAATTTTGTTGATATAATGATGATAAATAACAAAACTATATGGTAGATAAAATATAAAAATTCTTTTCTCTTTATGACAGAAAGTTCTGAGATGGATTTCACTTGATACAACATATTCATATTTGTAAGAAGAGTTATATATATAATAAAGTTGTTTTTATGTCTCTTGAATGGACTCATTTAGACTTCGGATAAGTAAAATACTGAAATTTAGTATTAAATGTGATAAGTGCTATCGAGTAATCATCTGTTATTACCGAGTTAACATTTTGATTTTATTAACTTTGTCCAGATCTAAAAAATTAATTTACATGATGAATGTAAGTATGACAACTAAAGTTATCCTATTACGATCAAAGGTTAAAAGTTAAATAGCTTTGTTTTGTCTATTTCTTGTTGTTTTCTTCATTAATTCCTATAACCTTTTAACTTGAAACACACGTTTAGTAATTATTTAGCACGGAGTACTGCAAAAAATTATTTTTTTAAAGACTTATAAAGTCACTCAATTGTTTTATTTAAGTTTTTCTATTGTACTACTGACAACCATCGATTGTTGAAGTACTTCTCAATAAGTAAATTTGTGTACAACAAAGTTGTCATCAATTACTTCTCATAATCTTCTTTAACTAATGACCATTGGCGGTGTTGAGGTTTTTGAGTTAGATGATTTGTTTTTAACAGAGCTTCCATTGTCATTCCGAACATCATTAACTGCATCAACAACTTCATTTAGAAATAAGTGGTAAAGATATTCAGAATGATAATGAAAGCTTTAAAATTAAACTATTTTGCTCACAGAATTCATCACTATCAAAAGCATCTATCTGAACTACAAATTTTGTTGGTCATTTCAGTAATGAATTCTTTAATAAAATTACAATTAATTTTCTGGTCTGTAAAGTTTCTTCAAGTGGTCCCACTAAAATCGTATATAATGGAGTGTTTATACATCCATCTAAAAATTCTGTTTAGGTATTGTGTTTTTATTTTGATATTACAATGAACATACTTTAGTCACGTATTCACTGTGTCTGTTGTGAGGCAGTTACACAATGAAGACAATGGTGGACGGTTGCGCAATATCATGAATTGTTTGGAGTTAGACATTAACACCGTTGGATGCCGTCTCAGTGTTTTTGAGGTTAGTCATTCGCATACGAAACCGAAAGCTCTAAGTTCGAGTCCCGCGTTCGGGACCGTGTATGTGCCCTTCTTAGGAGTCCCATACTGGGACGAAACGGCCGTACAATGCTTCCAGGTTTTAAATGGTGGTCTAGCATTGATTCATTCACGATATCAATCTAAACGTGACAATCTCCACACTTCTATACTCATACATACCTATCTTTATTTATAAAGGTAATCTTTTAAAACATGAAGGAAGTATTTGTAAACGTTTGCACTTTCCTATTGCTGATTTTAAAATTTATTTACTGATTGTAGTATTATAATTAAAGTAATTTCCTATATTCAAACATTTATGCATTTCCAAGTGAATTAATCAGTCGTTTGACTTTTTTAAACTGTTGTAATTGTGAGAATCAGTTACATCATTTTAAAAGTAAACTGAGTTTGTTTTAGTGAAATTTATTCAAGAGATTGTTTATATCGTTTTGTGGTTTCTAAAATTGGCGGATTGTAATTTGTCACCTTGACTGATTTAAAGCATCAATAAAAAAATGTAAATGTGTGGTAAATTTCTACTGTGTCTTTAATTAACACTGTATTTTAAAACTTAACAAGCTTACAAACGTTTATATGGTGTTACATGCATGTTTTTCATTTTCATCATCATGGTTTGGTCATTTAGTTTCAGTTTGCTTATCTTACATTATATAAATGTATTAGGAACAGTTCCTTTGACTAAAAGCAATTGTTTGACGTCACCATGTCGTTAATTTATACCTAATTTAAACACACTTTGTTGATAATGAGCTAATGTATAGAAGAACTTGTGTACAAGATTCCTGAGTAAAGATAGCGGTTAGTCAACGACTAGTTAGCACACTTGATGTATATTTGAGAGCCAGGCTATTTTTACCATAACCTAATTCATAACTATGTGAACTATCCAAATATATTTGATAAAATTCATAGGTTCAATTTATCAAAACATTTTGTACACGTCATTACTGTATATAATAAATTAGTATTTCGAAGAAAAATGTTATAGTAAATGGAAATAAATATTATTTTTATTAAAAATTCATGAAACTGATTTACAAAGGGATTTGCATAATCTTTTTGAAATGGTCCGTATGTTATAAACAAGGTTAGAATCGATTTAGCATCAAAATATACCGTTTTGAACAACATCCAATTGTGCACGGTATTTGATGTACTACTTTTTCAATGGTTTATGAAGACCGGTGTAAGTAATAAAATATGGTTCCACTTTTAAAGTACGTTTTTTCGCAAATCATCGTCTGTAACTTCTATGTCGGACACTTCGCTTCTGCCTGACGTTTATATTGATGTCATCATTCAGAAGAACGATGAAAGCTCCACGACCAAACCGTCCAGCTCCGAGAACAAAACTCCACCAAAATTACTGTATAATTATTAGAAAGTGACATTTAAGTTTATGATATTTATTTAAACTTATAAAATATTAATCTACTGAAAGGAATTACTGGTGATATCAGTGAAATTTAGTAAAGTTAAGTTTCTGGAAAATATTTTGACACACTAAAGGTAACTTACATTATTAACTAACATTAATGCATATTTACAATTTCACTGGTGATCGTATTCACTTTCATTCATAATTTAATGATTTACTATTTTGACTCTAGAAAATTTTCACAATTCTGCTATTTCTTAACTACTATCAGTGATTTATTATCACAATGTTTACTTGAGTAAATCTGAAAGTTATGACTCTATGTTAAGAACATTAAGAAATACTGTTTAAAACTGATTGCTAGTGATCAGATTTCTTATACTTCTAATATAATTTCCATCGTAAACATAAGGTAGTTGAAGAAATTGAATAAATTTTATTCAAAGAAGAAGAAGAAATAAAGAACTTTAACTACTCTAACTGATACTAATTAGTTCATTGAAAGTCAATTAGAAATAACTACTGTATTATGTCATATAAAATGTATTAATTACAAACGATCGTATAGTTAAATGTTGATAAAAGGTTACATAATGAACTAAACGCTTTTTCTGCCAGATATATCTGTAAGATTTTAAGTTGAATTGATTAAATCAATCAGTATTTGATTGTCTTAACTAGTGAAATAGGGCTGAGATTATCCACAACATTTTCAGTGTTCGTTGTATGTATTGTACACAATACTTTCATTCATATTTCTGTTTATTTGGTAAACAAATGTTGTGTATATTAGAATGAAATTTCATTAGGAATTTCATTTCAACTCTATGAAATTGTTTGCAATTATTTACTATGAATATGTCCTGTACAGACAAACTAGAATATACCAGGTGATAAACACAAATATAGTAAACATGTGGCTTAAAATAGAATCTTTAATAAACTTTACATTTTAGTATATAATATTTACCCACTAAATGAACAACATATAACCTAAATCTCTATATATGACAATACTAAGTGAACACTGGATGTACTGAGAATAACGTTGGATATTTTATTGTCATACCATCTAATAAATACATTCTTTCTAACACTAAAATCAACAACTTTTTGTGTATAATATTTTATGGTTTTCATATTTGATATTTTACTTGATATATAAGATACAAAATGACCTTTTATTGAATTAATTTAATAATCATATGACTGACTGTGTAGAAAAACATCACAAGATTCATTCGAAAACATTTTATCAGATGGTATTCAATCACATTGACAAGATTGAATGTATGTATTTAGAATAAATTCATTTATTTTTCTAGCCAAATAGAAATATTATTCTTTATTATTCTTATGTTTATATAGTAATTAATATTTACAAAAGTAAAGGTGGTTAATTGAGTAGAATAATGAATAAAGTTAATATGAGTTCATTTGAAGTCATATATCTCATAATCTTTTGGTATTCAACAGACTGTAAAATATTCAAGTTAAAAATTTACCGAATATTATTTTATTAAAAGAAATGGAAGTAGTGGTTAAGATAAATAAAATGATAGTACAGTATAATAAGGTTTGTAGAACTTCACTAACAATTACATTTTTAAATGAAGAATTTTTAATCAGAAAACTTTATAAATCAATTAGAGATTTATTGAAAACCACAAAAAACTTGATAATTCATCCCGATTTTAAACTCTTTAGTAGTATGCACTTTTGATCTTATATGGAATAAAATTTAGGAATTCCAAGTGTCGCACCTGAAGTCCAGTAGTAATACTAGCTCTCACACGGAAGTATGTGACTCAAGGTCAAACGGGTAAACTAATGAGTCGAATTAATTAGATTGATTGTACTGCTAAACCTGGGAAACTGGTTAATAATATATTCTAAGAGACTAAAAACCAATACAAAAAAAATAGATCAATAAAACATATCCAATGATTTGGTGATTTTTATTAACCAAGCACAATGATTTTCTACTCTCACCCTTTCTCTTTCTCCTGGTGACCGACTGGATCATGAAGACGTCAACATCTGAAGGGAAGCACGGGATACAGTGGACAGCTAGGATGCAGATGGATGATCTAAACTTCGCAGATGATCTGGATCTTCTATAGTACACGCAGCAACAAATGCAGAAGAAGACGATCAGTGTAGCAGCAGTGGGTCTCAACACACACAAAAGGAAAAGCAAGATTGTCCGATACAACACAGCATGTAACAGTCGGATCATACTTGACGGAGAAGATTTGGAAGATGTAAAATCCTCTATATATCTGGGCAGCATCATTGATGAAGATGGTGGATCTGATGCAGATGTGAGATTTCTGACCGACGAAGTAAGAGCAACATATCTACAATTGGAGAACATTTGGAACTCAAAACAATTGGCAACCAACACCAAAGTCAAAAATTTCAATACAAATGTCAAGACAATTCTACTGTATAGGACGGAAACTCGGAGAACTACGAAAGCCATCATCTAGAAAATACAAGTGTTTATTAACAACTGTCTACGCAAAATACTTTGGATCCGTTGGCCAGACACTATCAGCAACAACCTATTATGAGAGAGAACAAACCAAATTGCAGCGGAGGAAGAAATCAGGAAGAAGCACTGGAAGTGGGTAGGACACACATTGAGGAAAGCACCCAACTACGTCATAAGGCAAACCCCCATATGGAATCCTCTAGACCAAAGGAAAAGAAGAAGACCAATCAATACATTACGTCGAGAAACGGAGACAGATATGGGAAAAATGAACAAGAATTGGATATAACTGGGAAGGAAGACCCAGGACAGATTGAATTGGAGAATGCTGATCAGCGGCCTATACTCCAATGGGAGTAACAGGCGTAAGTAATTAAGTAAACAATGATTTTGTGCTCAATATTGAACATAATAAATAGCTTTTAACTCAGATGAAACAGATATCTTAGTATTCAATAGTTTTTCAAATGACATCGTTTCATATTACGAATTTTTTTAGATAAGTTAACTGAAAAATTTCATTAAGCATTAACAATCAATCTTCTTGTACTGCAATTAACGTACACTAACTTTAGTATTGCATTCACATATTACCGTTTATGCAGTTGTTAACACGAAAGAAATATCCTCAGTTTATGCATTTATTTTAATGACATAAGTATAAGGTATTTCAAGCTCTTAGATTTGTAAGTTTCTGTTAATAATTTATTTCAAAATAAATAACTTATTCAAGAAAATATCCCTTTCTTAATGTCTTCTGAAAAAAATGCTGTTAAACATTTGTATTCTCTTGCATAGAAAGAAAAGGAAATCAAATGTTGACCATTTGTGAATTATGTAATAATGACATTAGAATAAAATGAATGATGACTATCAGGTGTTTGAAAACAAAAAAGAAATAAGAAAGATTGAAAACTAAGAGAGAGTGAAAAGAAGGTGAAGCAAGAAATAGGCATTCACGCAAATCATTTTTGACAAATGATCAATAATTTTATAAAAGTGCAGTGAATATTTAACTTTGAAGGACGAAAACAGGAAATAATTCAACTGTTTATAAATAGATTCTTACAGTTCCACTTACCATAACTTATGACCTAGTTACAATAAACATATAACAAACATATCATTAAAAGTGTTGTCATATATTTTACTTAGAAAAGGACTTGAATATTATGTAAATTATAAAATTGTTATTTCTATTGTTGATTGATTTAAACATTTGGTTGTTTATGTTTAATTCTACTGATAAAAGTTCAACATTTATTTGGTCATTTAATAAGCCTTAACACATAAATAAACTTTAACGGTAGATTTTTTTCTTCATTAAATTTTTGGCAATGAAACGGCCATCCAGTGCTTTCAAGCTCTCCATGGTGGTCTAGCTTTAATTGATTCATGAATTTAACTAGAAAATTACTAAAATCTCCAAAAAACTTACTTACGCCTGTTACTCCCAATGGAGCATAGGCCGCCGACCAGCATTCTCCAACCCACTATGTCCTGGGCCTTCTTTTCTAGTTCCATCCAATTCTTGTTCATTTTTCTCATATCTATCTCCATTTCCCGGCGTAATGTATTCTTTGGTCTTCCTCTCCTCGTTCGACCTTGAGGATTCCATATGAGGGCTTGTCTTGTGACGCAGTTCGGTGCTTTCCTCAATGTGTGTCCTATCCACTTCCAGCGCTTCTTCCTGATTTCTTCCTCCACTGGGATCTGATTTGTTCTCTCCCACAGTAGGTTGTTGCTTATAGTGTCCGGCCAGCGGATCTGAAGTATTTTGCGTAGACAACTGTTAATAAACACCTGTATCTTTTGGACGATGGATTTCGTAGTTCTCCAGGTTTCCGCGCCATACAGTAGAACTGTCTTGACATTTGTATTGAAAATTCTGACTTTGGTGTTGGTTGCTAATTGTTTTGAGTTCCAGATATTCTTCAGTTGTAGATATGCTGCTCTTGCTTTGCCAAACCGTGCCTTCACATCTGCATCAGATCCACCGTGTTCATGGATAATACTGCCCAAATATGTAAAAGTTTTTACATCTTCCAAAGCTTCTCCGTCAATTGTGATTGGATTGGTACATGTTGTGTTGTATCGAAGAATCTTGCTTTTCCGTTTGTGTATATTGAGACCTATTGCTGCTGAGGCTGCTGCTACACTGGTTGTCTTCTCCTGCATTTGTTGTTGCGTATGCGATAGAAGATCCAGATCATCTGCGAAGTCTAGATTATCCAATTGCATCCTAGATGTCCACTGTATCCCGTGCTTCCCTTCAGATGTTGATGTCTTCATGATCCAGTCGATCACCAGGAGAAAGAGAAAGGGTGAGAGTAAGCAACCTTGCCTGACACCGGTCTTTACTTCGAACGACTTTGTCAACTGTCCTCCATGCACGATTTTGCAGTTTAATCCATCATAGGAATTCTGTATGATATTGACTATCTTCTCAGGCACACCGTAGTGTCGAAGAAGCTTCCATAGGGTTGTTCTGTCCACGCTATCAAATGCTTTTTCGTAGTCAATGAAGTTGATATAGAGTGATGAATTCCATTCAATTGATTGTTCCACAATGATCCGTAGAGTTTCAATTTGGTCTGTGCACGATCTATCCTTACGGAATCCTGCCTGTTGGTCTCGAAGTTGGGCGTCTACGGAGTCCTTCATCCTGTTTAACAATACCCTGTTGAAGACTTTTCCTGGTATTGAAAGAAGAGTGATTCCCCTGTAGTTGTCACAGTTGCTGAGATCGCCTTTCTTTGGTGTTTTGACTAGAAGTCATTCTTTCCAGTCTTTTGGTACCTGTTCCTCATCCCAGATTTTTCTGAAGAGAATGTGGAGTATCGTTGCAGTTGCCGCTACGTCTGCTTTCAGTGCCTCTGCTGGAATGCTGTCTAGTCCTGCTGCTTTGCCACTCTTGATTTGTCTGATAGCCATGCTGATCTCTTCAATTGTTGGTGCGCCAACATCAATTGGGAGGTCCGTGAGTGCTGCTTCGATGTTGGGTGGGTTCAGTGGGGCTGGTCGATTCAAGAGTTCTTTGAAGTGTTCTACCCATCTGTTTCGTTGTTCTTCAATGTTGGTGATTATCTTGCCTTCCTTGCTTTTCACTGGTCGTTCTGGTTTACGGTGATTTCCAGAGAGTTTCTTTGTTGTTTCATACAGTTGTCTCATGTTTCCTTCTCTGGCACCCTTTTCCGCCGTCAATGCCAAATCTTCCACATATTTACGTTTGTCAGTTCTGATGCTCCTTTTCACTTGCTTGTTTACTTCTGTGTATTCAGCCTGTGCCTTGACTTTTTCTGCTCTTGTTCGACTGGTATTGATTGCTGCTTTCTTGTTCCTCCTTTCTTGAATCTTATCCAGTGTATCGATCGTGATCCAATCCTTGTGATGGTGCTTCTTTTGGCCCAGAACCTCATGACATGTTGAAGTGATTGCCTCTTTTATCTCTTTCCAGTTGCTCTCCATAGTAGTTCCTTCTCCATTGAGTAGATCATGAAAGGCTTGGAACTTATTGCTGAGGGTTATCTTGAATTTATTGAGTTTGTCAGTATCCCGAAGAAGAGATGTATTAAATTTTTGTGATATTGTCCTCCCCGTTGTCCAGTGCCTCTTGAGTTTCAATTTCATCTTGGCGACCAGCAAGTGATGATCTGATACTATATCAGTTCCTCTCTTTGTTCTCACGTCCTCCATCGTCCTCCTGAACTTTTTGTTGATGCAGATATGGTCGATTTGGTTCTGTGTGGTGTGATCCGGTGAAGTCCATGTGGTTTTGTGTATGCGTTTATGTGGAAATATAGTGCCGCCTATGACTAGTTTATTGAAAGCACATAGGTTTGCAAATCTCTCACCATTTTCGTTCCTTTCTCCCAGTCCGTGTCGTCCCATGATCTCTTCATATCCGGTGTTGTCCATTCCAACTTTGGCATTTAAATCTCCCATCAGAATGTTGAGCACTTCTCGACGTTTGACTGCAGCCTATCGTAGAATTGATATTTAGCATCTTCATTGTAGTCGTTGGTAGGCGCGTAGTATTGGATGACGTTTATTGTAATGCCCTCTTTGTTTTGAAGGAGGCTCTTATGATCCTTGGTCCATGAGATTCCCATCCTATAAGTGCATTTTGTGCTTGTTTGGACAGCATCAATGCAACTCCTTGTGTATGTGGGGCATTTTCTTCTTCATGTCCGGAGTATAACAACAGCTCCCCTGAAGCTAGTCGTTGTTGTCCAACTTGCGTCCAATGTGTTTCACTGATCCCAAGCACATCTAAATTGTATCTCCTCATTTCTGCAGCAATTTGGAAAACTCTCCCAGTCTCCCACATTGTGCGAGCATTCCATGTACCTAAATAAATGGTTGCTCTGGTTGTCGGAAGGGGCATCGGCCTCGTGACTTCCGAAGAAACTCGGCTTTCATCGTGAGGCGTCATAATTCTTCTAAACGAAGACCTTCTGACTCCCAGGGCAGAGTTTAAATGGTTTGAATAATTCTTTCTGGTTAGCGTTTTTTTAGCGAGTTAGTTTTCTACGGGATGGGGTCGCTAACCCCATGCCCAACCCTCCTCCTTTGTCCGGGCTTGGGACCGGCAGTAGCCCCCGGAAAGGGGCTCCAGGCGGAGTTAAAAATCTCCAAAAAAGCTTTCTGAAAATAAATAATATTTAATTTGTAATATTTTCTAATCTATTTTAAAAGTATAGGAAGTATTTTTGTATTATGAGAATCAGATACGAAAAATAAACATTTCTAATCTTTTCGTTAAAGTGATATTATGAACGCTGGTTTGATTTGTAAGTTGTATCCATCATAGATCGATTTTGTTTGAGGTCCTATAGAAACTCAAGAAGTATTGAATAACTATTTTGTCCTGGTATAGAACTTGTCAGTAGTGCGTATAAACTTATGATGATTACAGATTCTGAATTAAATCAGTAACCAATAAACTCCTTCAGTTAAACCGTATTAGCAAACAAGACATTTTGCTTCAAGATAAACTTAAGGTTCGAGTAAGGAGACACGATTGGTAGAGATCATGTATGCCAGGAAGGAAACAGTTGTCTCCCAGTGGTATTAGATTATTGTCACACTGTACTGCAAATTGACTGAAGTTAGGACTGTACTGACGTACTAATGGTAAAGAGTACTCTGTGAAACTGGAAAGTCCTGAATTCGACCTCTGGTGGAGTCGTGGGTTTGCACTGCTAAGGAGTATCAGTTCGATTGATTATGCTTCCACCAGTTAAATATAAATAGTTCAAACACACAGAGTAGACGAAAACCCAGTTTTCTTTTAGTTAACAATGTTTCATTATTTCTACAGGGTTATAAGAAATGACAGTTATAAGTTGACATTTATTATCATATTTGAAAACGTCATAAGTAATGAAGGTATATGAACTGTGACATCTATAATGAAATAATGATACACAAACGTGCTCTGATCCAAAAAGGAAACGTATGGTTCCACAAAAATCTGCCACATTTGACTAGGTGTAACGCCAG
Organism: Schistosoma spindalis; assembly: GCA_946903255.1. Taxonomy (NCBI): domain Eukaryota; kingdom Metazoa; phylum Platyhelminthes; class Trematoda; order Strigeidida; family Schistosomatidae; genus Schistosoma; species Schistosoma spindalis. The sequence continues at coordinate 25,668,321 of OX336424.1, forward strand.
TAGATAACGCTTTATATGGTCTTGGTAATAAATACATAAAAAGGCAGTTAATCCATTAAGACTCATATTATGGAATAGTTTCACTAATCGGATCAAAGCTTACATCTCACAATAACTTAGATCACTAAACCTTAGCATCGTTTACATGAAAAATTTAAAAATTAGTTAATCATTAAGTGTTTAATGTCGTCATGCATTAAGACTAGTATTAGTGTTATCCAAGATTTTTGATTCATTTTGGGATTCCTAATGTTTCTTGCTTAGGAGTTCAATATTATTTTGAAACTGAGTTCTCTAAGCTGGATGACTTAATCACTAAGACTTTTTGTTTTTTTAGATAGCATCATCAGCACAAACTTCGGATAGAAATGTGCTAGGTGTACTTATCAACAAGCGACCAGTAGTTTGTTCTGTTGACCTGGAATGTGGTAGGTTGGCGTTAACATCAACGTATAGGAACCTTTTATTTAAGAAAATGTAGAGGTTTTATTATCGTAGTGCTTAAAGTGACATCAACTAATTTACTGTCAATTAAATGATTTCTCAAATTAAAATATATGAAATATCTGACTATGCTTAACAGTTGTATTCACTGAACAGTTTTTGCATTGAAATCCTTACATGTAGTATCAAACCAAATAATGAATTAATCATTATTCTTATTTTCAGGTGACCTCAAATGGATTAGCCAATCAAGCGGGTTTAGAGGTTGGTGACGTTATAGTAAGCATTTGTAATTCCTTAACAGTTGGCAAGACGTACGAACAAGTCAAGGCGGAGATTTTACGGGCTGGTAATGAATTAGATCTTATATTAATCAGGTATGCAGGTATTAGTACTAATGTGATTTTACTTGCAAGGTGACTTGTAATTTTATGTTGTTCAAAGAACTTCATTCAAGGAAATAGCAATCGTCAATTTGTTTCGTTCTTCATTTGTCTGTTTTACAATGTAAAATACAACTTTCTGTGCGTATAATCTATTTACGAGAATATGCGATCGGTATCAAAGTGTATGTTACAGTTTGACTAAAAATCATTTACTTCCAGATACAGTCAGAGCACAAAATAGCTCATAGTTGAAAAGCATATTCCGAACTCTACTCATATTCCTTTAATTTACTATATATTAGTGACTGATATCATATTATGTTTTATTTAATGGTTGTCTAATTATAAATATCGCGTTTGGCTATAAACACTAGTCTCATTGACTTAATAACTTGCTTCACTTTATGTAACGTTAGAGAGTTGGAGGCAATCACCAGGAATCCTTGGTAATATCTTTTGTTGTGAAACTTGACAATTCGGTTTTCTATCTTACATGGAGCACGTTTCCACATAGGACTTGACGACAATTATCGGTTAGTAAGAAAGTCAGTTCTATAATTTCCTAATGAGTATCGCTGATCAACTAACTAAAATTTCAGTTTCCAACTGTTTAAACCAAGTGGTCATGTGTACAGTCTTCTAATTCATTGTTTAATTAAATTATTTTCTCAACTTCTAATTATCTTGTTGACATGTTCAACAAAATAAAAAGTGAGATAATAACATTGTATTACATTTTATAATACTGGACTCTATAATGGGATTTTTAAAGTTATTTGCACATATTCGTTCACAGTATATACAACTATCTCGATGACCAGATGTTTGTCCCCGTTTTTCATCATCCAAAACGTTTTATTTCTCAATTACTGGAAAATCTGTATTTAAATGTTTTATTCTGAAATTCTGTTCAAGTGTATTTTCCGTATTTCACCAACATTATGTATGAATTTTTATTGGAAAGATAAAACATTAGGCGAACATCTACACCTGTTAACCTATCAGTTTTCCTTAACCTGATAATGAAAATATTAACAGTTCTCTATGGTGATAATTGATTGCATTAATATTAGTAAAGGCGTAGTGAACGAAATCTTGGGTACGGTAGACCAGTTTATTGTATTAGGCTCAAGTACACATTGTATTTGTAAACACCTTACGCACAGCTCCCTTGAAATGTCTTTTAAAAGCATCGTCGTTCTCTGAATCCTACTGCCACCTGGACTAATTCTGTTTTTATTTTTCCTCTACTCATGTTCCTCTTCTGTCAGTAAGAATCTTACTTCTGATTTTCGGGACAAACTAATGAATTCTGTCAGTATAAGTAGCACACACCACAAAAGTACTTGATTCACTTTACGTAAACTTGGCCTGATAAGTAACATAATTGTAGTTTGATAGTGTTCAAGAATACAATCGCTAAGGATACATGACCATCTAAGGTATCAACTTGAACTACGAAATTTTTTTATCATTACAAAAGTTTATGAGTGCTTTGATTAAATCAAACATCTGTGTTGAGGGCTTACTTGTTGTTGAGTAAATATTCATGGTGTAAGCTTGTTCTTGAATACATATGATGTATTGTTTTTGATCATGTTGATCTTTTTCTTTAACTAAAACTTTTTTTCTTTATTTCTTAAAGACGAGGTGTAGACTTAAGTAAAGTTGCACAGATTGCTCCACATATAATGACTACATCATCTTTTGGTCATCAATCATCAGTTGATTCGGATAGTAGTAGTCAGAGAAAGTTATCAACAAGATCATTAACACGAGGTCGATCATTCCGCCCGATTCAAACAAAATCGTTCCGTATTTTAGAACAACAACTTAGTATTAGTGAAAGCACCGGTAATCCAGTTGTTAAACCTAGACAAAACGTTAATGAACTACGTATTGTAACCTCGCCTAGCTATAGTACTACATTTACTAAACCCTATGGACAAAATATAAACAGTCAAGGATTTAGTACTGGTTTTCAAAATAAACCACAACAAATACATCACGTAACAACGTCAACAACATTTATACATCCTAAATCCAACCAGAATTATATTCAACCTCAATCCAATTCATATGACTATAGTCATGCAACGAGTAATGTTTCTCCAAATCGATGGGTAACTACTCAACCTATTCGAATATCAAATACAATGAATCCTAATAATGTGAACAATGTTAATTGTCAGTTATACCAACGAAATGATAATGTCAACTGGATGAAGGCTACTCCATCTAATCTACATTCTCAAAATGATTTGTATAATCAAAGCGCTTATATAACAAACAGTTACACTGAACAGAGTAAGTATTTTTTCCTTCACCATTTAGCGATTCTGAACTATTTTTGCCATAATTTAAAATCAATTATACATAAGAAGATAATAATTTAAGTTGAAAACAAATATGAGTTGTAGTATTAAATTAATTGTTGACTTTCAGGTGACTAGTTGACCGAGTTCTCAGATTAATTACCAACTCATCTAATAATCACTTTATATAAGTAAGTTAATACAATCACTTAATTGCTTCTCAAACAAACAACAAATTAGTACAATACTGAATGGTTAAAATAAAATTCAGTTTCAGTTTGTAATTAGGTTTAATATTTCAATCAGTAGGCCGGCTGGCTATCTGACTATCCACGACTTATGATTACACAGAAATTCTCCTCTCTGTAATCTTGAGTTTTCGTAAAATCCAGGAAAATAAATGTTTGAGACTAAACAAAATACTGAAATAGTTGGAACTCCACTAGCCTTGAAATAATAGGAATGGGGGTGAGATACAATAAAGTATAGAGTTTCAGTTAAAGAAGGAATATCTAGGGTCATGTCATTTTAGATATACTGTCATCTTAGCCAGAATCAATGGGTTTAATTAGTCTCAACGAACCGTAGCTTTTGTTGTCTGAATTCTAGAGACTTTATTTATATTAATTCGTTGATATTTGGCTATCATAAGGTAGAATATCACACTGAGTAAGCCTCAGTTTCAGATTCCTTGTAATATAACAAATATTTTAATGGAGAAAATCTTCTTTACAGTGATTTCATTTTCTTATAAATAAGTAAGTAGCAATCATTGGGATAACTTATGATTTCATTGATACTAAATGATTACTTTATTCACCAGTTACCTGAGTTAATATATTATATGGCTCCACAGATGTAAATAAGCCAATCACAGTTTAATAAATTGTCTTCAGAATGAGGAGTGCTTTTATCAAGATCATTATTCTCACAATTATAGGTATGAAAATTGAATGGAAACAAAATTCTTACCCATTTCCATGTATTTACAAAGGAAATTTAAGTACCTTTTACCTCCTACACACCTACCGTTTTAAAAATGCCACTATATAAATCATTTTTCTATTTGAAAACATACTAAAATTTTTTTCACATACATAACAAAACTCAGTCCGAAGTTTTTATTGTCAAGAGGAATTTTTTTCATATTGTGTAGAATATTTCAATATATTGTTCACACAAAATTCTTGAAGTGGATTTTCCAACCCTAGATACACAATTATGCAATACATGTGTTACTGTCAAAGTAAAGCAAGTCATTATACTGAAATATTATACTTTGTCAGGATAATATTCTGTTTATTGATACACAATAAACATCAGTATTTGTTTGGATTTACAAGCACTACATAAACTTGGAGCATTGAAACTATTTAAGTCATTTGTTAAGTAATGTACTTACAAACGTATTTTTAAGCAAAATAACATTTTGTTAGTTCATTAAGTGAATCGTCTATACCTTGTAGAAGGAAACCATAAATTTTGATCCGGTCCGTGGTTTCACAAATGTGTTTATAAAAAAGTGAACTAACCTATATATATATCTTTGATTTAAACAGTTAGTATGCTTTTTTTAACCTTTTAATGGATAATCTGAAAGTTATTTTTACTAGTTTATTAAGTCTTCAGTGATAAACGAATATTTTTGATCAAGTTCACAGTGAAGGTATCAAGTTTAAAAAAATGTGATATCTCTATGGATTTTGTTCAATAAAAAAATGCTTGGAAGATTTTCGTAGTAAGCTGTGAAATTGAGTTTTGTTCTCATTTTCACTTGCCAGTGAGAGTTAATTATGATATTAAAAGATTCATGCTCACAGAAGGTATTCTGAGTGGTATCTGTTTGAGTTTATAAGATGTATGCATTTCCTGAAATAACAATCAGCAACAATCTGAGAGAAAATCTATTTAGTAGTATGACAGTGATTATTCATTTCGAAAAAAACGAATAAACTCGAAAACATACTTTATGCTTATATATATCATGAATGCAATCACATGAAGTGAAAAGTAAATGAGTTTCAAGAAGGTACTTCGGTGCTGCTTTTCTTTAATTTAAATAATCTTTACCGTGTACAACTTTAATCATTTTCAATCTATCGTTTTAGATATTACAAGTAAAAAGCTATAATAGCTGTAAGTCAAAAATAGTATTAAATTAAGTGCCAGATTTCTTATTATTTCTAATATAATAAGAAATTCGCCAGAGTAAACGAATGTCTAGGATCCAACACTATGAAATTACAACTGGACAATACCAGGAAACATTAATATTTAGGGTCATCTAGTTTATTTTTGTGGTTTGTAAACTAATTCACGAATCATCTTTAAATTGATTAAATCCTCAAGAATATGAAATACAAATACAAATTTTTGTTTAAACAAATATGTTGCACACTAACTTGAAGATTGCAATAAATAAAAATAATGATATGTCACGAATTGATTAAAACTTAAAAATATGAATTTCAGTAGCTTGATGTTATCATAACTGTCCTAAGACTTTAAATCCCTAGGTTCAGACTATTATGGGACTGTAACTATTCCTCTTAGAGGTGCTCAAACATGATGAAATATATATTCATTTTTATATTATTTTTAATGACTTTCTAGTTTGAATTTGTTTCATTATGTAAATAACTTCAGAATGGTTGAATATTACAAAAACCGGCTAATTTAGCATTTTAAAAGCACACATTCATTAGAACCAGATTTTTTCCTTTTTATATCATCATCAATAGAATTTATATTCGTTTAATTACGATTCACTCAGATTATGTTTTAAATGATAAACTATGACATTTTACTCTCTATTACCAGTCTTTTAAACGAAGATTTTAACAAATACCAACCAATTTTCTGAATTATTATTCACGTACTACTAACTATTTATCTTAAAAAGAAACTTTTATTTATAATTGACGCAATTGATTTTATGAATTATTTCCTTTATTCTTTAGGAGATTCATCAAGTACTAGATCTGTTCCAATCTATTCTACTTCATATTCACCCTATAGACAACTATAAAATCTGGTAGCAGTTATATCTTAAACTTCTACTGAATAATATAAAAAAATTTCATAGATTTCCTTATATAAAGTATACAAATATATTAAATCATTTTATATAATAATAAGATTTATCCGTTTGTTTCACCAATCTGTTTTACTAAATTATATTTGATAGTTTTGTGATTTTGTTTCGATAAATGAAACTTTCACTTATCTATTATTAGTACTCCTCCTTCATCTCTTCTTATATCATATTTTCTATTATACTTTATAATTTTCTAATATACCTTATCTTAATTTAATGGAATGAAAATGAACTGTTTCATTTGTTGCAAAATTTATCATTTTCTCCTGCCTAATTTTTGAATTGCCTTATCCTACTCTACATTATTCATTCGATCAGATTTGATATTATTCTTTTTTAAATTTAGTGCAGTAAAAGAAAAAAAATCAATCAATGTTACACATCATTATGTACATTGTACCGTGGGCACTTCAAATAAATGTACCTGTCATTGTTGTCAAGCCCTTCTCTTAATCAGTTTGACTGATATTTCACACTTTTATTTTTAGTAAATTTCGACTGAATTGAGTAGTTTGCTAATATTTCCTTCATATATATTCATATATATACATATATATACAAATTCATTTTATCCTAGTAATTATACAGTTAATTTTTTACCAAAAATAATTTTAATGTAAACTATAAACAACTGAAAGAATAAGTATTTGTCCCAGATATTGTTCAGTTCAAAGCGAAGTCTAGTTGATTTTAGATAGAATATAACTTTACCTAGGTATTAAATATGCTTCTGAGAAAATCCTGTCGTTTACACAAGTTAACTAGGACATTAACTAGAAACACAAACATATTTCAAATTGATATCATTTAAGGTTTCTATTTTTCAATAACATATTCGTCAACGTTTTTCTTTAATTTCGACATACAGTTTGTCTACTAACATACAATGTGCCAAAAAATTGAGCGCTTATATGAAAAAGTATTAGGTATTTTTATGTATTAAAAGTTAGATTCTATTCGTTTTCAGATATTGTGATAATTAAGAAGTGCTACTGCAATACAGTAAGAGAAATGTCAACTCCAGCAAAATATAAAACGGAGTATTTCGATAGGAAATGATGATTTATGGTTTATGACTAATATCGGGTAATAAAAATGCAAGATAATGCGAATAAGGATGACATAAGGTAATATCTGAATCTTTATATCACTTTATGAAAATTTAAACTGTTTAGATTTTTTTGGCCATTTTTCGGATCAAGTCTACTTGCCATACCATCTAATTTGTGCATTAGCACTAACCTAGATTAATTTCTCTTAAATTCAACATTTCCATCTTTCTGTCGTATCAGTATGACAGTAGACAAAGAGTAATATAAGAGATTATATAAAGATAAACATACAGTAGGTCGGAAATTCGCAGTTGAACATGTTAGGATCAGATAAATTCATACAATGATGCATATCAGTGTCATATGAGTAATGACAGAATTGTAATTTCGACTGAGCATATATTATGCTCCAAGTGTGTCAGGGACTGCTACATATGTATTGTATCTCACGTTTTAACGTGCTGTTGTAGCAGCCGTACTTCAGGTAATTTGATTGACGTCTTCGACATTGTACAATTCTTTTGGTTGTGCAATCATTGATTGAAAATTCTACGTATTTCTGTGACATTTAAAATGAACGTAGTCGTTCACACTTTTGTTAGCCAGTTACATTCATTTGAATTTCAACACCTTGTATTTCGACTTTTGTTTTTTCATAATTTCTGATGATTTTTCTGGTCGTCCATTCATACGAACAACGATAGGCTTCCATATAGGAGTCAGATTTGTCAGCTGAAATGTAGCTTATTATTGTATGGGAGTTTACCGTTGGACGGAAAGTTTCAGAAGTCACTCTGGCACGCATTCACCGATTCTGTTCAAATTTAACTCACCGGTCAAGCCCACTAAGCTTTAACTTTTCTCAATACAATCAGATTGGAACGGTTTTCAAGGATGTAGAGATTCTTCCAGACAGAACACCATGCCGGCGGAAAGCAGGATGAACTAGTTAAGGACCATTAGCGTCGAACTCTTAAAAGCATCATAATCCTAAAGATCATAAGATTGAGTCCGATTTAAAGAGAACCTCTGACTCTATAAATTAGCCATTACTGATAGACTCTCCTGAATCTCTCAAGTTTCTTAAACTAATCCTAGTGTAGGTCGTTTCCATCCTCCTAAAAGCGTTGATTTATATCTAACCCTAAGTAGTTGTGCCGATAGCACAGTTCAAATCCCTGTCAGTGCAAAACCGGTTACAGTAACCGTACAACAACTAACGGGCAAAGATGTCGTAACATTTATATAACTGACCACGCACTCAACGTCGAAATATTCAAACCTTGAAAACCATCACAAGTGTGTTTAACAACCATTGTACTTATCACAGATGCGTAGTGTGAATCATCCAAGTTTCATCACTACTAAGACTCTCAACATTCCTTACGTTTTCTTTCGAACCGACATATGTCATGGAATAGGAGACGGTACAACTGTCTATGTCCGTTCGAACATTCAGGCATGTAAATTCGAGAATGAATGTTTTGATGTTATGGATGACTCCACTTGAGTTACCGTAAATTTTGGATCGCGAAATTCTATACTGATGGGATGCATATACAGACCACCTCATGCAGATACTAACTTCGAAAAATTGCTAACAAACATACTTCTCATTAGTTCGCACCAACCTCATACATTTAAAATAATCGGATGTGACTATAATGTGCCGAACTTTACATGGAGTCGAAGCCGAACTCAGGTAGATATAACGAAATAGTTGAAACACTAGTTGTTTTTGTATGGGTCTCACAAGTCTGACAGTCGACTAGGAGGAGAAATGTACTTGGTTTATTATTTACAATCAACATCAAATCTATCTCAGTGCACATAAGTCATGAACGTTTCGCGGGTGATCGTAGACTCCTATTGGGTATTATTCATTCTCTAAACACTATACAATTGAACTCCTAGGCTGAAACATTGTGTCAGAGCTGACAGTTTGATCAACAAACCTGGAAGTGCACTAAAACTTTAATCCTATTCTAACCATGGGAATCTTGATTCACCACAAATAATATTAAAGCTACACATTCCGACTTACACCACAACCTGACATATCGCGTTGACTTCACTGCTCCAATTACCGGCCATGTGGCTTATAACGCTAATAGGGACCAGAATACTTTTAAAACCTTTAAGAGAAAGCTGATAAAATTGAAACATCGCTTCCACAAGCACCACGGCGTGTATGGGCGTCAGAGTATGTTTAACTTGATCGACGGAAATGATTCAGCTCAACGGAAGTGTCTTGTGACTATGTAGAACAAAGCCCTAGGTGATAAAGTGCAAAGTTACCAATGCCTCAGTTTCTCAGGTCCCATGTGAAATCGAATTCTCACGACGCAACTAAATTCTTCATAGTTAACGGAAGAATTATTGACGACCCTGATACTATTTGTCAACACTTCAGCCAGTATTTCTCGCAATGCTACAACACTGCAATTAAAACCTCTATCAATACATCTATAATGTTGGTGTCCAAACATCTATCCAAAATTGATTTCATATCGACCATTATCAAACAGGCTATGGCCGACCTGAATAAGTGTTACGGTGGTAGACCTGACGGGATCCCTTCATTACTTTTGAAATATGGCAGCAGAGAATCCCTTTTGTTTTGTTCAAAACTGTTCAACCAATCCATGGACTGTGGAGTTTATCCATCTGTATTAAAAACATCTTTTATCAGCAATAGATTCAAATTTGGATCATGTAGTGATATTGTCAACTATAGTCCTATTAACCTGTCATCCGTGATATCACGAGAAAAAGAAAAAAAGCCTACAGACAGATATTAGCCTGTGTAGTTCATTTCAACACTGGTTTGTGACTAAACGCTCATGCTTCACATCACACCTGAAATTGTTTGACCAAATTACCCAGACAAGAGATATTGGTCAGTCAGTGATAATTCTGTACTTCGATTTTAGTAGTGTCTTCGACAGCGTCTCGCACGGAATCACTTTTTATCTCGGCCCATATATTTTTCAGCAGAACGTAGCCAAATCGTCCGCTTTGCACCTTGCTACTTTAATCACGCGAATGTAATCATTTGGATTATACAACGGAATGTGATCGGCGCATTGCTCTTTCTTCTTTTTATCAATACCGTGTGCTCACTCTTTTAACATTATAAACTTTTCCTTTCTGCCAATGAACTTAAAGTGATTTATTCATTTTCGTCTCCTAACAGAGAAAGCTATATTTCAGTGGTAATCCAAGAAGAAATAAACAAGTTATACGATCGGACCATGTCATGGAATCTACCACATATTTATACACATTGGCCTCTGCTTTAACCCAAATCTGCCTATACGCAAACATACACCAAAACCTCTCAACACTGTTCGTGACTTGGGTTTGAGAGACAACAACAGTATGAACATTTTCAAATGTATTGCACATCAAGTATCCAAAGCTAGTAAGTTCACTGAATTAATGACAATAAACTTTAATAACATGGAATCGAGAATACAACCATAGAAAAAACCTATATTATTCATTCTTGAATATGGTATTTTAGTATACAGTAATTGCAGACATAAAGACCTGAAATTCAAATTGAAGGCGCCCAAAAAAGGTTCACAAAAGCTGCTTTGAGGTATATTGTCAGCGAAGATTATCACCTAAGATGTCAAAAATTCAAGATACATCCTCTCTGGATCAGACGAGATAAATAAAACCTTGTCTTTATCTACAAGCTTATTACTGGCGTTTCTTCAGCATCTACTCCTTCGTTTTCTATGATAACATCCCACAAATCGTACTTTTATAAAAATGGCCCCCAGATGCCCTGTTGCGGTTGAGAGTAGAGAGAGTCCGCTCTCCCTCTCGAAATGCTTTCACATGGCCACGCGTATATAGCCTCTGCCAGAGAAGTCCCACTCACTGCCCTCTCGAGGCGGGGGTATTGCTTACGAACGTGAGAGGACGAAAGTGAATAACCGGAGATTTAACCGAGTTGGTGGAAACGAAAAGTCCACCAAGGGAATTTGGAAAACCCTGATTCAAAACAAATGGTGTGGATGGGCTCCAGTATCCTGAAGGAACAAATAGCGTATGAACCAATCGTTGATCACCGGCTACCATGGGACTGCATCTCCTTACGATGCTTCACTGCCTTGTGCGTCAGACCTTCAGGTCGAAGGCTCGGGGTGTGGCCCCCTAAGAAAACCACTTGCTTTCGTTAGGGCACCCGAGCAGTATCACAGCCCTCACACGAATCAAATGAGATCTGTGTGGCACATATGTATCTGGTGCCCCTTTTTACTAATAATTATGTGTTCAAATAATAATACTTATAACAAACTATGCAATAAGCAAAGTATTTCAGCGATTCCGAGAACCTACACACCGATAGGTGACCAAACGCCTTTGACTAGGTGAGTACAGTAAAACTAATGATGTCAGAGTGAAACATCGAAGACTTACAAAACCATTTATTCGGGGAACTTATTGATCGATACGCACTCACCGACTGCTTCCATTATCTACAGTTTATCTTATACCGATATACACTGCTTAACGACACTGTTGTTCAAGAATTTTTCCAATACGAAGATTCCGAAAACAAGCTAAACCAGAAGTTATGGATGAAGTTGCTCGGGCGATGGTTACTGTGTTGAGATAAACACAATCTAGTCTGACTGATCGTTGTAAAGATGTTCAGCATGGCGCAGCCACAGTTGGTCTGATACTGATATTTTGCAAACTGCCTTCAGTTAGAGGTTCTTCCAGCCAAAAGAATAAGATCAGAATAGCTGTCGAATGTTTACGAAACTATTTATTTTGAAGGTTCATTGTGTGCTACAAAGGATTCCCTACTATGTAATCCGACACGAGTCCACTTCATGAACTAATGGTGACCACTAGGTTCTTCATAATAATTGAAGACACTTACGGAAGCATAATAAAAAAAGGATTGACATATTTTATCCAGTCAAATTCTATGGGGATTCTGAATTTGATGTTGAACGTTGAATATTCTTGAATAGTTTACGTTCTTGTGCGCTACTCAGTTACTTATTGCCATAGTCATTTGCTTTGTAGTGAAGTTGGGAGTAGAATGTTAGCATTTTTCCAGCGTATTCTCGATTGGATTCGAAGTCTTTTTTGGAAGGAAGAAATGGAACTAACACTGGTTGGTCTTCAATACTCGGGGAAGACCACTTTTGTTAATGTAATTGCTGTAAGTAACTCTCGAATTTGATTGGTTTGGCAGTATACTTTAGTTTGACTATGAATTGATTGATAATTTTTTTGCTTTTATGTAGTCCGGGAAGTTTGATGAAGATATGATACCTACTGTTGGTTTCAATTTGCGCAAGGTTACTAAGGGGAATGTCACTATAAAGGTAAAATAATTAGTAGTATTAAATGCCTGCAGATGTGGGATATCGGTGGTCAACCTCGTTTCAGAAGTATGTGGGAACGGTATTGCCGGGGAGTCAATGCGATTATGTAAAATTTATAGTTTTTGTACATATTTTATATAGTTATATGGTAGATGCTGCTGATCATGAGAAATTAGAAGCTTCGCGCAACGAGCTTCATGGTTTGCTTGACAAACCTCAGTTACTTGGCATCCCTGTTCTGGTGTTAGGAAATAAAAAGGACTTGTCAAACGCTCTTGCAGAACATGAGCTAATTACAGCTCTCAATTTGGGAGCTATTACTGACCGTGAGATATGTTGTTACTCTATCTCATGCAAAGAGCAAGAAAATATAGGTGAGATCAATCTTATTATCAACTCTTAAGTCTTCATATTGTTTTGTCAAGACTATGAAACATAATTTTCATTTCCAGTTGCAGCTACCCTCTTGACTGTCCTCATACAGTTTCCAGTAGACTTGTACGAAGTGACAGTGTGTATTCAAGTTGTTCCTCCTTATTTCTGTTGACTGAAGTACCTGCGATTGTAGCTGCTGACCTCTGACTGATTTAAAAGTATCTGGTTATCTTTGTATACAAACGGCCCTGTGCCATTCTAGAATATCTCTCAAAGGACCGTTTTATTGAAATCAAATACATTGAACTCAGGTTAAGAATAGCAGTTTTCTGATAACCGGATATAATTGGTTATCCTTATCAGTTTTATTAATTTTATTTACTAGGTAGTATAGTGTCATATTCTGCTTTCAAACAGCTGACTGAATTCTGGTCAGCAATAAATTCAACCTAACTGACAAACTACGTGACTTAAAATCAAACTCATCACCCAATATTTCTAGGAAAAATATGTCAAGAACTTTTAAGCAAAATACTGGTATATATTATGTGTTCAATTTAAAGTAAATGGTTTGAGAATGTGGACTGCATTCTGCGTATTACACTTTTAGTGAAAGTGATTGGTTCGGCGAAGAGTTCGCTTTCAAATAAATTCACTTTCGAATCTGTAAAATCGCAAATATATACTTATTTTACAAAATAATAGTAACTACAGTAATAGTGATATTAAAATCCTGTGAAACATGGCAGAAATCCAGTAGAATGAACAAAGTTTATTTATTTATTTGAACACAAATATTGGTTCCAAGGGGCACAGAATACATATGCGTCACACAAGTCACTGGATTTGTGTGTAGGCTATGATACTGCCAGAGTGCCCAAACCGAAGCCGGTGGTTTTTTTAGGGGACCACACCCGTTCGACCTAAAGGTATGATCCAGAAGACAGTGAAGCGGCGACAGGTGATACAGTCCCATGGTAGTCGGTGACCAATAATTTGTCCATGCGCCATTTGTTCTTTCAGGATCCTGGAGTCTATATGCACCATTGATTCGGAATCAGGGTTTTCCAACTTTCCTAGGTAGATCCTTCGTATCCACCAACCCCGTTTAAGGCGCCGGATATTCGCTTTCCGTCCTCTCAATATTCGTCATGAAGCTAGGCAGGGATATTTAAATTTAGAGAAAGGCTTAGAATGATTATTTATTTATTTTATTATTTATTTGAACACATAAATATTGGTACAGGGGGGCACCAAATATATATGCGCCACACAAAACAATGATAATTTGAAGAGAAGGAGAAAAGAGAAAAAAAAAAGTAATGAACGTGGGGAATTATAAAAAAAAGGGGAGAGAGAGAGAACAATGGTGGGGGAAACGGAAAGGTACAATCAGAAGAGATCTTTCAATTAAGGAAGATATAACCACTTTCTATGAAGAAAGTAAGAGGTTACAGCACGATCGCCACTGGCTTCTATTCTAAGCCATATCTGATAACGTCTCTAGCCACTGCGTTACACCGTCTCTCGGACCCCAACCAGGGAGTCGTGAAGGACCAACAGAAGCTAGCCCTTTGCAGCTTTCTTTCATACCACGACACCATGTCATATACTGACCACCTCTCCGCTTTTTCCAACCAGTCCCAGAGTCGGCAAATAATGCACGACGTGGAATTCTCTGGGACGACATTCGTAGAACATGTCCAAGCCACCGAAGTCGGTGTTTCAAGATGGTGACACCAATTTCATTATCGTCTCTGTGACCGAACACTCGATGCCGAACCTCTGCATTACTGACATGGTGTTGCCACTGGATGCCAGCAATCCTTCGGAGACAACGATGATCGAACACAGAGAGTCGTCTAACATCCTCAACTCGGAGAGGCCAGGTTTCACAAGCATAGAGCAAAACTGCTCTCACCGTCGCGTTGTAGATCCGACCTTTTACAGCCAGACTAACATCACGAAGGCGCCAAAGATGGCCCAGATTGGCATAAGCCGCTCTGGCTTTCACTATACGTGCATTGATCTCATCACTCACACCACCACCAGCACTTATGCAGCTACCTAGATATACGAACTTCTCGACTACTTCTATCTGCTCACCATCCAGAGTGAGTACAGGATTAGAATCCTGCCAGTCTTGTAGAAGTACTTTGCACTTCGAAGGTGCAAAGCACATACCATACTTACGGACATTGATTGCCAACTGATTAAGTGCGGATTGCATAGCTTGGGCATTCTCGCACAGTAAGACAATATCATCCGCATACTCAAGGTCGAGAAGTCTTTCTCCAGGCAACAGATCCACACCACCATTACTTACATCCGTCAGAGCTGTTTCCAGAATGTCATCGATGGCAAAGTTGAAGAGGAATGGTGAGATTGGGCAACCCTGCCTAACTCCACTGCTCGAATGGAATAGTGGAGAAAGGTGGTTGTATGCCCTCACTCTGCCTGAGGTGTTTGTGTATAGGGCTTTTAGGATGTTGATTAACCTCTCAGGCACACCCTTCTTCAATAGACAATCCCAGAGAACAGTTCTGTCCAACGAATCGAAGGCAGCCCTGATATCAAGAAACACTACGATTGTTGGCCTTTGGTAAGTATGGCGGTGTTCTAACATTTGGCGGAGGGTGAAGATATGATCAATACATCCTCGACCAGAACGAAACCCAGCCTGCTCCTCGCGAGTCAATCCTTCTCGGGTTTTGAACAACCTACGAAGTATAACGGATGCCAATAGCTTGGACGCAATCGGAAGTAGACTTATCCCCCGATAGTTGTTACAGGAACGACGTGAACCCTTTTTAAAGATAGGGACAACTATCGACTCATTCCATGACGTTGGTACACACTCTAGTTCCCAGACCTTTGTAAAGAACGTCGTCAGCCTCTTAGTCAGAAAGTCACCACCATCTTTAAAAGGAGCCGGAGGTAAGTCGTCTGGGCCCGGTGATTTGTAACGTTTCAAGAGTTGGAGTTCCTTGCGGACTTCCGCCTCATTTGGTGGATCAGTCGTCACCGGCCATGGAGGGCAGGACAGTCTGACCGATGTTGCCGGAGCAGCAGGCCAGTTGAACTGCCCTTCAAAGAATTCTGCCCATCGTCCAAGACGTCGATGGATGTTAGTGATTGGCGTTCCGTCATCCTCGCAGATTGTTTCGCTCACACCAAACTTCTTGCTGCCAGTGGCTCGGATGAGTTGGAAGAGCTTCCGGTAATTACCAGATGCAGCTGCTGCTTCCAACTCACTGGCACGCTCCGACCACCAGGCTTCTCGGTCCTTACGCAAGCTTTGCCCGATTTCATTACGTAACATCCTTCGTCTGAGGTCAAACTCACGGTCACCCGGAGTAGACCGACGGGCTTCAATCAGTTGTAAGGAACCAGAAGAAACCCAGTGCTTGTAAGCGGGACGTTTCGCAAACCCACAACAGACTGTACCCGCCATT
The DNA here is from genome assembly GCA_946903255.1 of Schistosoma spindalis. NCBI lineage: Eukaryota > Metazoa > Platyhelminthes > Trematoda > Strigeidida > Schistosomatidae > Schistosoma > Schistosoma spindalis. Next base: position 25,684,802 of record OX336424.1, read on the forward strand.
TTCATGGCGTCATGCAATTGCAACCAATGCTCATCTATACTTTTCGGTGGAATGGTAGCTAGCCTAGAAGCTAGCTCGGTTCGGTACTTACTAGCAACAGAAGTTGCAGCCAGCTTGCTAACATCAATCCTTTGGTGACGGTCACTTCGTTGTCCACTGAAAAGTAAGGTAAGATTGGCGCAGACCAGAGCATGATCAGATTCCAGATAGGTACTCCAAAAGGAGCGGCAGTCTTGTACACAACCACGCCAGCGGTAGCTGATCGCGATGTGATCAATCTGAGTCCAGGCTTGAGATGCAGAAGGAGGACGCCAGGTGGCACATCGGCGATGACTGTGCCGAAAGTTAGTGCTAGCCAGAAACAGGTTGTGGTCTGTGCATAGTTGCAGTAGACGTTCCCCGTTATCTGTCCTGCGACCAACGAGTCCCCATCGGCCACCTAAACGACTCTCTTCTGTGCCTAGACGCCCGACCTGAGCATTCAAGTCTCCAGCTAGTACTACAATATCTGTCGAACGCACTTTCTGGAGAAGAACAGTTAGCTGATGGTAGAACTCGTCCTTGATTGCATCCGGGCTGCAATCTGTCGGGGCATAGGCGGAGATGACGAAAAGACATCGTTTCTCACGCCGATTTCTTCTCACTTTGATGGAACTTTCTAATCTAACAGCACATAGCCGACTGTTAATGGGGATCCAGTCGACTAGTGCTGCCTCAGCTCTAGCGCTTAGTGCGACACCAACGCCAGCAAGACCAGACGAAGATGCCACAGGGTCCCCGGATAAACGCACATAAAACAAGCTTTTTGAAGTGACAGATGGAGAGCGAACTTGTAGTACTTCACCAGAGTCTTGAATACGGGTCTCGGATAGACAACACACATCAATATTAAGACTTTCCAAAGACATAGCCAGTCCTATCTGTTGTCCGACCTGCATAAGTGTGCGAACGTTGAAGGTAGCCAGTTTGAATGGTGCACGCGGTTTCAGAAAAACTGCTTCAGTACTCATGTTCGGTAGTAACATACAATTTTCAACCAGGCAGTGACTCGAGAACGTTTAGATAAAGCTGAATTTTCACCATAGGTGAGCTGCTGTCTAGGTCGAAACGCATATATAAAGTAGGAATAAGAGAGGGTGAATAAATGACGTGGTAGAGTAATAATAATAATAATAATAATAATAATAATAATAATAATAATAATAATAATAATAATAGTACGAGTTATTTCAATGTTAATCAGATAGAAAGGCATATTTTCCATAAGCAAATTGTTCATCATAGTTTTAGTGAGTGGGCTGGGATACTGCCCGGGTGCCCAGACCGAAGCAGGTGGTTTTCTTAGGGGGCCACACCCCGAGCCTTTGACCTAAAGGTCTAGTCCACAAGGCAGTGGAGCATCGTGAGGAGATGCAGTCCCATGGAAGCCGGTGACCAAAAGTTGGTTCATACGCCATTTGTTCCCGCAGGATACTGGAGCCCATGTGCACCATAGAATTGGGATCCGGTTATAGCGCCGGACGTTCGCTTTTCGTCCTCTCATTTTCGCAAACAACACCCCCGCCACGAGAAGGCAGTGAGTAGGACTTCCCTGGCAGAGGCTGTATACGCGTGGCCGTGTGAGAGTATTTCGAGAGGGAGGGCGAACCCTCCCCGCTCTCGGCCATACCAGGGCATTTGGGGGAAAAGAGTTGGAATTGAGATGAACTGTAATCAGGAGGATAATAGAAACAGAAATAAACCATTTGGGGATTGGAGATCTATAGATAACATAGAAAGGAAGCAGACGGCTGTAAACGAAAAAAGTGAAATCACGACCAAATGCCCTGGTACGGTCGAGAGTGGGGAGAGTCCGCTCTCCCTCTCGAAATGCTCACATGGCCACGCGTATATAGCCTCTGCCAGAGAAGTCCCACTCACTGCCTTCACGTGGCAAGGGTGTTGTTTACGAAAACGAGAGGACGAGAAGCGAATGTCCGGCGCTCTAACCGGATCCCAAACCAATGGTGCACATGGGCTCCAGTATCCTGAAGGAACAAATGGTGTATGAATTTATTGTTGGTCACCGGTTGCTATGGGACTGCATCTCCTTACGATGCTTCACTGCCTTGTGGGTCAGACCTTTAGGTCAAAGGTTCGGGGTGTGGCCCCTTAAGAAAACCACTTGCTTTTGTTAGGGCACCCGAGTAGTATCACAGCCCTCACACGAATCAAATGAGATCTGTGTGGTGCATATGTATTTGGTGCCTCCTTGTACCAATATTCATTTGTTAAAAGAAAATAAATAAAATACCACCTTTTCCCGTAGCATTATTCTGGTTTTCCCCGAAAAACCAATCCTTATTTTATGTCCCATTGAGTATATTCAATTTAGGCAAACAATTTATGTCAGCCGACGCAGTAGACAGGGTTCATAGCGTAGTTCTTGATTGTAGGTATCAATGCCAGTAATATTATTCCCAGGTTTCAAATTGTCAAGTCACTAGAAGGTTCGTGGCGATCCATTCATGTTACTCAACGTACATCACAGATCTTTTTGCAAAAACTCATTCGTGAATGTAGTCCATGTTTGTTTTTGAGTCATGTTCTATTATTTCTTTGTTTTGTTTTTACTGGTACTACTAGTCATGCTTGTCATTTAGCTTTTCTGCACTCTGTTTCAGACATCACACTCCAATGGTTAATTAAACACTCCAAATCTAACCGATAAAAGTAATGAATTTGAAATAATACATTTCTTCGATTGATAATAATCTCTAACTCACCCAATGAATAACTTAAAATACCATCTCTGGCTGGATAATAAATATTATGGACAGTCCGAGTTAATTTTTGATTTACACGTTATTTTTCTCATATATTGGTGATTATGCGAAGATTTAATTAAATTCCACATGTAATCTCAATATACCTTCGTAACCAGTCACAGGAGAATCGAAATAAAAAATCTCATCTCATTTCGTTGTGTAATAAATTTCTTTACAGGAATAAACTGTTACATACACAGTCATCTTCGTACTCACATTCCCTATATTTACTTCATTATGAACTTGAACTAAACAAAAATATTTTTGTTATCTCACTTCATTAAAAATGTGTGTGACTTCTGTTTGCTTATTATTTTGTATGCTTTAGTTGGAAAATGATCAATGTGCATGATTAGTAGTATCTTGTCTCTTGCTTCATCTATAATTATTTAAATTCGATGGTAGGTAAGAACGAAGTCATTACTATTCGTTTTTTCGTTTCTTTTCCATTGAATTAGTGCCGCATTTGTGTTTTTTCTCAAGTCTGATTTTCGTTTTACTTTATTTGTGTTTTTACTTCACTAACCCGTTCAAATTAACCTTCCACTTTTTGAATATAGTCGGTTTGTTTTTGTGTCTTTTTTGGTCAGTCAGTTTTAATTACAGTAAACCGAACACTAAGCTTAACTGAATGCATTAGTTATTTCCTTTTTAGGGATGCTAGTATTTTCTATTTTCTATGCATAATATACATTAAAGCCACAAAATCAAAGATATAATGTACTCTAATAATTTTTGTCTTATTAATCATATTGGTGACAATTTATTTTCGTTATAGATTAAATCTGATGCTAATTTCCTTTTTGGTCTATGATGTAATCATTCATATGTTTTTCTGCATCCATCTGAACGCGTTTTTCATTTGGTGATAAGACGCATAGGTAGTGACTTTCAGACTTTTCGTTAAGCGGCTTTAAATCTAACGTAAGCAAGGTAGCTGTAAATTAATAGGAGGGAGAATTCCTTGTGAAATATTGTATTGTATTAATAACACATTGAGTGATGCCTTCTGAACCGTATACTACTGTGCTGAGACTATGATCTATTAATCATGACGTTATAAGTAGTAGGAGCTAAATGATTAATGTTTGCACAGATACATCAATATTGGACCTATTATGAATGTACGTTGATCCACGTCGCCAAACCACATTAACACAATCAGATGAAATTAGCAAAATATGTAGTGGAGTTGAAATAGTGTAGCAAAGATCATGATTAAGAAGACTAAGCGTTGATAATGTGTCTCAGTAAGACAATCGTATATATGAAAGGATACTGACATTCAAGATCTAGAGTTATCGAGCAAATCTCAACCAAATAATCTTCATCTACCAGCACGGCTCAGATCTGCAGTCTGACTACATGGGACAAATTCTGACCATTTCGGTCGATGAAGGTTTACAAGCCCATCGAGCATCTACTTCTATGCAGTATGTAAGCTGGTATACATATAGGTTGCAAGAAAGCTAAGAACGTCAGGACAAGCGCATGGAATCATTCCATGAAGTCACAGACTTTACAAACTTATGTAATTGTCCAAAGGTGTATTCAAAGGGCTCTTTATTGTAATGAGTGTTACCCATACATTAATCTCATTGTATGCAGAACGACTACTGAATCTTCAGAACAAAATATTACCAATTTTATTCAACCAGTTTCAATCCCTGAACATGTGACAATGGATATAACAAATGCCTTCTTTTTTGCTTGTCGAATCGGACTAGAACCTGATGAACTATTGCACGGTGGTTGGTTGGACTTGCAGTATTCTATGTCAGCTATTGAGATTATGGACCCTAAAATGGATGCTCGAATTCAAGGAAACCGAAAAGTTGTGACTGTATGTGAGGCGTTATCTAGTGAGCAGTTACCTTTAAGGCCTTTCTCGTCACTACGAGCTTTTGGGTATCATAGATGAACTTTTAGCTGCTTGCGTAAATTGGCTGACGAGAGATTCTCTTGCGCAAAGTGTATTTATTTGTATGTATATGCACTGCACTCAGTTAATTAGAGATAAATATCTTGTTGCATTTTGTGAATTATTGCGACGATTAATCTATCAGTTGCGTCATATAATAATCGCTATGGGTGTCTTTGACGAAGAGGATCATTACACATTCACAGATGGTATGCCAGTTTATGAACCCTCAAATATTTTTGATGGTTACGGTTGCTTTCGTAATGACTGTCTTCACAAGTTGTCAGTGTTAGAATTAATAGCTCATGTAAATGATTTGAACAGAAATCTTGAAAATGAATCTACCATGTTTTCGGTCGTGAGGAAAAACTACTTATGGGATTACACAGTCGCCAACAGTTTGTTCAATTGTTATTGCTGTTCACAAATTCAATCTCTGAGTGTATAGGTCCAACTCGAGTCGAATTTAAGCAAGATCTATTCGAAGAATATACGCATGCAGATCTTGATTTTTCTGGACGAAATTCATCACCTAAACTGAATGAGGCTCAAAATAACACTTCTATGGGACTCCTTCATAGATTTTTGTAGGAAAGTGTCGCAGAATTTAAGTAGTCCGAAATCACTGAGTGACACATTAGTAGAAACTTCAAACATTGGCAAAATGGCTAGTGAAGGAAAGTTTAGACCAAAGGACGCTGCATGTGGTCTTCTATGTTTTGAAGCTTAAATCAACATACCTTTATATATGCCCAAAGTAATAAATATTCACGATCGTCACAAATCATTTGTTTATTTTTCAAGTCTCTACAAGACTCAATCATATTTTATGTACATACGAAAATTTTGCCTTATGGCATATTTTACATCCTGAACTACTACGCCTTCATAGCTTATGAGCATTTATTCAGAAATCTGGTCAGATATCTTGTCCTTATGTCAAAGCTCTTTTGTTTCCTGACGACTTTAGCAAAGTAAATGAACCCATGTTAAATACTTGTGTTTTATCAAGGACAATTATATACATGTTTTATTCCGCTCTTATATGGCAAGGAGATGTTATTGATTTTAAACCTCAGTATTTCTCTCCGGTGCATTTTCACTGCTTCCTAAATTCATGGCAGGAGTTAGAACCTACCACGTATCGCCCACTGATTAAAAATTCGATTTCTAATACTCCTGAACTGATGATTTTTTCACTACAATTTCAACTCATTTCGCCCATGTAAGTGCACGTTTTAGTTTATATATATTTCTCAACCTTATATATATAAGACTAATCCTTAACCTCTTCCACCTATTGATTATCGTGATAGACCATTGTTGCTACCTTGACGTGGTGGTCGAGCTTGCCTATCGTGATGAAACAATCAAGCTATACTGGCTGGAACAATCGTTCCTCAAGGTCCTACCATGCCAGACAGGTCGGTTGAAGGACGGTAAGACTAAAAACAGCAAACCCAAGGTCTGAAGGCGAAGTCGTACTGCTGACTGTACAGATATGTGACAGCAGTAAGGTGTTTCCTTCAGACAACCAGCATGACAGCGATGCTGCCTTCCCAAAAGGAGGGGAGGGGTTAGAAAAGGTCGACCCTAAAAATGCACACCTCGCCTTATCCCACGGATATCCGTCTCCGGCGGTAAGGTCTCAACAAGTACGGAACTAACACAAAAACTACTCACAAAAAATTCGTGTGTGACCGACCTCGAGCAGTTGTCCTTTGGGCACTGCGGTCACGCTCTCAGTTTATTAAGACCACCTTTAATCCTATTACCTTTCTAGGTATCTCCAGCAGAACCCTTCCACGGTGTGGGCAACCAGGAAGTGATAACCGCCCTCATACCTCTAACAGCACCCAAGATTACTGTATTCATAATCAATCTCCCTTTACAATTCCTATCATTCCTCCTAAACCAACTTTCAACTCACTCAAGTATCACCATGGCCAACGATTCTGGTGCACGAAACACTGTCCCAGGTCTACTGAAACCTCGCTCCGGACTACACGTTGGATATTTCAACGTACGCGCCTTATGTTAAATCAGACAGCAGGCCTCCGTGGCTAAAATCTTAGAATCTTGTAACATTGATGTATGCTGTGTTGTTTTTGCATCAGGACTGGTCTGCGTCAACAACTGAACTAAAGATAGAGAGTGAAGTAGTCGAACGCGTTGACAACTTCTCTTATCTTGGAAGTCTGATCAGCCCTAATGCGTTGGTGTCTGACGAAATCTCAGCACGGATTCGAAGAGCTCGTTTGGCTTTCGCCAACTTACGTCATCTATGGCACAGGCGAGATATCCGTCTATCAATTAAGGGTCGAGTATACTGCGCGGCACTTCGTTCCGTTCTACTATACGGCTGCGAAACATGGCCATTAAGAGTTGAAGATACTCGTAAGCTACAAGTATTTGACCACAGATCCCTTAGAAATATTGCTGGGATCACCGGGTAAGTAATAGTGAGGTTAGACGCAAGGTTTAGGGAATGATGGTAAGTCGGTTGATGAGGTTGTGAATCTTCATCGACTGAGATTGTTGGGCCACGTGTTGCGTATGTCTGAACACCGATTACCACGACGCGCAATGCTAACTGGTGTTGGGGATAATTGGAAGAAAGTTAGGGGCGGCCAAACCAAAACGTGGCATCAGTGCTTGAAGTCACTAACTTCTGGTCTGAGCCATGTTGGTAGATACAGACTACTTGGTTGGGATCCGCGTGACTATCGTAACCAATGGTTGGAGACTCTTGGTGACATGGCTCAGAACCGATCACAATGGTGTAGGTGTATACACTCTTTGTCTTCCCTTAAATTATGAGACTAAAATTATTTCATATCTTTCTTCCTACGAATTAACTTTCTTCCTGTACTATATCCTTATATGCAATCTTTCTTTTATATATTACACCATTGAGTTGATTGCTTCTATGAATTTGGTGTTCATCTTGCTGTGATAATGAGGTGTGGCAACTTGGACCGATGCACATATGTGCCTGGTCCTACGTTGTAACTGACTAACTGACAGACTTCAGATCCGAGACATGGTGGTAGATGAAGATTACCTTCTTGTGATCCGATCGATAACTGCGATCGGTGCTGGTGTTGGGTATTTTCGCTGAGAATCGGCCACAATGGTGTGGATATCATTCACTCAATTCCTTCCTTTGATTTCTGTATTTCGGATTTATTGTGCACTTTTCAATTCTCTATTAAATACATTCTTCTTGAACCATACTCTGTTCGCTTAAGGTTTTTTTATTATTGCTAATACTATTATTTCCCCTTTCGTATTCATTTTGATACTTTCATCTTTTTATGCTGATTCAGTGTAGCAACTTGGATCGATTCACATTTATCCCAAATACTATGTTGCTTATGACTACATTATGACCAGTAATGTATATATGTTATATATATTTGAAATCTTTAGGAATGAGTGAATTAGTGTTTATCTTTGAGTTGATTCCTTTGATATACTTTAATAAATAGAAAACAGGAACATTTATGAGATAAAATGAATCCTCAATTCTATTCATGACTTCACATTCACACCATTTATAATACTGGGTGAGATTATAATTTGAAAACTGTAAGTGAATAATAAATCAAAAATTGCAAATCACCTCTGACTTGTATATGATTGAGAAGAATGTAAAGCGAAAAATTACTAGCAATCATTGACCGATTTTACAATACGTAAAAATCTATAGAAATTAGTCTCAACAGTTGGAACCAGAAAGGCAACATTAAATGAAGCATCACTTTCCAATTTTGCACAGTTCACAGTAACATGTAAGAAATACCAAAAATTCATTTTGTCCTACATATATTTATGCATAAATTTTGTTCAGTATTATGTATTGTTTTTAATGCTTATAAATGAAAAAATAATTTGCGAAACAGATTTACAGAATAACTCGATCCAAAATTGCGCAGTGTCGGATTCTTGCTTAAAAATAACTTCATGATATCATTCTCTCTGTTATAAGATTTGAAAGTACTAGATTCAATCCTGTGTGTACCATACTTTGGATGTGTTCACAACTGGTACACCACACTGTAGGATCCGTAAACTAGATGATTAGCAAATCATTCTATCCAAATGTTATCAATTTGTGATGAAAATTATTTTTCGAAAATGTTTATGTGAACTAAAGAATGGACTCGGAATGCTGCTATATCATTATCACTTCTAGTTCATTTTTTTTAGAATATAGTTTGAATATTTCAACCTTGAGACTATGAATAATAAGTTTTTTCTCCATATTGTCATTTAGTAAATAATACTATGTTATACTGTTATATATTGACAAACATGGAAGATAGTGTAATATAATTACATTATCTTAGTTCTATATTAATCTTAGAACAGGATAAATTTGAAAGTTTACATTCTAACTCACTGTAATTTGTGTTCTGTTTTTAGTTCTATATGATAAACATTTGGATTTAATTCAGAGTGATTTCTTATTCAATATAACGTGCAGCACGTATTTTGTTTTAATAACTTTGTTCATTTTAGTATTTTTCCTATTTCGATTATTTGTGACATTTATTTATAAAATGTCAATAAAATCGATACATAAATGAACATATTTTGAATAAAGTGATCTTCACGCTGTTGATGGGTGAATAAGTGTGATAATTAGAAGTACTCGGGTTAATGTGCTAACTAGGACTTCCCGAAATAGTGCAGTTTATAGCCAATAGAACTAGATGAGCACAAATGAACGTATTATACTTGGAATTCGTTTCAAGCGTACAGTCAAGTACAAAGTAATTACCAGTTAGTACAAATACTACAACCACCACAGCTTACATGGAAATCAAACTTCCTGCAATCGATTGTGTCGTCACCTTAGGTCCATCATGTGTCTGTCAGGTTGTGTATTCGATAGAGACTCTATATGGTCTAGAATGTAATCATTATTGTAAAAGTTAACAACCGAAATCGGAACGGACTCACCTGGAATTGTATTTGGTTAACATGTAATCTAATCATTGATACTTAGAACTCAAATGACAGATTTCCCCAATATTCTCCACCCCGATCCTCGCGGCTAGCTGAAATTCGTTTCCACGATAACATGTAACTTCTGCAGACTCTAAGCATTTCACATTCGAGCGAAGAATTCTCGCTTCTAATAATTTAGATAATGTCACTTTCGTTGCAGAATGTTTAGCATTTCTATATTGCGGTAGAAATATGTCTACTCCCCTCTCCAGTTCATCAAATGTTGAAACAGAAACGGAATTAATGCCAGTTTTTAATGTCCTGATAAATTTTTCTGCCTGACCATTATGACAAGGGTGCCTAGGAGCAGCGAACAAAAAAATTCTGAATTAGACGACGCAATAAGGAAACAAGTCTCTGATCATGATCTTCTTTATCAGAACCATGAGTAATAAAACCATCTTGATAAACTCCAACACCTTTAGATTCACTGACTACATTATTCATCACTTATTGAAATACGGATGGAGAACAACCTAAACGAAATAAGGTCGTATTTGAATAGACCAAAATGCGTGTGACTTGTTGTTAAATTAGGTGAAGATTGATCTAAGGAGACTTGAGGGTAAGCATCTTTCAATAATACCTCAGAACCATGAAGTCAATTAAGCATATCTTCAGCTTCCATCATCGTACACGTTTGCTCCAACAAGTGGGGGTTAATTATAATCCGTAATAACTACATATTCTAGGGGTCGTTCTATGACTTCAAGAGCGTAACAAGAGGAGTACCCCAAGCTGAAGACGAAATCCGGCTCAATTACACTTTTTGTACACAATTGATTCAATGTCTTATGTACTGTTTCTCGAATACCATAAAGAATTATTCATCATTTAAGAAAGACAGGATCGCCCTGTACTTGAAGTTTTATAGCCTGAATTCTCATCCCACGAATTCACTTAGCACACTCAGCTATCAAATCTTTAAGTAAAGCGTCAGAATCTCTAGAAACTAATAAAGACAGCTCCACTTTAGGTCTTCAAATTTTCTAAATCAAGTACTGACAGTCCTGTTTCACTAACTAAAAACTCAAGGCATTTATAAAGAATTATCGTATCTAATTAACAATTAACAGCACCCCTGTAGACAGTTTGTATTCAGTAATCCTCAATACTTAGATTTCAATGGGTAGTACTACAACGTTAGGATTTAAAGACTTCAAGTTCTTGAACAAGACAGTGAACTCCATATTGTCTGTGTGAACAATAGTCATGGAATGAACCAAGGGAGGCATATAATGGCTTCTCAATATGGAAATTACCTTCCAAACTCGTAAATTGAGATAAGTGATCATTAGAAACACCCAACTCAATAAAATCCGAACTACTGGATTTACCAACCCTGGTGGCGAAACGAACAGTAACTTTAAAAACCGACTTGAGGTGTTTCATTTTACCACACTTGAGGCATTTAGCACGCCGAAAGACACATTAATTACGTGAGTGAAACTTGTCACAAGATAAGCACTCACTGAATCTGTGTTTACCTTTATAACCTACTTTCCGATTCTTTGTCGAATCATTTTCCACGTTTCCGCGAAAATGGGAACCACTATTAACCGCAAGTGAGCTTGAGTATGTAAATCATCATGGCAACTAAGTAAAGTATTAGAAATTTTCACTGACTGGAAACCAAGCTCGTTCACAGCCTTATAGTAAATATATGTTTTTCTAATTTCCTTTAATGAACTTTTAGGTTTTTGAATGTATTCTTTTTCTATATTTGGAATGTTTATCCCAGCAGTCAACCGATAACGAAGATGAACTTCCAACCAGTCTTCGAAATTGCACGTCACGGCCTGTTTCTGTAGTTCAAGTATAAAGTCTCTAACTGTTCGCCCATTCCGTCGCATCATTATATGACAGTTTGATCCGTCTCTGCACATGACTAAGTAGAAATTCCTTAAGAGATTCATATAACAATCAAGTTGATTTCTCTGGAAAAGCCAAATTCTCTAGTAGGATATACACGTCTTTGCCCACTTGAATTAGCATGCGACTGTCCAAGATTTGACCTTATCGAGACGCTAGTATGATAATTAGAAGTATTCGGATTATTGTGCTAAGAGTTCCCAAAATAGTGAGATTCAAGGCGGGTAGAACGAAATGAACATAACCAAACGTACTATATTCGGCATTCGTTTTAAGCGTGCAATCAAGTACCAAGCAATCATTAATTAGTACAACTACCACAGTAATTTAACAATAAACAGTATTAGTTAAAGTACAAAATTTTGCGTAAATCAACTTGTTTATGCACATATGTATAGATTAACAGTAGACATGGTAGTTATTGATTTATGTTTATTGCATAGCTTATATATATTACGAAATCATGTGAAAATACTTTCATGAAAATGGTAAATCACAACAGAAACTTGATGTGTGGACCAATGGCAATCGGCTAGGATTGGCTGGTGAACCCAAACAAACTGCTAGATCAGTTTTGTTGTACTTTTTCCCAGCTTCATTAATTGCAATAATATTTGCGTGTTTGTTGGCCTGATGACGTGTTCTTGATCTTAGATGGTTTTACATTTGAGAGATCAATCATCTTTTATGTGCACAAAGGCATTCTTTTCGTCGTTAATACTAGGAAACCAAGCTTCACATCAAAACATAAATGCCCTGGTACGGTCGAGAGTGGGGAGAGTCCGCTCTCCCTCTCGAAATGCTCACATGGCCACGCGTATATAGCCTCTGCCAGAGAAATCCCACTCACTGCCTTCACGTGGCAAGAGTGTTGTTTACGAAAACGAGAGGACGAAAAGCGAATGTCCGGCGCTCTAACCGGATCCCAAACCAATGGTGCACATGGGCTCCAGTATCCTGAAGGAACAAATGGTGTATGAATTTATTGTTGGTCACCGGTTGCTATGGGACTGCATCTCCTTACGATGCTTCACTGCCTTGTGGATTAGACCTTCAGGTCAAAGGCTCGGGTTGTTACTCCTTAAGAAAACCACCTGCTTCGGTTTGGGCACCCGAGCAGTATCACAGCCGTCACACATATCAAATGAGATCTGTGTGGCGCATATGTATTTGGTGCCTCCTTGTACCGATATCTATGTGTTAAAATAAATAAATACATCATTTACGATGTCATCAAAACTCTGATACAAGAATATCCAATTGACATTTCTCAAACAGAACTAAATACTTGTTTAGTGTTAAAATAAGATAAATAAATAAACATTGGCATGGTTGTTTAACTTTTACATCGTGACGATCAAGTCGAGCTACACTGGTTGGAGTACTTTTTCTGTGTGGTTATATTATACCAAGCAGGTCAGATAGAGAGTAGTACTACCAAAAACAACCAATCTAACATCAATTTGTTGTGGTGTGAGATAACAAGATATCTAAAACATTAGCCTGCTTTATCACTTGCTTTGGAACAGCAAAAATGCGTAAACCAAGTCACTTCGAGACGTGATCATGTAAGTATTGACTAAGTCAGTATACTAGAGCAAATACCAACGCTCAACTCTAATCAAACTTACTGACTTGAAGATAGCATTTGGCTATGTTGACCAAGAGGTTTTGTGGTTGTGTTTGTCGTTGAAAGGTGTGTTGAAAAGCATGTAAACCTCCTGAAGGCTATTTACTTGAACACCTTTAGTTGAGTTAAGGCCGTAATTGGCAACTTTCATCAGCGTTCGTTAAGACAGCTCGCTATCCCCATTTTTTATCGTTACAAGTATTCACATAGAACTTTCCTTCGTTTAAATTTTCAAGTATATATCTTCTACTCGGAAGCTCACTTATCAATCTAGAATACTCAGAGGATAATTGTGCTAGATAAGGATAATTAGAAAGCCCAATCTTGCAAACGCTTCGAGCAAAAACGAAAAGACTTATGGGTTGCTTTCCTCGCAATTTTAGGACTGCACTGCAACATCACTTAAATTGTTCATAGCGAGTGAAGGAGTTGATTGAGTCAAAAAACAAATAACTTATCTCGGAATTCTCATCAGCCTTAATGGGCTGATGATAGGATAGGATTGATACTTTTGATATACCAAATGAATAAAAACTTTTTACACTTATAAGAGACAGCTTAGAAACATCTCCATCAATACAAAAACTGTTCTTTTTTAGATATTAGACTGTCTGAGCACACAGCTTTCCAAACTGTAATCAGACAACATATTCTATGCAGTTACCAAACGCAATAAATGTAATGCGGCAGCTAAAGAATTTTATGAGAAAGTGGACACAACCCGTACCTGCCACAAATGTGCGACAAATTAGCGGATCAACGAGCAAGTTTAATGCAGCGTACAAATCTAAGGCGTCTTGTAAACCAAACGTAGGCTGATGCAAACCCAATTCGACAAATCTTAATGTTTTAACTGCATTTAATTCAAGTGTCAGTTGTTTTCATCCTTCAAATTTTTGAATTATTATAATTGCGTAACCACATCAAGGACATTAGAAATTTACTGAGTTTTTCCATAACCATTTGTCAATTCAAAGATTTCCCTCTAAAAGGAAAGTTCATCTCGTTTTCTAAAAGTCATTTTACTTAATATTCTTATCTACATTGGTCAGGTAATTTTTGTATTATCATATTGTATACTCATTTTACTCTTCGTTCACGTCCAATAATACACGTACGCATATATCCTTGATGTTAATATACCATTTGCTATGAATAGAAATCTTTATAGCATTCTGAATCACTTATTGCAGCAATAGTTCTATGCGCCATTCTGATTAATCATTATTATTGATTCCCGTAGCTATTATTGTTTATATACGATAATTTTGATGTATAAGGTGCTCGTATATTGTCAGTTTATTTGGAGGTCTAGCAAGACACATGTGCATGTAAGTCATCAGTCTAAGCAATTAAGCAAACCTCTTCCCCTCTGGAAGTAGCTTGGTCCCCAAAATTCATCAGCACTAATGAGCATTAGTCAAAGAATATATAAGAACCAGATAGGTCGACCAAAGTGGTGAGCTTTTTGATTAAAAAACACTTCAAGATCCTGGGGGAACGAACGTCTTTTTATTTCCATTTTGTGTGTACTTTTATTCTCCTGCTGAGGTAGTTTAAAGACTACCTAGCAGTCCGCTAAAAAACATGGATGGACATTGTGAGCAATTGCATGATGCCACAAAAATAGTGATTGATTTCACCAGCGAATTTGCGAAACGGCCACAGTTTATGCGCTTTAAACAAAATTTTAAAAATGGTTACTCCTGCACCTTTGTATTTACTAATTTCACTTAAACCATTGGTATATATCATGCTGGCCCCCAAATGCCCTGGTACGGCCGAAAGTGGGGAGAGACCGCTCTCCCTCTCGAAATGCTCTCACATGGCCATGCGTATATAGCCTCTGCCAGGGAAGTCCTACTCACTGCCTTCTCGTGGCGGGGGTGTTGTTTACAAAAATGAGAGGACGAAAAGCGCTCTAACCGGACCCCAAACCAATGGTGCACATGGGCTCCAGTATCCTGCGGGAACAAATGGCGTATAAACCAATCGTTGGTCACCGGCTACCATGGGACTGCATCTCCTCACGATGCTCCACTGCCTTGTGGGTCAGACATTCAGGTCAAAGGCTCGGGGTGTGGCCCCCTAAGAAAACCACCTGCTTCGGTTTGGGCACCCGGGCAGTATCACAGCCCTCACACAAATCAATTGAGATTTGTGTGGCGCATATGTATTTGGTGCCTCCCTGTACTTATACTTATGTGTTAAAATAAATAAATAAATAAATAATATATCATGCTGAATTTCATCAATACCTAGAATGGCAGAAAATATGGTTAGTAATTTTTTAAAAAGTGGCCCACAGTTTACTAATATTCTGTTCGTAGTTACTCAATTGACAAAACTACTATTATATGTCATTTTCCACTTACTTTTAAATACATTAAGGATTGAGTGGATTGTTTGTAATGGTAAAATAATATATTTGTAATATCCCATTAAGTAGAAAATTGAATTGTTTCTGAAGCAGCAACTTACACTATGCTATGAAACTACAGAAATTCTATTTTCTACTTATTAAGATATTATTTTATCATTACTCTTTACTAACGTAAAAAAACGTAACGATTAGATGAACTGATGTACTATTTACATATTTTAAAATCAAGTTTTAAAAATCATCTTCAGAAACTAGATTCAATAACATCAGTATCATCAATATGCGTCTTTTCGACAGACTGACGATTTATGTAAGAGTCCATGACAACTTCAGAATCACTTAAAGATATAGTGAAATTATTTTCTTCCGAAACTGAATTAAGTTCTTGTTGAGTGGAAGATTTATGGATTTCAATTGAATTTGACATGGATTCACCTCCTTCAGTTTCATTTTTATTGTTTAAATCAGTAGAATTCAAAATACCAGATTTTGCAAGTACCTAAACGAACAGAAAAATATAACATTACAATCAAACTTTAAAAAAAGACGAAATATTCTTTTTGATAAGCACAAAGTATATAGCTGAACATAAAATGTACACAAAAAAATCAGATACATTTCTTATGCTACTTATATCTACGATTTCATGGATATTTTATGGGAAAAATTCTAAGGAATATTTCATATAACACAGTCAGTTAGCTGCAAACTAGGACCAGGCACATATGTGCATCGGTCCAAGTTGCCACACCTCATTATCACAGCAAGATGAACACCAAATTCATAGAAGCAATCAACTCAATGGTGTAATATATAAAAGAAAGATTGCATATAAGGATATAGTACAGGAAGAAAGTTAATTCGTAGGAAGAAAGATATGAAATAATTTTAGTCTCATAATTTAAGGGAAGACAAAGAGTGTATACACCTACACCATTGTGATCGGTTCTGAGCCATGTCACCAAGAGTCTCCAACCATTGGTTACGATAGTCACGCGGATCCCAACCAAGTAGTCTGTATCTACCAACATGGCTCAGACCAGAAGTTAGTGACTTCAAGCACTGATGCCACGTTTTGGTTTGGCCGCCCCTAACTTTCTTCCAATTATCCCCAACACCAGTTAGCATTGCGCGTCGTGGTAATCGGTGTTCAGACATACGCAACACGTGGCCCAACAATCTCAGTCGATGAAGATTCACAACCTCATCAACCGACTTACCATCATTCCCTAAACCTTGCGTCTAACCTCACTATTACTTACCCGGTGATCCCAGCAGATACCAGCAATATTTCTAAGGCATCTGTGGTCAAATACTAGTAACTTACAAATATCTTCTACTCTTAAAGGCCATGTTTCGCAGCCGTATAGTAGAACGGAACGAACTGCCGCGCAGTATACTCGACCCTTAATTGATAGACGGATATCTCGCCTGTGCCATAGATGACGTAAGTTGGCGAAAGCCAAACGAGCTCTTCGAATCCGTGCTGAGATTTCGTCAGACACCAACGCATTAGGGCTGATCAGACTTCCAAGATAAGAGAAGTTGTCAACGCGTTCGACTACTTCACTCTCTATCTTTAGTTCAGTTGTTGACGCAGGCCAGCAACAGCTTGCATTTAGAGGGAAAGAAGCACACCCCAAACATTCTGGCATTGTTGCTCAGTGCTACCAAATGATTCTGCATTTCATCAGCGTCTTCACCAAACAGGACTATGTCATCTACGTATTCTAAGTCAATAAGTGGACCTCCTGGTAGGAGATCAATACCCGAGAATTCAGTCGACGAGAATGTTATTTCCATCAGGAGGTCTATGATAAAGTTAAACAAAAATGGAGAAAGTGGACAGCCTTGGCGGACGCCACTTGAGGTTGCAAAAGCAGATGACAGTTCACCATAAGCTCTGACTCGACTAGTAGTGTTCGAGTAAAGAGCTTTCACAAGGTTTATGTACTTCTGGGGTACGACTTTCAATGACAGACACTGCCACAGAACCTCTCGGTCAACAGAGTCAAACGCTGCTTTTAAGTCAAGGAAGACCACTATTGTCGGACGCCGATAAATATGTCTGTGTTCTAGAATCTGACGAATGGTGAATATGTGGTCGATGCAGCCACGACCTGGTCTGAAGCCAGCTTGATTTTCACGTGTTTGCAGTTCACGAGTCTTAGTTATGCGTCCCAAAATTATCGAGGCTAGTATTTTAGGTTGGAAGAAAGCTAGGGGCGGCCAGACCAAAACATGGCACAAATCCATGAAGTCACTGACAAGTGGACTGAGTCATGTTGGTAGGTGTAGACTACCTGGTTGGGGACCGCGAGACGATAGCAACCGAGGGTTAGAGACCTTGAATGACATGGCTCAAAATCGTTTGCAATGGTGCAGGTGCATCCACTCTTTGTGTTCTCTTAAACTCTAATCTTCTGAATTCTTCATGTCCTTTATTTTCTTTCCCAATTTATTCCACTGGACTATACTCCTTTAATAACATCATCAAACCTTAATGTCCCCTATCTCTACTTATACTTTCAGTACCTCTACCACTATGGGATTTGAATCGATAACTGAATCTCTGTGCTAATGTGGTATGGCAACTCGAACTGATGTACGTACGTACGAAGTTCCACGTTGTTACTGACTGACTGATTTTAGATACTATATTAGTTAAACTAACCCCTCTATGGTTGTCATAGGATGATTTTGACCCTTTCTTAAATATTGGGACGATAAGTGATTGTGACCAGTTAGATGGGATAACGTCTAACTCCCAGATTTTAACTAAAATATTAGTCAACATAATCTCTAAAGTTGGACCACTTTCCTTAAAGACCTCTGGGGCCAATCCGTCTGGACCAGCTGCCCTTCCTCGTCTCAGATTAACTATAGCCTTTTGAACTTCAGCTAGAGATGGGGGACCTACTTCGATGTTCCATTCACACTGTCTGGGAATAGAGAGTAGTTGTAGAGTAGCTGAAGGTCAGCTAAACTACTCCTTAAAGTGTTCCACCCATCGTTCTAAGCGTCTGAACTGGGAGCAGATGAGAGTTGTCTTGTGTTCCCTATAGCCGCCGTCTTTTCCATTTCTTTTGCTTTCGTTGACCACCACTGCTCACGATCGTTCCTTAGACTTTTGCTTAACCTAAATCTGATTTATTCACGCTCTTCATCTTGTTCAGAACCTGATGGGATGAGTTTGCGAGAATCTATCAGTGCAATAGACCTTGAAGAAATCCATTGGTTCTTTGTAACCCTGTGGTTTAAATCACTAGTAGATGTCACTGCTGTTTCCACAGCTGCTTGTATAACTTTCCAAGCAACATCTGGGTCAGCCTCGTTTTCAGAACTACCTAAGTGTGACCTCAGTTGTTCCTGGAACCTACTTTTGGCTTTCTCATTACTCAATTCGGTTCTAATGAGTCTTTTTTGTGTGGCTCTTTTGCGTCCAGTGAGGCGCAAGCAGATGCGTGCTCGTACTAGGGCATGTCGGAGTCCAAGCAGGTACTCCAGAATGAGCGACAATCTTCTATTGACCCTCTCCAACGATGACTGATGGCAATATGGTCTATTTGAGTACATCGTTGGTTTGGTGCAGGGGGTCGCCATGTTAGACGATGTCTCTCCTTATGCTTAAAATTTGTGTTTGCTAAAAATAAACGATTGTCTGAGCACAGTTGCAGCAGACGATCACCATTATCTGTTCGCTGTGCCGGAATACTAAAATACCCACCTAAATGTCTTTCTGTTTCGTTTAAGCTACCTACCTGGGCATTAAAGTCACCTCCTACGAGTACTATGTCTGAACGTTTAGCTTTCTGAAGAAGTTCAGACAGCTTTCTGTAAAATTCATCTTTCACTTCACTCGAACTGCAGTCAGAGGGAGCGTAGGCAGAAACGACAAAAAGGCAACGAAATGTGTCCCTATCCTTTCGAGTTCTTACCGAGCCGTTTAGCCGAACGGCGCATAGACGACTGTTTACGGGGATCCACTCTAATAGCGCTTGTTCCGCCCTCATGCTTAGTACTATGCCTACACCTGCCAGTCCACAAGAACTAGCCATCGGGTCGCCAGATACACGGAGGGTGTATCTCGTCGGCACTCCGTTTTGCCGAGGTGAGGTCAAGTGAATGACCACGCTAGGATCCTGTATGCGTGTTTCGGAGACACAGCATACATCAATCGTACGAGATTCTAAGGTTTCGGCCAAGGAAGCCTGTTGACCGATTTGGCATAGTGTGCGTACGTTGAAGGCTCCAATGTGTAGTTTGGAGCGAGGTTTCAGTAGACCTGGGACAGTGTTTTGCGCACTAGAATCGTTGGTTGTGGTGACACTTGAGGAGGAAGCCGAAAGAGGGGGTTTAGATTTGAAAGTCGATGTAAGAGGAATAATAGGAATTGAAGAGGTAGGTTGATTATGAATACAGTGGTCTTGAGTGCTGTTCAAGGTATGAGGGCGGTTATCACTTCCCGGTTGCCCACACCGTGGAAGTGTTCTGATGGAGGTAGCTGAAAAAGAAATTGGATTAGAGGTGGTCATAGTGACCTGAGAGCGTGACCGCAGTGCCCAAGGGACAGCTGCTTGAGGTCGGTCAAACACGACCTTTTTATGAGTAATTTTTGTGTTAGCTCAGTACTTGTTGAGACCTTACCGCCGGAGACGGATATCCGTGGGATAAGGCGAGGTGTGCATTTTTAGAGTCGACCTTTTCTAACCCCAACCCTACTTATGGGAAGGCAGCATCGCTGTCATGCTGGTTGTCTGAAGGTGTTATAATTCTCTCTCTTAGGGTTTTAACCCAGCTATTCCTATTGCTTAGTATTCACGGACAATGAGATGTTATAGTCGTTTTACTTATAAAAGAGATTCCCTGTATTCATTTGTGTCCAAAGTTGAAGGACAGTGTCCACTATTATGCACATTCGTAGATTCAGCACAACTACTATGTAAACGAATATACAGAAAGTCAAGTAAAAACTCAAAACTACCAACCTGCTGAATTGACTTCATATCTACTGTATTAGCTAAATCATCTTCGTTTATGTCCATACTAATATCCATATGTATATAATTTTGAGCGGGATCAAAATCTGTTGGTGATTTGACGTCACCGAGATCTTCGTTTAATTCCTGTCCACATTGTTCAAAGTGTTCCTTAGGAGGAATTTTTGTTGACTTCCTTGAAGATAATGGAGTAGAACGATAAAAATTTGAATTAAATGGTGCAAAGTATGATCTCGAATTCAATGAAGTTCGAAGATGATGAAGTGGAGTTTTTAAAATATTTGATCCTTTGTTAGTTTTCTCATTATCATGAAGTCTTGATGGAGTCTTCTGAGTTAAACTTATTTCTCGCAAACTTTGTGTAATTGAATCCTCTATAGTTATGCATGCTATATCAGCAACTGGTGCACTAGGAGGTGTATCGAGGCTCTCATTATCCGATAGACCATTAGTTGGAGAATTCCTGATTTCCAGAGATCTATTACCATATTTCTGCTGTACTTCTACACCTTCAGTAACATCTTGTAACTGACGTCCTAGCTTTGGCGAAAGGGGTGTATTTACCCCGTACGTATTTACAGAACTAATGCGATTAACTGATTGATGCTCAGCAGTGGTGCATACTAATGGTATATTTGAATTGGGACTTATATTTCCACTACGATGTTCAATATTAGATGAAGTGTGTATGATGCTAGTGTGTGGATTGTTAAATGATGTTGCTGGTCTATTGAACATTGGTCTATGAGTGTCAGACTTGGAAGGCTTGAACAATTGATCTAATGGTACATGATTAATAAAACGATTGTCATGATTGTTGTAGCTGGAAGGTGGTAATTTATTTTGTAAATTAAGATTCGCTAAATGTGTTGGTAATGATTTTGCAATACTTTCTGCTTGTGTCATTGTGACTGCTGGCATTTCTTTACCAATTACTCTTCCTTCAACAGCGCATTCTTCAGCTATGGCACGTTCAGCTGCAACACAACGATTCAAAACGTATAATTTCTCATGATCTGTATCAATAGCTCCTTCATTAATAGATTCCTTACTAAACATTAAATCATGAAATGATAAACCATAAACAACATGCTTTAGTGCATCACTACTAAGGAATTTTAAATGTGGGCTAATCGAACTATCAGACCATCTATCTGAACCATCGTGTAATATATCTAGCTGCCGTTTAGTTTCAGAAATACGTGTGTCTCCGAGACTAAATAATTCAACCAGTTCTTGGCGACTAAAATATCGGTAAGGATCTAAGTCCGTTTTGTTTTGGCCCGTCGACGTAGTCTGACGAATTACGGAATCTTTGAATATTTGACGACGATAAATCTTTTCTTCAACAGTTGCACAAGTAATCAATCGGTATACAACTACATCTAGTTTTTGACCTATTCTGTATGCACGATCTACAGCTTGTGAGTCTACAGCTGGATTCCAACTTGGATCGAGAATGATAACACGATTAGCCGATGTAATTGTCAGGCCAACACCACCGACCTACAACAAAAAATCATGAAATATGAACCGAGTGTGAATTATTTTAAGATATATTACATGTTCATATAAATAAAGTTAGTCATATTTATTAAGTGAAGGATAACGCTTTTATCAAGTTATAAAAAAGCGTAATTGAGGTACAATTAAAAATCGAGTTACAGAGAAAAAATGTAATCAGAAATTAGCTACGAAGTACTGATTTCTCAATACTATTAGATAAAAATGGTTTAGTCCAGTAGGGTATCGAAAGGACGTCGCAAAAAGAGACAAAATTAACAAGAAAATAGATGAAAAATGGTTTAATTAATCAGTGAAATCAAAAGTGTAACTTACCATTTATCGAAAATACAACTGAAATGATGAAGAAGGATTACTTCCGATAGTTATAATTTAATTTCTTTGGTGAGCGAGTGATGTACGAAACTTACATTCTCCAAACGTTCATTTATTAAAGGATATCTGATCATGTTTATTTTAGGTTTAATATGTATATAAGAATGCTATTTCACAAAATACAAGTTGTAACAAAATAAATTTGTTTATGACAAAATAATTATAGCTTTTACAACTTTTGAATTTGTATTTGTGGGTAGGGAGTCATTTTCTGCATCGTAGTAGTCATAAATTTTCGAATACTATACTGATGTTTGAAAGTCGCAACTTGAAATAAGTGATTTTCCTACACAAAAATCTGAGTCTTTTTTATTTGAAGGCCCAATTGACAAGCTGGTGGAGCAGTGTACAAATTAAATGCGTAACGTAGGTTCATATACCGGTCCTTTCCTTAGAATCTTGGAGCCCACGTCACTATGAATTTAAAATAAGCTTTTCTCAGACCCTTATATAGATCCTTGAGATACAGTTTATGATCGGTAATTATAACAAGATTTAAAAATTATTTATTGTCCTCTGAACTTTGATATTTGATTGACAGTTACACTACCAGGGTAATGAATTTATTACTAGACTTTATAAAGTGAAGTGGACACAAACACTTTTAGTTGCAAGTCCGTCAGACATAATCAATGTAAGGCTCAAGACAAATATGAGTTATCCTAAGTTGACACTACATCACGACGAGATGAAGTTAGCAAGATGTATAACAAAAAATTTATACGAATATTCGTCAAGATTAGAACGAATAGTTTGACAGATATTGGGCGTCGAGTATAGAGAAGTCATTATATATGTAAATTATAACAAAAAACCTGTGATAATTATAATAGCAATGATATGTACAAATACCAAACATTAAGAATATTGTTTGTTCCAAAGAGGATTAAACTACAAGTGACGCCTCAAAACTAGAACTCTTTGCCGCACTAGATTCAGCACTCAAAACTGCCGTAATAAGTGAAGAAACTCAACAGGAAATAAGACAAACCATAGTACTGCTAACTCGACGGAAGACAACACCCAGCTTAAAAAATCTCAGAACTAGAGAAGTGACTGTATTCTATACTGCACTGGATGACGAACGTACTGGAAAGGCAAATGTCTTTCGTTTAGTGATGATTTAAATATGAAAAACGTCGAAAACATATTTGACCAACTAAATATGTACCGCACTGAGTATAAATCAGAAACATTTGTAAGATCAGCGATATTATCTGGCTAAAAATTGAAACAGATATAGTCGACTCGAATCCTATTATATAGTGGGTGAACCACTGCTTCAATGTGATAATAATTATCAATATTTCAGGAATAAATTCAAACAATACCGGTCAAAAATTCTTACCATAAAGTCATTAGTGAGTGGAAAGATCTAAAAACAAGGCTTAGTGACAGTATATAGTATATACGAACAAATGCTTTAGAAGTGGCTAACATCCGTTCACACTTACTTGAGTAGTTAACAGCATAACTGTATAAGATTTATCATTTTGAAATTTATTAATTATACTTAGACGATCGCATACTTTTGCAGTACGACCATCTAATCGTAAAATACGATGTTGAGTAGGACAGTGCAAATTGTCATCAAATGTATAATTATTAACAGGACATTTTATATCTAGAATGACTTTTTCAGCCATATCAAGAAATTTTATACTTTGTGAAAATATCAACGTGCGCGGTGAATCTCTTTGTGGATTTGACTGTAATTCAAGCAAGAACTGTTTCATCAAACAATGCAGAAACAAGAATTTCCCAGATTCTTTAATCAGTTGTTCTGATGGTGGAAAATGTATTTTATGTGAAACAATTTCATCAATATGAAAATTATCTCCTTTGCTATTGCCATCATAATTTAAATTAAGATTTAAACATTGTTCAGTAGACAAAAGACGCGGATGATCACAGAGCTTTTTTAGAATTACCAATTCCATTAATGGTGAACGTTTTGTACGTTGCATTAATAATTCTTTTACGTTATCAAGTTGTAAAAAATCACGGTATGTGGATTCTTGTATGGAACTTAAGTACACCCATAATACAATTTCTGTTTTACGTGGCATTTTATCTTTGATCGGTACAGCCGCATTCATATTATACTGTTGAGATAAAACTTCGGATTTTGTGCGTCTTAAGAAATATGGATCTATTATACGTCGTAAACTTTCAGCCATTAATTGACCGTGTACTTTTTCAGCACGAGAAGCATCTCTCTCGCGTCCACGAGTTATTGGCTTGTCATATTCAATAGAAAACGTTTTTTGTGTACCTAAGAGACGACCACGATGAGTTACATTGTAAAGAGACCATAATTCCCTGAGATTATTTTGTACAGCAGTACCAGTTAAGAGGATACAATGATCTGCATAAATTGCTTGAGCTGCTTTAGTCGTCTTAGCAGATGAATTTTTGACTTTGTGTCCTTCGTCCAATATTAAATAAGTCCAATGAAATTCTTTACCCATTCTAGCAAGAATATCACTGGTATCATTGTCAGTGGATTTTTGCTTTTTGTATGACCTTAAAAATTCAGGATTTGCATTTAAATCAGTAGATAAATCTTTTATGCTGGAAACAAGTGTTCCGTATGTTGTAAGTAGAATACCACCATGTCGTTGGATTGATACTAAACTTTTAAGACGATCCGCTCGACTGTTATCATGAAAAACAATAACACGAAGTCCTGGTGCCCATCTTTTTAGTTCAGCTTCCCAAGTAACCAAAACACTGACTGGCATCACAATCAACACTGTGCAAGAAAATTTACTAGATACGAATAGGCCAGAGAGAAAAGCAATAACCTACAAATTAACAAAGAAAGAATATTTACTACTAACACGGCCTACAGTAAATAATTATAAACACTATATTCGCACTTAAACTTTGAGGTGAGAAATGTGAAAAAGTAATTAGAAAATTGTTTTGCTATCACCATTTATGTCATGAGTATACGTTGTTTAGTACGCCATGGAGAATGAAGTTGTCTGTAGCAACGCAGAACGTCTATTTCAAAAACACTGAGTCTCTGTAAGCTACTATTAACTACTTAATATTTATCAATTCACCTTAGCAAGTTCAAAGAGAAACAAACTGCATAAGACCTATAAGCACAAATTTCCACAAACCATATTTGGAGACCGCGTAATCTAATGTTTAGAATGCGTTGAGTTGGTAGCGCATCTATCAGACAGTCAGTATTCAAAAACTCCTATATAGTTTACTTAAAATTTTTAATACCAGTGAATT
Source organism: Schistosoma spindalis (assembly GCA_946903255.1). Taxonomy (NCBI): domain Eukaryota; kingdom Metazoa; phylum Platyhelminthes; class Trematoda; order Strigeidida; family Schistosomatidae; genus Schistosoma; species Schistosoma spindalis. Next base: position 25,710,582 of record OX336424.1, read on the forward strand.
AGGGCAGTTATTGTATTCTTAAAATGTTTTAGAAACCAGAAATTTAACCTGAACGTCAAGTGATATTCTAACTCACTCTTTGTCCGCTAAGAGTCAAACGCTCAGACTCCGGATAATAAGCAAATACTTTACGTCATCTGATGAGTGATAACGTAAACATTTTCTTCACAGAGATATGCTTTGAAGAATTAACCAATTCATTGTTTAGTAGACCCTAAATCTTTCTGAAAAGCAGAAATTTTAGCAAATGACAAACTTATACACCTGGTTACTTCGTACGCACGATAGATGTCAGTATGTAAATACTAAGCAAGTCTTATATATCTGTTCTGAAATGTTGTTAGTTACTTACTCAATAAACTTGATAAAATCATTAGTTTAAAAGTAGTGGTCAGTACTCATACTTAATTTAGTCTCTACAGCAGTTTCTTGGGTAAACTAGAACATGAAACAGTGGTCTCTGTTTATCCCAAACATTATGAAATAGTCCATTATTGTCCATAACACTGCACTGACTTGACATATATGTACCGTTACTCTCAAGTAATTTGAGTATCTCTAGGCAAGAGATTAAGCTTTGATATCTGGGGTGAGGGTGGGACTACTTCTGGAAAAAGACAGAATTAGGAAAAAAAATAAGTGAACAGTTTCTCACCTAGCACTAGCTAGGAACACAAAACTATTTTTCTGAGAAAGATATAATTCACTTTCAAGTTGAAAAGCTGAAATGTATTAAATTAAATAACATTATACATGAGACGTTCGCTGAGTCCATTTCTAAAGTCAAAGGATTTAAACTGCAAAATACACTTACCTGAACTGTTTTACCTAGTCCCATATCATCAGCTAATATGCCGCCAGAATTTTTCTGATGTAAACTCCAAAGCCATTCAACACCATACTTTTGATAATCATACAATTTATCATATAACAACTTAGGAACACTAAATCCATCAGCTATTTCGACCAAATCATAGGTGAGTTTAGGAGGGTCCTTTTCATTATAATGGTCAACTGCAGTAACAACACTATTAGTGTGCAACTTATGATCATAATGATCAACAGGAATTCCATTTTCTTTCAAATAATTTTCAATCCTTTCAATTTTCCGCTTTACTTTATCGCATTGCTTAAGATTGTAGGCTTTTTTAAGAAGACGAAGGCATTCAACGTAGTCTCCAGATTGATATAACAGTTTTGCTTTATCAATTAGAGTGAACTGAATACCATCATAAACCTATTTTCGTCCATGAAAATTTATCAAAAACGGGTACATACCTTTTCTTCCCCTAAAGCTTCTTTCGTGTTTGGAGTACTAGTATAGGTTGTAGGATGTGCTGGTTCAATTCGCTCAATCTTTGATTCAATCTCAGCTGATGGAACACATAGATACGCTTCCTTCAGAAGATTAGTGCTGTCAGTTATTTTACTAGGAGACACATACTTCTCAGACTCACAAACAAAGTACTTAGCAACTCCCTGTTTGCATAAGCAGTAAAAACAACAAAAATCTTACTTTTGAAGGACTGTCAGATTTTTCGGGAGCTATTGGAATGTTCTCCTTGGTATCTTGGCTTAGTAAATTTTGAAGACGGACAATTTTTCGCATAAGACTAGAGGAAGGATTTATTGCGTAGGCATCCTGACAAAGCTTGAGTGACTCATGAAAATTCCCTTCCTCACATTTTAGACGGGCTTGGGTGACAAGTGATGAGAATCCATCCTCTCGATTCATCAGGACGTAATTATTTTATTTGCCGCTAGATAATCTAGAAATGAAAATATAATATTCAGTAGCATGAGAGATTTAAACCGTGGCGTACAAAAACTTTAAGAAGTGGAATTCCTCAGAAAAACCTCAACACCAGGAGCTATCTACGATTACTGACGCTCTCAAACCTAAGTAAAGGAGAGTAAGCGATCCCAACCCCCGTAGAAAAGAACCTCGCTAAAAAGCGTTAGCCAGAAACAACCGCTTAGACCATGTAAATTCTGCAGTGAGTTGAAAGGTCTTCATAGAGAATAGTTATGACCTCTCATGATGAAAGCTAACATTCTTCGAAAGTTAGATGACCGATGTCCCTCCTAAAAACCAGAGCAACAATTAACATCGGTAAGTAGAAAGTTCATATACCGGGGAGGTCTTTCAAATAGTGGGGAAATTATGTATAACCTGACCCTTATCGAGATAAGCGAAGCCCATTGGACACAATCTGCATGGAAAAGACTAACTTTGGGAGAGATGATGTTGTAATCTGATTATTAAAAAGAGAACGCCCCGCAAGCACAAGAAGTCTAACATATACTGTCCAAAAAAGCATGAAAAGCGTTCATAGGATGGGAAATTCACAGCTGCAAGATCACCAAAGTATCTTTCAAAGCAAAGAACAAAGTGGTACGTACCCGCCAATAATAGCAGTGGGGTTGAGAAATACCAATTTTATGACAGCGTCCGGGAAGATTTGACCATCTTGATGAAGGACTTAAACTATTTGCAGCTAATCGTTTATCTCAATCTATCACCCACATTAAAAGGAATTTTTATGCCTGGAAATTCATATTTCCCTAATAATGAAAGTAAACAGGTTACAATACCATCAGTCATCACTAAAAACATTTGATAAAAGGCTGTCGTTCCCTATGAAAATCTTAGAATGATACTAAACTCAAGATTTAGAAGATAAATTATAAATGTAACTAAACAATTGTTATCTATTTCACACCACTTTAATTACAGTTTCGGAGGATGAATCAACCAAACTCACTGAAGCATGTATTACGCATTCATAGCAACCTCCTAACTCAACTGGGAATCGTGACAGGAGTAAGAGTAGGTTGGAAGAAGACTGGGAACTTTTAATCCAAAACAAGGTATAGCTCCACTTTATGACTGACTGAGATTGGGTCATATTAAGCTGCAGGCTTCCTAAAATTAATAATATCGGAAACACTACCCTATAGTTGAAGGTAATGTTACATAGCTATAAACGAGTTGTATTGTTGATGGATTCATAATTTATTTTACTTCTAACTTAAAAGCACTATTGTTACATTTACTTCATCCCAAAACTTAACTCCTTCGCTCGACCGCATGTTTATCATTTTTTATTTGCTCAGTACTTACAGTACATAAATTTGGAGAGCTTCGTCTTCCATACAACTGATTCTATTGTGCTGTGTTGACGAGGTGAGACAACTTGGATCGAAACACTTATGTACAAGGTCCAACATTGCTCATGGTTGAAAATCAGATGGGAGTCACCCTCGGGCAGTTTTAATCACATGTTTTATATTTGGGAGCCTTAGCATTTGACGTCCCCTCGTTTTACTCATGTGTTGTAATGCTTTTTTTTTGCTTTCGCTGATTTTCTGTTGTTTAAAGTGCAACAATCTAAAATGGAGCAATTTAGTTAGAATGCTACTTTTATTAGGTTACCATGCGCAGAATAATAGTCATTTTGATAAAGCAGATGAAGATATTAGCTATACCGAATTTCATTCTGAAGGAAATTTTCCATCCTGAATATGTGCGACCTGGCAAACTGCAAGTATCAAAAAATAACTAACTAACCAATTACGCTTCAGCGAATACATAAATGTTACTCATAAAGTGCGAGTATGAAATTCTTATTCATAAGCTCATTTTCCACGTACAAATTCATGTACTTGACAAGGTTCGAACCTGCGACCTAGTTGGTGAAAGTTGAGCACCACTGACGCATCGCCCAGACAATGACTTTATAGATTGATGGTACATTTCGATTTGTCCGCTCCCTTTTTACCAACCTACTACTCAACCCTGGTGTGCATGGTAGATATACGTAACATACCGACTACTTATTGATAAAGGTAAGACAATAGAAATAAAATCGTAAGCAGTTAACAATAATGCCTCGATACTAAACTACTATCAGGTCTCTGTACGGTAAATTTGAATTAATTACCATCATTCAATGTTTCCTGTCAACAGTGAGTGCTAAGACAAACTGAATTATTAATACTACAGTAACTGAGTCAAAACCTAAGGAAAATTGTCATTATAATGGTTAACGGCAAAATGGTGTTTGTTAAGGTAACTCAATTTTCCCATTTCTATCTTTGTAATAGACATTCACGTACAGATTAAGTTATCACTATTTGATTTTCTAAGGATTGGTTTACAGCTGGGAGACTCACTTATTAACTCAGAATATTCAGACGAGATTAACCATTTTCGGGAATGTTTCATAGCTAATTAAGGACAGAAAATCCTACCCAGATATAGACTGTAGCTATTCCACATATTTATTTGACATTAACTCGCTTGCTTATACTTCTCATCGGAAATAAAATGAAAAAATTACGAATGTCTTTTTACATACTAGTGCAGTGGTGAGACTAAGAACGAACTAATCAGATATAAGATAACAGGTCTTGTATTTTGGCGCGAAATTTATTCATCCACTTGGCCAAGTAGCGTTTTGGCATTGCAGTTTGTCAGTTCGTGATGGGAACACTAAATCTAATTCTTGACTCCAACCATCAACTGCAAATCACAGCTCTAATTCCTCACACTGGTTTATAACCCTCATTTAGTTTTAATAGGTGGATATGATCAGGGTCATTTTAGCGACGCCCAAAGGTCGTCCATAAATTGGTCTCAGCAATGTATATTTTGCCTACAACTGTCAATTAAAACTATGGACTAACACCGTACACACACTTCTGGCATGACAACAATATATCCAATAGTCCTGCAGTCAACAGCTTCCTAAGTGATAAAAGCATTCAACTTAGACGACTACGAAGAGAATTCACCTCTATGTTTATTAACACTACGTAGTGTTACAGTATACTGTACCTGATGAAGCCAACGTTTACTTTAAAATAATGTTGAAGCGCGTGCTAACCCACGAAAAATGTCGTGATATAAGACTGACAATCTATTTTACTCTTCTTAACATTCAAGAAATGACATCTCATATACTCCCAAAGTAACTGGCAGAACTTAACGTTGATTACTTTCCAAAAAGAAAGCGCCCGGATACCTCAAAATACTCGTTTTTATCAATAGATAAGGTGCGCAACTAATTATATATGAATTATTCATGCTTAGGCCAAAAGTTTGGTTTTGCTTAGGATGAAGAAAACTCAATTATATGTAAGGCGTTGATACGTCCTGTCTCAGTGGGCTAATTCACAATAGTTCCCTTTAGTTTTAAAGGCACAACACATGTAAAATAATGAACAACAGAACTGCAAGAAACCCCAGAAAGTATCTTTTAAAAGCATTACGCAGCCTACCGTGTGACAAATCAACAGCTATCCCTGGTCATCAACAGTTTGGAAGTGAAATTACCGCTTTCTCATTTCGGCAACCTTGAGTGGTCTGGCCCAAGGTGGTCATTCCATATTTACAGTACCTCTCCGAGCTACCAACTTTAGGGAAATTTTGGGGAAGTTTAGTAAAAATTTGGGGAATTCTGGGGAAATCCCTAAATCCAAATGACCTTGATCAAGGTTAAATGGGAATTTTGGAGAAATATTGAGGATTTCTGCAGGTCTGGGGAAATTTCAGTGCTATTTCTCCAAAGTTTACTATAGCGGCTTCCCCGAAATTTCCCCAAAATTGGGAGCTTGGGTCATATCGGTACTGTTTGTAGGCTAGCTCATCTCAGTATTCTGTGTGCTTTTAAAAGATCTGTATGTTTCACGAAACGTCACACGGTATACTTCTATGTGTCGAAAGGTTTTGACTGCCTCTCAGCTTAAGAAAACTTCAGTGTTGCACTTTTTGATCGTCGACCAATGGCTAGATTTAAGGGAGTTTGTATGTTGCGTCCCCTTGTGACTGCCATAATTTTCGATCCATTTATTCAGTATTAGTGCTGCGTTAAGTAATTCTGAGTGTATTCTGACCGATCTAACGGATACTTTCGGCGGATAATCCTATCTCAAAGGCTTTTGACATAGGACGAATTTAAAAATTCACTAAAACTTTCATAGAGTTCCAGAAGATCATAGTTACGGTAGTTGCAGATGACGCTTATTCATTATATCCACTTGCAAAGTAAGCACACCATTTTCCTGTGATTTGTCCTAGTAACAAAACCGAGCAGCTGCCGTCTCCAGGATAACAAACTAGTACTGGCCATTTTTGTTACCAATAGAATGCATATTTACTTTGGTTATAAAAATGCCCAGACAGGTATTATGGAAACTAATTTATGTAAACAAATCTCGCAATGTCTTTCAACGCGTAATTATCTCTTGTGGCGTGCGAAAAAGCCCGGACTACAATATCCATCGTTTGTACTATTCATTTTTCGAAACAGTTCGCACTCTGAACCGCGGACACAGAAACTATGCCCATAACCAAAAACTGTAATCTTGAATTACTGCAAACAGTTCTGTTGAATCGGTAATTAATTATACTCGCATTGCTTTTAGTTCCATGTAAGGTATAAATAATAGCCATTTCGGTCCTCAACAAGCTTTCGTTTACTTCTAAAGACCATCACCAAAAATTTTGTCATTTTGAATTTTATGAAGATTTGTCACAACTTACGAAGCGATCATGGACTTTTCGTTCTTTGAATGTAGCTTCTAGAGTATGGACTATGTATGTAGACCGATATCAGCCTTAAAAGTTTTGACGGTAAGTTGAGACAGTGAACAGTGGAGTTTGCTGGTTTAATACCAGTTCCCAGCATAGAAACCACGGTTATGAAAGAAAAAACTAACTCCCTTCGTCGATGATTCTAAATCAACTGTTAATTTTTCGATTGCTCTGCGTACTACAGTAAAGGACGAAATAGCTTCAAATAGCCTATTTACATAAATTATTGTTGATGACATTGATGCATTTCAACCCTGAAATGTTAGGAATCTTTTAGAGCAAAAGACTTCGCCGCAAAACCAATATTTTGTTTTCATCGCTCTATTAGTACTGTCGTTCTACCATTTAGTGCAGTTATTTACCTGAACAAAACGTTTAAATAAGCGTTTATGCTTTAAAAATAAATATCTTCATGCATTCACTGACTCCAATCTTTATTACAAACGGCTCCACAATTGCCATGATAATACATAAAAACCCACGAAATGTTGTCACCAACCTCAACATTAAACCGGACAAATGGAATGTCAACGATACAGACTGCAATCTCGATTTGATACGCTTACACAATTCGGATATACTGAATTGTTGAGAAATCGGTTTTTACTGACTTAGTCGATAAACTATTATTTTAATGCATTCATTTGATAGAAAATGTAAATATGATTTAATAAACGGGAATAATGAATGATCCTAGTTAATTATTTGGGTGCAGTTACAGGACCACTTTGGAAGGAACAAAATGCTGAGCAGCCTGTGTTTGTCTTGGCGGTGGTAGTTTCTCATTCAATTCAATTCTAATTGAAATCATCGAGAGCTTTGGTCGGAAGTTGTGGTAATGGTTTACATTTTCTCATGATTCAATAGGAAAATAGGTAACCAGTTGACAAGCAATATCTTCTCGGCTTTTGAACGTCTTTAATATGTCCTTTCATGGCCCTACTTCTTTTTTGTAGTAACATTCTATCATTTCATTTATTATTTACATTATAATTAATAATTTTTTAAATTAGTATTTTGTAATTTTGAATTATAGTCAGCGATTGTTACCCTTAAGCAAGTTATCTTGGTTATTATTCAGTTTTTGTTATTATGACCCTTATATTTGCTGTTTTTTTATATCTGTCAATCGGACCTTATCTTTCATAATTCAGACCATGACTTATATTTAACCTTATATTTTTCTCTTACACTTTAATTATTGCGTAACCTCAATTGGTAATTAGAGTCTTGAATCAAATTTTGACGTAATCTTTTCTATTCTTCTGTAGAAATATTTATTTTTCGTATAACAATAAATACGATTTTACAGCTTATACAAATGATTTCGTCGAGAAAAAATTTTTCTCCGTCGAACTTTCTTTATTTTTATTCTAGGAATATTGGTTTGGTTTAAATAATCTTTCGTCATATGGCAGCTTAGTGACTTCAGGAACAAACTTATTCATGAACGTTTGAACCTCTTCCAACTGCTCCTAGTATCTCTTTAAGCAAGAACTGTCCATATGCAATACTCGAGCTTGAGCGAACACCGTGAACAAAGTCAAAAAGGGCTCGGAATCTTCTTGCTGAAGACTCTGCGTATTGATTAGGGGTTTGTAAAATTGTTATCAGCTATCGCACGGCAGTGTGTAGAGGTTCGGAAATTCTAGATAATAGTGACTCCCAGATGAAGTTATGTCCGGGCAACAGGTGACCCAGTATTATTCTCATTGTATATATCTGTGCCTTGGTGACGATCATTCTTCATAATACACTTAGAAGCGTTCGCCGACAACTTCAATATTCCTGAACAGTCAGGAGATACTCGTTGGTCGTTTGTTCGCTATTTTACTGCCCCTTACATCTTGATATCTCCAGCATCCAATAAAATCGATGATGAAAATAGGAAACAAGAAATGTCATTTACATGCGAGCGCAATAACACGTCCGAGGACTTTACATAAGGGAGGCCGACCTACGGCATAATATCTACTCAAGTAACTAGAGAATATTTGAGCTTTCCGATGATTATCTTCGCCAAGTGATAAGGCGCTATTGCCATTATGTGATCTTCGGTACTATCTCTCCTCTTAGGCCATTAGTTCGTGTACGAATACAAGCGTTTTGATTATCTTATAGACCCCTTAACAAGCTCTTCTTCATACAATCTTCTAAGCTTACTGAGGGTTAAATTACATTTATTTCAAACCTTTTGATATTGACATTTTGTTTCATCAGCACCCAGTGGCCTAAATGTCGCTGACACAATTCCATTTTACTGTAAAGAGTACAAACGTCTTTACTGAACGACGGTGGGTGATTTTCGGATCCCATGGTCTGGTCCAAGGAACTTTTACTTACAAATACCTAAATACCTCCCAAGCCGTTTCGATTGAGTACGTATTGACTGTCAAATCCTTCGACCTGACTTGAGCTGACACATCGTTTTTGATAAGCGTACGTTAATAAAAATTAAAACCTAACGGTCACTTACCTATAAGTGATTTATAACAGAGGTTTGTGGTGTCATCCTCGTGAGCATGAAACCTAACAAGGATGATTCTGTGTAGAGGCTGTATCTGGTTGCTTCTTTTATATGTTGAACCAGGGCACACATAGTAAATGCGTTAACTAACTTTTGTTGCCAGTAATTTCACAATAACTCAGTCCTTAAATTATTCTAGTCAACAGGAGGTTAGTTAAAGTTTTTTAAAATGAAGCATCGATTACTAAGGAATTAAGTGATGAATCTGCTTGGCAAGATATTGCTCACCAGACCTGATGTAAACAAAACTGTTTATTTCTTGAACTATAAGCGGAAACTAACTAATACGTACATTCTGCTTTCATGTGGTTCGTTATCCATAACGGTTGAGGTGACGTATTTTCAGTGAGTGAGTTCACTTTCCCTCCTTTACATGTGTGAGTTCTGCCGGCTCTTACGAATGAGAAATCTTCAAAACCGAGCTCCACATTATTTGCAGACAGGTCATCCAAGCCCTCATGAGGACGATTGCATCCAGCACACTGAAGCCCATCTATGTATCTAGCCCTGATCGCTTATTGAACGAGCAAGGGACGTTTATGTAAAACCATTTAATCGGCCTCGTGCTGTGACCAAAAAGGATTCGGTGCCATCCTCGAGCAAAGCCTAACCATCCGAAAATCTACACTTCAAAGGACATTTTCACAAGTATCCAATCCTAGTTTCAGATTTTGTTAAGCTTCCCACTTTTTTATATGGTAAGCGGAGGACAATTCTTTTTTTACAAAAGATCCCTTTGGTCTATTTCTATTCTGAAGTATCAAGTCTCCCTTCTTAAAGGATTAAAATTCCACGTTTAGCAGCCCAGTTTTGGTTCCTTTCAAGTGTGTCCCGCCATAAAACTTTGACATGCGACCCCAGAAATATCATTGGACACTAGCTGGTTAACAAAGCTTTTCATCGATCAACTGTCATTCTCAAAGCTTTTAACTCTCTCTACTTAAAAAGATAGTAACAGCTCCCATCTCTGAGTCAAATTCGTAGTTTTGATCTCTCGTAACGCTTGACGTCTGCTGTTACGCTCTAAATGAATCAATTTCAGTCATGAAACGCCTAGAAAACCAAACCGTTTGGCTAGGTTTGTTCCTCGCAGGACAACACAGTAAGAACATAATCCAACCACCTAATGCATGGAAAGCGCTTTAGAATCTCAGAATTTGTGAAACGCAAGTGTAAATGCAATTTCAATAAAAACAAACGAGTTCAAACAAATTAAGTGTAGGAAATAACATGAAACAATAAAAAAGTCATTTCCCCTAACCCTTGTTGGGAGATTTTGCTCTGATCTGAATGACAGGACAGTTATCTTCATAGGGTCAAGGGGAGGGTGTGAGCTTTGAGCTCAAAACTCGCGTGTACGCGTTCAGGGATTAATAAAAAATTAGTAACCTAATAAGAATCGGGTGCCCTAAATAAAAATATTGTCCTCAACACCTCAAGCTTTTAAATTTTCTTCGAAACCTGCGGTCTGTTCTCTCGCGATAAGAACTTCGGACAAAAGATAGTGGTAATAAATTCCCAAAAATACATAATATGAAATATATCATGCCATCAGTACTGACCTTGTTAGTTTAAATTAACTTAATTCGTTAGATGCTTGTAGCTATGTTTCCACTCCACTTCTTAGTGTGTGAAAGTTCAAGTGATCCACCCCTTTCATTTTCGGCTATCTACCTTGTACATGTACATGTTAGATTATCATCAATCTACTGAAGCCCTGTCTTACTACTAACTGAATCTATCAACTACAGTCAACTTGAATATTGTAACTACACAATTTTTATAATCTTGCAACAAAATCATACAGTCTGGTGATTTTCACTCATGGCCGCAGGCCCAGGTTATCCTTGCTTGCAGAATAGAAAGATTTCATATTTGACGCAACTGATGATAGAAACATTTATTGAAGATCCCAGCTTCAGAAGGTGGCTGTTATGTTCTCTACTTGAATACACACGAACACTATATAACTGATGACACTCGAACGTAAGAACCTTCAAACCCTCGCAAGTAAGAAGACGAAAGACGTTTGAGTGCACTTATTTGACAAGAATCAAAATATACAATAAAACATGCGTATTTATACAATTATATATGTAATCAATATTGCCATGGAAGTTTTTTAAACATTAATCGATAAGTCCGTCAATCGACTATGTACGTGGGTGGCTTATCGGTGGCCATCCCAACGGTTACTATCTTACGGAGTAGCTTAACCAACTTTCTACGAAAGATCTCTTGAGCACATGAATATCTTGGTAATCTTGAAACTTTTGTCTTCTGACTCATCCTGTATCTTAAACTAAAAGCTATCTTCATCAGAGAATGCACAACGTGAGTTTTCCTGAGTAAAGATAACGTATCTCGTGTCATTAAAAATCTAATTCTATAACTGTTTAGGATTCTGTCGGTACCATGGGAGCCTGATATCGACGTCACTGAATTTTACAAGACACCTACACGCCATAAAAATGGAAAACGGTTTCACGAATGTTTTGATGAAGTGATTTACGATAACTTAATTTCGAAGACATAGTTTCGCCCTGGCTACTGAAAGGCGTTTTGATACTGAAGACTGTCTATTAGTTATCTCGATTTTTAAAAACTCTGCCAACATATTATAAGGAAACTGTAACAGCGTAGGTCGATTAGTTAAAAGTTGATCTCAAGCAACTAAGCCTATGTCAAAACAGCATAGTTCAAATATTCATTTGGTTCTTTATTTTGTATAGGCGTTACATTTCTAATTATCTTATATTGAATGTTGAGAGGTTTTTTTGTCTGAATAAGGGATTCCACGCTCCACTGTGATTGCGCAAAGATTAAAATAAAGACCTATTCCCTACTAGTCTGGTTTCTTCTATTAATAACACGAGGGTTACCAAAAGGCACGAAAAAACTACATCCACCAGTGGTAGTCGCTGTCATATATTATGACTCAGAGATGAGTGCCCTTGAATATACTAATCGACGTCATCGGAAGCTATTTTTAGCTGGCAAGAAGGTAATAAGAAATCTATTGCTACTCGTCATTAAGGGCTAGTTTTTGACTTCGGTTTACAACAGGCCTTACAATTAGCCTTCGCAATAGCGGTAGTCTAGATGCTCATTGTAGCCAAGGGTGTTTTTGGGACTCAGTTTGTCCGCCGGAGCATACGACCGAAAATGTACTGTCATGTCTAACGTTTCTGTCTGCAACTTGTGTTCATTCAAATATTATTACACTGATTTTATTCGCAATCTTGGATTGACACATAACTGGAACTGTTTCATGACTGATCCGGAGGGTCAAGGAGAATCTTTGAAAGAGTGACTGTGTTCTTATCATCATAACTAGTTGAAACGCAAGAAAAATTAACATTCTACCATTAACGTGATACGCGTGTGATGATTTGCAGCTTGCGGTTATCATATCGGTGTTTATCTCTACCGATTTCGTTGTTTTATTATAAGCGTGCGGTATAAAGGTCTTGGGAATCGTTTTGTGACTTCCGTATTTTGTTTGTTGATAGTCAGTTCAATTCATCTACACAAAACCATCTATATCCATGGGTGAGTTACCTCTATATACCTACCATATGATCTCAGAACACTTCGAAACAACCTTTACTGTATTTGGCAATAGTCCTTCACATAGAACATCAATGTGTGAGTCTCCTAAATTTCTGAAACAATCCGATTATCACCCAAACAACAAATATCTCTAAAGAGCAGCAAAACATTCCTTCTAGTGAGAATTTCGGCTACAGAAATATAAGGTGTAAAACTATAGATCGCAAAGGCAAGCGCGGTGTAATATAACTAATCATTAGAAATCCTTTAGAGTTGTTGCATAAACTATGAATGACGGGTGTATAATAACATGACAGAGTATGTTCAAATAGGAATTCGTGCGGATTTATGTGATCTGAGGTTACAGAAAGGAACGAAAAGTTTTTACTGACACCAATTTTTGTGTTGTGTCAGCAACTAAAATATGATACTTTGTGAAATAATATGAATACTTTTCAGATTAGTGAACAACAACCTATGAATGATTAGAAGTATTTGAACTAAGAATCCCAGAAATAACGTAAGTGGATCAAGATCTACTAGATAAGCACGAAAGAATGTACTATATTTAGAATTCGAAATCAAGCGTTCAACAAGTACAAAGCAATCATTAGTTCATTCAAACACCACATCTGCCACAGCTTAAATTGGAGTCCAGGTGTCTGTCATTGATTGCACATCTTCTTAAGTTCATCCTGTGTCTGTCCGACAGTGTATTGGATATAGACTCTGTATTATCTAGAATGCACTCATTAGCATTAGAATTAACAGCCGAAATCGGAACAGACTCACTTGACTTATGGGATTGTGAGCAATCACCATGTCAGTTGAATACTGAAACTACTACCTAGAATATGAACCATAGACTATCCTCCCCCCACGAAATAATGTCGGATCTTCATATCTCCAAGTTATGAATAATATGACTTCATTTAAAACACATTCCTCACATTGACTAGAGTAAACATTAAAAGTGAATTTATGGTAAGGACAAACAACATTTGATACGGGATTATCTGAATTGTAATCAGAATCGAGCTCATTTGATACTCATGCTTCGCACTAAACAAGTTTCTCACAAGAAACAAATGTATCATGAGGACAAATAATATTTGATATGACATCAAGATTTGATTCTTCTGAAATAGTTTCCTCGAATTTATTAAGAATGTCATTGCAGAGTAAATGATCATTAGAAAAATCAGTATCTATCAAAACTACATCAGGTTTTCGATCATGATTAGGTTCATCCGAAATATTCTCACCAGATTTGTAGGAAGCTTCATCAGAGATATGTGAATCATTAGGAAAAATCATATCTGGTACAATAACATGAGAAATCTGATAGGTTGATTGATTATGAATTGTTGTTTCGCAAGGATTGAGTTTCATTTAACTCTGAACTGCTATATGACTCTAAACTGTCTTTTGAAATTGTTGATGAAGATAAATGATCATTATAAATACTCAACTTATTAGTACCAGAATTACAAACCGAGGGAATATGTCCAATATCACCACATTTAAAGCACTTAGAATTACGAAATTCACATGAATTAAAAAAGGGTACTTTCCACAGCACAAACATTGACCAAACTTGTGCCCATCTTCGTGAACTGCATCGCAACTCCTAAATGAATTATCTGCATAACCTTGGGTATGCACTGGGATGGGGTGACGTAACGTAGTGGAAATTTTTTATATCCTCATGAATCATTTCACGAAATCTCCCTTTACCGCATTCGGACTTTGTATACTTGACATAGTCCAGCAGTAGTTCCTTGAGAGTTGTATAAGGAAGCGAAATGGACTTTTCTGGTAAAGCCAAAACTTTTAATAATCTATATGCTTCTTTTCCGATGAATGTGAGAAAATGTGCCACAATGTTAACATCCTCATCATCTTCCTTGGTCATAGCCCGAATTTCGGAGCTTTCCAAGTAATCCTGAAAAGCATCAAAATCTGAGTGAATATCCAACAATTCCATCACAGGCTCTATCGCGACGCCAATATGATAATTAGAAGTATTTGAATTATAGTATGAACTAATAATCCCAGAAATAATGCAATTGGATCAAGAAGTACTACACAAGCACTAACGAATGCACTGTATTTGAAATTGGAAATCAAGCAATCAACAAGTACAAAGCAATCATTAGTTCATTCAAAAACCACGCAACCTTCCAGCCCAATCTAACTCATCATCTTCACAAATCACTTCTACTATTTAATCTATGGACTACAAGGACTGGGGTAGCAAATTTTCACCATTTGAAGTTGTGTGGGTGACAAACCTGGACTACTGGGTAAGTTCATGCAGTGACTTATGACATTAGTTGTATTATCCAGAATAATATTATTCTTAATGTGGTGTTTGACTTTGGTTTATTCTTCATAGCAACATTCTAATCAGCACGATGTTGACTTCAAACTTTCCATGTGATTATGTCTGGGGTCAATGTCTCGGATCAACTAAATGTGAGTTTTTGTTCAGTGTGACAAATGTTTATTTTTCCTAGAGCAACACTTATGCTTTTTATATTACTCTCTATGAAAGTTGATTGGGTTTACAGAAAACATGTGCATCACGACATTCATTCATAATTAACCATCAAGAGTGTGTAGAATCAATATATAGGTGAGTGCATTTAGTCCAGCTTAGTCATCATGTTTTGAATAATAATAATAATAATAATATATTTCTGCATGAGCAGGTACACGCCATTTTAACAGGCATGATCTACAAATTACAACATTTGTTGGAGCATAGCATGCTTCTTAACTTATTAAGTTTATAGTTGTTATAAAGTACACTCGTAGAGCGCTTGTTATAAACCATGGCCTTGAGTTGACGCATACGTCAAGTTTGTTCCAGACGTTAGAAGTTCCATAGCTGTGCCCTCGGAGCAAGATTCTGAAGAAAAAAATAAAAAAGAGAAACAGCAGGGCAGCAAGGCACTTGGATATGGACTCCAAACGTTGCTTAACATTACGTAGTAGAACAGACAGAGGTATAATAAATTAGATTAAATTCATATTATCTCTTGTTAAAGTGAAATGAAGTCAGAGGCTCCATTTAAGAGAACGTATTAATAAAGAACAATGAATCGTGATGTTTAACAAGTTGGAGTAAGCTCATATGAAGGAAGGGAAGTTAAGAGTGGTACAGAGAAAGCTGTTTATTAGAAGGTAGTATGCATATGGAGGGTGAAGTGTTGAAAATATTAATAAATATATCTGTTACTGTCTGGTTTTTTCTTTTTTCGTTTTTTCGTCCATCCGATGCCAGCCACACAATCCATGTGTAAAAGTCCGAGTTAGCATGTTATAGGTTGTCTTAGTAGAATAGCTAATCCAGTATAAAATTGGAAACATGAGTCTGAGTGGTGAGTGTAGGAAGACAATCTATATCACAGATTGATTGACTTATGCTCAATCATAGAGAGCCTGATACATACAAAATGTTCTGCCTCACAAACACTGGTGGATTAAAGTCATCGCCCCCACCATCAATGCTTGCTGGTCAGTAACTCCACCTTCCCTCCTTTTGTGATGTTAGGCTCATTTAAGCTTATTTTTAGATATATATCATACCTCACACAATTCTCTGTTTCACAATCTGTTGGAAAACACTATTTCTATAAGTACCATTCTACAAGCTTATCAGGCAGTTACAAATTATGAACTGTGTGTAAGGCATCGATGCAGTGCTTTAATTGACTATAGTATAAAGTATAGTTTGCCTATTAAAGTATAAGCATTAAGAGGGGTGTAATGTAGGATAGTAGTTTAATGAAGCGGGCGGAAAAGTATAGAAGTATATGAGTTGTAGATAAGGTAACGAGTGGAGAAATAATATTAATTGCTAGTCAACATGATGTGCAGAAGAGTAAAAAGCAAATAAGCAATAAACAAGGGGAGACTCATGCTAACTTGGTGCTGATGTTATTTTGTGTTGTCCTAACCAGTTGATGGGTAACAGGCTCCATAGATGCAGTTCGATCGGTAGTAGGCAGTCGATTGCGCGGTTCTCTTGACTTTTTAGGGTGGTAGTGAGTGTCTCTTAGCGACCGAGTTTAGTTAAACAGTATCAGTAGGTCCCGTGGGTTATCTGTCTACTTTAAGTGAAGAAATAGAGTGGGAAAAGTAACTAAAACAACTGCAAAGTAGGAAAAATAAGGCAAACTGAACTTGGAGTTCATTTTGGTTTAGACATGTAGAGAGCCTATGATATCTGAGTGGGGCGCAGATCTGTTTGTACGTGTTAGATCAGTGCAAATGAGGGCTTGATCAAGCAGTCTTACAAACGTACGTAATTCATCTACCATGCGTATTTCGGAGGGAAGACTGTTCCAAATTATTGCATACTTGATGAGGAAGAAATTTTCCTGAGTTTTTGATCTGTATTTCTCAACTTTGACCGTAGATACTTTGTTTCGAAGTACATATTCATGTGAATTTTGGGCAAGAACTATAATACATGTTGAATAAGTAAGGTTTTTGAGTAGACTTAAGCCTTCTCTTCCAAATAGGTGCTATTCTTAGGATTTGGCATCGGGAACTGTAGTCAACGACTGATTCAGTCTTAAGTATTTTGCGGGTGAAGTCTCGTTGTATTCCTTCCACCTTTAGTATATCAGATAGACGAAGGTTGGAAAAGAAGAACGAGCAGTATTCAACGATAGGTCTTACACAAACTTTATAAAGAAGGATTTTGGATTAATTTTTATAGAAATTATGGAGAATAAAGCCAAGGAATTTCCTCATTTTAGATACTTTGGCTGAGATGTGTTCAGAGAAATTAAGACGTTGTGAGTAGTGTACCCCTAGGTCAGTTACTGATGCCAGTCTGGACAGTGTGTTGTTGTTAATTGTTAGTTTTATTTTGAGAGACGTGTCTCTTATACATAACCAGCCGCATTTCTCTGTGTTGAGCTCTAACCTCCAGCGTTTGCACCAGTCGTCTACTATGTTGAGTTCATGTTGGATTGTTTGCATAGCACGTACATCCCAAGTGTCGGTTTTTATAGATGATTTTTAAGTCATCGGCATAGAGGTAGGTCTTACCTGTGCTAAAACACTTGCATATACTGTTGATGTAGATTATAAAGAGCAATGAACCCAAGACACTACCCTGCACAACACCACTGGATATTGGTCGAGGTGTAGATGTTGTAGAGTCAATCTTGGTTATTTGGTATCTGTTCGTAAGAAAAGACTTGATCCATTGCAAAAGGGGATTTATAATTCCAACTGACTTAAGTCTGTTGATTAGAAGATTATGAGGTACTTTATCGAAAGCTTCCTTAATATCGAAATATAGTATAACCACCAGTTTGTTTTGATCACGTATGCGAGTAACCTCGTTAAAGAAGTCTATCAGACATGTACTGCACGACCTTGTTCTAATGAAGCCGTGTTGTGACGGGTCTATTAGATTTTCCTTAAGTAGGTGATCAGATAGTTGATTTTTTATCACTTTTTCCATTATGCGTGATATAACTGGAGTGATATTTATAGGTCTGTAGTTTTCGACCAGGTTTCTCGGTCCGGATTTGTGTTTTGGAAGAACATACGTTACCTTCCAGGTTTCCGGATATGTACCTGTCTCTACGGATAATGTGTATATTTTGAGTAATAGCGTCTGTATGTCCAAACCTGACATTTTATAAAGGATTGAGGGGATGCCATCGGCACCAGAACTCACATTTGGCTTAAGGGTTTTAATGGCGGTATGAATACTCCCTATGTCGAAGTTTATGGTACTAAGATAATTTTTGCAGGTGCACTTTGTGTTGATATCTGTGGCATGAGATGTATTCCCATTGTGGGAAAACCATTCATTTAATGCCTCAAATATGATGGTTTGGTCATTATACGTCACTCCATCGTGCAGTAGGGAGTGAATGTTGTGATCTTCGTTCTTTCTTATGCGTTTTACGAAGAGATGACATAAGGCATGGGTTTTAGATGCAGCAGTGAGCGCAGTATGTTCCTCTGCCTGTTTATGCTTGTCGTGTTGACTTTGTACTCCGTCGAGTACAGAATATATCTGGTGCAGGGCACTGAAGTCTTTTGATATATAGTACTTCCTTTTCAGTTTACGCAGTTTAGACCTAGTCTTTTGGTTTATGTAGGGAGTAGTTGTCTTAAAAGCAATTTTAAAGGGTATAGTAGTGTCTAGTGCAGATTTGATGGTGGTATTGAATATTTCTAAAGTTTCTAAGAGGTTATCACTGGTAAAGAAACTGCTCCAGTCAGAGTGCTTTATTAGAAATCGAAAGTTTTCCCAGTCAGCGTTTGCATTGTCTTTATATTGGAAACGTGTATTTATTGTCTTTAGTTTGTTGTACATGGCAAGAATCGGAAGAGTGCATAGGACTATTTTATGGTCGCTGTTGTGATACTTTTCGCCAACCACCATTGATGTTGGTGTGACATTATGACAGAATATCAAGTCAAGAATGTTGTGATTTCGTGTAGGCAGGTGTACACGTTGTTGCCAACCGTGTGTGTCTAAAAACCTAAGTATGCCTTCAAAGCACAATGGGTCAGAGTGCGTCGTCCAGTTGATAGTGGGAAGGTTGAAATCACCACATACAATTTTGTAAGTGAAGTCAAGCGAGGCAGCCTGAGCAAATGACTCTCTTATAATTGTGTCAGTTGAGCTAGGAGTGTTAGGAGACCGATATATGCATCCGATTAGTATTTTAAATTCATGAGTGTGCACAGTGAGCCATATCGAATTAGGAAGTTTGCTGAGGACGTGGTCGCTATAGATTTCAGATTTCTTGATACATAAACAAGACAACCATCACCCTTCTTAATGACTCGATCACAGCGGAAGAGCTCATAGGTGTCTATTTGTAGATATGTGTCTGTGATATCATAGGACAGCCAACTTTCCGTCGTCAAAACAAGTGAGGGGTTGTTTAAAAGTAGTAGGGTGCGTAGATGTGTCATCTTACTTTGTACAGATCGGGCGTTGATTAACATAAGTGTCAGGTACGGTGAGTGTTTGTCTAGTAGAATTGTATGTTGCGAACTCAGTGGATCGTCTGTTTCGCCATGTGCCAAAGAAGGATTGGGAGTGTGGACTCCATATTGATGCGCGTTTAGTTTATTACCAATAGGGTTAATGCGAGAAAGGTAGTTGGAAGTTAGTTTTGTGAAAGGAGTATGTTTAAGAGTGAAAGGTAGAGTTAGATGGTTAGGTAGTGTGTTGAAGCCCATAAATCTCAATTATATCCGTGTTTTGTATACGTTGCGTTTTGGGAATTGAAGTGGCTTCTCGTTCTCAATTATAAGTAACAGAACCATGGATATAACAGTGATGCTTTGGAAATTTTACCCACGAATAATTACGACTTTCTGACCGTGTTGATATCCAGATTGTATCACTACTTCCTGTTGTAGATTGTTCCAACTATCGGTGTAAGTGCATTTTATGCGCACACCAAACTGCCTTCTCATATTATCTGTTGCTTTATGCTTCCTTACATTTCATTTAAGATGTATTGTCAGATTACCCCGTTTCCTATCATGAGCGTTCATAAGTACGTGATACAAACAATAGATTCACAGGTTTTCTTACGTTACTCTCTTGATTCTACATTTTAAGATATGAAAAGTCGTAATCAATTCAGAATTTATCTGAAAAACCATTTGGTGATTGAAGAAAAGATTCAAAAGGGAATTCACACGGAACATATAGTTAGTACGATTTTAATAAGTGTGACTTCCAGGTCATCATTTAAGGGTTGAATATGAAATGTTAACTGTCATCCACGGAATGCAGTTCATCCAGAATAAAAATGAACAGCGTCATCTTCCTAGTACTGACAGAGGCAATGTGGTATGACATGATTTTTAGAAGACTACTGATTACTACTACATGCATTTCCAAAGTAAACATCCAATGTTACTGAATAGACATTACGCTTACATGTAAAAATGTATGCAAGTAACGAAAGACAAATTTTTAACCAAGATCAAATGAAAAAAATTTAGGTAAGGAAGAATCAATAACCCTAAAGCATGGTTATGGGAGATCTGCACACAGGCTAGAATGAAAGTCAAGAACAAATAAATGACAACACTGTATAAGAATATGTTTCGGGTGATTTTTGGCATGTCTTTCCAGATACAGTTATTGTTTAATGAAACTATAAAATTCGGGTGAATTTATCCGCAACGCCCAGAGTTATCTGTGCGTTCAAGTAACCACAGATTTTGTCATTTCATAGTGTATTTTTAATTAAATAACTAGATTATGTTGTTAATTTTGCTCTGGTTATAAATTTTATTGCAGCCTAAAATTCACTTCAAACATTTAAATTATAAAGTACTATGAACATTGAGCAAGCGTATTCTAACAACTCGATCAACGTAAAGGACTGTCTAATGGAACATCTGTTGTCCCTTATATTAATCATTGGTCTCCCAATAGACCTGGTTTACTTAATCCTTATCTTCACAGTCAATATCAAACTGCGGACAGCCATCAGATATGATATGGTTGACATGAGCTTCTTGAAACCCATCAATACTGAAAGAGTGGACAGACAAGGGTGATTTGACATGCAGCTTCCAAAAAATCAAATCGTGCTATTCCAGCCTAAAGCGATTCAAATAGTTAAACCTTTCTGAGGTCACCGGCTTTTCATAAACTTAACAGAGTGTAATCTATGTATGTTACTGAAAGAAGGCTCAGGCACAGGACAATTAGCAGAGTAATCATACCTTAATTTCTCCACCACAAATGACCCGACTTCGCCACAAACATTGTCTGATCCCCTAATTGTCTTTTTATATTTACTCATCTTTTTAAGGAACATCATTTTATACCACCAAGAACACACACCATATTTGACATATGTGACACATAGGAAAAATTCACAGTTCTTTCAACGAAAAGCTTGTTATATGTGTCATTTGGTCTAAGCCGAGTAACAGCCCAAGCTCCCAACTTCGGGGAGCTTTGGGGAAATTTCGGGGAAATCCCCAAAGTGAAACAGCCTTCGCCAAAGTTTTGGAAAATTTTGAGCAATGAAAATCGTCGTGTAAATGAATAATGTGTCATTTTAATAACTATAATAAACATTTAAATATGTCAAAAACCAGTCTTTTGATGAAAGCCATAAATCGATTAACGTTAAATTTCTTAGGCAACACGTAATTGTCGAAAAATAATGTAACATCCCAGTAAGGAATGTACGTATGTATTCTCGCTAGGTTTTCCGTGATGTCCGCAGATTGCAGTATAAGTTTTGCGTTAAAACGGTTCTGTGGAAGTACCCCAAAGTTCGGGGAAAATACGCTGGAGTTAGGGGAAATTTTGGGGTTTTTGTGCCATTTCCCCGAAATTTCCCCAAAGTTTACCATAGTGGCTTCCCAAAATACGTAAAATTTTCCCCAAAGTTGGGAGTCGCAAGGCATGCCTAGCACGGCGCACCCACTAGTGCAAGTGCATAACCGGGCGTTTTCAGCTAGGTGTGTCCAGTAAAGCTAATGAGTTCAGCGTCAATGTTGAGGACTATCATAACTAATTATTTTGGGGATTTATTTACCACTGCAGTCACATTTAAGACACTGAACTGAAAAGGAAACGTAGTTCACTAATGTAGATGACCTATGTGGATGATGATGAGGCTGATCGGATTAGACGAAAGTGAAGTGAGCTCTCAGCCTACGTCGAAATCATGTCTGACGGTTATAATTCAAGGTGGATTACCGTTTCCTCGTGTCCGAGTGCTAAGTTTACTTTGATGACCATACATAACAAACGTAACGTTGTTGCAGAAATGTGTCATTAAGAAGATGCCACAGGTATTTTGAGTTTGACAACGCTTTAACCAGTAACATCATTTACTACAAATCGTACCCACCAAGTGAAATCAAAAGACAGAAGCGAGGAGGTTCGAAGATATATTTGATAGGCTATCAATATATCAAGGATCGACTGATTTAGACTGGCAAGTGATTGCAGGGGATGTTAAGAACAGCGTTCCCACTCGTGATCTGGTGCGGATGCATGACCAAGCGCCTTCAGCTAGGTGAGTCCACTAAAACTAATGTGGACAGCATCCAATGTCTAAAACTTGCAGAGCTATTTATTTTGGGCATTTATTTGCCGCTACAAATGCATGGGTTCAAATCGGAAGACACACGTTGTCTGTTTTCAACCCCGACGATGATTGGCAAATTGTTCAGTGATGAGTGACCCGCCCTCCGTATGGTTGGTATAGGACCCAGTATCGCTTGACTGGCGCTACTAAACGATTAGGTATTAGTCATACTTGACGGAGATTCATGGAAAATTCCATATTGATTCGCGGGTAAATAAAAAAACACAACTTACAGTTTACAAGAACTGAATTAAATCTGTCGGGGTGTTTTAAGTGATTGAAACGGTTTTTTGATAAGCATAATGACGAGTAAGATAGAAAGTCTCAATAATGAATCAACAAGAGATGTAATTTAAATTACACTTGCGTACAGTGAACACAATCAGTTAAACATGAGTTCCGACGAAGGACAAGCTAGCGCCCAGCAGGACACTTAGTGGTTTGCATGCAGCAGATCTAACCCTTCAACACAAAGCTATTCAAAAACCATTACATGATGCTACTATAATTAACCGCTTCCGACCTAATTTTTGAATTATCGAGGCTGCCGCACCAATGATTTTGTGATTATTTGACCTTCAAGTGCTCAGCGTCTTCGACTGTGTTGGGTGCTGTTGAATTTTTACTGTTACCACGTATGTTTTTTGACGTTGTGTGTCGGACATTTTCCACTTGATTTTTTGTTTCTATTAGTTTATTCATGTTACATTTTACTGATCAAGGCAGACTTCATTTCACATTTTCACTAATTGCGATATTACACTCAATAATTCAGCTGAATTATGCAGTCTAGACTACATCCTAAATCCACGAATTCAGAAACAGTTGAATCTTTTTGGTAAACATCATAGATCAGAAGCAAGTCCGCCACGTAAACTGCGACTTTAGAAGTCCTTGTTAACTTACAACACACTATAACTGAAATTCGCGATTCACGTTTGTGCTATTACCGCAGGTTGGAGTTCTATGTTTTTCGAATCCGGACAGACCTTGCCCATACTGCAATGTGGTGCAGGTTAAAAAAAGTCAGCTATGCTGCGTGAATTCGTGCCAGAATTTTGTCAGACACAATCCCACCAAGATGTATGAGACTTCCAATATAAGTAAAGTTGCCAACGCGTTCAACTGCTCCACCCCATACCATTAGTCTCGGCGTTGATACAGATCAGTTTTGAGTTGATATTTCAAGTTTAGAAGATTAGTAATATATCTCAAACATGTTTACATAATTGCTCAAGGCAATTGAAAGGCTGCATTTTATCAGCATCTTCACCAAGTAGGACATGTCGTCTGAATGTTCAAACTCAGTAAGTGAATCTCCCACCTGGAGATCACTCTAAAATTTCTTTATATGAATATTAGTGAAAATTGTTTTGCCGAATATGTATGTAGTGACACCCCATTATTTTCAGTCTTCCAGAATACCCTGTCGATAGGGCTTGGTAACTCCTGTTTTCAGCTAGTTCTCAACGTCCGTTTAACAGATGATGGTGACTTGATGTCAGTAAACTTATGGCGAAATATCCCGTTCTCTGTTTTATTACGCAAATTACGCATATATGTGCTCACAGAGAAGTCAAATCGATGTCTTATCTATTGGTAACAATTGGTTCTCTAAGTTCAGAATGGTAACTAATTGATGATGGCAAACAGTGTGCAACTCAGTAATAACTGATCACAAAAGAATACCGACTGACTTTGTTCACTTACTATAACTGGTTTAATAGCAGGGTTTACTAGAATTTTTATATAGGATGTGGTTGCGGATTATCCATGATGCGTTCGTGTGTTATGCAGATATTTCTCAACTCCAACTTCGGTACCGTCAATATCTTCCTTTCCCCTCTAGCTGCCGCAAAAAGACCAGTTTGTTAACGGGAACTTCGCTGATGATCCCAGTAGAATTTTAGACAAATTCAAGTTAATTGATTACATATCAGTTGCAATGGTTAGGATTTATAAACTGAGTATCTATTTCCAAGAATAAATAAGCGCAAAAAATATGCTAAAAGTTCATACAGAATCATCTGATGTAACGAAATTAATCTAAATCGATACTTATATCTGCACTCATAAATAGTATTTAGGAAACACACATCCCAAACAACTTGGTAAATTCATCACAGACTAGTTTTATACATTGCCCATCCATTCGTTCACATTCAGTGTACTAAAATGCATGTATATTTCTTTCATAATAATGGTCTACTAAAATAAACAAAAGTACTCTTATCAACCCACTTATAAACCACTTAAAAATGGTACATATTTGCATCAGTTCATGTTACTACATCATATCAGCTCGAGATAAAGTTACCAGGTACTTGGTATCATTTATGTAAGCGCCTATTATAATAATTAATTTCTACACAGATAGAAGCATTCATAGCAATGTTTCCCCTTGAGTGATAGGCGGTACTGATTTCAACATCAGCTAACGCTCCCGTGACCATTGAAATACTGGGATTATTATGTTTCTTCCCTAAGAATAGAAGATAGATAGTCGAAACTAATTCTACAAAGTGACTCCATTTTTTGTTAAAAAATCCCATAGTTGCATGATCGACAAATTAGCCATTGTGATGCCTGTAGTATCATCAAGATGACTGGTGGATAAAAGCTTTGAGTATAATCAGTTATGACTAATAAAACATTGAAGCGATTTCTTGATCAAGCAGAGCGTATGAGTTAAAAATATGTTGTCATGGTCACTTATGGATTTGTTACTTGAGGAATTTTAGTCATATTATTAAAGGCGTGAAAGAATACCATGATTAGGAATTTCAAGCTTGTGGAATCTATTTGCACAAGTCGTTTACTTACTAAGGTGAGAGTCAAGTAAATCTGTGGCCTAAATTAACAATCTTAAGTCAGGGAGGTATGCACCACAGGACCAGAACCTCCCCATATATATATATATATATATATATATATATATATATATATATATATATATATATTCCATACAACTTAGTAATATGTAGGTTTTTATTTTTACCTCGGATTATTATGTGCATACTTCCTGTCAGTCAGCTACAACGTAGGACCAGGCACATATGTGCATCGGTTCAAGTTGAGTACCTCACAATTCCCGTACATTTTGGTGTTTGCTGTTTCTGCGTGATATCAATCGATCTAGTTCAAATCATGTATCTTTATCCTCATTACAGATCTTCTGGTACCACTGTAAACACACAGCTTTTCGTGGATTTAATTACAGCAAAATGGGTCTGCCTGTTGTTCTATTCGTAATGTATGGATACAAGATGACTTTATTCCTTGCTGTATTTGTGTTTTTGTGGTGCATGTATATTTGGGAAACATACTTGAGTATTCGTCAAAGAAGAAAAATTGTTGACACAAGAACAGTACCTATTGAACTAGCAAGTGTTATGGATAATGATAAATTTCAAAAATCACGTCTTTATGCGATTGATCGATCAAGCTTTGGTCTAGTCAGTGGGTTATATCATATGATAGAGCTATCAGTGACATTGTACTTCTCATTGATACCATGGTTGTGGTATACAGTTGTTAACCACAGCACCATCTTAAATACCTATGTGCTACATAAAGTTGGTGTCGATATGGGTTTTGATAAAGATAGCGAGATAAAATGTTCCGTCATTTTTTTCCTGTATGTAGCTGTATTTGTATTTTTCGACTCACTCCCTTGGACGATTTACAGCACATTCGTAATAGAAGCACGCCATGGATTTAACAAGCAAACTTTTGGTTTTTTTATTAAAGACCAAATCAAGTCGCTTTTGATTTCGATGATTATTGGCATTCCAATAATGTCTTGCTTAGTATGGATAATCAAAGTTGGTGGACATTATTTCTACTTGTATGCTTTTTTATTCACAGTCGTGGTCACTGTGTTTCTAATGTTTGTGTATCCAGAGTTTATTGCCCCATTATTTGATCGTTATGAACCGTTACCCGATGGATCTTTAAAGACGAAAATTGAAACATTAGCTGCGTCTATCAAGTTTCCTTTGAAAAAGCTCTTAGTTGTTGAAGGATCACGACGTTCTGCTCATAGTAATGCATATTTCTATGGCTTTGGTAAGAACAAAAGGATTGTAATTTTTGATACGCTTATTCGTGGTTTCAAATTTCCAAATAAAAACGAAGATCTATCGAAGCAGGAAACTAAAAATGACTCAGACCAACGAGGCTGTGCAGTTGATGAAGAAATTTTGTCAGTGATCGCTCATGAGTTAGGACATTGGAAACTAGGGCATACAATTTACAATCTTTTCATCGGAAAGGCAAATCTCTTGATGTTGTTTGTAATATTTGGCCTTCTGATGGATGTAGATGATTTGTTTATTTCTTTTGGTTTTAAAAGTAACGATACACCAGTAATACTGAGACTGTTTATTATATTTCAGTACATTTTCTCTCCGTATAATACGGTTATCGACTTTCTAATGACAGTCTTGTCTAGGAAATTTGAATTCCAGGCAGATGCCTTTGCTGCTAAATTGGGTTATAAACAGTATTTAAAATCTGCCTTGGTAATTCTATTAAAAGACAATTTATCATTTCCTGTCTGTGATTGGTTGTATTCAATGTTTAACCATTCCCATCCACCACTTCTTGAGCGTTTGAGTGCAATTGACAAGTGTAAATCTGACTAAATTATGTTGTCTTTCCATTCACATTTGTTTTATTCGGCCTCTATTGGTTGAATATTGTTTGGCATTCAGCGTTTGTTGTTCACTTTTGCAAACTTTTATCAGTGTTTGTAAGTAAGATGTTTTTTCATCATATAAATTTACTTTAAAAGCCAAACCGTACTTCTCTTTAAAAACGACCTAACATAATCAGGTTGGGGAATCTCTTTTTCCTATGATGTGTTGCAGCGTAAGGGGTATCCGAAGAAAGCTTATGTTTAGATTAATACTTGCGAATAAGTTTTTCCAATTTTAATATTTACATAACTTAGGTGTTGTAATCATACTCTGATTCGATTTTCGGTTCATATAACCGGTTTTTTAAGGACCGTTCGTCACTTATTTAGGCCTGTTACCCCTCATGGAGGAGTATAGGCCGCCCACCAGAAGTCCATCCAATTCTGTTCTGAGCAACCCTTTTCAGTTGCTATCCATTCTTTCAATGTCTGATTCCAATTCTCGGCACAGTATGTTTTTTGATCTTCCTCTTTCCCGTTTCTCTTCAGGATTACAAGTTAGCACTTGCTTCGTCATGCAGTTTGATGATCTCCGTAATGTATATCTTATCCGCTTCCAATGTCTTTTCCTAATTTCCTCTTCATCTGGAAGCTGGTTTGTTCTCTCACAGTATCCTGTTGTTGATGGTATTTAACCAAAAGATATTGAGTATCTTGAGTAGACAACTGTTTATAATTACCTATACAGTTTTGATGGTTGTAGTGGTTCTCCAAGTTTCGTCTCCGTACAGTAGAACTGTCTTGACGTTCGATGTTGACTGACGGTTGAGTTGCATATGTTCTTCAGTTGTAGGAATGCCGCCCTTGCTTTGCCAATCTTTACCTTTACGTCTGTATAAGATTCTCTTTATTCATCGATTATGCTGTTCAGGTACATGAAAGTTTCCATCTCTTCCAGAGTCTCTCCAAGTGTGGTTGGTTTGGTGTTCTCCTTGTTATATTTGAGCATCTTGCTTTTTCCATTTTGTATGTTCAAGTCTACTGATGCATATGCTTCTGCTACACTAAATATCTTCATCTGCGTCTGTTGGTATGTATGCAAGAGAAGGCTAACTAATCTGCGAAGTCCAAATCGTCTAGTTGTATGCAAGCTGTCCATTGTATTCCGAGCTGTGGAGGTCTTCATAATCCAGTCAACCACTAGAAGAAAGAGAAAAGGCGAGAGTAAGTAGCATTGTCTAACACCGGTCCTCACTTGGAATGCGTTTGTCAGCTGTCCTCCATGCACGACTTGGAAGTTTAGTACGTCGTATGAATTCCGGATGACAGTCTTAGGTACACCATAGTGTCGAAAGTTCCACAAGGTTCTATCCAAACCGTCAAACGCCTCCTCACAGTGAAGGATGTTAATGTACAGTGATGAGTTCCATCCAATTGATTGTTCAACGATGATCCGCAGTGTTGCTATTTTTAACGGAATCCGGCTCGTTGGTCTCGAAGCTGGATGCCTACTGAATGTTTTGTGCGGTTGAGCAACACTGTTGAAAACTTTTCCTGGTACCGACAGTAGTGTGATGCTTCTATAGTTTTCACATTTGCTCAGATCTTTCTTTGGTGTTTTGATGAGGTGTCCTTCTTTTCAGTCCGTCGCCACTTGTTCGTCTTTCCAAAGCTTCTTGAACAGAACGTGGAGTATCGTTGCAGTTGCTTCTCTGTCCGACTTCAGTGCTTTGTTTGATATACTCCCATGTCCTGCTTTCCCATTCTTCATTTGTCTGATGGCTATCCTGATTTCTTCGATCGATGGTAAAGTGACATCAATAGGAAGGCTGTATGTGTTGCTTCGATATCCGGTGGATTCAATGGGATTTTTCTATTCAAGAGTTCCTCGAAGTGTTCCATCCATCTGTTCCTCTGTTCTTGAATCTCAGTGATTGGTTTTTCTTCTTTGTCCCTGGTCGGTCTCTCTGGTTTACCATATTTACCTGCCAGTTTCTTCATCTTGTCACATAGTTGTTTCATATTTCCTTCCGTTGCAGCTTTCCCACTGTCTTTTCTAGGTCAGCTCTAGTGCTCCTCTTCACTCTTGTTTACTCCTATGTATTCGACGTGTGCCTCAACTTTCTCTGTTCTTGTTCGTTTGTTGTTAATTGCTGTCTTCTTGTTCTTCCTTTGTTGAATCTTGTCTAGGGCTTCGATAGAGATCCATTCCTTATGATGATGATCCTTACGGCCCAGAACCTCCTAACACGTTGAAGTTAGTGCTTCTTTGATCTCTTTCCATATGTCCTCCACAATAGTTTCTTCTTCCCTGAATAGATTTTGTAAGGCTTAGAACCTTTTGTTGAGAGCTATCTTGAATTGGTTGAGTTGGACAGTATTTTGAAGGAAGGCTGTATTGAACCTTCATGTTGCTTATTTAACTTCATTTTCATCTTGGTGATCTGAAGCTATGCCAGCTCCTCTTCTGGTTCTCACGTCTTCCATTGATCCGGATTTTTTACTGATGTAAATATGATCGATCTGATTCTCTGTAGTGTGGTCCGGTGAAACCCATTTGGTTTTGTGTATGCGTTTGTGGAAGGATATTGTGCCACCTATAATCATGTTGTTAAAAACACGTGAATTTGCGGATCTTAAACCATTCTCGCTCCTTTCTTCCAGTCCATGTCATCCCATAATATCTTCATATTCGGTATTCTCCTTACCGACATTTGCGTGTAGGTCTCACATCAGGATGGTCAGTTCATTTCCTGAGTAATTCACTACGATCGATTGTAGTCTCTCGTTGAACTGATCTTGATCATCGTCATTGCTATCATTGGTGGGTGCATAACACTGGATGACATTCATTGTGATCCCCTTTGTTTTGAATCATGCCTTGATGACTCTGGATCCATGGGATTCCCATCATATAAGTGCATTACGTGCTTTGACCAGCAATAGAGCAACCTCGTGTGCGGAGCATTTTCTTCGTGACCAGAGTATAGCAGCATCTCTCCGGGATCTAATCTTTCCTATCCAGCTTGGGTTCAATGTGTTTCACTTATTCCGAACACCATCGAGTTGTATCTCGCCATTTCCGCAGCTGTTTTCTTGGTCCTCTCGGTCTTCCACATTATCCGGACATTCCATATAGCTATATTAATTATTGCTATGGTTGTTAGAAGGGGTATGGATCTCGTGACTTCCGAAGAATCTCGGTTTTCATCATTAAGTGTCATAATTCTTCCTTGAACTCGGAGGGTAGAGTTTAAATTGTTTATTCTGGTTATCGCTTTTTAACAAGATTGTTTTCTACGTGATGGGGTTGCTGACCCTATACACAACCATCTTTACCCGGGCTTGGGACCGACAGTAACCCTAGAAGATCTATATGCGAAGTTAAGGGTCGTTAGGTATTGTATTCAAAGAGTCGTGTGGTCTGAGTGCAAACTATCAGTAAACCCATCAACTCAAACCTCTCGATATATGAATAGTGGTATTTCGCACATTATTGGTGCACACAATTTTTTTTTAAATGGGATTAATTAAAATAGATTTTATTACCAAACTAGTCGCCACAAACCCAAATCCTTAATTTAATGGAACAGAAAGTACGTAGATTATATAAATACATCACTTGCATCCTTTCATTATTACAAACGTACAGAGTTAGATTATGAATTCAACAAACTAAAATTTTCCCGAGTTGATCTGTGTCAGCGTAATAAGTTGAAAGCGTGTTCAATTGTACGATTATATACTAAGTAGTTTTCTAGAGAAAAATAACCAGTTAAACCTTCGTCTTCATGCATTGAGTTAAAAGACTTCTAACCACTAATTGGTTCTACAGTAAAGAATATAAAAGGTTTAACTTGGTAGGTTGTTTCTCATAGTTCTTACAGTTTCTTTGCCAATGTTATCCGACTCGCTTTTTTGTGTAGTTCAGTGTTCCTTATACAAAATTTAGGAATTTCAGAGGACTGTATGGTACTTTCCATTCTGATTATCTGTAGTATAAGCCACTTCCCCTCATTTAGATCTTCTTAGTTATTAGTCAACTCTTGCTTAATGGTGAAGTCGCTCAAAGTTCGTAGTATTTAATATTCATATTCAATGTAGGGGATTACTCGCTGTTTCTATATGAAGTTGGCTCGAAGAAGTAAAAGGTACAGTTATAAATTCTATACATTTTGAGTACATATTGTTACTGTATTTGTTGAGAAAACTATGAACCAGCTTGTTCACCAAATACCAGGATGGTATTTGGGTGGCCTGCGTCTATGGGAATCTCTATGTAGAAAATAAATCCATCATAATGGTGACGGAAGTAAGTAAATACTAGATATATTTCTCACAAATTAACTTAACCAATGATTTATGTTACTGTTTGTTCACATCTTGATTTTTTCGCGTATTATGATGCTGAATGATCGCCTTATCTTCCGAACACGCATACTAAAAGAAGCTGACAAAGGACTGTTTACTGATCAGTTAAAGTCCAACAATTCGCTAAACTTATTGGCCAGATGTCAATTTAAACACAAAGTTGTAAAATGAAGGATTTCGTAGGTTACCAGCACTGATTGTTGATCCTTGTCAATTGTACCACTAAACTAAACCCATTTTAATTCATTATGTGGTCACTGTAAACTGGACCTAATGATCGTTTTTCCACTTGTTAACCTTCAGTTCTGTTTGGATATTGGGATTGGGTTGGGGTTCACATATCCATCGTTAGGAGATTGCATGTGTCTGCTACAGCAAAAAAGAGAAGAACGGAAGTACTTTATCATCGGACGTCAGATAATTTTGGGGTGAATATAATGTTCCCTTGAACTGTCACAATCGCTAGTGATATGGAACTCAAGATTTAGTTCTCTTAATGGGTATAGTGAGATTATGTAGCTAGAATTCAGTCATCTACATTTTGTAATGGGAAAAGTTGTATTTTTGCCGGCATTCACCATACAATTAGTAACTTAACGAGGATATCCGTCTCCGGCGGTAAGGTCTCAACAAGTACGGAGCTAACACAAAAATTACTCATAAAATGGTCGTGCGTGACCGACCTCAAGCAGCTGTCCCTTGGGCACTGCGGTCACGCTCTCAGGTCACTAAGACCACCTCTAATCCAATTTCCTTTCCAGGCACCTCAAGCAGAACCCTTCCACGGCGTGGACAACCGGGAAGTGATAACCGCCCTCATACCTCTAACAGCACTCAAGACCACTGTATTCATAATCAACCTACCTCTTCAATTCCTATTGTTCCTCTTACATCGACTTTCAAATCTAAACTCCCTCTTTCGGCTTCCTCCTCAAGTGTCACCACAGCCAACGATTCTAGTGCGTAAAACACTGTCCCAGGTCTACTGAAACCTCGCTCCAAACTACACATTGGAGCCTTCAACGTACGCACACTATGCCAAATCGGTCAACAGGCTTCCTTGGCCGAAACCTTAGAATCTCGTACGATTGATGTATGCTGTGTCTCCGAAACACGCATACAGGATCCTAGCGTGGTCATTCACTTGACCTCACCTCGGCAAAACGGAGTGCCGACGAGATACACCCTCCGTGCATCTGGCGACCCGATGGCTAGTTCTTGTGGACTGGCAGGTGTAGGCATAGTACTAAGCATGAGGGCGGAACAAGCGCTATTAGAATGGATCCCCGTTAATACGAGCACGCATCTGCTTGCGCCTCACTGGCCGCAAAAAAGCCACACAAAAAGACTCATTAGAACTGAACTGAGTAACGATAAAACCATAAGTAGGTTCCAGGAACAACTGAGGTCACAGTTAGGTAGTTCTGAAAACAAGGCTGACCCAGATGTTGCTTGGAAAGTTATACAAGCAGCTGTGGAAACAGCAGTGACATCTACTAGTGATTTAAACCACAGGGTTACAAAGAACCAATGGATTTCTTCAAGGTCTATTGCACTGATAGATTCTCGCAAACTCATCCCATCAGGTTAGAACGATGGGTGGAACACTTTAAGGAGCAGTTTAGCTGGCCTTCAGCTACTCTACAACTACTCTCTATTCCCAGACAGTGTGAATGGAACATCGAAGTAGGTCCCCCATCTCTAGCTGAAGTTCAAAAGTCCATAGTTAATCTGAAACGAGGTAGGGCAGCTGGTCCAGACAGATTGGTTCCAGAGGTCTTTAAGGAAAGTGGTCCAACTTTAGAGACTATGTTGACTAATATTTTAGTTAAAATCTGGGAGTTAGACGTTATCCCATCTAACTGGTCACAATCACTTATCGTCCCAATATTTAAGAAAGGGTCAAAATCATCCTATGACAACCATAGAGGGGTTAGTTTAACTAATATAGTATCTAAAATACTAGCCTCGATAATTTTGGGACGCATAACTAAGACTCGTGAACTGCAAACACGTGAAAATCAAGCTGGCTTCAGACCAGGTCGCGGCTGCATCGACCACATATTCACCATTCGTCAGATTCTAGAACACAAACATATTTATCGGCGTCCGACAATAGTGGTCTTCCTTGACTTAAAAGCAGCGTTTGACTCTGTTGACCGAGAGGTTCTGTGGCAGTGTCTGTCATTGAAAGTCGTACCCCAGAAGTACATAAACCTTGTGAAAGCTCTTTACTCGAACACTACTAGTCGAGTCAGAGCTTATGGTGAACTGTCATCTGCTTTTGCAACCTCAAGTAGCGTCCGCCAAGGCTGTCCACTTTCTCCACTTTTGTTTAACTTTATCATAGACCTCCTGATGGAAATAACATTCTCGTCGACTGAATTCTCGGGTATTGATCTCCTACCAGGAGGTCCACTTATTGACTTAGAATACGTAGATGACATAGTCCTGTTTGGTGAAGACGCTGATGAAATGCAGAGTCATTTGGTAGCACTGAGCAACAATGCCAGAATGTTTGGGATGTGCTTCTTTCCCTCTAAATGCAAGTTGTTGCTTCAGGACTGGCCTGCGTCAACAACTGAACTAAAGATAGAGAGTGAAGTAGTCGAACGCGTTGACAACTTCACTTATCTTGGAAGTCTGATCAGCCCTAATGCGTTGGTGTCTGACGAAATCTCAGCACGGATTCGAAGAGCTCGTTTGGCTTTCGCCAAATTACGTCATCTATGGCACAGGCGAGATATCCGTTTATCAATTAAGGGTCGAGTATACTGCGCGGCACTTCGTTCCGTTCTACTATACGGCTGCGAAACATGGCCATTAAGAGTTGAAGATACTCGTAAGCTACAAGTATTTGACCACAGATGCCTTAGAAATATTGCGGGTATCTGCTGGGATCACCGGGTAAGTAATAGTGAGGTTAGACGCAAGGTTTAGGGAATGATGGTAAGTCGGTTGATGAGGTTGTGAATCTTCATCGACTGAGATTGTTGGGCCACGTGTTGCGTATGTCTGAACACCGATTACCACGACGCGCAATGCTAACTGGTGTTGGGGATAATTGGAAGAAAGTTAGGGGCGGCCAAACCAAAACGTGGTATCAATGCTTGAAGTCGCTAACTTCTAGTCTAAGCAATGTTGGTAGATACAGACTACTTAGTTGGGGCCCGTGTGACTATCGTAATCAATGGTTGGAAACTGGGTGACATGGCTCAGAACCGATCACAATGGTGTAGGTGTATACACTCTTTGTCTTCCCTTAAATTATGAGACTAAAATTATTTCATATCTTTCTTCCTACGAATTAACTTTCTTCCTGTACTATATCCTTATATGCAATCTTTCTTTTATATATTACACCATTGAGTTGATTGCTTCTATGAATCCGGTGTTCATCTTGTTGTGCTAATGCGGTATGACAACTTGGACCGATGCATATATGTGCCTGGTCCTACGTTGCACCTGACTGACTGTCATCTTCAATTAACTGAAATAACTGTTTACTAGAATAATAAAGCCAGACAGTTTGATAATGTAGTTTTAGTTATCATTGTAAGTAAAGGGCTGTCAACGTGAGAAGACCAGTCATATTACATTTTTAGGACCTATCATAGATGACTTGTTAGGAAAACACTTTCAGAGAGGGCGTCTCTAGAACTCAAATCTTATGTTGGTATTTCTGTTATATTCAAAACTTTCACCAGTGAGTCATTCATGTTATTGATTAGAGTAATGATAATGATCCTATACTTTTAAGTCGCATGTTTTGTATTTTGAGTAAATTGTATGAGTACTATAAAATAGTAACGAGGTCACTCAAGTGAAATGCTCGTGCTTATGTTTGTTTTAATAATAGAAGTATTAGTGGATAAAAAAGTGACAATGCAAGTTGTCAAGTACAGATTCGCGTACTCGATGTTGAATCACACTTTATATGTAAAGGTAAGTGATACTACCCGATTATTCAGACTGAAGTAAGTAGAGCGGGACTCATATTTCCTATCAAAGTTAACTTATTTTGAAAAGAGGTATCTTTTAACTTTTTTTATTTATTTAGGAATTTTCACTAGTTGAAATCATGAGTCAATTGAAGCTAGACCACCATGGAAAACCTGGAAGCACTGGACGGCCGTCTCTTCCTATTGTGGGACTCCTCATCCACGATCCCGCTCCCCACGTGATCCGAACCCCAAACCGATCAGTCTAGCGCACGAGCGCCTAACCATTAGACCACTGAGCCGGCATCCAACGGTGTTAATATCTGACTTCAACCAATCGACGAAATTGTGCTACCGTACACCATTGTCATCAGTGAATTGATATCTCACAAC
Source organism: Schistosoma spindalis (assembly GCA_946903255.1). Classification (NCBI taxonomy): domain Eukaryota; kingdom Metazoa; phylum Platyhelminthes; class Trematoda; order Strigeidida; family Schistosomatidae; genus Schistosoma; species Schistosoma spindalis. Next base: position 25,746,730 of record OX336424.1, read on the forward strand.
AGACCTGGCTGAACTCCACTGGTAATGGCTTCTCACTGGAACTCCAGGAAACGCCCCTTGAAGTCAGTCACTAGTGAGCAGATGATTATTATCAGAAGGGGTTTTGTGGATATTTTAGAAATTTCACCGGTTGAAATCATGAGTCAATTGAAGCTAGACCACCATGGAAAACCTGGAAGCACTGGACGGCCGTTTCGTCCTAGTATGGGACTCCTCAGCAGTGCGCATCCACGATCCCGCTCCCCACGAGATTCGAACTCAGGACCTATCAGTCTCACACGCGAGCGAGAGCACTCATAATAAAGGAAAAAATATGAATAGACTTTTATTCACAAACAATATAAAACTGAATATTTATAACATTTATAATGTAAAAGATAATTCTATTAGGTCTAAATTTAATAAGTAGTAAAAAGAAAATCTTGACATTCCTTTTTATTACACTTACAAATCAAAATATAAACTTGTAAAACTAACTGAATATTTGTCTTTCTTTAAAATGTCAGCTAGAAAATACAGACTGACATTTATAAATTAATGAGATTGTGTAAATAAGTTCTTTCTCGTCATTTTTTCTTTTCTTTCTTCTCTACTAGTTTGTTTTATTGATAAAAAATAAATTTGAATGAATGATGGATGAGTGTGTGAAATAAACTGTTGTTTGTAGTTTCAAACAAAAATAATGACAACTTTCAAATTTCATATTATATATATATATATATATATATATATATATATATATATATATATATATATAATGGGTTTCGTATTGAAAGTTTCAATATCATAAATGGTTTTATGATATCCTGACTTCTATGATGATTCTTATTGAAATATTTTTGAATTTTTGTTTATTTATTGATTGACATTTTTATTCTTCCTTTTTGTTTATTTCTTTTTTGTCATTATTGTCATCAACTTTATTTTGTACAAAAAAGAGGGCGCTTCTAACATTTATATTGTTTATTTGTTTCCTCTCTGTAGACTTGTTTGTGCTATCATAGTAAACAGAAAAAAATAAGTGGATGAAAGAATAAATAAGTTATAATTATGTTGATGTTGCAAACTTGACATTTTCTCACATAGAATTTATTGTAGTCATTGTTGGTATTTATTCAACTTTCTGAAAATTCAGTGATTACAACAGGCTGTGAGGATGGGATTGACATATGCTACATCTATTTTCTAAACCATAATAAATGCTTAGGTAAGGTAGCTGTTATCTTCAAAGTTTGGGAGTCTTAAAAGTTAATCAACCTAAAACTATAGTTCTGTCAATTAAGTTGACAGTTGATCGATACTCAGATGCATAAAATTCGAGCCTCAGTACTTCTTGAGAACGTAGTTTTCTTGTGCTCACTGCTAAATCTTGCACTCTTCTAGTTGATGAAATGTGTTTTTAAGTAAGAAGTATAAAAACAAATTTCTTTTCAAGCAAATGTTTTTGTTAAATAATAAAGATAATAAGAACTTCTACATATAACTTCCTAATTCTAATCTAATTTTATCGATCAAGGTGAGAATGGGGGTATGAAGCATACAGTTGTTTAGTACAATTGAGTAATTTGTTTATTGTTGAGCAAGTGGAAAAAATGTGTAGGGAATACATCATCTAAATTAGATTTTGTACCTATCGTTAATTATCAACTAGCTATATCTCCAATTATGGGAAAACTTCTCCTTAACCAGAAATTTGTACCAGAAATACTTAACATTGGTATAAACTGTACGAATATCAGTCATCTAAACTAAATTAGGCTAAATAAAATATTAAGATACATTAATTCACCAATTTCTTGGCAATACGTCATACCATATGTGAAGGCTGATAATACTATCTATTTGCACAAATCAAAGCAGGAGGAGCTGGGTTCGAAACAGGTTTAGTAGCTGAAAGTCGAATACTTTAACTACTAAGCACTCCTAATAATCGGGCCACAAATAGTAATTCAAGTAATGTTTTTTATTTTCCACTACAAACCAGGTTGTGTTTTTTGTAGTTGTAGTATTAGAACAAACAGTTTGGAATGAGAAATTAAGTATCCATCTAGCAAAGTTCTTGACTTGGAATTCAGATCAAGACAGGACTCTACTTATTTTATCCAGCTGTTCGATATTCAGATTGAAGTTTGTAATTTTAAGCTTAAATTTTCGTTGCTGTTGGTTTTTGCAGCGATGTGTAAATTCGCTCATTCTAGATATGTTCGTAAACAATCATACACAGCGCAATGATATTTACATTATTTTATTTCCAAAAGATCTCATAACACACTTAGGCTCTCAGTTATATGCTGTTATTCTTTTCACATAATAGTAATTTTTCAAGTTTGCACCCAAATAGCACTTAAGACACAGATATATTGGTCATTATGAGTTTTATTATACTCGTTTTACTGTTTCCATAATAAAATAAACCAAAAAAGGTCAATGGCATGCTGAGTAATGAAAGTTTTCACCAATAAAATGTTTACAGTTTTGCACTGTGTGCAGTTTGTTCTCTGCATTCTGATATCATATGAGAACTCTCGGCATGAATTATGTTTCAACAGAAAAGAGTAGGTTCTCATGCAATGAACCAGTTATGTAGATGAAAGACTTGCTATAAATAGTTGTATACATATCACATTTAACCTGTAATTAAATGTTATAGATAAATAATCAATCATTAGTAAACAGTTATCAAATATAAACTGTTTATTTAACGTGTAAGTAAATGTGTACCGGTTTTGTATATATTGCAATCAACTTGATAATGAAGTACTGTGCACACAAATTATTTTCTACTTCAATGTTTTTTTTTTAATCATGGATAACTTACGGGTTAACCATTTTTTAGGGGATTGTATAAATTTTTTAGAATTTTTATTTTTCTCACAGCATAAACCACCATTTGTTGTTGATTCGGTCAAAATTGTTGATGTCTTAGATATTCCCGGAGTGTTTGTGATTGAATTAGTCATTGACTGTGTACATGATGACATTATTGAAGCAGGCAAATAATTATCATTATTTTCTTTCACATTTAACGTCATCTCATCATGAATATGAATACCATTGTTGTCTGTATAATTATTTTGAATAGATTGTAAATTATTTGAATTGTTGATTTCATCAATCCCTGTTAATTTTGATTTCATCGTCATCATGTTACCATTTAAATGCTTTTTTACATCATTTTTAGAATCATGATTGTGATTTACATTAGATTGATCATTCAATGTTAAATATCCATTGTGCAATCCGTTTTCTTGTTTTATGCAATCTTTAAATGTGTCCATTTTATTATTATCAGTAGTGGTAGAATTATTACTGACCTTGTTTAAAATATATTTATTTTCACATAATGGTTGTGTACAATTTATCAGTTCTTTATCATTTAAACAGGTAAGTAATCCGTTAGGTAATACTGACTGATCTCTTTCCTTGAATTTTGTGGTTGTTGAATTGACTTGGTTAATTAACTTACACTGTTGACTTATTGATTGATTGAATACATTCAAATAATCTTTCTGTTTTCGATCAGTTGAAATCGAACTCAATGATATATCATTTTTAGACTTGAATTTTGTTGTTGAATCGATTTCAGCAAGATTTTCATTCATTAAGCTTTCTTGTTGTTGATCATTTGGGGATTTATTATTGGTTTCAATGGGTTTCTGTTTTCTACTTTTTAATCCATTTGAACGTAATAATGGTTTTACAACTGAATTCGAACATAGTTTTGTTGACAATGATGATAAAGAGGACGATGTTGTTGATGGTTGTGATGATGGTGATGACAAAGATGATGACGATGAAGATGTGAATTTTGTCGGTGATTTGTTCAATGAGGATGCTTTTACAGAATTGGTGCCATTTTTCACCGGGTTACTAAATGATTTCATATCATTACTTAATAATGGATAAGATTTTCGATTATTAACAGATTGACTTGATTTTAATGGATTTCGATTAATTACATTTTTATTGGTATTAACCTTTGAAATTGAATCATTTCGAACTTCTGATTTTGATATACCATTCATAGACTGCTTATTGGTTGGATATTTGTTGGAATCAGGTTTTATCGACGATTCATTTATTGGCAATTGTTGACTACCATTTCCATTAAAATGATTATGTGACTGATCCATATTATTATTACTATTACTATTAGGTATTAAACATAAAGGTTGTGGAATTCTAGAATGGATTAGTCCTTGTTTATCTGAGCAGGATAAAACTGAACAGTCATCTGGATTTGAATCAGTTTCACGTGGATGAAATCTGCCTTTACGGGCTGATTTTAAAGGTTTAAATTTGACTTCTTGTAATCCATTAGTTATTAAACTAGGTATATGTTTATTGGAGGAACTATTTCTGAATACAGGTATTTTTGACTCATATGTCATACTGCTTAATTCTTTTAGCATAACATGTCCTTCATGATCTTGATTATCTAATGAATTCATAGTTTCGCTTGTTCGATTGCATACTACATTTATTTCTTCACTATTCAACATTGTACTTCCAGTTAGTTCTGATCTATCTTCTGTTAAATTGTTTATTGATTTAACAAAATTAGACACGTAATCCATATGACAAGATACTCCATTTGTATTTTTAACAACCGAATTTTCTTGTTTTAACTTACTCTTATTAGTTTGAATACTTTCTAAATTGTCTTCATTATTTTGATCCAATTCAAATTCTTCTCTTACCAGTCCTAATAGTTGTGATGTTGAAAATTTCCCAGATAATTGATTTGAGTCACTCACTTCATTAAAATCTTTTGATTCTAGTGATTTGTTTTGAAATATTAAATTATTCATTGAGATATTTATTGTATCTTTTAAACGACCAATGTTATTGACTTGATCTTCGGATATTAATTGTTGTGATTCATAAATAAATTTATTTATATGATCAAAATTATCATAATAATTATGATGAAAATGAAATAGATTTTGAATACTTTTAGCTCTTGTCTGATTGAATAAAGACAGATTAACAGTTTTTATTGGTGTTTCATTTACTTCATCGTTTCGGTCTATTTCTTCATTTGAATCACTGTCTACATCAAATACTAATTGATATGATGAAGCTCTAATTAGTTTGTTAGAATTGCTTAACTTTTGATTGTTATTATTAATTACAAAATTGTTTGTATTATTGTCATGACATTGATTTGTGAATTCATTAATAGAGTGAAGCAAATTTGATGTATTGCACAAAAAACCGGTATTTCCTGTTTTTAAATTTTGTGTACATGTACCTTCTAATGTTTTTTCCCTATCTAAATGATTTTCTTTAACTGTAAATTCCCCATCGGAAATATCATCTTGTTTAGTGTTATGTTCAACACCAGTGAAAACATTGATTTTGATATTATTATTCTCAACATGGTCATCACTGAAGTCATCGTAAGTTTTTGAATGTCCTTCACTGTCATTACATAAAACAGTAGCTAATAAATCATCAGACGTTAGTCGACATTCAATAATTTTTGGATTGTTTGATTGAACATGTTGTACAATATGTTTAGAATTGTATTTTTCAATGGCATTTAAATCACCAAATAATATAGTTGAAATGGCAGAGTCACCATCGATTGCAAAACCATTAATAGAGCCTACAGGAACTAAGTGTTCAGAGTTCGACAACATCACATCGTTTAGATAAACCTGAAAAAAAGAAAAATTAAAGATAGAAAACAATATAAGATAATTTCCCAACATTTTACGAATATAATAATGGTTGCTATCTGTAGTTGAAAGAAAACTGAATATTTGTGATCAAACGTACAATTTTATCTAACTCATTATTGTAGAAGTAGCCTTATCCTTCTTTTAATTAATCACTACATTGATATTGTTGCTATTATTATCGTAAATATGAGTGTATACATCAAGTTAGTGAACAATGGATATTAAATACTACTCAGTTCAAATTATACAAATCTGACTTCTAGCCTGACGGTAAATAAATCGTGTAAAAGTGGTGTATTGTGGTGTTTGCATGAACTAATCATTCCTTTGCACTTGTTGACTGCTTTATTTTGAATTCCGAATACAACACGTTTATTCGTGCTCATCTAACATTTCCTGGTTGAATTGCGTTATTTCTGGGATTTTTAGTTTGCAATATATTTCAAATACTCCTAGTTATCACATTGGCGTCGCGATGGAGCATGTGATGGAATTGTTGGATATGCACTCAGATTTTGATGCTTTTCAGGATTACTTGGAAAGCTCCGAAATTCAGGCTATGACCAAGGAAGATGTTGAGGATGTTAATATTGTGGCACATTTCCTTACATTCATCGGAGAAGAAGCATACAGCTTAATAAAATCTCTGGCTTTACCAGGAAAGCCTATTTCGCAAAATGATTCATCAGGACATCAAAAATTCCACTACATTACTACGTCATCCCAATTCAGTGCGTACTCAAGGTTATGCAGATAATGCACTGCGATGCTGTTCATGACGATTAGCAAAAGTTTGATCAATGTTTGTCCTGTGGCAGGTTTCACTCATTTAATTCATGCATATTTAGTAATTGTAAGTACTTTAAACGTGATATTGGACACATTCAGTCATTTTGTAATACTACGGTTCATTTCGCTGCAAATGACGCTAAAATTTGTAATTGTGATCCTATTAAGTTGGGTGTTTTTAATGATCATTTACCTTTATCCACGACCTCGAAAAGCTGTATAAAGTCACATAGCAGTCCAAAGTTAAATGAAACTCAGAATCATTTTGATGCAAAAGTTTCTAACCAACCAAAGTTTTATCATATTTCTCATGTTATTGTACCGGATATGGTTTGCCCTAATTATTCATATATTTCTGATGAAAATTCTTGTAAATCTGAGGAAAGTATGTCGAATGAATCAAGTCGTACTCGAAAATTCGACGCAGTCTCGACATATGCTGGATTTTATAATAATCCATTATTCTTTAATGAAATTCTTAATAAATTTGAGGAAAATATTTTAGAAAAATCAAATTTTGATGTCATATCAAATATTATTTGTCCTCACAATGGATTTATCTCTAATTATATCCCTAATGAAGGTGACAAATATGTTCCGAATGAATCGAATTCTAGTCACGTTTCTGATGTTATTGTATCAGATGTTGAATATTCTCACAGCCAATGTATGTTGAGTAGAATTCCTTGGTTAGTGGTATGATGAATCAGAGGGAATAGCAAATTTTTCGGAAGTAGTTAGAGAACCAGTTTCCCCAGATATGAAGTTTACATAAGCGGAAAATCCAAATCGAATCAAAGATTATCCTAATGAGTATGAGGCAGATGAATATTTTCCACTTAATTGTTTTGCAGGTGAATCAAGCCTAGATGAATCACGTGTTAATTACACATAAATGCATATTTATCTGTGTATTTTAATATGAAAAGCAAAAGGAATATGTATAATATTTTTTATGCAAGTCAAAGTCACATGATGGAATACCTCGAATTATTTGTCAGTGTGTATCTCCAAATACTCACATATAATAATCGAAGTGTGAGATATAAGAAGGCAATGCAAATTGGGAACGTCAAATCGGTCATAACATTGCGACGTAATGACCCAACATTATTTCGTGGGAGAGGATATAATTGGAAAGGTCATCATGCAAATTCTAGATATCAATGACTTTACTACTCAACCGACATAGTGATTGTATGCAATTCCAGGGAAGAGTCCGCTCTTCCTCTCGAAATGCTCTCACATGACCACGTGTATATAGCCTCTGCCAGGGAACTCCTACTCACTGCCTTCTCGTGGCGGGGGTGTTGTTTACAAAAATGAGAGGACGAAAAGCGAATGTCTGGCGCTTTAACCGGACCCCAAACCAATGGTGCACATGGGCTCCAGTATCCTGAAGGAACAAATGGCTTATGAACCAATCTTTGGTCACCGGCTACCATGGGACTGCATCTCCTTACGATGCTCCACTGCCTTGTGGATCAGACCTTCAGGTCGAAGGCTCGGGGTGTGGCCCCCTAAGAAAACCATCTGCTTCGGTTTGGGCACCCGGGCAGTATCACAGCCCTCACACAAATGAAATGAGATTTGTGTGGCGCATATGTATTTGGTGCCTCCTTGTACCAATATCTATGTGTTAAAATAAATAAAAACAAAATAATCCTGGTTAAATTTTGTTATTTCTGGGATTCTTAGTTTGTACTATAATTCAAATACTTCTAATTATCAAATGTATTCACATATCATTCTGACTTATACCCAGGGTCAGGTGGATCCATATCAGCAGTTTTTGTGTTTTCACTTCAAGTCAAATTTGAGGTTATTTTTAGTACTATCTACGAGTCAGTACCCAGCAGGCGACTATGACACAACAACAAACACTAAAAATACAAACACATACAACTAATAATAAATAGTAAAACCTCTGAATAAGTTGGTAGTTCTGTTGTTTCAATATCTTTGTAGATATCAGAAAAAGATTTACCCAAAATACATGATCTTTATTGAATAGAGGTAGAAGTAGAGCACGCATTTATGATGTCATGTAAAATAAAAGTTACGTGAAAAGTAAATTGCGTATGAAAGCCACTTACAACATAATATTCAGTTTTAATGACAACTCTGCATACAAAATTTTCATTGGCACGAAAACCAAATCGTTTCGCTGAACTACCATGTGATGACGTACTAGTCTCTGGTGAATTAGCATTAATATCCCAGCTACCAGTTGTTTCTATTAATATTTGCAATGGTTGTGTTTCAACAATTGGCAGTTCACATTCATCAGTTCTGTCTTGTTCACTGAGTATAGTTGGATCAAAAGCTAAATAATCAGAGATTAAGTCGATTGAAAACCTATTTAGCAAAATAAATAAAATATGTAAAAAAGAGATAAATATAAATCCAGGATAGTGAAAGTAAAATCTTACAAATAACATTAAAACCACTTAGGATACAAAAGAAGTTTAGTATTTACATTTTAAGTGACTAACTTAACATAAATCTTCTAGAAAAGTATGAATTGTAATCGCTATATACAAGGTCTAAGTTACCAGACAGTAAATTTAGTTATATTTTAACAATCAATATTTATCTAGGTCAGTGAGTCAAAACAAATGATGCGACACTAGTTTAGTGTATTATTTTTTGAGTTCAGTAGGGGTAATATTCTCGTTTGACTGATATACTCGAAAATCAGTCATATCAATGGGTCACAGATAGATAAACCATTTAAGAATATCAACGAATCTGGAAAAGTAACATGAAGCATAAACTGAAAGGGATGTGTTGATTGAACGTGTAAAGAATGACTGATGCGCATCGTTCCTTCTCGATACTATAAAAGTGAGCTTCACATTATATATAATTTCTTAGAATTTATGGATTGTTTTTAAAAAAGGAAACTTTATGAATATTTAGTACAGCTTGAAAAAAATCTTCACCAAGAAACTGCATCAAATAAAAAAGCAGTGAAAACTAGGAACAACTTAACAATATTTACATCTGAAGTTCTAGTACTAGGCAATGAATTTCGGAGTGAATCAAATTGATAGATTCACAGAAACTTATCAATAATACTAGATGAAATTTGTGGTGTATCACAAACTGACCGAATTTAAAATACTAACTAGTAGATTTCAGTGTTCCCTGTGACATTTAATAATCTGTTTTTGGGTTGTGTGCGTGTAGTTGGGATCTGCTTTTTGGAGAACCGTTGATTCAAACTAGAGAAAAGTTTCAAGCGGTTCTAAAATAACTATCTAATACTGCCTTTTGTTAAATTCTCTGGATATTTAAAGATGTCATAATTATTCTACTAATGATTTCATGTAGGAATGAATTGCTGAGGTAATAGGACCACAGAATATCATTGATTAATTATTATTCCATAGGATTACTTTTACCACTTTTTTAATATCAGATAAGTTTAAAACTGTTGAATCTTTATGTAATATATCGATAGATACTGGCATTATAAAAGATTATTAATGATTCTGGAGTTTTGGATAGATACTGTACAAATTAGGGTTTCATTTGTCTACCCTTGAAACCATTTAACGTATAGAATATTACGATTAATGTTTAAGTCATTAATAAAATAAATATACACACTAGTTAAATGATCATCAATCATAACTGCTTGGGTTGATATTGAACAATGCGTGTTATAATCCAAGATATGTATCATGGATGTTTTTTTTATTATTAACCGATTGACATTATCGCTTTGATGAACTTGATCTAGATTAAGAAATGTTTATTAGTATTTACCTAACATTATAAATAAATTACGTGGTAAAATACTTTTACTCTATTCTTCAAGCCATTTTTTTAATCTACGATTTTATTGGAAATGATTAATGAATACAACCAAAAATTATTTATATCATCTGTGTCAATTAAGTTGATAGCATTTATTTCAACATTAATTATCAGTCAGTCAGTCAGCTACAACGTAGGACCAGGTACATATATGCGTCGGTCCGCATTAGCACAGCAAGATGAACACCGGATTCATAGTAGTAGTTAATTCAGTGGTGGTAATATATAAAAGAAAGATGGCATATAAAAATCTAATACAGGAAGAAAGAATTGGTAGGTAGAAAGTTATGAGTTATAACAGTTGAAAACTCTTGAAATGAAAGAAAAATCTATCTGATGATATTTTCATCTGTTGTTAATTAATTCTAAGAGAAATAGTAGTAATTTTAGCAATCTGATAGTGAGCTATTTAATAACGTAGTGATATATGTTGACAAAAAACATATTTTTGTAATCTTTTAATACAAACCAACATTAAAACTTTAATTCAACCTTCTTAATACAACAGCATAATTCTAGTTTATATTGTGCTAACATAACAGTAAAAAATTAAATAAAATCAGTCCATTAAGAAATTTTCCCATACCCATAGATAATTATTTATTTTTCAGAAGGGATTGTGTGGAGATTTTAGAAATTTCACTGGTTGAAATCTTGAATCCATTGAAGCTAGACCACCATGGAAAATCTGGAAGCACAGGACGGCCGTTTCGTCCTAGTATGGGACTACTCAGCAGTGCGCATCCACGATCCCGCTCCTCGCGAGATTCAAACCCAGGACCTATCAGTCTCGCGCCAGGCGCTTAACCAACTAGACCACTGAGCCGGCATCCAACGGTGTTAATGTCTAACTTCAACCAATCCACGAAGTTCGAATCTCGCGAGGAGCGGGATCGTGGATGCGCAGTGCTGAGGAGTCCCATACTAGGACGAAACGGCCGTCCAGTGCTTCCAGGTTTTCCATGGTGGTCTAGCTTCAATGGATTCATGATTTCAACCAATTATTTATTTAGTCAAGTAACACCATGCATTCGGCCATATTAAACCACAGGTTAATAAAATGATCGGAGCGTGTCGAATCAATATTTTATGCACTACTGAGGCATAGGCAATCCACGTACTCAAGCCGGAACTTTGCGCGCTGAAACGATTTGTCCAACCTCTCATCCTTCCCTGGCCCTAATTCCCTTAATGGGTATGTTTCGGGTTTTTTTTGAACTTTTATTTCATTATTACTGACTTTTTTAAATTATTGTTTTGCCATTTTAAACTCTAAAGTTATTATTATTATTATTATTATTATTATTCAGTCTATTATTATCACCTTTATTTTTGTCATTTTTCTTCATATCTGTCAATTGGACAATTATTTGACCCATAAATTATCTTCGTCCTTATCCCTTGATCAGTATGTAACCTCATTTGTTATTTAGTCTCGAATCCATTGTATGATGCAATCTTTTCTATCCTCCCATTGACATAGACATAGACTATATATGCGAATATACAGCTTAAGTAAATGATTTCGTCGAAAAGAAAAATTTCTTCGCTGAATTCTCTCTTTTCTTATAAAATGATTTCAATTAAAAAAGTTGACACCTTTTAGAACGTTGTATAGAAATTGTCAAGGGCGAGTTCTCAAATTTATTGAAGCCTTGGCTATTCGTAAATTTACCCCCCCCCCGTTATGTGTACAAAAACAATTTGTCATAACCTTGAATTTACCTCCGTAATCCTTATGTCATGCTATGGCATAGGATAACGCGACAATTTCTTATTCTTTCTATACGATGTAAAATTGTTTCTCTCCCCTTTGTTACTTTTTTGCTTGAACTTTTATTCAATTGACCTTCATTATTTTTCATATAAAATGCCCTGACAAGTATATGTGTGACCAGATTGTTAGAAATGTTTAGCTCAAATAAATCACTTTCTTAAGATCAACTCCGTTTTCTCATTGTTCTATAGAAATTAAATAAGTTGAGTTGTGACGAAACTGGACGAACATTAAACTGAACAGTTTGAATGAACTGAAAGGAAGTAAGCTTATGTGAAGTAGTCACTAGGGAAATATAAATTAAATTCATACGAACTTATTATATTTTAATTAATTTATTTGTATACTTAGTCACTAAATAGATGTAACGCAATAGTGTTCTGATGGGTTGAGGTAACAGAAGGCAACTGGAGCTTAATGTTTGTAGGAATCCCTGACTTACAGTACTTATAAGCCATACACAAAACTAAGTAGATTACTTGTATTCACGCTGTTGAAAAGAAAGTAATCATATTTAAACAACTAATACGAAACGAAGTATTATGTTTGTCACTGTTATGTTTGCTGAATGCTTAACTGACGTTGAGGTTGACGACACATGGTGATAACACAAAGGCCTGTATTATGAATTTATTTCCAGGATAAAACAAATCCATATTATCAATCTTTGTGTTTTCACTACGCGTCGTCAACTTCGACATTTCAGTACCAAACACAAGTTAGTCAAGCATTCAGCAAACATAACAATGACAGACAACATGAAATTTTAAAATCTCAAATGTTATCACAGAAATTTTATTATCGATATCAGTTTTATCAATAAGATAATTAGTTAACATTGTCATTACTGGCCTAAAATATGTATCGAATTTTGCAGACAGGCTATCGAAGCCTATTGCAATTGACATTACGATAAATTAATTTTTTTTAATTTCACCTAATTAAAATTCAAGTACATAGCATCTATGATAATATCCATATTATTATATGGATCAACAGATCGTAACAATTATGAGGAGAGATACATGGATCATTAACCGCGAATTCTTTATTAGTTTGCTTTTAAATGACAAAAATTACATTTCTGCGTTTCGTTGAGTTCGGATACTAATTAAACAAGAAAATGTAAATGAAAGAAACATGCTAAAGAATTTAATGTGTCTGGCACTTATATCAATCAGTACTTACCAGATGTGTAAATGTAGATCTGTTTGGACATAGTAAACAACTTTCTGGATTAGATTATAATCCATATACATATATAATTAGTAAAAAACCAGGGAACTTACATTTGTGATAATTTTTTCGACTTATAAATCTTTGAACTTTGAAAAAGAAAATTTATTTTGAAATTTGTCATCAAATCATTTATTAGGAGTCTACAAGATCTCCGCTTCTTTTAATTAGATTTTTCCATAGTGGTTAAATGTATAATGTATTTGTATTGATATAAACATATGTTTCTTGCAAAAATCTCAAGAAAATTAATGTCGTCCTAGGAAACTTATGTCATTCCGTGTCACATCTGGGAACGTTACTTGATGAGACATCCGAGGTGTGACTAATTTGCTAAGGAACAGAAGTGTTTAAATAACTCGATCACCAAGTAGTAATTGGTATAATTTGGTGTTGTCCTTAAGGTTGATCGAATTTTGTCGAACAAGCTTCATTGTGACTATTAGTCTCCAACTACTTAGCGTTAGTGAAAGTGAACCACAATGTTGTCTGTGATCACAATGAACCCAATGAAACTTGGTTGAGTGAATTCCATCGTCATAAATGATTAGATACGTTGAGACTGCTCACCACAAAGAGACTCATTAGTGTTCTTATCTTATTGTCTTAATTTCACTTTTCAGCTAGTGGTTATCATAGTTCTCATTATATTAACGAAAAAAATAGTAAAACCCATTAAATATTTTATTTACTTTTCGTTTATTTCCACTTGATTAGGTCATTCAAGTGTTACAATGACTTTCTTTATGGAATAATGTTTTTCTGTAGAAATAAAAAGTATTAAATAGTCAAGGGAAATCAGTAGAAAGATATATTACTCAAGCTTTGTTTTGTTAACATCGATTAGTAATGTTTATCTAAAATCTATACGAAGCTTAAATTACGGTAATGAAATTTATGCCATTCCGTACCATAGACAGAAATTATCGCTAAATCAGTCAACTCATAAATAATATTATGATTCAAAAAATTAAATCTACAAAGAGAAAAAGTGTAACCTTAGACCGTTGGAGATTTTTGTAGACTTTTAATCTGTTCATAAGCGGTTGCACATGCTGCTGTACAATAAAAAATGAATGGAATAAACTAAGAACTATAAAGTACCTACTGATAAGTAGTATAAATCTGTAAACTATTAAATAGAGTTTGATAGGTGTTTTATGCTTATTAACTGTTTAGGGTTAACAAAATGCATAAATCAACCAAGTTCGACAGTTCATTACTTAAACACAAGCTAAATTGTATTAACATAATATTCGATTTTTTTATCGACTAGTCTATAAATAATAATAATTGTTAAGAACAGTTAAATCTACCATTTATAATTGAGTGAAACATAAAACTTGAAGTTACATGTGAAATATCTTAAATGAAAATGAAGTTCATTGACTTAAAAACAAGGATATAAAAATGTAATTCATTTGGTGTATAATTATGAATAGGTTTTCAATTCATACAATTTTTGTAGAAACTATTCCTTATCAATATGTATTTTAAATCCATTTATTATATAAAACAAGTTTGAAAAACGAATAATCTGGTTAAATTATTATCATTCAAGAAGGGTATAAACATGTTAATTTTATCATTTTCTTTACCAAAAACAGGAATTAAAAGTTGAATGCTGTGCTATATGATAGCAATAAATGGAGACGAATATTAACAATATAGTAGCGGCTTCTACAGAAATAAGCCTTAACATTCACAGGCGGAGAAACAAGATGTAATGAGCAACGATTAAACCACACTCGACTACCGGGCTCTGGTACAAGAGGAAGTTTTTGCGTACTTGGGCGATAACATTAATAAACAAGGAGGATTTGATACAGATATGAGGGCAAGGATTGTCAAAGCATAGTGAACGTTCTTATAATTGGATAACATCTGGAACTCAAAAGAACGGTCACTCAACATCACAGTCATAATTTTCAAAATCAACATTAAAACAGTGCTATTTCATGGAGCTTAAACTTGGATGAATACTATTACTATCACCAAAAAGTAAAGGTATTTATAAACAATTGTCTGCGAAAGATACTCAGTGTCCAGATACCATCAGCAACAACCTGCTATGGCAGTAGACAAATCAGCTTCCGTCTGAATAGGAAATTACAAAATGACGATGAAGATGGGTAGGACACACATTCTGGAAATCATCAAAATGCATCGCAAGGCAAACCCTAACATGAAATCCTCAAAACAAAATGAAAAGAGATAGATCAAAGGAAATTGTCTCAGGAATCGGACGCAAACATCAAGAGAATGAATAACGCTTGACACTGACTTGAAAGGAATGTCCAGGGAAGATATGGCTGGATATCCACGGTAATAGGCCAATTTCCTAATAAGGGTAACGGGCTCAAGTACGTAGCAGGCCAGCACGAATACAGTTTTAATTTTCAAATAGATCACGAAAACAATGCATTAAATTTAAAAGAGAAAAATAAAACCGGTATACTTGGTAATTTTCAACCGATCTGAATAAGGTATTATGATTTGCTGATTTATACACAATTATTAAACTCGTATGAGAGTAACGAAAATGATAATTTGAAGTACGTGGTTTTATCAATGCAAATATACTTTTACTGATGAGTATGTTTGATTAGTCACTTCGTGTAAAGAAAGGTATTAGCAAAGAGTGATTATAACTGAAGTGTTTATAAATTTTTAGCCGTAACTGAGCGTTACATAATTGGTCTTTGAGAAATTCTTTGGCACTTACTACTGGAGTTTTGAAATAAGACAAAATGGCTGTTATGGATTTCAATTTTTCTTATTTTATATTAAAAGTCTGTTCTACTAACAATCTACGTAGATCATGACAGCTTGTAGTCCAACGAATAGTGTGAAATTTCCAAAAGATTCAAAAGGATATTTCATCATTAACTGCCATAAACTTGAGTCCGAAGCTAGGGTAAAGTGATAGTTCAATGCTTTCTATGATTTTTAACAGTTCTTCAGTTATCTATCTCTGATGAAAGCTATTTTTAAACTATATTTTGATTTCCTGTTAGTTTTATGAATTAAATGGACTGCATTAACTTTGATTTTTCTCAAAATATTATTAATCATCGGTCACTTGCATCCGATCCTCGGCGTTGAAATAAAATTATTGTCCATTATTACTAAGTTTTATAATATGAATGTCTTAATAGTTTTGCTTCAAGAGTACTGTTAAGAAAGTATTATTTACACAGGAGGACAATAAATAGGTTTTCATCAAATACTGGTACTCGAATGTCACCATCTAAATGACGTGTACATGCGGACTTGCAATCACTTTTGTTAAATAACAGATAAATGAGAGATTTTATGTGTGCTACCGTTAGAAATCATTTCGATTTATTGTAAAAACAACTTGATTTAATAGTATGGATTACCGAAAAGGCTAAGGGGTATGTTGGGAAAATTTTAATTAAAACATCTAATTTCAGAATGTCAAGTAATTTATATGTAGTAACCGACTAGTGATTTGCTTTTTCAGAAAGATTAGTGACAAATAATTTAATCGAAGTTATCTAGTCTTTAAACTTTAATAAACTGTTTGTTCAAAATTAAATGTCATTTAAATTACTCACAAAATCCAAATATTTTATTAACCTGGACAATAGACATCTATATTTTTTTGTCAGATTCTATGTAACAAGATACCAGATGGTCAATTGTAATATTTACTTATCTTTTAAAGATTGAAATTTATTACCTTTCAAATCTGAATATTTCAATACATTGGACAGAAATATAAATATAAAAAATAAACTTTTAAACTAATATTTGTTCGATATTTATTAAACCGTAATGATTTCTGATGTTCATTGAAGGTTCTAGTGATTTATGTCGAAGTTGTTCATAAGCATGAAGAATTATTTAAATTGTTTTTTAACGATTTCTGTACATACTTTAATTATGTTTTACAACAATGAAATCTGACTACTGACAGATATGTATATTCCCAGTGACCTTAAACCAATGCTACAGCTTGTGTAAAAAATACAAGCGAATTGAATTACATCTTTAACGAGAACAGAATGTGGAGTATAAATGTTGGTCACCATACATCCTTTATTACTGTATTTGACAGATTTTCTTAATAATACGTTGGATAATGATCGTTTTCAGAGAATTTACATGTAAAACCAATTCCTTAGTAATTTATGGCTTTTTAATACCATCCTTTAACGGTTGTTTCCCCTCAGAAGATAAGAATTTATTCATAGGTGTATTTATCCGGGTAAAGAAAAAAATTTAATAATTTTTCGTCCGAGCATAATTGTTTTAATAATCTTTATCATAATCTATGACTGAGTGGTCAGTCAGTATGCAATATATATGAACCACAGAAACTCGTTTGTCACCAGTAGGGGAGACCTATCTGTCTGATATCAAGTGATACATGTTTAAACTGTATTAGAAAGAACATTTATAAATATCAACAAAAGTGGAAACGAGATCCTGAATTTCCGCAGATTTCTTCTAATCATAAAAGGTGAAAAATATCCTATCTTATGAATAATCCCCAGAATCAACTGAATACAAACTGTATACCTGTAATACGAAGAAAACGAGATAAAGAACAGCTACCTACACAATTTTACAAACACATGTTCATTAGACTTATCAATAAACACAAAATCATATGTAGAAACCGACAAACAGATTATTCTGCCACATATAAAGGACACACCATAAATAACAAATAGAATATTATTGTTACTAGAAATATGTGTCGTCCACAATACAGTATATCACTTCACCTAATTTTATACAAACCGAAAGACTAAATAACGAAAGAAAGCAAATCGAAAATTTTCTACAAGATAAATTGCTTTAACTACGAAAAATATCACATCGGACAAAGTTCTCGTCCTCTTAAAGTGTTACATGATATTTCAGTCACTTAGAATATAGATCACAATGAAATTTAATGACAGTATTTGATCATCTTTAAAAGTTAAACAATATAAAATAAGTAACTAATATTATGTTAAATGTATTCTGTGAAGTGACTATTGACTCAGGACAAAAATTTTGCAATATAAATTGGCTGATACCAATATTTCCATTGGTTTTTACTGTAATAAATGAAGTCCAAACATTTTATTTTAGAAGACTGTTTCATGCTTATCAATTTCAGTCTTAAAAGTAATCAAGAAAGAAACGTTTAGAGCTTAAATATGATATAATGTGTACGAATCTATTTAGTTTAATTAAAGATATACAATCGTCACTTGATTAACTTATGCTTTAAAGTACAAATATATGACTAGTTGTCAACTAAATCATGTGATATGACTTACAGAGTGAATCCGACCTTTAGATAAATGATCAATGGTACTAAGAGATTCTAAAAAATATTAATCTTGTCATCAGAGTAAGTTTATAGATTTTTCTCTATAACAATGTAATGGATTACATTAAATTTTCCCAATCATATTTATTTAAGGTGTGATCAAATATAAAAAAAGTTATGTTGAACCAGTAATAAGAATAAGTTTAAGCAAATTAAAACAATAAACAAACATATTTGACTATTCATTATTTCAACAAAACTTAAAAATAAATTTAATAAAATTGCGGACAACTGAAGCAATTGCTATTCAGATCAAAAAGCTAGAGCTTTGCATCCAAAAAAATATGTTCAGCCACTCCTTTTACCCGGGCTAACTTCAGGGTTAACCAGTTAATAATCAACTTTATAATATGGTGACGTAATTTGATTAATGTTCATTTTTGTCCCAAATTTATCTTATTATTATTAACTTTATCAGTTATTATTATTACACTTGATAACCTTTTTGGGAAATTTATTCAGCATCCACCCCTATCTACTATATCTGACCTAATTCATATTATTCCACAAGTTACGTAATTTCTGATTTTTATTCCATTATTTTCCCTCTCACACCATGTTGATTACATTTATTCTGATCATTTATCTCACGATTTCATCTCGCGTATAAACTGATTCAAGTTACCACTTCATAATAGTCAGCACCAACATTGACGATTTGATTTGATTTTATATGACAAACAACAATTCTTGATTCACATATTACAATTTTAAATGATGTAATCTGCCTTAAATCGGGCCAATTTTATGGATTATTAATTTGGATTTATAATTGTAGAACCTGATGAGAAATTATTGAAAAGAATATTCTTCATTCATATTAAGTATGTTTTAATAATATTGTTATTCATTTAAACAGTTAAAAAATGTAGAAGAATTAAAGGGTAAATTTATCGTTCATCTAATACTATTTATTGCGATCGAGATAATTTCAAACAATATTTAAACCGATTTATATATCACTGGTTTAAATCATGAATCCATTGAAGCTAGACCACCATGGAAAACCTGGAAGCACTGGACAGCCGTTTCGTCCTAGTATGAGGCTCCTCAGCACTGCGCATCCACGATCCCGCTCCTCGCGAGATTCAAACCCAGGACCTATCAGTCTCGCGCCAGGCGCTTAACCAACTAGACCACTGCACAATAGTGACTGACTTCAAGAGATACTCCTGAAGTTCTAGTGAGAAGCCGTTACAAGTGAAGTTCAACCAGGTCTGTCGTGAGATATCAGCTCACTGAAGACAATGGTGTACGGTGACTCAACTTTGTGGATTGGTTGAAGTTAGACATTAACACCGTTGGATGCCGGCTCAGTGGTCTAGTTGGTTAAGCGCCTGGCGCGAGACTGATAGGTCCTGGGTTCGAATCTCGCGAGGAGCGGGATCGTGGATGCGCAGTGCTGAGGAGCCTCATACTAGGACGAAACGGCTGTCCAGTGCTTCCAGGTTTTCCATGGTGGTCTAGCTTCAATGGATTCATGATTTCAACCAGTGAAATTTCTAAAATCTCCACACAATCCCCTTCGATTTATATATATTAGAATGATCTATTTTACTCGAGAGCTTTATCATTATCATGTGAGCTAATTTCAAAAATAAATGTTCGTGTATATCGATGCTAATTTTACCTTATTTTAAGAGAGTACATAAAATTTGAATAATTAAACATTAGATCAGTATTGTATTTTATTAAAAAGGGCTTACTTTAACAACAACTCATTTTTCAATAAGTTATAAATAAATTTTATCTAAAATTCGTGATTACATGATGTTAAATACATTTTGTATTGTTTATTTGAATCTTCTTATTTGTATGCAGGACTGAAACTGATCAGTCTTTTGTTAGCATGTGCGCATTTTGTACGGATTGCCTCGATATTGCCATTTGGTCAAAATCATTATAACCAAAGATCGATGATAGCTAGCAGTGGAATCTAGAATGCGCGCTTCCTCGTATTTGGCACTCCGCCATTCATCTTTGCACCCATGCCAACAAGAGACTGATCGTTTGCAGTCATAAACATCAATGGAAAGATTAAAATAAATAATACAAAATGGATTTAAACTTCACACGATTACACAAACTAATGGCTATCTCGACTCAGTAGCTAAGTGGATAACTCGATTGTTTTTGAAGCGAACAGTACGGGGTTTGAGCCCTGGAGTGAACATTAAATCTGGGATGCAAACGAGTCCCAAACAGGGAAAAACGCGCGTTCTGCATTCCACTATTAGCCACCATCCATCTCTGTTTATATGATGTTAGACTGTGATATTTCCAAGACTTTTCTCATAGTACTACAAGGACATTTTACGCTGATATAAACTAATCATATCAGTAGTTATAAATTGAAATGAATAAAAATTTAGTTGATTAATATCATATAATTATTAAATAATAAAAATGAATAGATTTAACCACTGAACAGATAACCACTCAAATACCATTTTAGATAAACATACAAAGCAGTCAATAATGTAACCCGGTTTTTAATTTTCAAGCTCTGAAAAGTAACTGAATTTAGGAAATGTTGATCGAAAATATTAAGACATATTTATTTATAGAAATTATTTATTCGAAATTGACTTAACAAAAAACATTCAGTTTTCATTGTTATTGATTGATTTTAATTCACAGCACTTGAAAAAATATAAAGGACACAGCAATCTATTTGTAAATTCTGAGATCCCACAGCTTGCTGAACCTCAGAAGGGTATCAATTACTGCTATTTTAATACTTCTTTACGTGGACACATAGATGCATGCTGACTTATTATAAATTAACACTTCAGTTTTTTATTTACATATCATCAAATAACAAGTGCAAACTCTACATAATTAGGAATAATTTCAATGTTAGAGTGATAGAATATAGTTAAATAGATGAAACAGCGAATAATTGTTGTCCTGTTATTTATATTAAAATTTTTACCAATATGATTGAAATTGGATCGTATATATAAATTATGACATTTTATCCACTATTTATAAAGATAGTCTAACCAATTTCGAGTTTACGATTTATTCGATTGGAAATATGTTTGAGTACATTCATTACTTGCTGAATTTCGATTTAATGACGAACTGGGATCACATGATAGTAAACGAAGATTTCTCTAAATCAGGATTTGGCTAAAGTTAAAAATATAAATCATTGTATTTCAACTCTAAAGCTCGATGATATTTCGTTCATCACAAGGCCTTATGATAAAAGGGTGGTAAACTGATTCTGTTTAATGCTATGAGTACATACATTTGATAAGTCTCAATCTGTGGCCAAAAAACTGTCTGATAGCCTTTAATCTTCACCTATGTAAGCACAAAAATGCAATTACTTAACTTGAAGTGTAAATTATTTATTACTAATTTAATAGACAAAATTCAAAGTGATAAAATTTTCTTTATGTATGATAAACAGATCTCCACTTGTCGATGCTCTTTTACAATTTTTTTTCAGTCAGTTGTTGTTTCTGTTTTAAGGAAAAATATTGCAAAGTGATCCCGAAATATTGAGAAATTCACTTCAAAATAAAACCAAAAAGCATTGGAGTCATCAATTTATTTATAAAGATAAAAAAGAAGAAAGAATTCGCTCTAAAAAGTTTGCGTATATTATTAGATTGGGTCAATACATTTAAAGCAGAAAGTAATATTGGATTAAAATCGTCCACATGTTCAGAACCATAGTTTCTGATATATCGAATAACAGTTAACCCTGATATCTTAGTCTTAATTTTCTTAGTGTGCCAGTGGTCAACAAACTCCATCTCTTCTAACTGCTTATGTTTCAAATACGATCTAGTTACAATGACTTTGTAGTTATATGCTGCATATATGAGTGTTTTTTTCATTAAACCTACTCTGATTGGCGATTCTGATAGCACTTTATTTGAAAACTAACGTTAACAGTTCAATCAAGTTGATAATTATCATGGATAGATCAATGTTAAACCACGGTTTCGTCCTAGTATGGGACTCCTCAGTAGTGATCATCCACGATCCCGCATGTGAGATTCGAACCCAGGACCTTTGGTTTAGCGCGAGGACGCTTAACCTATAGACCACTGAGCCGGCATTCAACAATGGTAATGTTCAACTTCAAACAATCCACGATATTGCACGACTGTCCACCATTGTCTTCGGTGAATAATTGCCCCACAACAGACATGGTTGAACTCCACTAGTGAGGATTCCCATACTGGGGCAAAGCGACCGTCTGGTACTTCTAGGATTTCACTGGCGGTCCAACATTGATCCATTCATGGTATCAATCTAAACTCAACAATCTTCACAACCCAATACCGACAACAATTATCAGCCAGCCCCATAGAATCACTGCATAACATCTAGTGATCAGTAAAATTTACATCATTACGAGAAATCAATAATTATTCTGTATGAAATCTTCCGTCTATACAATTTTAATTGATTTATTGATGCTGTACGTAGTGATACACATAAACTTATGTTTTTATTTTGCATTTTAATATCAACTATATCTTATTAAATAAATAATATCATCTGACCATTACAAAGTGTATTTAGTGAAGTAATCAATTATATGAAAATTAATTAATTAAAGAATAATTCTTCTTTACTGTAACTGTTGACTCCTACAAAGAGTCAGTGTGAAATAAATAATGATAATAATTAATATTAAAAATTGTGAACTGGAGTTATATCATTAATCACCATTGTAATCAGATTGTTTAATTCTTTTTAAACTAATTATGCTGGTCTCCTAATCTACTTGATTCAAATGATCTTAAATGAATTTTAATGCAAATTTAATTTGGTTATCATTTTCTGAAATAATCTTATAATATGTTTTATCAATTTTCCGTTCTTTTGGTTTCTGAAAAATGGAAATACTCTTGTTAACGGTAAGAATAACATGTTATACAGTATAACTTGGTGGTATTATCTTAATATAATATGTTTTACTATTTATAAGAATTAAGCTTAAGACATTTACTAGAATAACTAAAATAGTAAATGGCAATCAGTCGTAAGTGAATAGAATAAAAATAGAATAATACCAAAATACAACCATCTATTACAGGGTTCATGATATGAATATTAATGCAGATTATGCTGTCAAGTTAAATGTTCTCTTATTTAGTAATCAAATACTTATGTGGTATACCAAAGAAAATTTACTGATGATTGGATTATAAAAGTATGTGCATCATTTTGAATGCACCTAGGGTGTCAGCCACATAGACTGTATTCGAAAGCGATGATTCATGAGCATCAGAAGCCACTGAATTGATGAAAATTACTATTCCTTTACACTGGAAACATAGAGAACAACACATAAAAATAAAAAAATTTGGGAAATAATGTTGATTTCTGAATAAATTAAGAAATCGAAGTAATTAGGCTCTTCACTTTTGCAAAATGGAAGTCATAGAAACTTGCTTTAAGAAAAGCACTTTATGAACCTCAAAAGCATTAATGCATTCTACTTATTTGCATTTCATACAGATGAAACGTTTTCCCTATGATTGAACATGCAACATAACAGTCACATATCAAACTTATGAATGCCAAGCTGAGATGAAATAACGGTTTCATTACAATACCCCTAAATAAGCCTCTTATTTAGATGGTGGTTGGAGGTAGTCAACAAAAAACTCTGGACCTGGCTTTCGTGCTATTTGGCACTCGTCAGCAAGGTGTACCTGTAATCTTCAGGGAACTAGTGCTTCCTGCCGGATTTGATCCCGTGTCACCCAGCTTCATAGTCAGAAACGTTACCACTGAGCTATCAACTGTGATTACATCTCAGTCCTACAGTAGGTCGGTCGCGGCCCTGATAGCTCAGTGGTAACGTTTCTGACTGTGAAGCTGAGTGAAAAAGGATCGAATCTGTCAGGGAGCACCAGTTCCCTCAATATTACAGGTACACCTTGCTGACGAATGCCAAGTAGCAGGAAACCCGGGTCCAGGGTTTCCTGCCGACTACCTCCAACCACCACCTAATCTCACAATAGTGCCCGGAGTTTCAAGTCACTTAGACAGGTGACCACACTGCAACATGGTCGATAGCATTCGGTCTTCACTGATAAGGACTAGACACCCATGACATTGATCATCACCCAGTGATCAATCAATTTTGAAGCCTCTTATTTAAAAGATTTAGACAGAATCAATGGCAAAATAAATAAATATGTGAACATTTACTGGTGAACTTGATTATTTATTTAAATGTGAAATCCTCAACATCAATAAAAAGTTTATGAACTTTTCATCCAAATGAATTGCCGGTCAAAATATTACTGATGAATTTTATCCTAGTCAAATAGGTAGAAAATAAAAGATTTTATTATGATTGACGTATTTACTATTAAGATATCTAAAGGAATCATTTCTTAGTAAACTTCAGGTTAAAGAAAAATAAACTTCAAAAACCCATATTATCCATTAATTCTCGTTTAATTTCTTATAAAATTTACTGATAATAGTCAAACTGTAAATATCTTAAAATAGTAAGGTAAGAAAAGTTAACTGAACATTCTGAATCTGTAAACAATCATAACATCAGGTTAATAAATATGTTTGTGTAATTATTAAAGTTTATTTGATATTTTCAAGTGTAAAACTAATAAATAACCTTAAATTATTGAATATAAATTAGACGCTAATATGGAATAAGTGTTTCAGAATAATTTTCAATAATTATGAATATGTACATAGTTCTTTGCTAACCGACAATTACTTTTACACAATAGATGCGTGTGCGTATTTGTGTCAGGGATATTTATTTTTAAGGATCAAAACAATAAATAGTACTTGAGGTAAATTCATACGGATGCAACAAAACAACTTTTTGGTAAAAAACAAGTGGGTACAAAATAATTTTGGCTTAATTTAAAAAGTTTTAGATCAATAATAATAATAATAATATCAGTTCTAAAAAAACAAGTCAGTCTAAAAAATATGGTCCATTAATTCTATTAAAAACTGGAGTACTTGTAAATCCTTTGTAGGTGTATCAGTGCGGACCGACTGAAAATTACAGATCTGGAATACATGTATTGTCTAGTTTCTCTCCCCACTAATTTTAGTTTGGTTGACAAACGGAAATCCCAAAAGATAAATTACTTTTGAATTGTAGATTTAAACCAAAAGGTGAGGTACAATAAAAAAACCCACCGTTAAGCAGTAATAAAGTTTGATAATATGGAGAGAAAAACAGACAAATGTTTACTGTAGGATGTTTGTGGAGATTATTGAATTTCGTAGATAATACGGTGAACTGATATTAGCCTGAAAATCCATCGGTTCTACACATGTAATACAGTAATTTATATCAATAATTATATGTATAGATTTGTAATATATTTAAGTTCAACACTATATTATCATTGTCTTCAATTAGATCTAAAAATTAGATTGATTCTTGAATAAGTAATGATGAACGTTTATTTAAACACAATAGCTACTTAATATATGATAAAATGTGCATGTATCTCAGTAACTAAATAAACTAGAGTAATTAGATAGAATAAAGTTCATTGTATCATTTGATAATAGAAATATTTATATTGTGAGAAAATTCAATACAACTTGAGGTCCAAAGGCTGAAAATTAACATGCTAAGGACAAGTGAACTTTGAATAGACATTATCTTAGACAATATTATTATTGTCATTATTCTTATTACAATAGAGCTACTTACACAGATGCAAGGCTGGTTTTTAAAATTTTACGACATATGTCAGTAAAGTGAGGTACAGCTATGTCAATTGGAAACTTAAAAATCATAAAGTACGTTTTCTATTTAATCTTAGTTTAAGATTGAAATATTAAGGATTTATACCAGAAGCAATACTAATCAACTTCTTAGTGGCTCAAATTATTCAGAATGAACCCTTTCACGACGAATATTTGAAAGCAATGATTCGCTATTTAAATTGGCAACAGACTTTTTTACCGACAGTTTATTTATAAAAAAGCAAAACATTATTAATGGATTTTCTCTTTACTCCTTAGCAATCCGTTATATGAAAGAAAAACGGTTAAATTATGCAATAACAAACTGATTTAAGGTGATAATTCGTATAAAACATTTTAAAGCAAAATCATGAGTTTAACAAGAGTGTATATCCTTATAATCAGTTAAACACACCTTTTTATATTTAAACTTTTCTAAAGCAACCAATAAAACTTCAATCTATGCTAACATGAATCCGAAGTGTTTTTTTTTACAACCAAATATCGATTCTTCAACTTTTAAACAATGCGACGAATGTTTTTTCTTAAATTTCAAATATTGTTTAAACTAACTCATATGGTTTACTAGATTTATTTCCGACGTAATGTTTTTCACAAAATACTTACTATATATCATTATCCTAAATACTAAGAAAATCAAGAGAGTACATTATAATAACCGGTATTTATTTACTTATCTTCTTTATACTGTGATAAGTTCATTTGTAAGTACATTGGAATTTTGTATATCTAGTATAATGTATATATATATATATATATATATATATATATATATATATATATATATATATATATATATATATATATATATATATATATCATATATTATGAAATAAACAAACATTTGCAAAATCAAAGACATTTACAGTTAAAGATGTTTAACGATATATGAAAAACATCCTTTCGTAATTTTGCAACGTTTCTATATAAAATGTAGGTTTAAAAAAATCTATTTTCATAGTTTTAAATTTTACATTCAGAATTCTTCATTTTATTCAAATATATAAGATGAATTAGCGAGATTAATTTTGTTTTTAGTATTGTAATTATATCAAATATCTTGCCAATGAAACAACTCATTTGATTGAACTAGACAATAAAGAAATCGAAATTAAAGATCATAATGTCAAATTGTCATTCATTTTGTGACATAATTATTACAAAATAAACTCAGTAAAGAAACTAAGAAAGATATAACCTGCTTCTCGTTAAGATCTAGTCATTCATATTATGTTACATGGATCTCATCAAGGTGTTTTATATACGTACAAATGTTTGAACAGCTATAATTAGTATTCTTCTTCTTTGTAGTGAAATATTTCATGAAACTAACTTTTTAAAATGTAGATTATTAACAAAAATATGTTCATTTAAAATGATCATCATCACCCTTCATAATTCAAAATTTAAAGGCTTGTACATAAATTGTTATCAAGATATATGAAGGTTTTTACTTGATCTTTTTGTATCGCCCAAAGTATTTACTCCAGTTTTCTCAATCGTATCAATGTTCTTTACAATATTGATTAATTTCATCAGTTTACTATTTAGGTAAAAACTGCTGTAATTTTGGTTCAGACTGATGTTAATAAGCTATTTTAGAGTTTTACTAGAAACATCACGTAGAACCTTTTTTGCTTTTACATCAGCCTCTAGATAGAATGCATCTTAAGGTAAGTTATAAAAAAATTATTGCAAACGCAATGTAATAAACAATTAACAAACATTCCCATTAAACACAACTAAAGAAATCAAGAACGTGTTTGTGAATCTTGCTAAATTTTATTACTTAGATCTCATTTCAATCTAATTTGTCTTGTATACATACTTTATTAGTGGACAAGTTTTAAGTACATACATCAGATTACAGTTTATCTATAGAAAAACGTTATTGTTTTTTGATAAAAAAGATTTCAGTGTTCAAGTGTTACCATTTTAGATGTTATTATTATTCTAAGTTAGTATTCTATTTTCAAGTTTGATTTGCTGGAAGACCAGTTTTTTATTCATACACACATAAATGTCTTACATATATTTCTGAAACTACGAAATTTTAATACAACAAATTTTCCCTCATTTTATCAGTACTGTTGGGACTGCATCAAAGGGTAAACAACCTCATTATTTAAACAAACTAATAGGAAAATTTCCCCCCACATACAATTTGATTTTTCAGATGATCTTTATTCACGCTTATTTCATAAGTAGTAAGAGGTACCAAAAATAAAACTGTGACTTAACAACTAACAAAATTGGCAAGTAAATAATACATTGAAAAACTAATGAATAGAAATATTTAAAATAAACCTCGTTGAATTTATTCAATTAGATCATATAACTTCTATTTTTATCAACCATATTTTGTATAAAATAATACTGTACATTAATATAACGGCATAGTTGAAATATAAACTGTTAAAATAAACATTTACAATTACATAATTTTTCTACAGGTGTTTACTTCTTAGAAAGTTTACTCACTGATGTTTTTTTACAGCTTACATTATTGATAATGTTGCTTTATTACTGCACATGAAATTTGAACTAATTTTGATTTTAATATGAAGTTAATATTACTTTGTTGGAGAAGTTAACTATTTTTTCCTATTTATAGCTTTTCTATGTAGCTCACCTTATTTGCCCAGTTTTATCACTGACGAAATCAAGTTAAACAACTATTTTGTAAAACTAGGCAATAAATAATACTGGTTGCAATCTACTGTTAGAGGAACCTACACCTAGTCATGAGACTAGATGAGCATTTGTTGTCCGAAGAATTTTTCACTTTCAGTGTATAATTTGTTTGATGTGTTGATGGATTGAAGTATTATCAGTTGTTCAATGAACATTGAAATTCATTTAGTTTCACAAAATGAATTATGCGACGAACGAGTACTTAAGGCCGGCTTCAGGTCACTTTTTTTCTCTTGAAGTATGTTGTGATATTGTTAAACTGTGATATGATGACCAATGACTAAGTAAATTGAAAAGCAAACAATATATGAAACGAATTTTCTCCAACCATATGTAACGTGTAATCTTATCTTCAGAAGGAGTAACTATATAAGTTAATCAATGAGTTATATCTGTTAGTTTAGATGCTTAGTTGTCTAATATTGTTCATTAAGTACTACTCATTTCAAATTTTATAAATCTGAATGTTGATCTTACTGAAGTTAAACCACATAACAAGTAGTGTATTCAAATATCAAACTGCTACTTATTAAGGTAGTCAAATGAAGTCTTATCTATCTTCTTCATTTTCCTTTCGTCATTCAATTCACAGTTGACCAAGCCCCAAGTCAGTTTAGCATAACAAGTTGCTCAAACTGAAGCAGGTAAAATAGGAAGGTTAAGAGAACAAACCACTTGACGTTTAGAGATTAGGCTTAAGGTTTCAATTTCAAGTCATTTATCTCACGTTAGACAACTGAATACCATAACTAACTGTCCAAAAATGCACATAACCCAAAAAACACGGGTAAACAAACCCAGAGATAGTAACTGAATCTAGTTAATTATTGAAAAATAAATTAAAATTGATTTGACTAACATAGACCTTTGACTGATGATGATGATGATGTATTATGAAATGTGACGAGTAAATTTTCGAACTGTCTGACGATCGATTATTTGTATAAAGACAATTATCAACAGTATTTCTTGTTTTAATTAATATTTATTTGTAAACTATCTTATTATTTTTTCAAATGAAGTTCTTGCGATCAATCTTTTGCTCTAATGTTCATTCTTTTGTGATATTCTAAGGGGATTCTGGAACTATTTTTTTAATCTTCAATATATTTAGATAAAATTGAGTGCAAATCTATGAAAAAATAACTCATTTATTGTTTTAACTAATGGTTAACGACTAATTGGTAATCAACACAAATGACTACAAAATTTTCAGTGATATAATTTAACGTTGACGAAGTTAACTTGGTTGTCATTGTTGTGTGTGTGTGTTGAACCTTTATGTAACATGTTAGTCAAAATGTAATTATTCGTCTATTACAAGTTTATTTCTTCGTAATGTTTTGTAAAATAATATTCACCATTTGTCTTTTTTTCTGTTTATCATGATTCTGATTAACATCCTAATTTAGTATGTCACGATGGACGTAAATCTTATTAACCTAGTTTTCTAAAGAAACAAAGGTTATACATCACAGATGATTAGACGGAAATATTTTATCCCTTTCTATCTTATCCTTACGATTGTACAACTATAAAAATGCAAAGAAAATAGAAGTACATCCACGATTATTCCCTATAATCTGATCAGATTACTAAACACGTTGTGCACTTTTAGCTGAAACACATCGACCTATGAATAATATGAGCCAAATTATCAGACAAATAATAAACTATTAGCTTATTTGTGAAAGAAGTCAATATTCAATTAAAATATTGATGTTAATCATAAGAACCGACTCTATTTTATCAATTTCATATTTATTATGACTATTTAATGAATGAATCAAATTATTCTATCTATATGTAACATATTACACAGTTTAATAGTACTGCAAACGTGATCTTTACAGTTTAATCATCAATTTGATCACAAGTTTTCTTTGTTATACACATTAAATGAGTTAGTTATATGGCTTTAATTGTACAATTTTATATTTTTATAAACGTCATCGTGATTTTTGTTCAATTGAAACTTCAAAGTGGTCATTTGATGTAAAAATATATTCAACCATCATTTTAAAAATGGATTTCCTTTTTTGGATCATTAAACTATAGCGTACATTTTGCATAGCCAATAACATACTCATCAATATTTAGGAAATAAGGGATGGTAAATAACTGGGTCGAAATATTAATTGATTGTTTGTATACGAATGTAAAAATATTTAATAATCATAATTCATTGTTAAAATGAATGAATTAATTAATTAATCTTAAAAACGTCGAGTTCCAACGATAATAAGATTTATTTCATATTTTCTAATGAACTTAAACTGTTTTATGTCAAAAAAATGTTACGATAATGTAATAAGAAGACGGAGATTATCAAAACTATGTGATATATTAGCGCAATACATTTCGAACAATCTGATCACACATATACTTGTTAGTTCTTTTTTTAAGCATATATGTAATTAATGTATTGAATTTAATCATGGCAATGGTTTATTAATGATCTATAATAAAATACAATATTGTTGTGTCATAAATACAGATATTAAGAGTTGGTCAAAATTAAAGTTACGTCAAAGATCAATAAGGTTTAAGGTAATTCACACAATCTTATCTACTTAACTGTAACAAGGAAGACGAAGGATATGAGCGAACATGTGTCAAAAACAATCAATAAAATAAAATATGGGAAAAGATGTGAAAGATAATTGATCACTCGAAAAATAGAAGAATATAATGATGGAACAGTTCTTTATTTTTTGTTATTGGCTATTAAATTTTTAATAATAGCCATGAATGATTTATTAGTAAATAAAAATGAGCGGTTGAGGGAAACAGTTAGAGATAAAGAAGGGAAACTCATAATACGTAATCAGATATTCGGTACTATATTATTAAGACATACACGCAAATACATCAGCAGTAAAAGTATAAAAAAAGGTGAAATATCGTCAAATGATGGAATAAAACAGTTTTTGCTCAGTATGAAACTTGGTAGTGAAAGATTGATATATTGGTAATAGTGAGGAAACAATTTATTCACTTTTAAACACAACACACTGAAATAAAACCACTTACTGTATATTTCAGGAAGGAAATAAACGTTTTGGAAACATACTTTAATTACGAATACTTAGGGATGATAATGTTTTACTATGTTTACATTGTGTGAATAACTGATAGGCAATAATTACTGGTTAAAAAAGACTTCTAAAGAACTCATTGGATTGTTTATTATTTATCTAAAAAATATTAAAAGAGTAACTCCTCGATGATTCTATTTACTTATGTACTCACTTGCTCACGACTGTTACCCCTAGGCTAGCATAGGTCAGTGACTATAGATCACCAACTTACCTACCTGGAGGACTTTTAGGGTTACTGTCGGTCCTAAGTTCGGATAAAAGAGAAGGGTTAAGCATAGGGTTAGCAACCCCATCACGTAGAAAACAACCCTGATACAAAAAGGTTTTACTACTCCTCGTTATTTCATAGATAATATCACCGGCTGATATTATTTCAAAATCTATTACAAATCCATGAGGTACTAGACGTCTGTTTCACATTAGTATCTTACTCCTCAGCAGTGTGACTTCATGACCTTGCGAGGCGTCGATCACTGGTCCGATATTCAAACATCTACATGTTTGACTGCTATCAATCCTTGACATTTTGCAACCATCTTTTAATGTACTTAGCGGGCTACTGACTTAAAGTCAACATGGTTAGACTTCACCAACCAAGGCATTCCGTTAGTACCTCAAAAATCACCTCTAAAAATTAGTCACTAACAAACACAGGGTTAATTACTATAAGATTAATGGGGATTTGTTCTCGTCATTTGTCTACCAACCTCAACTGTAAACAGAGTGAAATTAATCCAAGGATAGTAAGTATTCACTTTTAGTAAGTCATGGATAGATTTCATCGATAATAAATGTTTATAAATCGTCGATAACTTATTCTAAAAGAACTATGATGTGTATTTTTTTCGTTTATCATTTGTATCTACCACAGTTTCTTTTTTTGATGATTTGGTATTCAACAAGTTTACGTTTTTAGACAATATAAATAGTTTTTAGTTAGGCGTCTAAAAATGGTAGCAAATTTCGTTTGCACTATATACTAAAAATCAACAGATCGATTTACTTAGCTTATATTCAGATTACGTGACTATTTAGCTAAAATTAAACAATCAATAATGCCTGGAAGACGACATTGGTTATTATCAAGATATGAACGTGTGTATAACACAAAGCCTACTATCTTGCTTAGGACTGATACAAATTGTTAATTTGATGTTTATATGTAACATTAACATCACAAACGAACGTAACCGTCTGTCAAAGAAATTTTATGGTAGAAATCTTTGATTTTAATAATAACATGACAGTAATAAATGAAAAACTTTAGTGAATGATGAATTTCGACAACTTAGATTTATCAATAAATTTATAGAAAATAGTTATTCGTTGAAAAAGTTTTCATAATCATAAAAGTACTTTAAAAACTTTAACTAAGCATTACTTTTAAGAGAAATTTAGAAGGAAATTGTGCATTGCTTCTCATATCTAAATTAAATAACTATCGAAATTGTTACCGATTTTCTTTTCTAGAGGGTGGTAGAACCCCATCCTCATAGATGAATTAAGAAGTATGCTGCTTTTCATACATAATCCAACCTACAATACGAATTTTTTTCTATACCTTCCACTTTCCGTCCCTTCTTAAAGGCCTAACAGTGGAAAACATTTCAATACTAAGAAGAGGTTAGAAAGTTGACGTTCAAATCTAACAAAAGTTTAATAACAAAGTGACATTTTATGGATTAAAAATATAATTGCTTGTTCGAAAAGCAAATTAATAAGATTGTTTTTCTCAATAAGTATATACAACACTTAACTGTTACATTTCGATTACCAGTGAAGAATCACAATGTTAAATGGTTACTGTAAGTAAAACATAGTTGCATATATTTTAGCAATCAAATAATTTCAGTAAATTATCAAACAAAATATTGTTTTCTTGACAAATATAATAGAACACTTTCGGTTTGTATTCATCGCTATATTTGATTTAATGATGATTCACGTCACATATTAATATCAAGCGTATTATTAGGAAAAACAAATAAACACTAAATAGTTTATACATTTTCGGAGGTATATACTACTAACACTACTTATTACTGAACGAAAAAACTTTCTTTTTTTTGAAAAAGCATGTTTCTATTCATTTGTGAAATCAGAATGATTTGAATTATTTTTTAATTTGAATAAGTCGTATGCGAAACTCATACATCATAATATCAGTTAAAATTATCAAGCACCTACTACTTAACTACATGTTCCAAAATACATGAAAGTTTTGATAAACACAAAAGTTTCTTTGAAAAATACATAGCTCATAGCACTAGTCAAAGAAGTTGTCATAAATTATTTAAGTTCATAGATACTATGGATTTATGTTAAAGAGTAAACTGATGAGTGTTATCGAACTAAGATGTATCGAAAATTAGAAACAATAAAAAAAAATAATACTACGATCAATATATCCTTTAAGAAAATACTACTTCACTTCATAATATCTGCATTCGTAGCTTGATCACAAAAGAATTAATTTCTCTTTATTATCTAGATTCAGATCATTATACTGATCGAAATTTTTTTTAAAAATAATAAGAGTGGCATATTAATTAACGAATAAATAATTCTGATATAAGATCTAATCTTACTGAATCATTTTTTATAATTCTGTCATATACCCTATATGACATTTGAAAATGTGATGTTAAATAATTAACAAATACTTTCTCTTAAAACAAATTTGAAATTATTTAGATTTTTTCGGTTTTACATGACGTTTATTGGTGTCTAATCAAAACTGATGCTTCAATAAACTTAAATCATATGGAAAGAGATTTTCTTTCTTTTTTTATTAAAAAAAATTATGATGATATCTAGATTGAAGTAGAGAGATGAATTAGAGTAATTGAAAAAAGATATCGATAATATGACCCATTTTATTAGTTAAAAATGTTAATTATTGCCATAGATACTAATAGTGAACTTTCTATGTTTAACATCAAATGTATTCTTTATAGGAACACATGGTAAATTACTCTTTTTTGTAGTTTGTAAAAAAGATCAGGAACTCAATTTTTGAATATCTGAACTCATCTGATCAGTTATATCAAAACATTTGGTTTAAACAAATTATAAACTCAAAGGTTATGAATAGTAGATTATGCAATAAGATTCGTATAACCAGATATTAGTCTTTCAAGAATTAAGCAACATAATTTGACTATTGATGCGTTTCACATGGAGAATAAATAATGAAAGTCACGTGAAGAATTTTCGTTTACTATTTTCTGGTTTATTATTTATTCGAAATTTGTATAATCGTTCTTTCACTGACATTAGCAAGGAGAAAATTAACCTTTTTCAATTATCTATGTTTTGTAGTTTCGTTTTAAGAAAAAGTTATTGAAAATTAGTAAAGTAGTTATTCTTTCGTCATAAACATTTAAAATCGTGATATTGTAAATCTATCTTTATGTAGTAAGTCATTATCAGAAGGGGGTTTTGTGGATATTATAGTAATTTAGTAGTTGAGTTCACGAGTCAATTGAAGCTAAACCACCACGGAAAACCTGGAAGCACTGGATGGCCGTTTCGTCATAATATGAGACTCCTTAGCAGTGCGCATCCACGATCCCGTCTCGAGAGATTTGAAGTCAGGACTTATCGATCTCGCGCGCAAACGTAACCAACTAGACCACTGAGCCGGCAAGCATCCAACGGTGTTAATGTCTAACTTTAACCAATCCACGAAACTGAATGACACATCCACTATTGTCTTCAGTGAGTTAATACCTCATAACAGACCCGGTTGAGCTCCACTGCTCATTACTCCTCACTAGAACTCCAGGAAATACCTCTTGAAACCAGTCACTAGTGAGCATATAATGATTGTTTTCAATAATGGGTTTTATAGATATTATAGTTATTTAATATTTGAGTTCATGATTTAATTTATTAATTAATTAACGTCAAGTACTATTTGGTTTAGTTTATACAAATCTGACTGACGATTAATCCGAGTTTATCATATAAAAATTGATGTATTCCGATACTATTTTGATTCAATTTTAAAATATCATAAATTCTCATGTATCTTCGTTTTTACTTGTGTTTTTTGACTTATGGTTCCAATTTACCCTTTGCTGTCTTTTTTTAGCATGATTAATACCAGACACTACTAAGCTTACTTTAAATGTTCGAGTTAACTAAAAATTGGAAAGGTTTAGATTTGGATCATAAGGGTAATAAATAAACATTAACGAATTTATATAATGAATTATTGTCATAAATTGAATCAAAAGTTACCAAGTAATCCAAATGTACTTGATCAAAAATTCAATAAATTAATTTACTATTATTAAGATGGATTTTTGGAGATTATTGCATTTTCATAGTTTGATTTACAGATTTATTTCAGTAAGACAACAATCAGAAACACGAAAGCATGGGATAGCTATTTCATTCAGATGTGAGAGTCTTCAGCAATGCTTATCGGATGACGACTCATTGGTCTAAAGGCCAAAAGCTCTTCACGAGATTGATGATCCTAGGTTCGATTTTCGATAAGGTAGCAAATACGCACTGTTGACGAGTCTCGTGTTAGATAAAGACAGCTATCCAATACTTTCTGGTTTCATCAGTTGTTTAAACAAAACTAGTATGTGTCTTAAAAACAGATAAAATTTTAAGTTTATCATTGACTAAATAACTTTATATCATATTTTCAATAAAGTCGGACTTCAAGTATAAATAAGACATCACAGCCGATTGAGATTATCTTTGGTAATTTTCCAGAAGAATCTGAAGAAACATGAAAACTCAGAAAAGCAAACTTCTGGAATTGCTTTTATTGCATCTTGAATCATTGAGATTTACAGAAATTTAACTTTGTTTCCAATCTATAGATTCTTTCTATTTGAAAGAAGACAGTAACTGTACATATAAACATATATAAGTGCTTATATATATACATACACGTATATATATATATATATATATATATATATATATATAACAGCAGGGAGTTAAATTTTTTAAATATATTCTCTATAATCAATATTACTGCCTGTTTTTCAAATGTTATTCATCAATTTATTTAGACTAAAAAAATTAATTTGACTATGAATTAAAGAAAGGATGTCTTACTGCCTTTTACTTAAATTTCGGATATTCTTTTTCAAATAACACGACATAATGACATTAGATTCTTTTTCAATGTTTCAATATATTTATGATTTACTACTCAATATTAATATTTGTTAAAAATATTTTTTGTTGCTTTTACCATGTAAAGCACATAAATGTTTATAGTAATTTGGTCAAAGCTTAAGAGAAAAAAAAGACATTTTATAGATATTCAAGTAGAATATAAATTTAAACATTGAACATATTGAATAAACATGCATAAGTATGTACAAATATACTTGAATAATAATTGTTGTTACTTATCAAGATTCAAAATACAATTAAAGCTATGATAGTCGATAACAACAAAAGTTTTTTAGAACCTACTATTGTTATTGTTATAGATATGATACATCTTTCTAACGTAAACAGTAATACTATTTTAAATCAGGCATCATATAATCAGGAAAAATGTGTAAGGACTATTATAACAGTGAACCTATTATTTTAACACAATATTCTATAATCAAATATACTTTAACTATTTTAGTAATATGCGTCAAATATTAACAGGAGTTTGGAGAAAAACTAAATAAGGTTTAGTAGTTTAAACACAACTCTATCTATCAAATGTAAATTTTTAAGGTTGCTTTAAAAATTGCTTCTCTCGGTTTGAAATAAAACACAATTAGTTTGAAAAGTACTCCATAATACATAATTTCATGTATATATTGATGTCATAAATAATAATAACAAGATAAATTTTATTAAGGAATCACTGCTTACTTAATTTGCTTAGCTTTTTTTTAGCAAGATTTTTTTCTACAAGATGGAGTTGACGACGCCATGCCAAACCCTCCTCCTTTGCCCAGGATTAGGACCGGCAGTAACTTTAGAAGAGCTACTACGACCATCATCAAGAAGGTACAAGTATTTATACCATCAGTAACAGCCTTTTGTGGTAGGAAGAAACCAGCTTCCAGCTCAAGAGGAAACTAGGAAAAGACTTTAGAAGTGAATAGTACATACATTGAGGAAATCACCAAACTGCATCGCAAGGCAAGCCCTAAGTTGGAATCTTAAAAGGAAGCGGAAAAAAAGAAGGTCGAAGAACACAGGACGTCGGGAAATGGAAGCAGATATGAAAAAGATGAATAACAACTGGAAAGGATTGCCCAGGATAGGGTTGGTTGGAGAATGCTGGTGAGTGGCCTATGATCCTCCACGAGGGGTAACAGGCATAAGTAGGTAAGTAAGCAAGTAAGTAAGTCAGTGTTTACTTAAATTTACTGTACATAAATTGTATTATAAATTAATTAGTTTACTTATGAATAATTTATTTTAATTGTTCATAGCTGGTTTGAATTAAAGTCTATAAAATGAATACAACAACTACACTGGCTAGTACGAATTGTTTTCACATGATTTCCATATGTCATTTTAAATTTCCAGATCATTATTTTAGTTACTATGATTTATTCTCATACAAATATTATAAACTATTTTAAAGATAATAATTCAAATACATAACATATAATTAATTTATTTATTATATATTTGTTATATAACAGTGGCACACATTTGAATATCATAATATAATAACTGTGTGATCGACTGATATCAATATTTTTTTTGTATAAATTTATTCTCTTTGCTCAGTCATGATAAAGTATGGTATGATAAAAGGTTTAGTGATGAGACCAATTAACAGTTCATTCACATCCCATTAATTTGTATTATTACTGTACAACATTCCGTAAAAATAGTAATCGATAGATAAGTATAAATAGTTCGTGACTTCCTTACTTACCGTACATATAAATATGATCTCATGTTTACCCTTTTTTTCTATTGATTGAATGATGTCAACTAGCAGAGTTTATGGTTTTAAGATAAGAAATCATTGTGACTGTAATTTATACGAGGACAAGGTAAATACCTACGTTTCAGGGTGAAATGAATATAAATTGAGTATTTTTATTTAACTAGCGAAACGGGGAATATATTTATGCATCACAATGCTTGCGTTAATTTTTTCTTTGAACTGCATTACTCTTAGAAAACCAATTGTTAAAGCTGTAAAATTGTTTTTAACGTACGGTTTATGAAAAATGATGTGTGAGTAGAATTATTGAAGAGACATACAGCTGAATGACAAGGTTACTTCAGCACCAATCACACTTATAAGTGAATTTCGATAACCAGATTGCTTGTTTATATTAAAGCTAGTAGTAATTAATGCCTGCAGATCTGTTGTTGTGATGTAGTTTATACCTAAAATACACTTACTTAGTTTTAAAAAATCCTAATGACTTACAATATCTAAATACACATATATCAGCTAACAGACAGGTTTCATCCAAAGCATTGTACTACCTAATGTGAATTTGCAAATTTTAGGATAATGAAATTAACCGTATGTGAATAAGACGATTCTTTTTTGTTCAAATTAACGTGTTAAAAATTAATTAGACCAATGAGGGCATGTACTTTACGGAGCTGAAGCTTGAAGAACCACTACAATCATCATCAAGAAGGTACAAGTATTTATAAATAGTTATCTACGTCAGATACTCAACATCCATTGGCCGGATACCGTCAGTAACAACCTCTTATGGAAGAGAAGAAACCAGCTTCCAGCTAAAGACGAAATTAGGAAAAGACAATGGAAATGGATAGGATATACATTACGCAAATCATCAAACTGCATCACGAGACAAGCCCTAACTTAAAATCCTGAAGGGAAGCAGAAAAGGGGAAGGCCAAAGAATACATTACGTTGGGAATTAGAATCAGATATTAAAAAAATGAATAAGAACTAGAAAGAGCTGGAAATGATTACCCAGGACAGGGTTGGATGGGGAGCTTTTGTGGGCGGCCTGTGCTCCTTCACGAGGAGTAACAGGCGTAAGTAAGTAAGTAAGTAAGTAAGCATGTTGGTGTTTTTTCACCTAAATTTTGCTTTCTTTAAATATTTTTTTCTAACTGATAACAACTTTTCTTACAACTTCACTAATTTTCAATAAAAAAATAATCAAAGTAATCAATGGTTTAAACATTATATTTTGACATATAAATCTTTTGACATTTACAGTTCACCTTTTGTTTTCATATTCTCTAAATTTATAAAATATGTACCCATATAATTTTTTTAAAATTTCTTTATTTAATTCTTATTAAAAAAATAATGTTCTTTTCTTACAAAAGGAAAACCTATATTAATTTTGAAATTCAAAATAGAAAATTTAAAATAAACAAAGAAAAACCAATAAATATTTATAAATTTTGTTTTAACAAGGTCAACAATAAATAATTATGGTTTATTTTATTGATTATTTAAATTTGTAGCCAGTTTGTCATATATTTAAATGTATCATTGAAAAATCTTAAAAAAAATGAAATTCATGTGAACGATTTTGTATGAGATAAAAATATAAAGAAATATTTTATTAAATAATACAAAAGAGAAAAAATAACTTTTCTGAGAAAATATAAAACAATATTTAATATTCTGCAAAAGAATTAATTATGTAGAGAACATTATATAATATAGTTTATGAATTAACATAATAAACAATGAAATATTTGAAAGAAAACTGAAGGTTACCTAGAAGTTACCCATGAACTAAACAAAGTATCATCCGTTGAAGATATGAGATTATATATATATATATATATATATATATATATATATATATATAAGGCAACTTGAGAGATAAAAAAAATCAATAATTTTTTGTTGGTCTTTGCTTTATTTGAAGCGATTACGAGTTCACCTAGTCTTCGAACAGAACTAAAATTCTGTGACCAATTAGCTAGATATTCTGATGCGTCCCAGCTTCACTAACTGGAGAGAGAAGTCGAAGATTGGAGCGGGGAAGTATATTCTGCATGAGCGATCCGGATCAGTCTAGTCGGAAATACACTCATTTATATATACTGGGTTGTATACCCATTTTTTATTAATATTCAGAATAAATAACATTTAAGAACAATATTTCATAAAAGAATATCATGTTTTACAGAATAAAATGTCCTAGGAGAAGATGAGATAAATACTACTCTGAGTGATCATCAAATTGAATCAAACGGAATTATTGTTGAATAAAAATCATAATGAATAAATCAATCAGATCTTGACCTTTAAGTCTCCTCATTTTTTACTTTCTGGGAAATATTCTCAACTTCTTAATTATCTTTCAAAGTCTATTGAATCCTAATTATTGGTAATATTTCAATAACCAAATGATATGACATTTTCTTTAATATAAAATTTTTAATCATATGAGTTTACTCATATTGTTCATGTAACTCCATATTTTTGGATCAATATCTTGAAAATTGATCACATTTATCCTTTCAATTTTAGTAATGATAGATTTATTAAGTACTTCAAATGTAATTAACTTAAAGTTCACTATATTATCAATATTAATACCGAATACTTCAGTCATGTCTTATATATGCATTCCTTATACTTACTTACTTTTACTTACTTACGCCTGTTACTCCCAATGGAGCATAGGCCGCCGAGCAGCATTCTCCAACCCACTATGTCCTGGGCCTTCTTTTCTAGTTCCATCCAATTCTTGTTCATTTTTCTCATATCTGTCTCCATTTCTCGGCGTAATGTGTTCTTTAGTCTTCCTCTCCTCCTTCGGCCTTCAGGATTCCATGTGAGGGCTTGCCTTGTGACGCAGTTGGGTGCTTTCCTCAATGTGTGTCCTATCCACTTCCAGCGTTTCTTCCTGATTTCTTCATCCACTGGGATTTGATTTGTTCTCTCCCACAGTAGGTTGTTGCTAATAGTGTCTGGCCAACGGATCCGAAGTATTTTGTGTAGACAACTACTAATAAACACTTGTATCTTCTGGATGATGGCGTTCATGTTTTTCCAGGTTTCCGCCCCATACAGTAGAACTGTCCTGACATTTGTATTGAAAATTCTGACCTTGGTGTTGGTCGCCAATTGTTTTGAGTTCCAGATGTTCTTCAGTTGTAAATATGCTGCTCTTGTTTTGCCGATCCGTGCCTTCACATATGCATCAGATCCACCGTGTTCATCGATGATACTGCCCAAATATGTAAAGGTTTGTACATCTTCCAAATCTTCTCCGTCAATTGTGATTGGATTGTTGCATGCTGTGTTTTACCGGAGAATCTTGCTTTTCCCTTTGTGTATATTGAGACCCATTGCTGCTGAGGCTGCTGCTACACTGGTTGTCTTCTCCTGCATTTGTTGTTGTGTTTGCGATAGAAGAGCCAGATCATCTGCGAAGTCTAGATCATCCAATTGCATCCTAGATGTCCACTGTATCCCGTGCTTCCCTTCAGATGTTGACGTCTTCATGATCCAGTCGATCACTAGGAGAAAGAGAAAGGGTGAGAGTAAGCAATCTTGCCTGACACTGGTCTTTACTTCGAGGGAGTTTGTCAACTGTCCTCCATGAACGATTTTGCAGTTTAATCCATCGTAGGAATTCTGTATGATATTGACTATCTTCTCAGGCACGCCGTAGTGTCGAAGAAGCTTCCATAGGGTTGTTCTGTCCACGGTATCAAATGCTTTTTCGTAGTCAATGAAGTTGATATAGAGTGATGAATTCCATTCAATTGATTGTTCCACAATGATCCGTAGAGTTGCGATTTGGTCTGTGCACGATCTATCCTTACGGAATCCTGCCTGTTGGTCGCGAAGTTGTGCGTCTACGGAGTCCTTCATCCTGTTTAACAATACCCTGCTGAAGACTTTTCCTGGTATTGAGAGAAGAGTGATGCCTCTGTAGTTGTCACAGTTGCTGAGATCGCCTTTCTTTGGTGTTTTGACTAGAAGTCATTCTTTCCAGTCTTTTGGTACTTGTTCGTCATCCCAAATCTTTCTGAAGAGAATGTGGAGTATCGTTGCAGTTACCGCTACGTATGCTTTCAGTGCCTCTGCTGGAATATTGTCTGGTCCTGCTGCTTTGCCACTCTTGATTTGTCTGGTAGCCATGCTGATTTCTTCAATTGTTGGTGGGCCAACATCGATTGGGAGGTCCGTGAGTGCTGTTTCGATGTTGGGTGGGTTCAGTGGGGCTGGTCTATTCAAGAGTTCTTTGAAGTGTTCTACCCACCTGTTTCGTTGTTCTTCAATGTTGGTGATTATCTTGCCTTCCTTGCTTTTCACTGGTCGTTCTGGTTTACGGTGATTTCCAGAGAGTTTCTTTGTTGTTTCATAC
This sequence comes from Schistosoma spindalis, assembly GCA_946903255.1. Taxonomy (NCBI): domain Eukaryota; kingdom Metazoa; phylum Platyhelminthes; class Trematoda; order Strigeidida; family Schistosomatidae; genus Schistosoma; species Schistosoma spindalis. Next base: position 25,790,217 of record OX336424.1, read on the forward strand.
AGTTGTCTCATGTTTCCTTCTCTGGCAGCCTTTTCCGCCGTCATTGCTAAATCTTCCACATATTTACGTCTGTCGGTTCTGATGCTCTTCTTCACTTGCTCGTCTACGTCTGTGTATTCAGCTTGTGCCTTGACTTTTTCTGCTCTTGTTCGGCTGGTATTGATTGCTGTCTTCTTGTTCCTCCTTTCTTGAATCGTATCCAGTGTATCAACAGTGATCCAATCCTTGTGATGGTGCTTCTTTTGTCCCAGAACCTGATGACATGTTGAAGTGGATTCCTTATACAATGATTACTTATTGATAACTATAATGTTTGAATAATTGAAAATAATCATTCCATTCGAACTATTTACTTTTTCGAATATTTCATGGAAATCTTTAAATTAACGACATTAATAATGTACAGTATTTGAAATCATTAGTGCTCTTTTTAGTATGAACACATTGAGAATGAAAAGAAGAATATGGAGTAAGTTATCTTTCAATTAATTATTATAACTGGAAGGTACTAACATCCTTTCTGAAAATTATTAGGATTCTAAGAGATATCCATGAATACTTTCATTATTCGCTGGAGAAGCGCACCAATTCACCACATCTTACAGATAATAAAATATTTTAGGCTATATACATTTTACAGTATTCATTGCCAGCACAATATGTCGGAACATTAATGAATCTTAGCGCATAAAAATCTGTGCGTAAACATTTATAGGTGCATAGTTTTGTATACTACAAAGTGATTAATATCATGGTTTGTGTTGCTAATGACAATAATCGGCATTATTTTTAAACGAATTTTCTTGATTTATCTCTTGTTATCGATCAATGTAATAAGTTAATTTATTCTGAGAATAAGAATTTCGCACTCATTTCCAAAATAAAAGATATTGTAGAACAAACCCTCAGAAATCATTTTAGAAACATTGTTGACATTGATTAGTGAGTTGTGTATTCATATTATAAGTAATAATCTTTCTTGGTAATATTTCTGTTATCGCTTGTGTTAAGCAATAACAGTTGACATACTGAATATATATATGCGTAAGTGACAGACGTATGTAATATTACGTGCCTTCAAGTAAACAATTAACAACCCCCATTTTCATGTTATCTGTTGGTTAACAAGCGTCTGCATATATGATCATAATTCTGAAAAAGTTACTTGATTCACAATCCTTTATCCCGAGTGTTTATTCTAAAGCATACCTTGTATAGACACGTCTTGATAAAAAACATTTTCTTATAGGTTGAATAGATTAATATTAGGAATGACAGCATTACATTTACAAATGTCTAGAATCAGTTAGAAAAAAACGCAGAGTAAGTGATCTTTTTAAACAATAACTAGATTCTAATGATTATTATTTTCTTTAAAAAACCTCATGAGAAACTAGAATTCGCCAACAATCAATATCTAGTTTACCATCTGTTTAGTGTATTAGATCCAGGATTCTGTTACTTACATGAAATATAATTAATGTCACAAAAACATATTTCAGACATAACGCTTTATGATTATGTAGTACGACAAAATATTTGTTACTCAACACCAAATAAAACAAAACACCTGAGGGAAATTCTTTTCTGACATTATCATTTAAATAATCTGTTGCTGTCGTTTGATAAAGTTATCAAAAATATCTGGAAATTTTTAAGGATTGATTACAAATTACGTAATGGTCTTAAAAGTAATAAAAACAATAATGAAACGTAAGAGATAGATTTCTGCTTTACAAATATAAGAAAAAAGGGAATAATCAGAGAGTGACTGTTGCTCACCAATCTTCAGTATACTGTCGTACAATGTGTTCACTTAGCAATTTTATATCCGAATACTATTCTGCATAGCTGTCTAAAAAGGAACACAAGTCAGTCAACAGCTCAATCCTTAAACACACGGTTAACTCCAGTCGCATGCCTATAACAGGATTTATTGTTCAAGATTACCTACTAAGTCAGGTACACAGACTCGAAAATGATTCAAATCATATATTTGTGCATATCTAAAGCTATACTAATTCACCAATCCAAAACCAAACTCTACGTACAATAGAACCGTGTTTACGTCATCATTTTTTCATAGTTTTAACACCAGTTTTAATTCTGCGAATTGTTAGATATCGATTGTACTTTTATTTTTCATTTTCCTACTAACCGACGACAATCCCTTATATTTCATTTATTAGTTGTTGTTTTTTTGTTACTTTTAAGGGTGAAATTTTACTCACGGTTGATGCCTGTTTAAACTTAAAAAGTTCCAAGAAATTCCTGTCAGCTTGAATTCATCAAGTTAACAGTTGTAAACAAATTGAAACGTTTACCAATGTTTGCAAGACTAAAAGATATTAGAGAAAAACAGCATAGCAACTAATCCTAATGATTGAAAGCATTATTTTACAGAATAATAGTAATAATAGGTTTTATCGAATGTCAGGTCACACAATACTATGACTATAAGATGAAAAATCAATGATAGCCGATAGTAATATTTTTCTTAGAGTATAAATTTACTTAATGTAAGGATTCATTGTAAGAAATGATTTTCTTTTGTTGCCAATTTCATGTCTGTATTCATTATCGAATTTCAGTATACAGAAAACTAAAGTAAAGAAATGATAAATAGTATTTTTAAATGAAATTACAAAATAAACTACTCTCTAGACACAATTTATCAATATTTACAGGTTGAATTTCAGTCTTTACATTTCTCAATATGAAATTTCTTAAAACAAGGATATGTCACAATCAATAACTGTATTACAGAAATTAGTATATATATATATATATATATATATATATATATATATATATGTATGACCAATACTATTTTACAGTTTGAATGTGTTACAAAATTCGTTACTGTTTTTAAAATCTGTATTTTGTGTAAAACATTGTAGTATTACAAAAAATCAGTCAATAAATTACTGAAGGGAAGAGAATATCTATTACTTACAAAATAGAGATAGAATATATTAGACAATTTTTTTATTTATATTTCCTAATGACATTCACAAACTACTAACATCTTTAGACCAATTGTTGAAAAAAGTATTTTACTTTCAACAAAAAAATGTATATTACCCAATTAATTAACTTTAGTCATTTTGTTTTCTATAAGATATTAACATTTGTCGTCAACTGATTTAAAAACACATGTTTCAAAACATTCAATATAAAAAAATTTAATAGGTAACTAATACTTAAAATTTCTTGGCGATTATTATAAAGAATTTTTTAAAATATACTGTACTTTCTGTATCTTTTTTTAATTAATATAAGTTCACGTTTAATTTTCAATAAAAGTACATATATGTGTAAGTAATGAAGTATTGTTTAATACAATATTGATTTCGAAATAAGACACTTCTTTTCTTATTATATTTATGATATTATTTAACTGGATAACAAATTATAAGTAATGTTATATTAATATAATAATGATATAATTATTAATTATAATGAACAATAATGGATCATATGAATGTTCTACATAAGATTTAAATTATATTTATTTATCAATTGAACAATTATTGAATATTTAAAACCATTATTGGATATTTATACTTTTAGACATTAAGGATTTATGATAGTGATGAATGTGAAAATAACTAAACTGTATGTAACACGTATTTGGATATACATATATACTTAAACGTAGAAAATCCTACTTCATAACTAAAATGGATATTAGTTTATTTATCAAACATGTATTTAAATAGATTACTTTAACATTTAAACATTAATTAAAGATGTATAATTGAAAGAATCTGAGCACTTTGGTGTAGTTAATGATATCTATGTTTATTTCTTAATGTGAGACAGTATTTCAAAGTTGTTTATGTCCATTTATTAAAACAATAGCATAAAATGCGTTTGAACAAACGAACACGCAATCATCAATACGCATAAATTAAAAAAAAGAATTATTAAGTTAATATTATTTGTAGAATCCACGCCGTGATATCGATGAGAAATTCTGTCAATATGAACATAAACATCCTGAAGAAAATCATAATTATAGAAATGAAGTCTTGAAGTTTTTCTGATTAATTATAGCATTATTACTTAGTATGGTATATATATACGGTATAGAATTTTCAGTAAATATATCATTATAAAGTCTGTACCTACAATCAAATTATAGAAATACCACCAGGAATAATGTAGGATAGAACTAGGAGTATAAAAGCATACCTTGTAATGCGAATATTTAAGGATAAACAAGGCAAATTTCAGGACATAAAATTTTAATACCATATTGCTTCTAAAATAATGACAAGTCAATTCAGTCAACCATTATCATAAAGTGCGAAACTTCTCAACAGTGGGAATTCACTATCACTTCAGGGACCAGACCTAGGAATTATGATTCTCAAGACACACACTCAATAATTTAAAACACTAGGTCACTATCCAGTAATACTATTCTATCTTCAATAGGCCTGAAATATATATATATATATATATATATATATATATATATATATAGGGTAAGAGAAAAGATAATAAAAAAATAGTATGAAAAACGATATGAAAATCCATTACTCTGGATAAGAAACCGATATTACCAGGGTAAGTCTAAGGTGAGAACAAATTGTTTTAGAATACATAAAGGGAGTTTGAGTTTCCGTATAGCTAATGCTTCAATAAACCTTAGTATACGCCCTTTCAAACTTTTGTACAATACCACAACTATATGTTTGGTAAAAGAGGATGATGGATGTTTACTATCTACTACCACTGAATCATTTGATTTTATTTCTTTTTGCAATCATTTAGGTACGTGTTCAGAAACCTTAATTTTGAGATCACGATTATTCCTTTTTATGAATATGTGGCCACACATACGCTTAAATTGGTAAACACAGTGGGATGTGACTCAATCACATAATTCTGATAACTTTCGTTTTCATATTACACTACTCAAATTTATTAAAGGGATAGATATGTTATATATATCAGGAATTGGAAGTAAGATTCTTACTGACAGGAGAATCTGAAAGAAAGAAAAAAAATAAAAGCAGTTCGAGTAACAACAGGAATGAAAGAACGATACAGTTCGTAAGAGGCAATTCAAGAATAATGTGCAAATGCTGTATTGAATGTATTGTTTTCATATTGTACAAATGCAGTGTGTAATTTTACCTAATACACCAAATTGGTTTACACTAATCAAATCTTCGTTCATTACAGCAGTAATAATAATAATACTAATAATAACCGTATTTTGCCAAATAATTTTAAAGAGTTATACGTTTAATTTAACTATCTAAATTTCTTTGCTTATTATATTATATTGATGTTGATAAGATGTAAACATTCTTTGTAATATATATCTATATCTATATCTATCTCAAGCTCAGAATAATAATATTCACTAAATACTATTATGTGGCTAAGTATTAGTTTGAAATCATAAAGCAGGATTTCAAGCAGCATTTTATAAGTTAAACAAAAGTTATATAAATCAATTTTATTAGTTTACAACCATTAAGAATATGTTAAGTTCATTGTACAGATTAGAAAATTCATGAAAGTCAGCTAACAAGTTAATATTAAACAATATGATGACTAAGTTGTCATTGTTATATATGAAGTATTAACAGTTGAATTCATGAGTTCATTTAGGCTAAACCACCATTGAAAAACTGGTAACACTTTAGTAGTGGTCTATCTTTAATCGACTCATGGATTCAATTATTATTATTATTATTATCTCCATAAATTCCCATATGAAGTCATCTTTTTTCGATAGTTAAATAAACTTGAAACACTTAGTACTTATTACCGTTCATGTATGCTTAAAACAGACCATATATTTCGAGTATTTTGTTTCTGTTGTTATTAGTTAAAATGATGCTACCTCTTTGTAATATGAAATTTATTTTATTATACCCAAAATAAGATGAAAATTAACAAAACATTAACTTATTACTTTTAAAGTTTATATAAATTAAAAGCTGGAAAGTGTTTATTTTTCCTCTAAAACGTTCATTAATCGTTGAACGATTGATTTTGTTCTGTGTTTCACACGCTTGATAAGATTATCAATGTAAATTATGAAGAAATCGTATATTAGAACGAAACAACTTCATTTATTTCTAATAAGTGACCATACTAATACATTTTAATTTTTCTAAAATTATGCTAATTCGATAAGGCAATTAACATTTGGTTTTATTTCAACGAAAACAAAAGTCAATTAAGACTAGATAAAATAAACAGTTCACTGTGAAAGCATTGTATAAGAACAAGGCAAGCAGAAGCAAAGACGCAACTTCTAAGTTTTAGGCACAAAATCCAAATATCACGTATAACAAGTTGTAGAAATACCTAGATATACTGCTCAAAACATTTAAACTGATAACAAAAAATTACTTTTTATCATCACAGAATAAAAACGATAATATCAAACAAATCAAACGCCCAACTTTGTCCGTGTTTGTATCATATAATAGGTAAGTCGATATTAACTCAGATCCTAGCTCTGAATCCGTAATCCTATAACAAACCCTGAACCGGTCGCTCTATATTTTACCGATGAACTGGTTAGACGGTGTCTCTTGGATTTACGTTTGAAAATTATTTATCCATATCATCATAGAGCATTGTTGCATTATAGATGATGTAAGTTCACGATGAAAACTAGAACGTCGTCCCTATACTGTATGTACCTTTGCACAATCTTCAGTGTGCAAACGTTAATATCATACTGACCAACATAATACGTTTGTTTTAATTTGTCCTACAATGAATTAGATTTCGCTTAAATAAGGTGAATTCTTCAAAATTGTAAATATTATAAAATAATCATTTAACTACGAAAATATTCTTTCATTTCTCACAACTCAATTTAATGTTGAAATAAATAAAACATTATGCTAACAAAAGTAGTTTTAATCATGATAACAGAGAACAGAAAAGTAGAAAGCTTGTACTAATCTATGTTTTATTTCAACTAACTATAATTTGATTAAGAGAACATCTGGAACAAATAATTATTTCACATAACCATTAATTTGTATAATTATCGATGATATTTTAAAAAAATATAGATATAAATATGCATTTTTCTTACTAATCATTTCATATTACTTTTTACAAGTTCACATAAATAAGTCAACCAGTTATTGAATTGTTTTCATTTCCATGTTATGTAGTTTATTGTACTAAATAAAATACCAAGCTTTATAAAATTACATTATGTATTTGTAAATAGAAAATGTTATCACATGTAAAATCTAACTAGTTCTAGTAGTATAGAAACGATAAAAAATTAATAATATATAAGTTTGTAACAATTGCTCGTAGTAAATTCAGGAAACATTTTCATTAGTATGGGGTTGTGGAGACTGTTGGGATTTTGATCGAGATCATGAATCAATCAATGTCAGACCACAATTGACATTCTGGAAGCATTGGACGACCGTTTCGTCCTTAGCAGTGCGCATCCATGATCCGAATCCAGGACCTTTGGTCTCGCACGCAAACGCCTAATCTCTAGACCACTGAGCCGCCATCTAGCAGTTTAAATGTCTAACTTCAACCAATCCACCAAATTGAGCGACCATCTTCCATTATCTGAAGTCGATACCTGTCTCTACTCATTACAGATTAACCTCACTGGTCACGGCATGTCACTTTAACTCCACTGTTTAAAACGTGGAAGCACTGGACAACTGTTTCGCCCTATTATGGGACTCGGTTCATAATCTTAATTAAAACTCAAAAAATCTCTGCAACTATTATCAACTTATTATTATAAATAATATACAAATAGTAAATGAAACACTACTACAGTGTGCATTTTATCGGCATCAATTTAGAAAAAACTTGATGAGATTTTTATCTATTTGGTTTGTATGACTTCATATAGACGGTTACAGTGTGCAGAAAAATATTAATCATATACAAATATTTCTCAACCTATAGTGTGAGCCATAGAGATATCTCCTTGTAACTTTTGTAAACTGACAACACAGTGTTTAGCATGATAATCACTGAGTTGACATAAAACTGTTATAAATCTGTAGAAGTCAATAAATTAAAAATAAATTATCCATGAACTTTCAAAATGTAATCTGACGTGAATATTCCCTACATCTGAATTCAATTCAAATACAGAACAATGTCGAATGTTGATAAACGAACAAAGTGAGTTATCGAAAATTCTTAACTCCCACTGAACTAGCTTTTATAAAAATAAAAACTATCTGCAATCAAGTGTTCACAAGAAGATACGTATTACCAGAAACAACTCAAGAAAAATAAGAAATTTGTCAACTGATCATTATATCCCTTAAAATATTTTTCACTTCAATGATACCAATTACATGTGATGGTTTGAGGAAAATAAATACCGATTCAAACAATATCTGTGTGCATAAAACACTGCCTCTTGTTCTTAAAAACCCAAGCATTTGTGTTGCTACAAAAACTAAATATTTATTTGAAATACGAAATAATTATATGCTGCTTACTTGTTATTACCGGCTTTTCCATTCACTTCAATACAATCACCATATTGAAGAGCTGAAGGTAAAACGAATTCAACTTTCATTTTTTAAATATTTCAATTTCCAATATGAATTAGTAATTTATCATACGAATTGTCTTGTAGTGTATTTTTTCCTTCTCACTTTCTTTTTCAAACTTATTTTTATAGTTTAATTAAGTCTGTTTTAAATTTCCTGATTATAATGGAACTGGTCTATTGAACCCTTGAATAAAAATCATTGCAAAATACAACATGTTAGGTTAAATAGCATTAAATTAGCATTCATAATGCTTTGAATGACAATATTGACTGTTATAAAATAATATGACAGGAAACATTTTTAACAATACATCAATGCAAGTAATCGTGAAAATGATAACTATTCATTCATTTTAGAATAACATCGTTTTCATTTGAGATAATAAAAAAAATGAGTATCGATAATGTAGATTTCAATACTGATTCATCATATTCTAGTGTGTGTCATCATTACAAAAATAATAATAAACTCAAAATGATTTGTTATCTAATATGTGAATATTACGTACAATACGTACAATATGATCGTTAGGCATTAAACTCATATCTAGTCAAATTTATGCTTTGTCCGCCTACACACAATGTGCATAGATATATGTCAGTGTGCACATGTAAAGTGCAATTAATTTAATATTTTGCTTCATACTAGACACATAATACATATGTAAATAAACAAATACACGCAAACAACCTTTATTTTAGTGTATTTCATCTATTGTCATTTGCTCCTTTTTTGTACGTGATCGATTATTAATGGAAGTAAAAATATAATTTGTGTGTTTATTCACCAATAAAGTGACAGAGCATTTTTATTGGTTACTCAAATCACTAGTCACTAGGTTTTTCATATTAAAAAAACATTAATAATAATGATAAATAATGTACAAATAACTTATGATTCATGTGGAATAACAAAAACTCCTTTAAGAAAATAGAGATAAATTAGTAATATCCCAATGAGTAAAAATACAAACTTTTACTCCATCGGATATTGTAAAGATATTAATTTTATTATTAACCTTCTGCCGAATGCTCAATCTACATATAAAAAAACTACCTGATTTAAGGCCGGTAGACAGTTGTTTTGTCCTACTATGGGACTCCACAGAGGTGTCCATTCATGAACCCATTGAGACTCGAACCTAACACCTACAGGTTTCACGGCGAGCTCCTAAACTTCAGACCACTGAGTCGGGATTCACTGATTGATTGAAGTTAGACATGCAAAACATTGGATGGCAGCTCAGTGATTTAATGATTAAGGGCTCTCTGTGGGGCTTGAAGTTACTAGGTTCGATTTCCGGTGGTATCTTGGACATGCACTACTGAGTAATCCCATATTAGAATGAAGCAAGTATCCAGTTCTTCTTGATTTTTACTGGCCGCCTTATTATGATTAGTCTGTTATATAAGCTAGGAAAATATAAACTGTTAGATTGCAACATACTAGCTAAATGACATAATATACTTAAGGAATACTTATAGTTTTTACTTGTTCATAAGGATGACTTCGAATGCCTGTTGTTGATTAATTAAAAAAACAAAGATGAAAAATAAATTGCACATAGTCTTTACAAAACCACTTTAATGAGTAGTGCTAATTATTATCTTCATATCACTCAATGTAACTGACTCAGTACATATAACTTAGAAAGTTCCACAACATTATTACTAATAATGATTTAAATAATAAAATATTATACGATGCTTAAATAACCTGCATTTGATTGTACTAATCAATGGATTGATGGAAAACATTCTTCATTTGTATTTATAACTGTAAAGTCCGATGAAGAGGTTATGGAAAACGATCATTCGCTCTAATACTCTTTGTTCTTAAATATTCTTTGGGAAGTTTTAGTTCGTATTGTTATACTAGGATCCTATCTCTGTATGGTGTGATGTGTGCTACTTATGTCTGTTGACATAAGTAGTATGTAGAGCCAGTCGGAAGTGGAATACCTGGCAGCAGAAGGCTAAGAAGATCAAGTTGAAGAAAATGAAAACGGAAATAAGAAGGAATTGCAAATAGGAAGAATCGTACAGAATGTTAAGGACAAGTATTCAATGTAGGATCTTCATATTTTACCAAGGCATTCTGTACAATAGCTACCCCCACCTGTTTTCACCTTCATTACATTAATATGTTTTGAATGGTGTTACTTTTCATTACACTGGGAAATAAAATATTATAGATTTTAAATATAAATTTTCATAACATGATTGTGCTTTCATTCAAAAGTGTATTATTAATGATTCGGTAAAAGAATGACGTTTTTTCGCTTCATATAAGAATGGTCAATGATAAACCTTAAAATGACAGTTTGAATTACCAAGTTGTATATTAGAATTACTAAAATAATTAAATGCATAATTCATATTACTATTTAGACATAGAAGTGAGTTATGAACAGTTTTGACAGATACCAAATATTTTGTCAGATTATTTTAATGGTCTAAGGTTTATTACAATTCATGAATTCTAAAATAGTAGCGATTTGTTCAACTGGTCAAGTACAGTTTTAAATTGATCACCTAGATCAATCTTGTCAGCAAATTATTTTTGGGGCAAAAAATCTAAATGCTAATGATAGTTTCGGTTTCTGAATCATTCAACCTTATATTCAATAAATTAATTAACGTTTACAGGATAAAGATAACTTTTAAATTTGACTAAAACTGTTCACTCAGGTGATTTCTTTTAGATGTGTACAAAAAGCGGTTATATTCGACCATCTCTTCATTCATGTTAAAAGATTATAACTAAATTAAGAATTTCAAGTGGGAAAGATATAGGAGTCTTCCTACTTTTAATGCTTCCTTTTTAGATCTACTCTATTTTTGGAACACGAACATTAATTTACGGTTCGATAACACTAGTGTGGAATGAAATTTATCGAAGATAGATTCTGCAGCATAAGCTCAGAAATGGAAATATTAACAAGGTCTCTATAAACATTCCTATATGTTGGGCAGTAATTCGGATCACATCATAGATGAAATTTCCACCGCTCTAAAACTATTAGATTTATAAAATTAAATTTGTTTATTACTCATGAAATTACTGTCTTCTTTGTTATAGATATCATGTCAACATCTCAGTCTCTCAACATTTCTACATCAATCACTGATTAAACTGGAAACATTCTGTTATATCTATATTTGTTGAAGAAAATTACGTGTAAATGCCCTTATTCGAATGAGTACAACAATTTGAGGATAATATTATATCAGGAACTGACATCAACCAAAAAGTCATTGAAAACCTGAAAGTACTAATCAACTGTTTTGTTTGAAATTGTAATTGCTGATAAACGACACATTAGATTCAATTTGTGATTGTCAGTGATTTACATTGCCGAGTTTCATCAACTTGTGATATGATATACGTTTCTTTAAATGTGACTGATGAGTCACTATCTCATTTCCAACTAGTTTAATTTCTCAGGTCATAACTTCTTACTGGGACATGACGATACTAATCCCAGTTCTGCTCACGAATAAACATATGACTGTTATCAAGATAGGTGACTCTCCAGAGGTAATGACATTAGCTGGAAATCACAGTTCTCTAGTTATCCGTGGCACTTTAACTGACGTAGTCTAGTGATAGGAAATAACCTAAAATGAGAATATGGCAACTGTTCACCCGTAATTACCAAAATACTCGGAATTCAAAAACTATTGTACAAAGGTAAAAGTCTCCAGACAATTAAAACACCCAATTGTGTCACTGAATAGTAATAAAGAGAATTCAGCGAAGAAAATTTTCCTTTCGATGAAACCATTTACTTAAGTTGTATATTCTTATTCATAGTGGTATGGTAAATATATGTCTATAGAAGGATAGAAAATATTGCATCATAAAGTGATTTAAGACTCCAAATATCAAATGAGGTTGCATAGTAATCAGGGGGTTAGAGAAAAATAGAAGGATGAAAATAATTTATGGGTCAGAATTATGAAATATGTTTGTCCGCTTGACATATATGAAGGCAAAAAAAGAGAAACATAAAGGCTATAATAATAACTGAATAATAATCATCAAAAATTGTTAAAGGATAGTGATAACTGATTACAGTTTAAAATTACGAAACAATAATTTCTAAAAATAAACAAGACTAAAACATACTACAGAAGAGAAATAGGGCCAAAGAAGGATGAAATGTTGAACGTATCGTTTTCGTACGCAGGGACCGGGTTCGAGTTGGTGGATCACTAACGTCTCAGCAGTGCATAAGTTTTTGATTCGGCTTCCTTTCGATTCAGTTCCTTTGATTGAGTAGGTTGTTTTGAAGGAAGACTCCTTTAGAGCAACATGCCTGGAGATGATTAAGTGCTGCGGTATCGAACTAGTGACTGTTTTGCATTCTCCTTTTAAAATCGACGCCGGATAATGTTCCGAGATGCGTTTAGAAAATGATCGCTTTGTGCAGGTAATGCAACTTGTCCTACAGGAGCAAGTAAATTCATAGATACACACCGATGTGGATTAATGTAGCAGTTTATCTATAACACATCTGTGAACGGTAGGCCGGCTTCAGAAGACAATACAGAGCTTAGCTTAGTAAAAGGTTTTGAAATCTGTTTATTCTAGAGTTCGGCAGTCGTATCTCCTTTAAATTCGGTATTCATAAAAAAAGTTTTTTTTAACTGTTGGTGCTTCTTAAGGATTTTGTCTTGGTGTTAAGTTCCTATCGACAAATCTATGTAGATAATCATTTCTGATGAGTATCTGTCAAAGTTGGAGTAGTTTATCTATTGTGTCATTGGAAAATATTCACCTAATCCTTGAGGATAAGTAGTGAATGAAGTCTCTCTTTCAACTCAATGAAACCCAGCCATGAAAATTCGTGTACTGACCATTCCAAGTCATTTTCCTATATATAGATCTCTGTAAAAAATCACCTGAACTTTTCAACTAGACATCAAGAAAATTCCTCGTTTGCCTCTGCTTCCAATGTGAATTGAATTGAGTGAATACAAGTAATGAATCAATGCAAAAATTTCATTGTGGTCCATATCTTCTTCATGAATAATGAAGGTAACTCTTATATAAATGAAATCTCTCGATTATTGGTCTAAGTACCGTGTTTTCCAGATTGGCCATGAAATATTCAACCACGAGGTAGCCCAGTGGTGAACCCATTGCAACTTCATCGGTTTGTCCATAGAAATCATTACTAAGTCTAAATTTCACGTTGAGAGTACATTGCAGAAGTAGCTCTTTTAGATAACGTTTTAAGATACAAATATAAAAGTTGTTATTTTCAATATAATCACATAAAAAACATCGTTTTTGTGAGTGGAACAATTGTAAAGAGAGAATTGACATCCGATGAGACCACTTTCTTTACTATTTCCATTGATATTTCTAACTGAGTCGATAAAATCGATTGAATTGAGAGAGTTGTATCTATTATTTGTGATTCCTGATGAGTTGTAAAATTTTCAGCTAACCATTCAGCAAACAACTGGTATAGATAGTTATTCAGATTAAGTCTAAGACGTAAGAGGACAAAAGTAAAAGCATGAAATAGATTATGGACAATATATGGATTATTTAGAAAACCAATAAATTAATACCTTTTAAATTTCATACAACGAAATGAATTAAATTATTTGTAGGATATTAATTTCAGTGAATCACTGGTCATTTCATTTTTATTCACTAGATGGAAAATTATTCTGATCTTTCCATTCATTCTGTCTTCTATGTATCATACATTGGGCTTGTGGGTTTGAGAGTACTTCTATTTGTATCTCTTTCATGGTTTCGAATACTAAGTCATCTATTAGTCACCGAGTAAGAGTGTTCGGTATCTCCGATTCACACCGCTTACCGTTTGTCTGCATTAGTTGATGTCTGAAAACATTGAATTCAACATCATTTTTGTATTTGACTTTTGAAATACCGGTTATTCTAAACATGTTAAGTAGACAGAAGTTATGCGAAGTTAAACGTGCATTTTATTAAAATCATTATTGTTCAATTATACTGGGTTTAAGTGGGTAGTAAAACTTACAAGTTTCAGGAATTCACCTTTTACTGTATTATCTATTACATAAGTAATATGTTAAAATAAATTGGTAGATTAAAAAGTATCATATCATTTCTTAACTGAGAAGTTGGTTGCTTTTTAATCTTGACTCCAAATTATCTTCGGATGTGTTCTAAATAATCTTATTGGATGCCTCGTTTTTGAATAATTTAAAATAAACCCTTAAAGCATTCTTTCCACCGTAAATTTAAATTGACTAAAATGTATAAAAATAGTTGCTTTTTACCGAATAGAAATTGTTTTATAAATAGAAACGTAGACACTATGTACTAGTAGGAGAATGGGGTAGCTTTTGATCAATATTCTTAGTATCTTAGTTGCGATTCACTCAATCATTTCTCACAATGCCTTGAAATAAGACATTCAAGTCTCTTTTTCATTAGATTTTTTCACGGATTAAAAATATCAAAAACTTAAAACTTCCAAATTTACTTGAACTGAAAATTTTGAAGTATTTTCGACATTATGTCGTTCGAATTGAATACCAATTTATCATATTTTGTAAAAAATAGAAGACAATAAATGCCAAATGCTTTTAGTACACTTTGTCTAGTTTGTCTGATGTATATTTTTAGCATTTCTGTTCAGTAGTAGAGAACTGAAATACTTTTATCCCATAGTTGGCCATTTTATTATTTGTCAACGTTTATCTTAAATATATTGTAATCGTTAATACTTTTTACCAACTTGGTTGATGAAGAAAAATAGATTGATCAGTGAGTAATGATCAATGTCATGTTTTGTCTAGTCGTTTAGCGGTAATAGTCTAAGTAACTCGATATCACGTGCACTATGTTAGGATGTTAAGTTGTTGTAGATAATCGACATGAAACCAAGTGAATTAGGTTTCGTGTTAGTTAGTACTTATTATTAAGGTGTACCACCGATCTTGAAGGAACTGATACTTCTTCTAGCATCTGAGCTTGTTCCACTCAGCTTAGCAATGTAAGATATTACTATTGAACAATTTCAAGTTTCCTGTAGACTACTTCCAACCACCTAACATGGTTTATGAAGATCTTTTAGTTCTAATATATTTTATCATAACAAACCAAAACCACCGAATATCAAGTTATGCCAATTAGTTGTTTTGGGCTAAACAGGATCTTTTTTATTGTTTGAGTCTCGAAATGATCTTAACCAGACCATCACTGAGGTCCTTCGTAATTTGGACGACCATATCGTCCTTCTATGAGACTCCTCAGCAGTTTGCATTAACAAACTCAGATTCAAGAACCGAACCCAGAACTTTCGGTTTCTCATGTGAACTCCTAAACTCTAGACTATTGAGCCAGCATCCAATAGTGTTAATGTGAAGCTTCGAAAACTAAGGTTCTGGGTTCACTTATCAGATACAGTATGATGAATGCCCATTGCTGAGGAGTTTCGAACTAAAACAACACGATTATCTGGTTCTTCCTGGTTCTCAGTGATGGTATGCCTATGATCAGTTTGCGATTTAAATTACTAAAATTCTACAATTTTCATAAATTCACTTATACTGATAATTAAAATTTTCTGAAATATGCAATAACGACTGTACACCAGTTTGAACTAAAAGATGTATGAACCTCACAGTGATCATTAAATCACAAAACAACTGATCCATAAATCAATAATTCGAAATTTTTGTACTTTAGTCAATTCATAATATATTTTCGTCACACAATGTAAACCATAAGTTAAGGGTTTATTCCTAGCTTAACTGGTTCACATGTTACTTTGTGATACACTGAGTTTTGAATTGTCTCTAACTGTAGTTTCATAACTAGGTTATTACATAGATCTAGATCTCTATATCAGAAATTTCAATTGAGGGAAACTAGAAATATTCTGACCAATTACAGCTTGGTTAATAAATTGGGATTGGCCCCCAAATGCCCTGGTACGGCCGAGAGTGGGGAGAGTCCGCTCTTCCTCTCGAAATGCTCTCACATGGCCATGCGTATATAGCCTCTGCCAGGGAAGTCCTACTCACTGACTTCTCGTGGCGGGGGTGTTGTTTACAAAAATGAGAGGACGAAAAGCGAATGTCTGGCGCTTTAACCGGACCCCAAACCAATGGTGCACATGGGCTCCAGTATCCTGCGGGAAAAAATGGCGTATGAACCAATCGTTGGTCACCGGCTACCATGGGACTGCATCTCCCCACGATGTTCCACTGCCTTGTGGGTCAGACGTTCAGGTCAAAGGCTCGGGTTGTGACCCCTTAAGAAAACCACCTGCTTCGGTTTGGGCACCCGGGCAATATCACAGCCCTCACACAAATCAATTGAGATTTGTGTGGCGCATATGTATTTGGTGCCTCCCTGTACCTATACTTATGTGTTAAAATAAATATATAATATAATAATCTATAGTTGATCAGAAAAATATGCTGTTCGCTTTTAAGTTGTAAGAAAAGATAGGGAGTTTATATCGCAGAATAACTGTAGCCAAACATACGTTGAAAACTAGGAAGTTATGGACATATGTTCTGTTCTAACATAGGACTTCAGCAATGCGCACCCTCAACGTTTCCACAAATCAAACTCAAAATCTTCAGACTTCTTATTTTCATCAAAATATTAAGTTCTTGTTTAGTGTTTCATATTTCCAAATTCAATATTTCTACAAAATAATTTATCACTATTTATGATAGCTATCTGACGTCCAATATGGTTGTCTTGTAACAGTGAAGGCTTCTTGCTAGGAATTCACGGATTTTCTAAACTTTAGGTACTAGTAAAAAAACGATACGCCTTCGGAGACTGTTCAGTTTAATTTCCCGACAAACCTTAACTGGATAATCATTTAATACCAGGTATCAATAAAGTTATTTCGTCGTAGTATGGGACATTCCAGCAGTATTGTAAACTAAATTACGTTGGAGATTGAAATCAATCCAAGCGACTAAGAAAAACTCTATTGCAGAGAACCTCTAATATCATTGTTCTTTATTTCTCCTGGCGTTGTAGGTGATTTTTGACGAGTATTCTCATACTATAAAGGAATAGTCCCATGGTTGTTAATGGTTATGATGAATATTTCTCATAGTTTAGTGATTATAAAACCATAATTCATAGCATTCCATCTTAAAATACAATTTTAAACCTGTAGCTAATGTTATCAACTATTAGTTAGTCCTTATCTTAAGACTTTCATTTAAACAAAAACTCAGAATCCATAAGTATACATTTTGTTCTAAATGCTTTTATAACTGTGTCATTTGACTTTCTAACCGTATGATAAAGAGAAATCATTAAATTCCATTTATCACTTGTTTTGCATAGGTTAGGATGTTCTGTCTTTCATATTTCTAGGCAAATTACTATTAGCTATAAAATTCTGTGTGGAACAAATATAAATTTATATAATCTAATATCCTTCATTTTAGTACGGATCATCAAGCACAAACATTATATTGAATAAAGTTTTATTACGTAATAGTTTTTATTCACTAAAAATGGAAAGGATATCTATGAAATTTCAGAAACTTTAAAAACATACACCAATAACTGAATCAATATGAAGACATCACCTTAATTATTAAAATAGATAATTCACTTGTTTTTGAACAGAAGGTGAAAATTACTACTTAATCAGTAAACTCAGTAGCAATTGAATATCCAATGGTAAAAATTAAGGCACTGGAAATATAGTGAGGGAATAATTTGGAAGAAAGAAACTGAGGAAAACTATAATGGACAGACCTCAAGCAAGGTACAAAACATTCAGTAAGAATTATTACCTCATTACATGATTATTGAATACAATAGAAATTACTCTTTGATCAATAAACAAAATTCGCATCCTTGTAAAAATCAATTTAAGATAACTACTAGATCGAGCTTTGGAAGTAGTTACCATCTTACTTAAATCTTAGAAGTGGGAAACCGTAATAAGATGGGAAGTTCACATTTTCCATTGTGACGTTCTAGTTGGTAGGATCTTCAGTCTTTATTTCCCAGTCTAATATTATTTCAAATCAAAACGTTTTTTATCGATTAGGCGTGAATTGAGTTCAGTAAAACATGTGTGAACATTCGTTCAGTGTGAAAATCATGACCTTCGTATTATTTTATGTGAACTCCGTATTTGTTTCACAGTAATTTAATGGATCTTTTCATTTATATAACGTTTATCAACTAATCATCAAGTGCGGGTAAAACCACTAAATAAGTATGTATATCTAGTTTAACCACTTTGTGTCGTGAGAATTAGTGCTTCCTATTTCCATGTATAAGTAGTAGAACTGAGGATATAATGGAAAGCAATAAACATCTGAAACAAAAGTAATTTAATATCAGAAGGGGTTTTGTGGATATTATGATAATTTTAATAGAGATCATGAGTCAATTGAAGCTAGACGACCATGGAATACCTGGAAGCACTGGACGGTCGTATCGTCCTACTGTGGGACTCGTCAGCAGTGTGCATCCACGATCCCGCCTTCCGAGATTCGAACCGAGGACCTATCATTGACTCATGATCTCAACTATTAAAAGTAATTTAATATTATGTCGGTCCAAACACATTTTTATTCTATTTTAGTCATACTACTACCAAGTAGTTTTAATAATAAATCAGACTTCATAAATTTCAATTAAGTGGAACATAACAAGTGTTAAGTTTCAAATAGGTTAGCCAGAAAAAAAATCAGTCAAATTCAGTAGTAGTAAGCAAAATATGAAACTTGTTTACAAATCTTTCAGAAGTGACAAGTTTAAATGCTATGCAGCTTAGCGACAAATTTATTGTCATATAAAATCTTTGACTAGGCATTTTCCCTAACATTTAAGAGACTCAGGCTTAATGATGATCTTCTTCATTGTACCACTTTAGCTAAGGAAATCATTGAGAAGTAGAATTCAACAAATAATTCGTTTTAATTTGAATCGTTTGATCCATATCCATTGTAATTCTTTTGGTGGATTAAAAAATGGATTTCAAATTGGAACATATGGATTCTATTGTTGAGTTGATAGTGTGTATCAGATTTTTGCATTTAGAAACCTCAAAACGTCTTTTCATCAAGCTAATCAAGATATTCTAAAGCAAGCATTAATATAAGATGAGAGGGCAAAGTTTTTGGTTAGGTTGGACTTTCTGCAGTGCAGAATTCTGTAGTTAGACCGTTAATGTGAAATAATCTGTGCAGATAATCCAATTAGTACACAATCAGGAAGAAAGTTTATGTCGAGAAAACGGGAAATCCGAGCAATTTCAAGAGATGTAGTCACAAAGAAAGACAATGAAATTTGCACCAATAAACCATACATCTAAAGGGAAATCATTTCATCAGAAATGTCTTTATTCGAACAACTTATGGTAAACGAGGGCTGTTGTCATAATCGCCAAATCATTTACATCCTTAATATATTTCTGGTGATCCTATTGCTGATAATATGCTTCTTGAATTTAATTCCGAGTATCATACGATAATCCTAGATTCACGAGTATCTCTAAAGCCAGGTGCAAATGCACCAACGACAACTGAACTCTCTATGACGAAAGGTATATTCAGGGATCGTATTTTGCTGTCACACGAAACAAGCCAAGAACACAAGTAAGCCAGCAATTGAATGAGTGGAATTGAATGTTACCAATTGTTCCCAATACATTCAAAAAATAAAAATGTACAGTTAATAAAACTTTGAAGATACGTTTACCAAGCCTCTCCAATAATGAGTGATGGTAAGGTCCATTTACGTTCATTTTCGAGTCGATTCTGGGGATCGCCTTATGCTTAAGGTTGGTGCTTGGTAGAAGCAAATGACTGTTTGAGAACAGTTGGAGCGGATGATTGTCGTTATCCGCTCGCTGATATGGGACACCTTAAGAATCATCTAAACCTCTTTCGATTTGGTTTAATTTCTTGTTTGGGTATGTGAACCACCTGCTACGATTACCAAGTCTTAGCGTTTAGCTTCTCGAAGAAATTCAGAAAGCCTTCTGTAAACCTCACCTCGTTCCTCATCCGGACTGCCATCGGTGGAAGCATAAGTAGAGACGACGAAAAAACATTATGCATCCTCCTTCTGAGTCCTTACTGTTATGTTCTTATGCCCTGTTAATTATCACTTGATAAGATCGCCAATGGAACACCGACTTATATGACCTTGGAACTGTGCCAAACCAATGACGCGTTAACTAGTACGAGCAGCCTAGAGTCCTTATTAATTCCTCTGGCCTGCCCGTTTGAGTTCAGAACACAATCTCAGCCCCCACTGTACGAATCATGTATTTCAGATATACACAATTTATATACAAGCAAGTCAGACCGCATCATACCATATAATAGAAAATAACAATTATACAAAGTCAAGCCAAAAGTAGCTGTGAGTATGAGGGAAGTAATTGGGAATAACTTATGAATAGTAAATCGTACAATAGTAGTCAATAGATCAAATGGAAGCTTATAATAAAAGGAATATGAATGTACATATAATATACTTACTTAATAGTTACCCGATAGGAATATATGTAATATTAGTCCATAAATAATTCCTACCAGTTACCATTCATTTATTCATCATTCAGACATAACCCTTAATTTTTTCCTTTAGTGGAAGAGAACACAAGCCACTGTATACCACAATACAGATTAGAAGAGTCTGTTCTGCTCTTTAACCTATTGCTACACCAACGCTACTGAGGCCATGAGAAGTAGTAGCAAGTCACCGGACACAACGTATGTTATTGGTACGAGATTGAAGATTCCTAATAAATAAAGCCAGTTGTCATAATGGAATGCAAACAGAGAATCTTCAGAGATAAACATATTATCATCCAATACATCACACTGAGTTCTTGTATAGGATCTCAGAGACACAGTACTTAGTAACAGCTTAGTCTTTCTGTGCAGCAACGAAACTCACTTTCGTTCAATCTGTTTCAGTGAGAGGGAACAGTACATAAAATTTCAGAACAGCTGGTCACTGTTCTGCATCGAAGGACATCCTTATGCAAGTACCAACCTATTAGGAACCAGCCGCGCAACTTACCAGTGCCAATGATAAAAAAAAATCTAAACCACTAACCAAAGATAGGTGGCAGAATTATAACAGCACAATCATATTTTCTGCACTTCCAAGTTAATTAGCCTTTTTATCGTTCAGTTAGTCGGCGTCCAATTCAGACAAATAAATATAAATACCTCATATCAATAGCCTAGTTTGAATGTCATATACAATGAACCCTTAAAAAAAGAAACAGAGTCAACCTAATTAAACGAAATACGTAAATTTTGTATGCATCTTTTTCAAGTTTCATACATACCCAGACATACATAATCAAGATTGACATTCCCAATTAACGTATGATCAATGTCAAATCTAAATAACTAGTATCATTAGTAAGACCAGCTGATCAGAGAAGCTACATAACTTTATAGCTATCAACTAATATGACAGCAATTTAAATCACATTTTCCTTATTTTATATTACTCAGTTGGTTTAAAAATGATTTCAAGTCTAAAACTTATTGGTAATTCATATACAAATATCGTGGCTCAAAGCCAGGTACATTAACTTATGTTTGTAAGGTGAGCTACTTTATCGAATGAGTTGATGTAGTGAATAACACAGTTATGTAAATATTCGTATTAAAATAAACTATCCCAAACCAGTTGGCCTCAAGTGACCCCAGCTGAACAATGGATGGATGATGCTTATGAATGAAATATAGGTTCCTTATTAGTTGAAAAGTATGAAAGTACATTCCAAAAGTCAACAGGCAAATCTTCACTTGAGAATTCCCCGATAAAACTATTTTATCATTTATAAAGAAATATCCAGTCTAAAAGCAATGCAATATATATATATATATATATATATATATATATATATATATATATATATATATAATTCTTTTAATTTATTTATCTGATAATCTCCGAAATCCATATGAGATCAATATACATCACTAGTGTATTAATTTCGCTACAGAATAACTACGTCTTCTCATCAGTTATTGTAAAACTATTAACCATCGGTATTATTGGCTGATGCCTGAACTACATCAAAAATCGACTGAAGTTTCAAATAGTGAGCAATGAATTCCAATTCAATGATTCATGATGGTTTGTACCGCAGTTTTGGTAGCTACATAATCATTATCAAAATATTGTAGTTGATTTGGTCTTGCGTTGGTGTTTAGTCCTGAAGACAGTAAAGATTTCCGATAATTTACGCGAACTTTTTGCTTAAAATTAAGTATACACTTCCATCAGATTAAATGGCACTGTCTCGTTTAACAACCAAATGATTATTATGAATTTGCGATTGGCTCAACCAAAAACACGTCTACTTCGGAGTAAGAATAATAAACATAGTTAATAATTACTATTTATCCATTTGTGAAATTTGATTTTGGTCTTAGACTAGAACCATTTTCCCATAATGGTAACCACGAATTACTTAGCAAACGACGATACGAAGTGGTTTATCGGTGATTTACTTGTCTATTATAATTCATAAATCAAAATAGTTAAACCAGTTAAACACTGAGAACCTATTTAACATCTGTGGATCCTTTTCTAGGTGATCAGAATGTTTCCATTGCTGGAAAATAAACACATTCAACGCCAAGTGCTGTTGTAAAGTAAATCATAGACAGGGACACTAAATATGAAGCGAACAGACTGGGTGTTGATCAAATCTAGTTTATTTCAGCAACCTGGTTAGTTGTTGAATTATGCGTAGAACCTGTACGAGGTCGGTCAGTCGAACTCATTTCGTTTATTACATAGGAATGAACGAAAACAACAAAAGTTTAATATCGAACCTAACGTACAAGTAGAATATGAACGTATATTTATAACAGCAGATTTTGTCATGCGAAATCTGACATTAAACCGACAACTTAAGCAAAGTCAGACACCCTTACTGTTAAAATAATGCTATTTTCCCACTTAGCTTAGGTCGCAAATTTCAATGAATATTACACGCGATGCTGCCTCTCGAAAGAGCCTGACATACTCTAGAAGTAATGTCAGTTAGTAAAAACTTTAAACAAGAATTTAAGCTTTTCAGAAAAAATTACTAAAAATCAGTTTAATATCAAGGGCTTGCTACTTCTGTATCAACAATATTAGGTTATATATAACCCTATATTCAACAAAATTTTTAACAAAAAACCAATAAAGTAGAAATAACGATATGGCTATTTATCAAACTCCCTACGATAAAATCACAAATTCGGTCATGATTATAATTACTGCACTAAATAAAGTAGTTTTTTGGCCTAAACTGGTGTAACCGATCACTAGCTGATACAACTCACATCTCAGAATGTATCATTTTTGACTGAATTATCTTAAAAGTAATTATGGTGTTAACGGCTGAGTTGTCTTGTTAGTGATGTTAATAACTAGACAAGTAATCAATTGCGATTCACTTTAAACTACTGAAATTTATAATCAACCCAACATTGGTGTGGTCTATCTTGATAAAACTTCGTATAAAAAATGCGAGTCCATAAATATGTTAATCTGTTTATTACTATCAATGTACTCCTATTTTATTACGTTGGGTCACCGCTAATATTTAAAACAGATAAATTGTTGAAGGCTGATTTGTATTTGTTTTAATTATAGCTTTACACAAACTCTGACTTGACAATATTATGAGAAGTCCTCACCTAAGACATTTATATGCAAAACAGACTATGGATACTTCAGGGTAGAAAAGGAACAGGTGACGATTTACACCTTTGGTTATGTATCCTCCTTAAAAACTATCATTCAAAATAGAGCGTTCAACGAAACAACAGATATATAAATGCATAAATGCTTTCATACGTTTTGGAAAATGAAGAGATAAAGTGTCGTTGTCAAGTAACAAAAATATTACGTAACACTAAAATACAATATCAAGTATAGTGTACAAAAAAAGAATACCTTACAGATAACTTTCTTAATAAAGTAAGGAATATGTAAAAAGAATTATACTTGTACATTTACAAAAATGGGATATTACATTATGAAATATATATAGTGTGCATATGCTAGGGAGTGTATATTGAACTGCTTGCTTGCTTAGTTAACCGGGTTATACAAGTGCTGATGCTTTTACTAAACTATTATTCACCAACTTCGTTTTTCAGAGGAACGGGAGATGTATTCAATACATACGGCTCTGGTATACAGTTATCTACAACAGATGTATTATTACTAAGTGGTTCACTGATCAAATCATTAGCTATTGTTTTGCCCGATAAAATAGCTTCACAGTCTGGTCGATGTTCACGGACAAGTGAGTTTAGACGAGATCGAAGCCGACGTGCTGCTTGCAGACAACCCTTAGTGGAGCCACGAATCTAAAATAAACAAACGCATATTCAACTGAATCGATGAAAAAAATAAAATTGAACCTACTTTGAATGAAGCGATCTAAATGAAAATGGTGACTGACCACATAAATGAATATAATTTACTCACGTTAGCTAATATTCTTCAACTATGTGACATTTGAACTCCGCCTGGAGTCCCTCCGGGGGCTACTGCCGGTCCCAAGCCCGGATAAAGGAGGGGGTTGGGCATGAGGTTATCGACCCCATCCTGTAGAAAACTAACTCGCTAAAAAAACGCTAACCAGAAAAAATTATTCAAACCATAAAACTCTGCCCTGGGAGTCAGAACGTCTTCGTTTAGAAGAATTATGACGCCTCATGATGAAAGCCGAGTTCCTTCGGAAGTCACGGGTTCGATGCCACTTCTGACAACCAGAGCAACCATTTATTTAGGTACATGGAATGCTCGTACAATGTGGGGGACTTGAAGAGTTTTCCAAATTGCTGCAGAAATGAGGAGATACAACCTAGAAGTGCTTGGGATCAGTGAAACACATTGGACTCAAGTTGGACAACAACGACTAGCTTCAGGGGAGCTGTTGTTATACTCCGGACATGAAGAAGAAAATGCCCCACATACACAAGGAGTTGCATTGATGCTGTCCAAACAAGCACAAAATGCACTTATAGGATGGGAATCTCATGGACCAAGGATCATAAGAGCCTCCTTCAAAACAAAGAGGGCATTACAATAAACGTCATCCAATACTACGCGCCTACCAACGACTACAATGAAGATGCTAAATATCAATTCTACGATAGGCTGCAGTCAAACGTCGAGAAGTGCTCAACATTCTGATGGGAGATTTAAATGCCAAAGTTGGAATGGACAACACCGGATATGAAGAGATCATGGGACGACACGGACTGGGAGAAAGGAACGAAAATGGTGAGAGATTTGCAAACCTATGTGCTTTCAATAAACTAGTCATAGGCGGCACTATATTTCCACATAAACGCATCCACAAAATCACATGGACTTCACCGAATCACACTACGCAAAACCAAATCGACCATATCTGCAACAACAAAACGTTCAGGAGGAAGATGGAGGATGTAAGAACCAAGAGAGAAGCTGATATGGCATCAGATCATCACTTGCTGGTCGTCAAGATAAAATTGAAACTCAAGAAGTACCGGACAATGGGGCGGACAACAACACAAATGTTTAATACGGCTCTGATTCGAGATACTGACAAACTCAACAAATTCAAGATAGCCCTCAGCAATAAGATCCAAGCCTTTCATGATCTACTCAATGGGAAATGAACTACTATGGAAAGCGACTGGAAAGAGATAAAAGAGGCAATCACTTCAACATGTCATCAGGTTCTGGGACAAAAGAAGCACCATCACAAGGATTGGATCACTGTTGATACACTGGATACGATTCAAGAAAGGAGGAACAAGAAGACAGCAATCAATACCAGCCGAACAAGAGCAGAAAAAGTCAAGGCACAAGCTGAATACACAGACGTAGACGAGCAAGTGAAGAGGAGCATCAGAACCGACAGACGTAAATATGTGGAAGATTTAGCAATGACGGCGGAAAAGGCTGCCAGAGAAGGAAACATGAGACAACTGTATGAAACAACAAAGAAACTCTCTGGAAATCACCGTAAACCAGAACGACCAGTGAAAAGCAAGGAAGGCAAGATAATCACCAACATTGAAGAACAACGAAACAGGTGGGTAGAACACTTCAAAGAACTCTTGAATAGACCAGCCCCACTGAACCCACCCAACATCGAAACAGCACTCACGGACCTCCCAATCGATGTTGGCCCACCAACAATTGAAGAAATCAGCATGGCTACCAGACAAATCAAGAGTGGCAAAGCAGCAGGACCAGACAATATTCCAGCAGAGGCACTGAAAGCATACGTAGCGGTAACTGCAACGATACTCCACATTCTCTTCAGAAAGATTTGGGATGACGAACAAGTACCAAAAGACTGGAAAGAATGACTTCTAGTCAAAACACCAAAGAAAGGCGATCTCAGCAACTGTGACAACTACAGGGGAATCACTCTTCTTTCAATACCAGGAAACGTTTTCAACAGGGTATTGTTAAACAGGATGAAGGACTGCGTAGAATCCCAACTTCACGACCAACAGGCAGGATTCCGTAAGGATAGATCGTGCACAGACCAAATCGAAACTCTACGGATCATTGTGGAACAATCAATTGAATGGAATTCATCACTCTATATCAACTTCATTGACTACGAGAAAGCATTTGATAGCGTGGACAGAACAAACCTATGGAAGCTTCTTCGACACTACGGTGTGCCTGAGAAGATAGTCAATATCATACAGAATTCCTACGATGGATTAAACTGCAAAATCGTTCATGGAGGACAGTTGACAAACTCCCTCGAAGTAAAGACCAGTGTCAGGCAAGATTGCTTACTCTCACCCTTTCTCTTTCTCCTAGTGATCGACTGGATCATGAAGACGTCAACATCTGAAGGGAAGCACGGGATACAGTGGACATCTAGGATGCAATTGGATGATCTAGACTTCGCAGATGATCTGGCTCTTCTATCGCAAACACAACAACAAATGCAGGAGAAGACAACCAGTGTAGCAGCAGCCTCAGCAGCAATGGGTCTCAATATACACAAAGGGAAAAGCAAGATTCTCCGGTAAAACACAGCATGCAACAATCCAATCACAATTGACGGAGAAGATTTGGAAGATGTACAAACCTTTACATATTTGGGCAGTATCATCGATGAACACGGTGGATCTGATGCATATGTGAAGGCACGGATCGGCAAAACAAGAGCAGCATATTTACAACTGAAGAACATCTGGAACTCAAAACAATTGGCGACCAACACCAAGGTCAGAATTTTCAATACAAATGTCAGGACAGTTCTACTGTATGGGGCGGAAACCTGGAAAAACATGAACGCCATCATCCAGAAGATACAAGTGTTTATTAGTAGTTGTCTACACAAAATACTTCGGATCCGTTGGCCAGACACTATTAGCAACAACCTACTGTGGGAGAGAACAAATCAAATCCCAGTGGATGAAGAAATCAGGAAGAAACGCTGGAAGTGGATAGGACACACATTGAGGAAAGCACCCAACTGCGTCACAAGGCAAGCCCTCACATGGAATCCTGAAGGCCGAAGGAGGAGAGGAAGACTAAAGAACACATTACGCCGAGAAATGGAGACAGATATGAGAAAAATGAACAAGAATTGGATGGAACTAGAAAAGAAGGCCCAGGACATAGTGGGTTGGAGAATGCTGCTCGGCGGCCTATGCTCCTTCACGAGGGGTAACAAGCGTATCTAACTAACTAACTGTCACATTTGCTTCAAGGAAATGACTGAACAATGCCCAAGAATTTATCACAGTTGATACAAAA
Organism: Schistosoma spindalis; assembly: GCA_946903255.1. NCBI lineage: Eukaryota > Metazoa > Platyhelminthes > Trematoda > Strigeidida > Schistosomatidae > Schistosoma > Schistosoma spindalis. Next base: position 25,818,536 of record OX336424.1, read on the forward strand.
CTCTTGGACTTACAAATTTTAATGCCATATATTATGCAAGCTTAACTGGGCCTCATTTATGAATGAAACCTCTAAGTTAGTCAGGCAGAGTTGAAGTATTGTCTCATATGAATGTGTATTGGTTTGATTTATGGCAAATCATGGAAGTAAACTGAGAGAGGAAAGTAATAGGATAAAAAATATGAGAGGTGAAGAAACATCCACTCTAATAGAAAGCTAAACATAAGGATTACAGATCAGAAAGAACTAACGAAAGTGAAGAGTGTAAATCATGGAATGAGACCTATCTCAAGATATAAGAAATGTGGAACAAATGCAAGTGTTCAAATTTACCTCTTTCTATTCAGAAGTAAAGTTTCCCTGTACTAATTTGCCTTTTTATAAATCATCGATTCGAGTTAGGAAATCGACGGGAAAGGGGATTGTCCATCTGAAAACTGTTATTTTAACAGCCTTAGCATTAGTTACCTTGTACACATATACCAATAATTCAATTCAGTAATAATACGTCATGTGATGACTTAAAATTACGAACAAGCATTTTAATAAGCTTGAAATTTCTTGGAGAGATTTACACAATTTTGAAAAACCTGCAACAATTTGTAATGCTATTGGAATTCTTCAAAAGCCCTTATATATTGAAAATAAGCATTAGTTCTGCCAAACTATTGCTGTTTTCTATTCTTATTTTATAATGGTACTTACATTAGTTTCTTTAGCAGCATCTGACCAAAACTTATCTACCTCCACGAGCCAATCACTGAGGCAAGTGAAGTGACATTGATTACTGTCTGAATAAGGATTGGAATATGTATCTGAACGACCATTTTGAGTGGAAGCTGCTTCTTCTAAGTATAACCGAAGTTCTGCAAGACGATGATAAAGATGACCTGCAGGACAATGAGGCATAGATTGACTGGTAGATAGAAGGGGAACCGAACATGCTGGACAAACCGATGCAGTAAAATGAACAGCTTCTTCGTGAACTAGCAAACCCATTAAAATTCGACACCCTGCCTATAAAGTGAAATGATAATTCCCAAAAATACTAATCTTACCAAATATTAATTAAGCAACATCAACAATCAAAGTGATTTTCAAATGAGAAATATGAAGAGTTAAGAAATAAAGTACTACGATTTAAAACAACACAAAATTGTCTTGGTTTACAAAAATTTGCAGTGGTATTCAACTGATTCTAATTGCCGACTCACTAGCTTTTTATCAATGAGTGATAGACTCTGTAAACATCTTGAGACGGATTTATCTAATGGCTTGTTTGGTAAGCTACTATTAAGTATGAAGCCAGGGCAGACAAGAAACTCATCCATCAAATGTAAGATAATAACTTCACACAGATCCATTAGCCTTCGAATGTAATGTTAGTAACTGGTGAACGAAACGGTTCAGGTTACATTTGTGAAACAAACTTGCCTATGAAACATGGTCCTTAAAAAAAGTTGATATTAGCAGTACCTAACCACAGATGACTTCGAAGCACTTGTCGTGTATGTTTGGACCACTGAGTGAGCAATACTGAAGTTAGACTCACGGTAAAAATAACAAATCGGTTAATGAGATTGTGAACTGTCATCGACTGAGATGGTTGGAACATATACTACGTATGCCCAACTACTTTTTACTATGACTTTCGATGTTTACTAGTACAGGAATAGGTTGGAAGGCAGCTAGGAATGACCATATCAAGATGTCATATTATTCCATGAAGTCATTGAAAGCTAGGCCGATCAAAATATGTGGTTGGGGTCTGTGAAGTTATCGTAACTGGTGGTTTGAAACGCTCGGTGATATGGCTTAAAATCGGTCATAGTGGCGCAGACGTACTCACTCTTTATTTTCTTCTTAGACCCTGAGTTTGAAATTACTCTGTGCATTTTATCTCACAAATTCATTCCTTCTTGAATCACATTGTATAAGATTAATCTTTTCTACCACCGATACTACCAATACTTATACTAATCTGGTGTTCATATTGATAATTTTATCTCGCTGTGCTGAAACGTTGTAGAAATTTGAACTGAAGCAGTTTCTACGTTATTTATGGTTAACTGACTGAGAAGCCTATATGTTATGCTCACTACTATAAATGACATCTCGTCACCGATGAAAATATTCATTATTGGTGACAACTGGCCTTTTGAGAAAAGTTAGGTTACGAAAGTGTTTTTCCTTTATGGCTTATTATGTGGAACTATTAAATTCTAATTAGAGCATATAATATGTGCAAGTTACATATCATAAATAAAATTTAAAAGGAATGAAAGAAAGTTAAGCATATTGTTAAAGTAACTGTGCTCTCGCGAAGTATTCGTTGATTATTAAAGAACGAATATCTTTTTCTTCGATTTAATGAAGAGTGAAAACAAAGTTCTTCCGCATAACTCTGACTTACTATTTATTTATTTGAACACATAAATATTGGTACAAGGGGGCACCGGATATACATACGCCACACTTACTAGGTAATCACTGCGAGAAAACCTTCCATTTACGGACTGCTCAACATGGATAGCTGAATCAACCTCATCGTCGGCACATAGACCACAAACCCAACTAGGTGTTAATGAAATACTGTTTATCCGAGGCAAATGACAATCCAAGTGATATGCCCGGCTACAACGCCCACAGTGTGCGAGTAGTCCAACTCCAAAACAGATAGCACATCCTACTGGAGAAGAATTAGATTCACCATTAGCTTCTCCACATGTCCATTTATCACCATCCAATTCTGCCAGAGAATCCAGAAAATCATTCGTATCAGCAGAAAGTTGATTACTTGCAAAGTCATTATTTTTCGATAATCCCTGGAACAACAAAATATTTTAACTTGGGAGTAAATTCATCCAAGTTAAATGTAAAGTGTAAAAATACAAACTGTATAAACACATTTGTAAACGTATCATACAGCTGGCCAGTTAGGCAAACTATGATAGCCATAAGGATGCTAACAAACCAGAATTCCAATGCACTCTAGAAACATTCGTCGCAACTGATGTATTCAGCTTTACTTTAATTTACGAGGAACATCAACTTAATGTTTTGTTTTGAGTATGCACCATTCCCATCATAATAAAATAAGAAATTATTTACTTTACAATATGGAAGGTTTGGTATCATCATTCGTTCTACTAATACGTTACAATCACACTGAACACTAATTCATTCGTTAAATATTAACGTAAACTGGATGCTTTGGAAGAAACATATAATGCCTTCCCGTAATAACTTTTAATCAAATATTTACGCGTAACCTGACCGCTTCAAAATTTTCAATCACAAAAGTATCGAATCAACGATATCAAAATAACCCATTCATATATCTCCTCCGAACTAATAACCATTACTGAATCGTACACATTACAAAACGATTTCGCTTTATCTCATACAGAAGCCAGGGCAAAACTCACAAGGAGTTAGACGTTTTTTAGATTACTTAGTCCCCAATTCGCTCAAAAACAACTCAACAAGCCGGGAGCATTAAATTTTGTCCGGAGATTTACCGACGGTATTCATAAAGCACAATACTTCTATAAATTAACAAGTATTTAAGCTATGAAGAACGTTAATTTATTGTTTATACACTTTCGGGGAAACAAATATATTTGTTTGAAAATTCAAGGACGTTCATCATAAGCAGTAATTATTTAATGATAAACAAAAATTCGAATTCTCCTGAGACTTACATTTTCTGTCTTCACAACTACCTGACTGCCAAATGTTTGATTATTGTCCTTAAGAGAAAAGGTATTTTTAGCTTGTTTGGGTAACCATGCTATTGTTCCAGAATATCGACATAATTCCTCAGCATCCCAGGTGCCAAGAAACAATGCTCGTGTATTGACCATAGTATGCCAGCCAATAACATTTTCAGACCATAAACTGGACTCTTTAATTCGATCTTTCAGTTTTTGATCCAACGAATCAATTACGGACGGTGAGTCACTCAAAACTTGTTCCGACAATATTTGAAGCAAATCAAGTCGAAGTTTGACAGTTTCATACAACTGCACTAAGCTGGCAGGATCACTGTCTACATTTTGAATGAGATGATTTGAAAATGCCGACGCAAAATTTATTTGTTCCTTTATGGTGAAAAAAAATTAACATTTTATGTGCGATATATAAATCTGACTAAAAAAGTCCACAAAGAGAACTTCATAACGTTCCTGATTTTTTACGAAATCTCTGCAACTACTATTTATAAAGCTTATGGATAGATTGAAACAATGAACTTTCTGCGATTCCGCCACTATCTACATGTGAGTAGGCAATTAGGTGGCCACGCGAGATAAACATGTCTCTTTTCGTAGGGGCGTATCTTGGATGACATAAGAGACTCACATTTTCGTAGACCACACAGGTAGTGTCACAGGTAAACAAAACGGTTAAATTAGAGTAAGCTAGTTAGCTACACATACCTGGAGCTTACGTATCAAATTCTCCGTCTCCTGTAGTCGACCGATATATGCATCTGCCTTTTTGTCAAGTTCATTCAAGAGGCACTCAGAACGATTTTGAATGCAATCAATGAGGGAAGACGTCCGTGACTTGATATCTTGACGAGCTTTTTCCACACTGAATATGAAGCTGTCCTCCATGCAAGTACGGGCGCTAGTAGCACAAAGTAAGGCAGAAGATAGTTTTTTTCCTGATTCTTTGAGGTTTTGAATGCCCTCTTCTAAGGGAGCCTTTAGTTGAACAGCTTTTTCTCCAACCCATCGATGGCTTCCATGGTCTCTGTGAACTGATAGCTGACAGTCACGACAAGTTAATACTCCACAAGCCTCACAGAAGCATTCTAGTGCTTCGTTCGGATGTGCTTCACATCGAAGTGAGCCTTAAAATGGAGGAAAATTTTCAAGTAATCAAGTATTTTAATTCATTTCAATAACAGGTATCTTCAAAACAATTACATAAAGTAAACAGAAAATTATGGAGAAATAATCGAACATTAACCAGGCTATGATAAGATAAATTGCAGTTAAACTATGAGTGTAGACTTCTAACTGTTAACAATGTCTAGCGAATAGCTGAAATGAGATATATCCCCTTCCTGAGTTTACCAATTCGAGTCTCAGGAATCACAAAAAAGTCACTACAGGCATCAAAGTTGAACCCTCTACCACTTAATTTTCCACAAATGATTGCGTTTACACCCCTGACTTACATGAACTACATGAAAAAACCGAAATGCAAACCACGCCATGGATGGTGTTAAGTGTGAACATAGGACTAAATAAAACTATCAACTGTCTTCTTTCGTGCTGGAAAAAGGCTATGATCCATTTCAAATCGTACGTGATTGGACTATGAGGGGAAGTCAAATATATCGTGTATGAAAGAAAAACATTCCTACACTTCAAAAACGTCAATCCCAAAAATTTAGTTATCGTCCCTACCAATCAAGTTTAGCTGCCAATATTATGATACGTAACAAACACGGTTTGCCTACAAATACAGAACAAACTACAGATCTTTGAAGCGGATGCTACGAAGACCTGTGTGTATAGGTCGTTCTCTCAGGGAATTTTATGTGCACATGCCCATAGTCTAATAACTAAATTCTATGGACTAGGAGCATTAATGGATAAATTAAAGCCATTCATATTAGCTGTGACTGAAACTCGGTTAGTCCATGACTTCGATGTTACTTCAGAATTACCCGGATACCGCTACCTAAGAAGAAATAGATGTAAGAAAGGGGGTGGCGTCCTTATATACATAGCTAATAATATAAACATCCGCTCATTTGTTGTGAATGCCATACTAGTGGAACTTGTAAAGTCAGCCGTGAACTCACTATCGAATGATTTCTTCTGGTTCCTTACAACTCATTGAAGCCCGTCGGTCTACTCCGGGTGACCGTGAGTTTGACCACAGACGAAGAATGTTACGTAATGAAATCGGGCAAAGCTTGCGTAAGGAACGTGAAGCCTGGTGGTCGGAGCGTGCCAATGAGTTGGAAGCAGCAGCTGCATCTGGTAATTACCGGAAGCTCTTCCAACTCATCCGAGCCACTGGCAGCAAGAAGTCTGGTGTGAGCAAAACAATCTGCGAGGATGACGGAACGCCGATCACTAACATCCATCGACGTCTTGGACGATGGGCAGAATTCTTTGAAGGGCAGTTCAAATGGCCTGCTGCTCCGGCAACATCGGTCAGACTGTCCTGCCCTCCATGGCCGGTGACGACTGATCCACCAAATGAGGCGGAAGTCCGCAAGGAACTCCAACTCTTGAAACGTTACAAATCACCGGGCCCAGACGACTCTTTTTAAAGATGGTGGTGACTTTCTGACTAAGGGACTGACGACGTTGTTTACAAAGGTCTGGGAACTAGAGTGTGTACCAACGTCATGAAATGAGTCGATAGTTGTCCCTATCTTTAAAAAGGGTTCACGTTGTTCCTGTAACAACTATCGGGGGATAAGTCTACTTCCGATTGCGTCCAAGCTATCGGCTTTCGTCATACTTCGTAGATTGTTCAGAACCCGAGAAGGATTGACTCGCGAGGAGCAGGCTGGGTTTCGTTCTGGTCGAGGATGTATTGATCATATCTTCACCCTCCGCCAAATGTTAGAACACCGCCATACTTATCAAAGGCCAACAATCGTAGTGTTTCTTGATATCAGGGCTGCCTTCGATTCGTTGGACAGAACTGTTCTCTGGGATTGTCTATTGAAGAAGGGTGTGCCTGAGAAGTTTATTAACACTCTAAAAGCCCTATACACAAACACCTCAGGCAGAGTGAGGGCATACAACCACCTTTCTCCACTATTCCATTCAAGCAGTGGAGTTAGGCAGGGTTGCCCAATCTCACTATTCCTCTTCAACTTTGCCATCGATGACATTCTGGAAACAGCTCTGATGGATGTTGTCGACCACCGTGTAAATTCAAACGATCACACCGATTGTCGGTAAACGCCGCGACAACTAGAACAGCTCCTAGAAACAGTCGTTTGTTTTACGTTCAGGACAGAGTAACAGGTGCTCAGTTCTTAGTGGACACTGGAGCAGAAGTAAGCGTTGTGCCTCCAGTGAGTAACGAAACGCGAAATATTAATACAGCGCTAACGCTTAAGGCAGCAAATAAATCCGATATAAAAACATATGGCAAGCGTAAAGTAACCTTGAATTTTGGTCGTAGCACTTCATTCCGCTGGGAATTCGTCATCGCAGATGTATCCGTACCTATAATTGGTATTGATTTCTTAAAGAATTTCGACTTACTAGTGGATACCCGACGAAACCGGCTCGTGAACGGAGACCATTCAGTAGTGATAAAAGGAGTGACAACCGATTACGTATCCATGAATTTAGTAGTCTCAAAAGACAAAAGCGAGCCATATAGAGCGCTTCTAAATGAGTTCACTGATTTGACGAGAGCATCATACGATAACAGAGATCTTAAACACACTGTACAGCACCATATTATAACGAAAGGTCCACCGACCAACGCAAGACCACGGAGGCTAGACCCAAATAGGTTGAAGATTGCGAAACGAGAGTTCGAAAAATTGATGAAGCTTGGTATCGTAAGACCGTCTAATAGTCCCTGGGCATCCCCGTTGCATATAGCCAACTATGTACAACGTCTAAAGCAACATATGGGTGATCTGAGGATAACGCTTCCGAGGCAACAGCAACATCGTGTCTACATGCCAAAACGACTGACCGATAGTACCCATGTAATTATCAGAAGGGATAATGTGCAGCGTCCCTTACAACCGGCCTACGATGGTCCATTCAAGGGGATTAAAAGAAACGATAAAACTATTACGATAGAAAAAGATGGAAAAACGGATGTAATTAGCATCGACAGAGTCAAACCAGCTTTCATCGAAACCGACGATCAGCCAATATATACAGGTACTGCGAAAACTGTCGAACCACCGAAACGCGAGTCCCAATCATCAACGACATCGACCAACACAAACGAAGAAAATCCAGTAACGACGAGATATGGCCGAAGAGTGAGATGGCCGCAACGATACATAGCTACGATTTTGAATTGATAATTTCTTTCACCTCTTCGAATGTAAATTTAATCTTCATTTTCTATGTACAAATCGAAAATTTTAGCTTATCTATTATTATATTCAACATATTTTATGTATTCTTCCGATCTTCCGTTATGATCTTATTTGGCCTCACGGACATATACCAACTCAAACTTACACATATTTTTAATAACTTATACGATAGTTCTATCATATTTCTTAATTTCGTAAATTTCGATATTTCCCATCTTGTTAAATTTGACATTTTTTTCGCAAACACAGACACTTTTGTATCTTTGTTTGCTGGGAGGAGCTATTATAGCAACTCACGTTCAATTGAGTTTGCTCTCACCTAATTCGGTTAAGCCCTTTTATTAACTTATTAAACGGACAAAGTCACCTGCACTATAATAACTTATTGTATCCTTATTACTGTTGCGAATGTATGTACCTTTATTATTGTTATCCTTGTATGAATATGTATGCTCGGCAAGCCTTACTGCCTACGCATTTATTCACGCTACTAGCTTTACTATTAACCGCTTAATTGACTCGATGATTCATTAATTTCACTATGTATATATATATCCATGTTATTCATATTCATTACTCGCTCGCTCGTTCATTCACTCGCTCGATCGCTTGCCTGTTTGCCTTTCGGCACAACTATTTAATGCTTGCTTAACGCATCTGTAATTTTGGATATCTGTGTGTGGTCCCTTAATAAACGTAATTAACGCTTCGTATTCGCCTTCTGATTAACATACCGTTGGCGCATTATTTGGTGACGGTTACCGAGACGAACTGTATACGGAGTTTAAGGAATATATCGAACACCGACCACCACAATGTAAGTAATGGTGGTGTGGATCTGTTGCCTGGAGAAAGACTTCTCGACCTTGAGTATGCGGATGATATTGTCTTACTGTGCGAGAATGCCCAAGCTATGCAATCCGCACTTAATCAGTTGGCAATCAATGTCCGTAGGTATGGTATGGGCTTCGCACCTTCGAAGTGCAAAGTACTCCTACAAGACTGGCAGGATTCTAATCCTGTACTCACTCTGGATCGTGAGCAGATTGAAGTGGTCGAGAAGTTCGTGTATCTAGGTAGCTGCATAAGTGCTGGTGGTGGTGTGAGTGATGAGATCAATGCACGTATAGTGAAAGCCAGAGCGGCTTATGCCAATCTGGGCCACCTTTGGCGCCTTCGTGATGTTAGTCTGGCTGTAAAAGGTCGGATCTACAACGCGACGGTGAGAGCAGTTTTGCTCTATGCTTGTGAAACCCGGCCTCTCCGAGTTGAGGATGTTAGACGACTTTCTGTGTTTGATCATCGTTGTCTCCGAAGGATTGCTGGCATCCAGTGGCAACACTATGTCAGTAATGCAGAGGTCCGGCATCGTGTGTTCGGTCACAGAGACGATAATGCAATTGGTGTCACCATCTTGAAACACCGACTTCGGTGGCTTGGACATGTTCTACGAATGTCGTCCCAGAGAATTCCTCGTCGTGCATTATTTGCCGACTCTGGGACTGGTTGGAAAAAGCGGAGAGGCGGTCAGTATATGACATGGTGTCGTGGTATGAAAGAAAGCTGCAAAGGGATAGCTTCTGTTGGTTCTTCACGACTCCCTGGCTGGAGTCCGAGAGACGGTGTAACGCAGTGGCTAGAGACGTTATCAGATATGGCTCAGAATAGAAGCCAATGGCGATCCTGCTGTAACCTTTTTTTACTTTCTTCATAAAAAGTGGTTGTATCTTCCTTAACTGAAAGATTTCTTCTGATTGTACCTTTCCGTTTTCCCCATCATTGTTCTCTCTCTTTTTTTTTATAATTCCCCACGTTCATTACTTTTTTTCTCCTTCTCTTCAAATTATCATTGTTTTGTGTGGCGCATATATATTTGGTGTCCCCCTGTACCAATATTTATGTGTTCAAATAAATAAATAAATAAATAATAAATCACTATCAAATGTTGTACATCTACACTCGGTGTCACCTATCGTAGCCCAATCTGCTTAGCTGGTGACTATTCTAAAGCGCGTTCAGCTATGGAGTGAAAATAACAGATGCCTAATATTAGGAAACTTTAATGCACTCGATATCAGTTGGACTGAGATGGCCACCGTAGGATCCATAAACTCCTTTAATAGTAGGGTCAAGATAGTGGGAATGGAGCATGCTTTAGTACAGCATGTATTTGAATCAGCATATTTTAATTCAAAGCAAGGATCTTCTTTGTTTGACTTAGAAGCCACTCATACGACTGAGGATACCCCCATATGCCCAGGTACGGCCGAGAGTGGGAAGAGTTCGCTCTTCCTCTCGAAATGCTCTCACATGACCACGTGTATATAGCCTCTGCCAGGGAAGTCCTACTCACTGACTTCTCGTGGCGGGGGTGTTGTTTACAAAAATGAGAGGACGAAAAGTGAATGTCCGGCGCTTTAACAGGATCCCAAACCAATGGTGCGCATGGGCTCCAGTATCCTGCGGGAAAAAATGGCGTATGAACCAATCGTTGGTCACCGGCTACCATGGGACTGCATCTCCCCACGATGTTCCACTGCCTTGTGGATTAGACCTTCAGGTCAAAGGCTCGGGTTGTGACCCCTTAAGAAAACCACCTGCTTCGGTTTGGGCACCCGAGCAGTATCACAGCCGTCACACATAACAAATGAGATCTGTGTGGCGCATATGTATTTGGTGCCTCCTTGTACCAATATCTATGTGTTAAAATAAAATAAATAACAATCTAAATATCCACCCATCGTTAGCAAACAGCGGCCACACTGTTTTGTCATTTATGTTTAAAGCTTGTGAAATAATATACGATCAGATTAAACCTCACCTAAATGTGTGGAGAGCAAAAATATAGGCCGCTGCAACAACAAACTGGTCAGTAAATAACAGCTCATACATTGAAGAAGCATGGCCCATACTTAAAAGTACGCTTGGCCTGTCCACATCCCCGTTCATATCATATCATGTAGACCAAATGACTGCCCATCATAGATGAATGAACAAGTCAAGAAACCTCTTAGACGTAGGAAAAGGCATTGGAATATATTCAACTCTACTGACTTGGAACAGCACAGATCCAGTAATTGTAAGATTAGGATTGCTTGTAAGTAAGACTATAGTCATATAAAAAATAGTTGGTTAGGGATTGTGGGAAAAGTCTGAAAGAGGCAAACTCATAGGAGTGATGGAATCCCACCACTTTTGGTACAAGAGAATTTGTCGATATTGGCAAGAGATGATGACAAAAAAGCTGGAGTTTCATCGGAATATTTTAGTAAAGTGTTTTCTACCGGCGATGAGGAACAACCAATAATTAATCGTAATCAGGGCGGCTTGTCGATGGGTGCTGTAGTTATTGGGAAAGGGACTATATTGAGATTAATTCAACATCTTAAACCAGATAAGCCCAGTGGTCCGGACGATAATCACCGTAGGATTATGAAAGACCTGTCGGATGTAATGGCTGAACATATAGCCATGCTGTTTGATATGTCTTTGCGACATTCCAAACTGCCAATAGACTGGAAAGAGGGCACCATCATTATATTTGTGTGTGGGTTGTGATACTGCTCGGGTGCCCAGACCGAAGCAGGTGGTTTTCTTAAGGGGTCACAACCCGAGCCTCTGACCTAAAGGTCTGACCCACAAGGCAGTGGAACATCGTGGGGAGATGCAGTCCCATGGTAGCCGGTAACCAACGATTGGTTCATACGCCATTTGCTCCTTCAGGATACTGGAGCCCATGTGCACCATTGGTTTGGGATCCTGTTAAAGCGCCGGACATCCGCTTTTCGTCCTCTCATTTTCGTAAACAACACCCCCGCCACGAGAAGTTAGTGAGTAGGAATTCCCTGACAGACTGGAAAGACAATAATCAGTCCAGTATATAAGGCAGGGAGTAGAGACTTAATAAATAACCATCAGCCCGTTGGTCTAACCAGTGCAGCTGTCAAGCTAGAGGAAAGGATTATTTGGATGGCTAGTTTAAACTATGTGGGAGGGCAAAATCTTTTATCCAGGGAACAACATGGTTTTAGGAAAGGCCTATCACGTTTGACTGTCTGGTTGGGATCCGTGAGACGATAGCAACCGATGATTATAGACCTTGAATGACATTGCTCAAAATCGCTTGCGATTGCGCAAGTACTTACTTACTTATTACGCCTAATACTCCCAATGGAGCAAAGGCCGCCGACCAGCATTCTCCAACCCACTATGTCCTGGGCCTTCTTTTCTAGTTCCATCCAATTCTTGTTCATTTTTCTCATATCTGTCTCCATTTCTCGGCGTAATGTGTTCTTTAGTCTTCCTCTCCTCCTTCGGCCTTCAGGATTCCACGTGAGGGCTTGCCTTGTGACGCAGTTGGGTGCTTTCCTCAATGTGTGTCCTATCCACTTCCAGCGTTTCTTCCTGATTTCTTCATCCACTGGGATTTGATTTGTTCTCTCCCACAGTAGGTTGTTGCTAATAGTGTCTGGCCAACGGATCCGAAGTATTTTGTGTAGACAACTACTAATAAACACTTGTATCTTCTGGATGATGGCGTTCATGTTTTTCCAGGTTTCCGCCCCATACAGTAGAACTGTCCTGACATTTGTATTGAAAATTCTGACCTTGGTGTTGGTCGCCAATTGTTTTGAGTTCCAGATGTTCTTCAGTTGTAAATATGCTGCTCTTGTTTTGCCGATCCGTGCCTTCACATATGCATCAGATCCACCGTGTTCATCGATGATACTGCCCAAATATGTAAAGGTTTGTACATCTTCCAAATCTTCTCCGTCAATTGTGATTGGATTGTTGCATGCTGTGTTTTACCGGAGAATCTTGCTTTTCCCTTTGTGTATATTGAGACCCATTGCTGCTGAGGCTGCTGCTACACTGGTTGTCTTCTCCTGCATTTGTTGTTGTGTTTGCGATAGAAGAGCCAGATCATCTGCGAAGTCTAGATCATCCAATTGCATCCTAGATGTCCACTGTATCCCGTGCTTCCCTTCAGATGTTGACGTCTTCATGATCCAGTCGATCACTAGGAGAAAGAGAAAGGGTGAGAGTAAGCAATCTTGCCTGACACTGGTCTTTACTTCGAGGGAGTTTGTCAACTGTCCTCCATGAACGATTTTGCAGTTTAATCCATCGTAGGAATTCTGTATGATATTGACTATCTTCTCAGGCACACCGTAGTGTCGAAGAAGCTTCCATAGGTTTGTTCTGTCCACGCTATCAAATGCTTTCTCGTAGTCAATGAAGTTGATATAGAGTGATGAATTCCATTCAATTGATTGTTCCACAATGATCCGTAGAGTTTCGATTTGGTCTGTGCACGATCTATCCTTACGGAATCCTGCCTGTTGGTCGTGAAGTTGGGATTCTACGCAGTCCTTCATCCTGTTTAACAATACCCTGTTGAAAACGTTTCCTGGTATTGAAAGAAGAGTGATTCCCCTGTAGTTGTCACAGTTGCTGAGATCGCCTTTCTTTGGTGTTTTGACTAGAAGTCATTCTTTCCAGTCTTTTGGTACTTGTTCGTCATCCCAAATCTTTCTGAAGAGAATGTGGAGTATCGTTGCAGTTACCGCTACGTATGCTTTCAGTGCCTCTGCTGGAATATTGTCTGGTCCTGCTGCTTTGCCACTCTTGATTTGTCTGGTAGCCATGCTGATTTCTTCAATTGTTGGTGGGCCAACATCGATTGGGAGGTCCGTGAGTGCTGCTTGATTGCGCAGGTGTATCAACTATTTGGATTCTCCTTAATTCTAATCTTCTTTGTTTCCGTTTTTCTTTCAAAATTTTTTTTCATTTGTTTATACTCATTGAATAACATCTTCAAACACTAATGTTTCCGATTACTGATTATACTTTTACTACCTCTACCACTATGGGATTTGAATCGACAATTATATCTATGTGCCAATGTGGTATGGCAACTTGAACTGATGTACATACGTACGATGTTCTACGTTGTTGCTGACTGATTCTGTCGATGAGTGACCGAAATGTTAAAATGTCTCTCTTGACTATCCCGTGAAGACAGATTGAGACACCTTAACCTATTTCCGACATCTTACCGCAGATTACGGTGATCTAACATTGACTTATCGTATACCGAAGGAAGACCTTGGTTTTAATGTCTTATCTTTTCCTTTCATTTAAAACTGATAATCTGAGAAAACATTCTAAGAAAGATCAAAAGCCGAGATCATATCGTCTACATTTGGAATTCCGTTTCTCGCACCGAGTAGTGAATAACTGGAGTCCTCTATAACAACGTGACATCAGCACATTGCTGGTAAATTCAAAACGAAATTAGACTTCCAGTGTTAGGAATTGCCATGATTAATTTAGGTCGATGGGACCCCTAGCCTTACGACTGAAGAATGAAATTGGACATACTGAATTCTTAGTCCATTGACTTATTCATTATCCTTAGACTCTATCAAAATGTGGCGTGATACACGAAAAACTAACTTTCTAGTAATAACATAACCATAAAAGTTTAAAAATTAAGCTGACAAACATAATTACAAGTATCGTGAACGTTTTTGTTAAATAATAGAAAGAAGTTTAGAAACGTTTATATATATATATATATATATATATATATATATATATATATGACCAACCTAGATGTTCGCTTTTAGAAAGAAGTGTGATGTTGTGGTTGCGTAATGGAGGCATTCTATTATGGCCCTTTAGGCATTCTCCGCATAACCATATGTCACAATCTTCGCAATGTCCGATTGATTTTGTCTGTTCGCCATTGTCATGGCACCAATTGCATGTGGGTGACTTATTGGTGTTTTCTGAATTACAAATGTTAGGATTACTGATAATCTGAAAGAAATATATTGAGTATAATCAAATTTACCTTTTGGCTTGATTCTTTGCATAAAATGCAACAGTATACATCATCCTTACGCATATATTCGGCACATGTTACACACACTACATGCAGGCAAGCAGGTAATATACCAAACACTTCACGACCTGAGCACACTGAACAAACAAGAGGATTTTCTGGAGAACGTTCCAAATTTATCTTGAAGCCGTTACCACAGTCCATCTGCGAATGAGGAGGTAACCTTGATATAGCTGAAAGCGATATTTTGAATCCGTTGTTGATGACATAAAACAAAGTTACTCAAAGAAGACTTCGTCATGAACAACGTCACAAAGAAGCTAAACAACCTCGTTTCAATTTTTATTTTGAATTAGTTGAAGTATGATGCTGTTTATCAAACTGGTGGTCTTTTTAAAGAACGGTTACATTTCGAAAAGGTTTGAAAGTTTTCGCGAAGTAACATGTTCTGTGTTCGGGACCAGTGTTATCCAGTTCCACCACTTTCCTTCCCGCTTCAAGTGCCTATCAGTCATATTTATACTATTGTGGCCACAAAGCTCTGACTCATTAGTTTGATAGGTCTCGGTATTGGGAATCTTATATATAAAGCTGATTCCCGGTATATGGTTAGGTAGTGGCAAAGGACTCAGAAAAACGAATACTTTAGGAGCTTTTCCGTCCGTTTTTGTTCAGTTTGCTATGATGGAAATAGCTAGCTGAAAAAAGCGCAGTCAAACTTCTTGGCTATTGCTCAGCAGGCCACATGTGAGGCTTTTGTAGTGACCTACTTTTGTCAACAGAACGCGATCGGTTCGATGAAAACAATTATTATTATAACCAATTGTACCAGTGACTGTTTTACTGTGCTCGTTTGTTTAACTGTGCTAATGACAGCCATTATACTTACTCTCCCGTTGACTTTGAACTTGTACGAATCCGGTTACGCTCAGTAACCACGCTTGTACTCCTTTGGCACGATCTTGGTATTCTTTCGATACCACGAGATCGCCAACAAATACATCTCGACTACAGCCATCATCTGTCTTCTGATTTTTGGCCTATCGGAATCTTATTGGTCTATTGGCACGTAGTCTTGTAGCAGTGTTCATAGTCAAGCTCAACTCGACACCAAGCTACATTTGGTGAGCCAAATATTGGAACACGCCTCAACTTCGGTCAAATCTTCTGCAACTGGTGAACCTACATCTACGACCACTTGGCAATCGCAACCAAACCTTCCAAAGAAGTCAATTTTGGTGAGTCTATCGCTTATCTATCCACGTCTGTCATATATTTTCATATTAATTTTTAATATATAATATATTTGACATGACGGATAACGATAAGAATAGTATTAACGTAATAGACTCTGACGTACAGGTTATACACTTTCGACCTGTATCTTTTATTCCTCACGATTTCGAAGTTTGGTTTGCTGCCATAGAGTCTCAATTTGAGACCCGTCATATCACAAGCCAACGGCAGAAGTACACTTATGCTCTCGAATGTTTATCGGGAGACCATTTAGTAGCTGTCCGTGAGGTTGTCCTCAATTCCAATGTACCCAATGTTTACGATCGTCTCAAGGAGGCGATCCTCAGATATTTCCTCCCATCGAGGGAGGAACGATTGAGGACGTTATTAGCACGTCACCCCCTGGGTGATGCTAAACCGAGCCACCACCTCACGCGCCTGCAATCTCTTGCAGGACCCACGGCAGCCGATTCTGAAATTGTTAAAGAACTGTGGCTCGAATCTCTACCAGCATTTATCCAACCTACAGTTACGGCCCTGCTCGAGGACGCACCACTGAAACAGGTAGCCCTCACAGCAGACAAAATTCTAGCTAGGACTGGCAACCGAGACAACTACGTAGTTGCCTCAACGTCGCGTCCGAAAGTCGATATCGACGGCAGCCACTCCTCGGCTCAAGGTGACAGGGAAGGGTGTATTCACACACGTCTTAGTTTTCGAGACCGTTGTAACGTACCCCAACACTACGTCCCTCAAGTCCGCCCACGCTCTCGAAAAGCCGTCAACACTCGCCCAACGAGGGCATCTTCCAAGCCACGCCAAAAGGCGGCTTCGGAAGCGAGTGCAGGTTGGTGCTGGTTTCATCGATCCTTCGGATCTGTTGCCCGCCGTTGTCGAGCCCCGTGCTCATACAAGGCGGGAAACTCCAAAGCCGGCGAGTAAAAGCGGCCGTACTCGCCGGCCCTGCCCCCCAGGTTGGCCGTTTATTTTACGTGCACGATTATCGCACAAACGCTAGGTACCTAGTGGATACAGGTGCCCAAGTTTCTGTCGTACCACGAGGTAGCATCAAGTCACAAGCTACAATGCTTCGACTACGCGCTGCAAATGGCTCAGCCATTCCTACCTACGGTAAACGACAACTCGCGGTCAACCTTGGCAACCGACGACGGTATCTGTGGACGTTCATCATTGCTGATGTTCCCACAGCCATACTAGGTATTGATTTCCTACAGCACTATGAATTGCTAGTCGATTCATATAGGCTGCAGCTAATCGATACTTCGTCCAACAGCAAATTCATGGGCTTTAAAGCTCACACAAACGCGTACCGAATCCTCGGCACTTTTTATTCGCGTGACGATAAATTCCACGCCTTATTCGAGAAATTCCCCAGATTAACTAAACCACTCGAGGAGATTTCATCGGTGACCAATCGTGTGGTACACCACATAGTCACCCGCGGACCACCAGTCACGGCAAGACCACGCCGACTGGCACCGGACAAATTAGCTTTCGCTAAACGTGAGTTTGACAATCTACTATCTGCTGGTATTATTCGTCCTTCTCATAGTCCTTGGGCCTCTCCTTTACACATGGTGCGCAAAAAGGATGGGGTTAGTTGGAGACCATGCGGCGACTACCAAGCATTAAACGTAGTTACGCGCTTTGATAGCTACCCCATCCCCCACATACACGACATCACGGCATCGCTCAAGGGCACGACTATCTTTTCTAAAATCGATCTGGTACGAGCATATCACCAGATCCCAGTCGCTCTTGAAGACATCGAGAAAACTGCTATCACGACTCCTTTAGGTCTGTTTGAGTTCCTACGAATGACATTTGGATTATGGAATGCTGCTCAAACTTTCCAAAGGTTTATCGATAGCATAGTACGAGACTTGGATTTTGTTCACGGCTATATTGATGACCTGCTGATCGCATCATCAAACGTAGATGAACATTATCAACACCTTACGCTATTATTCCAACGTCTTTCGGATAATGGAATAGTAGTCAACCCAGAGAAATGTGAATTGGGTAAATCAGAAATAATATTTCTGGGTCACATCATCAGACGAGAGGGTATTCTGCCATGCGAGGACAAAATTCGAGCAATCAAGGAGTACAACGTGCCGTCCTCAATCAAGGAACTGAAGGCTTTTCTCGGTTTGATTAACTTCTACCGACGTTTTATCCCTCACGCGGCAGAACGGTTACGACCATTAACCAACTTACTTCACAGTAATCCACGCAAATTAGAATTGAACGATACCGCACGTACTGCATTCTCAGAGATCAAAACGGCTCTCGCTGAAGTTACACTCCTCGCTCATCCTGACCCATCAGCCACGCTTAGTATAGCGGTTGATGCATCGGATTTTGCTATAGGAGCCGTTATGCAACAGAATATCTCCGGTAGTTGGCAACCCCTTGAATTTTTCTCACGACGCCTTACTCCCACGGAGACGAGATATAGCGCTTTTGGTCGCGAACTGCTTGCAGCCTACTGCGCCATCAAACATTTCAGGCACGCAGTAGAAGGACGCCAATTGATCTTATTCACCGACCATAAGCCCTTAACGTATGCCCTGCATACCAAGTCTGACCGCTACTCACCACGAGAGTGCAGACATTTGGACTATATCTCCCAGTTCACGACAGACCTTCGTCACATTAAAGGCGAGTCGAACTATGTTGCCGATGCTCTTTCACGTATCCAGACGAATGCAGTTACTTTACCGGTGCTCGATCTTCCTGCTATGGCCGCCGCGCAAGCAAACGATCCTGTCTGCACAGAAGCACCGCAATCTTCGTCCCTTCAGTGTCAGGAAGTACCCCTAGCTACTAGCTCAGGTACTATCCTATGTGATATTTCTACCGGTCTTCCTCGACCCATCGTACCCTCTACCTATCGCCGTCTCGACTTCGATGCCCTTCATGGATTGTCTCATCCAGGTATCGCAGCCACATTACGCCTCATCACTGCACGATACGTCTGGCCGTCCATGAATAAAGATGTTCGTATGTGGGTGAAGCAATGCTTACAGTGTCAACGATCAAAAGTGCACAGGCACGTAGCTGCCCCCATTGGCACGTTCGCTACGCCTGATGCTCGCTTTGATCACGTTCATATAGACATTGTAGGACCCTTGCCACCATCGCATGGGTATGATCACATACTCACGTGCATTGACCGTTTTACAAGATGGCCCGAAGCTATTCCCATCACGTCTATCACGGCGGAGACAATTTCTCACCGCTTCGTAGAACGATGGATAGCATTGTACGGTTTTCCCTCGACTGTCACGACTGACCGAGGACAACAATTTGAGTCCGCATTATTCTCCTCACTCACTCGGCTGCTTGGTACGGAACGCATACGCACCACCGCCTACTATCCAGCATCGAATGGTTTAGTCGAAAGGTTTCATCGCCAACTTAAAAGTGCCCTTCGAGCACACGAAAACGATAATTGGTATGAGACCTTACCGCTCGTTCTCTTAGGCATCAGAACGAGTTTGAAGGCAAATATTCAATGTTCCGCCGCTGAACTTGTATACGGCACGACATTGCGTCTGCCTGGGGAATTCTTCACACCACGGAGCAGTAATGATTTCGGTAAATCAGACTACGTCCATCGACTGTCTGCATTTAGGCGAACGCTGTCTCCGGTGTCAACTCGAATACAACATCGACAGGTCGCTCTCCCTCGAGAGTTATCTACCTGTTCACATGTTTTCATACGAGTAGATTCGGTACGCAAACCTCTACAACAGCCTTACGAAGGCCCTTTTCACGTGATCTCTCGTCACGAAAAGACCTTCAAGGTTGATCGACACGGCCGCGTCGAGATCGTCAGCATTGATCGTCTCAAACCAGCACACGTCGATGACAGTGCCCTACCCGATAACTTGAGACTCAATGCTAGACCTATCAAACCTTCTAGCGGGATCTCTACGTCTACCTCGGATCCCACGCTAGATACATCAGAGACCTCGTTCTCACGTCCCGGTCAACAGCACGGGTCATCTGCACCATCTACGGACGAGACTTCAGTCTCACGTCCAGATCGGCAGACCACGCCGCCCATGACCTCGGATGAGATCGCAGGCTCACGAAGTACGAACGAGACTACGGTCTCACGTTCCGGTCGCCGAGTACGATTACCCGTACGCTTTCGCGACTAAACGCACAGTCAATAATGGATACGGTGTAGGATTATTCCTATGCTACACGCATGCTACACTTTTCTTTTTTTGATTTTTTTTGTATCCTGAGCCCACGCCTCCGACCATCGTCCGTTCGGTAACGTCGACTTCAGTCAACTTTGGCAAAAGCTGGTTTGGCCACCCATGCTCTAGTCAACGCACTCAGTCGATTATCTGGTCTCGAATTCGCCTGGCATACGCTTGGTCGTTATGGTCGCGTCCGGTTTCTTGGCTCAATGTGGTTTCGTCCTACGTCTGCAGCGTTTTTTGGTTCACATCCCTATGAACGCAATCGTCAGATTCTGGATACAAACCACTCTGGTGTGGTATGCTAATTCGACCAACAAATACAGCACACTTCTCCTGGTACCGTTCTGCGCAAAAGACCTTCGTTGGCAACTCGAGGATCAACGATTACTTCCTGTTACGCCAATTTCCTTCGTCCTACAACCGCACTTCTGCCGATCAGTCCCACGAATCAAACCGCTAACTATCGAAAGTGTAAACCCTTTCTAGCGGGGGGCTCCTGTAGTGACCTACTTTTGTCAACAGAACGCGACTGGTTCGATGAAAACAATTATTATTATAGCCAATTGTACCAGTGATTGTTTTATTGTGCTCGTTTGTTTAACTGTGCTAATAACAGCCATTTTGGTCTTCCATTGTATTCCATTGCTCTTACGCGGTTTTCGACTACGCACGTATCTTTTCTTGCCGATCGCACCTGTACTCCTTTGGCACGATCTCGATATTCTTCCGATACCACGAGATTGCCAACAAATATATTACGACTACTACTATCATCTGCCTTCTGATTTTTGGCCTACCGGAATCTTATTGGTCTATTGGCACGTAGTCTTGTAGCGGTGTTCATAGTCAAGCTCAACTCGACACCACGCTACAATGGTATTTAAGTTACTTAAAAAATTCGTGCTAAGTTACTAAGTCTCAGGAAATCACATAATGTTATCTATCGTGTAAAGCAGGTTTCACTGCAGGCGTTCAGACTCAACCAAATTACTTATCACGAATGAGGATTGGACCGAAGCCCAACATAATGGGTAATCTTGGTGTGATATTCATAGGTTTCAGTGAAGATTTGATGATGTTTCTCACTCAGGTCTTATTCAGAGGCAGGCACTATGTAAGAAATGTTAAAAAACTTCTTTTGTTGCCAAGGACAGAGAGTAAGGGTAGGTAGGATATTATCTGAATGGATGCCAGTCAAAACTGGTGTACCACAAGGCACTATCTTAGGTCCCTTTGTTTTCTTCTTCACGTCAACTAACGAATTACCACAACCGCTTAAGTCGTCGACAATATTGTTTAGATGTCGAAATCTGGAGAACAACAAAAAGTGAGGCTGATCATCTAGATCTTCAAGCTGATCTAGAAGAATAAGTTGAGTGGTTTCAATGTTAATGTTTTGCAATTAATTCTAGAAATATTATGCTAATTCTCATTGGACACGGTAATAGTTACCAGTATATTATCAACGATAGATTGCGTCCATGTATGCAAGAACACGATGACTTGGGGGTAATAGTCACAATTTAAATAAAGTCACTTGAACATGCCGCAGGTATTCGGAATTTGACAACGCTTTAACAAGTAACACCTTCCATTATGAATCGTACCCACCAAGTGAAATCAAAAGACAGAGGCGAGGAAGTTCGAAGATATATTTGATAGGATATCAATATATCGAGGATCGACTGATCTAATCTGGCTAGCGATTGTGGCAGATGTTGAGCACGGCGTTTCCACACGTGATCTGGTGCGGATGCATGACCGAGCGCCTTCAGCTAGAAGAGTCCATTAAAACTAATGTGATCAGCATCCAATGTCGAAAACTTACAGAGCTATTTATTTTGGGGATTTATTTACCGCTACAGATCACTCTCCCCCTAGTGGGGTAGTGATGCGCCTAAGACGTGGCCAGGGCGCTTCAGGGTCCTGATGAGCAAGCATTGTTGTTTGAGCGATGAGTTCCTTGACTGTGGAAAATACTTTTCGCGCGGTGTCTTCCAGATTGATGGATTTCGCAACTCCGCGAAGTTGGTCGGTAAGAGGTTTCTTAAGAAACGCGCATTTTGGTATGAACCGTCTATAGAAACTAACCAGACCGTTAAACGTGCGCAATTGCTTGATGGTGGTCGGTTCTGGGTAATCCAGAATGGCCGCCACTTTCGTTCTAAGGGGTCGAATAACATGTGCATCTATAGTGTGTTCAAGGAAGTCTAAGGAGTCAGTTCCGATTTGTCATTTCTGAATGTATACAGTAATGCCATGTTTTCGTAGTCGGTCGAAAACAAGGTCCAGATGCTGGAGATGTGATTCTCTGTCCGGACTTGCAATTAGACAGTCGAAGTTGAGGCATCGAAAAACGTCGTCTACGAACCTTTGGAAAGTCTGTGCCGTGTTTCTCAGACCGAAAGGCATTCTCAAAAATTCGTAGAGTCCGAAGGCAGTTAAAATGGCTGTTTTTGGAATATCGTCAGTAGCCATATGATTTGGTTATACGCTTTAACCAAGTCGATTTTCGAAAAGACAGTTGTACCTTTCAAGTTAGCTGTCAAATCGTGAATGTGGGGCAACGGGTAACGATCGGAAATGGTTTTTGCATTCAATCTCCGATATTCACCAGTTGAACGCCAATCGTTGCCGTCCTTTTTAGGGACCATGTGAAACGGAGATACCCATGGGCTATTTGACGGTCGTATGAAGTCAGGCAAACAGATAAATTAGTGTTTCCGTCTACTAGCCTTCGTTTACGCGTATCGATATTTAAGTTGTTGTGTTGTAGGAGGTCCATACCAATGATTGGCATAGAAACATCCGCAACAACAAAGATCTAGTGAATGGGTTTGTGTAAACCCACGTTAAGATAGACATACCTTCTGCCATACGTAGCGATAGGCTTTCCGTTTGCCGCCTGTAGATTTAAAACCGATTCGTGAAGCCGGTCGTTGGAATTTGCTGGAAGAACGCTAACTTCTGCGTCAGTATCGACGAGGTAGCGAGCTCTCGTTACCATATCTGTGAAGTATAACAGACGGCTTTGTTCGTCGGCTTGGAAGTTTCTCGAATCGTTTTTTGTGTCGATCGATTTCGAGTTGGGAAAATTGCAGGGTTTTCTGCAATTCCTGGAAGACTTTTCATACTGGTTGTGATACCAGCACCAATCGAGGTTATCCGTCACTCGAGGTCTAGAGACAGATCGTCTACATGAAGCGCTTCTTCGTGGGGTGTGTGACCGTTTACGGTCGTTACGATGTTTAAGATAACGCGTAAGTGTATGACATAACTCTGTTATGTCATTCTGGGTTGTTTGAGGCTTTTCTTTGGCTAAAAAACCTCGCCATTCAAAGATTTTGCAATTTCAGGGATATGGTCGGCAGATGCAGCCAGCTCGTCCACGGCGTTATTTCGAAACGAGACTAGCACAGCTTGCATCTGTTGAGGAAGTTTGGATAAGAAACGTTGTTTGAACAGGCCATCATAGAAGGTTCTTTGGCCGATAACCTCTATCATTCTTTGCAACATGTCTGTGGCAGAACCGCGTTGCAGGTCGATGTTATTAAGGTGTTGATCTAACCTTTGTCGATCGGTTAGATCTGCACGTCTCAGGATGGATCGTTTAAGTGTTTCGTAGGGTTCATAAACATCACTAGTGAACATACTAGGTGTTACGTACCTGTTGAATTCGCGCGGTAGTGCCTTGACTAGTGCGAGAAATTGTGCACGTGTGTCGTTCACGTTGTGCCCGTAGAAGTCGGCTTCTGCGTAGCAGAACCAGGCTTTGATGTTGTCCGTCTACACATTCAGTAGAACGCAGCCGCCGCCAAACCTTCTTGAGCGTTATAGTCAATTCGTCAGACATCCAAACGCTTTGAAGAGATATTTCAAGTCTTATATATCACCTACGTAAGACCATACCCAAAGTACTATGTCTAAGCAGCCGGTCCATATCTTGGTAAGGATACTTACTCAATTGAGCGTGTTCTGCGTGTGGGAACAAAATTAGTGGAGAGTCTCTCTAAACCCTTACGATGAGCTCTTAAAACGCCGGAACCTTCTTCACTTGTTGTATCGTAGTACGCAAGGTGACCAACTATTGACATTCCGTCTTTTTAAAAAATTACGAATGGGGTGTTAATAAATCTTTCCGCCCTACTCAAACAATTGGTATCAGCCCCATCAGTGAACATTTTCGACAATTAGTCGGACCTTCGCTGGGAAACAAGCTGCATAGATTGACAGATGTTCATCAACTTACCATACTCATTGCTGAAGACTGAACCCCATTTCTCTTTGTAAACTGGGGAAACATTAACCTTCTAATAATCTCTAGATTTCGTTGTGATTAGGGAAGTTGAGTGGCTGGACTACCCACTTAGGACTTATGATCGCACATCAGTATTAATAAACGAGATCAAAGACATCAGTCTGTTTATACTATTTCAAAATAAAGATATTGAGTATTAGATGTTCCACAAATTACGGTGACCTAGAAGTCCCGGTGACAACCTTGGGTCGGACGTGGTAATGCCTTTCCGCTATTTACATTTCCTAACGCATGTGTCATTTATTTCGCCATCAAATAATACTGAATCATATGCCAAAAAAGTGGGCATAGACAAATTGTTGGCCTGTATCACTAATTTGCATTTTAATGCAGTTCGAAATGAAGCCTGATTTATTACTACCTTTTTCATTTTACCGTAAGAACCAGCTTTGTGTATTTCAAGTTGTTGTCGTAAACTGCAAATTTCCTGCTGTCGTCGGGGTTTCGTCCTCAGACAATGTTGAGATATCTGATGAGATGTTATCCAAGTTCGGTCCAGACTTACCTCGAAGATTGACCATTCAACTACCAACGCGAGTGATTCCGGTAGAGTCATTGAGACTACAGATTATGTAACCTGATTTATTCTAATTTTACAATGAAATAGGACTCCAATGGACTCAGTTCTCTTGCCTCTTCTGGAAAATAGTCTACATTACAGGTTGCGTAAGTTCTGACACTGATTACTAAAATTTTCAGAGATGTCACACACCATGGTTGGAACAAAACAGACTATTCGAGCGCTTGGAGATAACTTCAGTCTACTAACCGTCGAGGCCATTTCAGCATCTGGAGAATCGTTCCCCATTCAGAACACCAGGCAAACAATGTAAGATGCTTTTATTATTCAGCTCAATTTGGCATGTTTTTACTCGTTAGTTCCAACACAAAGTTAGTTAACTATCTGTTAGACCTGATTTAAGCACGTAAAGCTCGCAAGAAACTTGGTTTTATGAATACGACCATCTGCCTGCAATACTCACTTCGTTGGTTTAACAAGTTGCCCCTGAAAGTGAATCAGTAACAAAACATGTCAGTCCAAGTGTGAAAATCACCTGAATCTCCCCATAACTGATTCCAGTTATTAGTCTTTTCATTGAGATCAATTTTTTGGATAAAGTATATAATCATAATATCCTTGCAAGTTCATTTAACAGCTTATTCATCTAACCTTCCTCAGTCAGTCAGCTGCAACGTAGGACCAGGCACATATATGCATCGGTCCAAGTTGCCATACCGCATTAGCACAACAAGATAAATACCGGATTCATAGAAGTAGTCACATCAAAGGTAGTAGTATATAAAAGAAAGATTGTGTATAAGGATATAATACAGCAAAAAAGAATTAGTTCGTAGAAAGAAAGACATGAAGCGATTTTAATCTCACAGTTTAAGGGAAGACAGAGAGTGTATACACCTACGCGATTGTGATCGATTCTGAACCATGTCACCCAGTTTCCAACCATTGATTACGATAGTCACACGGGCCCCAACTAAGTAGTCTGCATCTACCAACATTGCTTAGACTAGAAGTTAGCGACTTCAAGCATTGATACCACGTTTTGGTTTGGCCGCCCCTAACTTTCTTCCAATTATCCCCAACACCAGTTAGCATTGCGCGTCGTGGTAATCGGTGTTCAGACATACGCAACACGTGGCCCAACAATCTCAGTCGATGAAGATTCACAACCTCATCAACCGACTTACCATCATTCCCTAAACCTTGCGTCTAACCTCACTATTACTTACCCGGTGATCCCAGCAGATACCCGCAATATTTCTAAGGCATCTGTGGTCAAATACTTGTAGCTTACGAGTATCTTCAACTCTTAATGGCCATGTTTCGCAGCCGTATAGTAGAACGGTACGAACTGCCGCGCAGTATACTCGACCCTTAATTGATAGACGGATATCTCGCCTGTGCCATAGATGACGTAAGTTGGCGAAAGCCAAACGAGCTCTTCGAATCCGTGCTGAGATTTCGTCAGACACCAACGCATTAGGGCTGATCAGACTTCCAAGATAAGAGAAGTTGTCAACGCGTTCGACTACTTCACTCTCTATCTTTAGTTCAGGTGTTGACGCAGGCCAGTCCTGAAGCAACAACTTGCATTTAGAGGAAAAGAAGCACATCCCAAACATTCTGGCATTGTTGCTCAGTGCTACCAAATGACTCTGCATTTCATCAGCGTCTTCACCAAACAGGACTATGTCATCTACGTATTCTAAGTCAATAAGTGGACCTCCTGGTAGGAGATCAATACCCGAGAATTCAGTCGACGAGAATGTTATTTCCATCAGGAGGTATATGATAAAGTTAAACAAAAATGGAGAAAGTGGACAGCCTTGGCGGACGCCACTTGAGGTTGCAAAAGCAGATGACAGTTCACCATAAGCTCTGACTCGACTAGTAGTGTTCGAGTAAAGAGCTTTCACAAGGTTTATGTACTTCTGGGGTACGACTTTCAATGACAGACACTGCCACAGAACCTCTCGGTCAACAGAGTCAAACGCTGCTTTTAAGTCAAGGAAGACCACCATTGTCGGACGCCGATAAGTATGCCTGTGTTCTAGAATCTGACGAATGGTGAATATGTGGTCGATGCAGCCACGACCTGGTCTGAAGCCAGCTTGATTTTCACGTGTTTGCAGTTCACGAGTCTTAGTTATGCGTCCCAAAATTATCGAGGCTAGTATTTTAGATACTATATTAGTTAAACTAACCCCTCTATGGTTGTCATAGGATGATTTTGACCCTTTCTTAAATATTGGGACGATAAGTGATTGTGACCAGTTAGATGGGATAACGTCTAACTCCCAGATTTTAACTAAAATATTAGTCAACATAGTCTCTAAAGTTGGACCACTTTCCTTAAAGACCTCTGGAGCCAATCCATCTGGACCAGCTCCCCTTCCTCGTTTTAGATTAACTATAGCCTTTTGAACTTCAGCTAGAGTTGGAGGACCTACTTCAATGTTCCATTCACACTGTCTGGGAATAGAGGGTAGTTGTAAAGTAGCTGAAGGCCAGCTAAACTGCTCCTTAAAGTGTTCCGCCCATCGTTCTAAACGTCTGGACTGGGAGCAGATGAGAGTGCCGTTTTTTCCGAAATAGTGTTGAGCATGCCCTCACACATTAGTATGGAGTTAACCGTCTCTTTCATTTCCATGAACTGTACTGGTTGAGTGAAAACTTGACTGAGTTGGCTGAACCAAACCATGGGACTAATGTGACGTTTTTACTATCTGATCTTCATACTGTTAGTGTTTACTCCTTTTGACAGAGATGACCAAAATGACCGAATTAGTATGTCTGAAAACTAGTCATAGTAATGCAGATACATTTAATCTTGTGGATAAACGATTGGTTGCATTATTCTTCACCTGTCTTTCATTTGGTATGTTTTCCGCCTTTAAGTTTTTTTTGTATTGTACCGTTCTTCACATATGGCGTAGGGTTCCACATCACTATGCTAGCTCCTGTGTTATGTATTTCGCTACTGTCGAATCTTTTGAGATTGAGATAGTAACTTGTCAAAGCTGTTCTAGTTAATTGCAACCTTGTCTTATGCATGTCGATAAGCCTTTTTGAAGTGGTGATTATTTCTGTCTTATTATATTTTAATCTACTTTCTGGATGTCAACATCCAATTTCGACATATGCTTGATTTCATAGCATTCCATGTAATAAATACTTTTCGCTTCATCTGCGTTCTTAAGAACTTCATGTTCAGGCAGTTTTCAGAATCTGTTTTGTTCTGAATTGTAGGTAAGATTTTTTATTGAAACCTTTTTCGTCATCTAAAATTATCTTGTGTTTTCAATTACTTAATTTTACAGTTTAAAGGAGGATTATGACTTACCTCCACATCTCAACGACCTCAGTTTTCCCTTTGAATCATTCAGCAACAGTGATAATCTGTGGTCATGTGAACTTATTCAGTCATCCACTGATCAACCTGTTTTTAAAGTGAGTTTCGTAACAATAGATTGTAAAACCCAAGTTTTGATTTGGTACCATTAGAAATAGTGATAAATTGCGTAATTCATACTCATATCGTCAAAGTCAAGAGAGGCTGACCGAAGACAACTTTTGTGCCAACTGTCAACGTCCGGTTGCACTCGATTATACGGATAGTTCAATTATAGGAGTGCCTAGTAGATACTTGGTTTTAGTGTGACCTACCTTTTAGTGCATTCTCGAACATAGCTTGGATTGCTGGTTGGCAAATGGAACAACTTCACCGAAAATTAGATATAAGTTGTAAAACATGCCATTATTTTCCATTATGGGTTGTTTAAGAAACTAAGTTAATGCTAAATGTTACTAGAGTAAAGGTATTTTCAGTAACTATCGTTTATATTTGCCTTCCTAAAGATGAGTATAGTATTTCATATTTGATGTGGCTCAGAATAATTTAAACTGATTACATGTAAAGGCGTATTTATGACGATGATATGAGTCCGTAACAGTTCTTTGGAAACCTAATATTTTGTTATTACTGATAAACGACCAAAAGTGTGATATTCCTACATGGTGTTATGATGTTATAACATCTACTGTATTATCCATTATTATGCCTACAATATTAAAAATTTCTAAACCTACTAATTTGTGACTACTCTTTCAATATGAATACGACAATTCTAGATGCGGAGTGCATTCAAGAGTCTTTTAATTTGCAAACAGTTTATTCGTTGTATTTAACTTGGTTATGGTTATCTTTGAAACATGGGTCGTGTATGATGGAGGAATTGAATAAGGAATATCAGTTTTTTACTGAGATAATAAGGCAAGTTAAGGGAGTCCCGGACACCAATTAAACTATTCAGTGCAAATAGTACAACCGCCTATCCCTTTGTATAATTATTTCCAAAGTAGGATTATACTTTAAAAAGCTGGTGGTGACTAGGAATATATATAGTAGTTGTTCATCAACCAACTGATTGACTTGTATAAGTAGTTGTATACTTCCTGGGTTAATTAATATTTTTAGGTGACGGAGATTAGTGTCTGCCGGCCATTAGTGATGAAGCTCAGAACATAATGGGAAGCAAATGCTACTTAAACATGAAGTAACTAAAAGTTTGCGCAATAGTTGTGAGCAATAGCGAGCGGTGAAAGCTAAGACAATGGAAAAGATGGGGGTTGATAGGCAAGACATTTTTAGACTTATCAAAGAAAAACATTACGATTCTGGAGTTGGTGAGACTGCTCCTGAATGATCAGTCGGTCAGCCACAACGTAGAACCATACACACACATGCATCGGTCCAAGTTACCATACCGCATGCAAAATGTTGCTTCAGGATTGGGTTGCGTCGACACCCGAACTAGTGATAGGGAGTGAAGTAGTTCAGCGTGTCAACCGCTTCACTTATCTCGGAAGTATCATCAGCCGTTGTGGTTTGGTGTGTGACGAAATCTCAGTACGGATACAGAAGGCTCGACTAGCTTTTGCCAACTTGCGTCATTTGTGGCGTAGGCGAGATATCCGTTTATCAACCAAAGGACGGGCCTACTGCACAGCAATTCGTCCCGTCCTACTTTATGGCAGTGAAACATGGCCAGTAAGAGTAGAGGGTATTCGTAGGTTACTAGTATTTGATCATAGGTGTCTTCGACACATTGCTCGTATATCCTGTGACCACCGAGTAAGTAACTCAGTTGTTAGGAAACGGGTACTAGGTAATGATGGCAAATCAATTGACGAAGTAGGGAAACTTAATCAGTTGAGATGGCTGGGACATTTGTTGCGCATGCCCGACCACCGACTGCCACGATGTGCGATGTTTTATGGTGTAGGAATGGGTTGGAAGAAAGCTAGGGGCGGCCAGACCAAAACATGGCACAAATCCATGAAGTCACTGACAAGTGGACTGAGCCGTGTTAGTAGGTGTAGACTGTCTGGTTGGGATCCGTGAGACGATAGCAACCGATGATTATAGACCTTGAATGACATTGCTCAAAATCGTTTGCGATTGCGCAGGTGTATCAACTATTTGGATTCTCCCTAATTCTAATCTTCTTTGTGTCCGTTTTTTCTTTCAAAATTATTTTCATTTGATTATACTAATTGAATAACATCTTCAAACCCTAATGTTCCCGATTACTACTTATACTTTCACTACCTCTACCACTACGGGATTTGAATCGATAACTGAGTCTCTGTGCTAATGTGCTATGGCAACTTGAAATGATGTACGTACGTACGAAGTTCCACGTTGTTACTGACTGACTGACTGCCATACCGCATTAGCACAACAAGATAAATACCGGATTCATAGAAGTAGTCACATCAAAGGTAGTAGTATATAAAAGAAAGATTGTGTATAAGGATATAATACAGCAAAAAAGAATTAGTTCGTAGAAAGAAATACATGAAGCGATTTTAATCTCACAGTTTAAGGGAAGACAGAGAGTGTATACACCTACGCGATTGTGATCGATTCTGAACCATGTCACCCAGTTTCCAACCATTGATTACGATAGTCACACGGGCCCCAACTAAGTAGTCTGCATCTACCAACATTGCTTAGACTAGAAGTTAGTGACTTCAATGACTGATGGCACGTTTTGGTTTGGCCGCCCCCAATATTATTGTCACTATTTGTACTGCTCTAGGATTTCACCTTGCTATGTTAATAGGCTATGGGAACTTGAGCTGATGTACACATGCCCCAGATTTTGGACTGCATATGAATAACAGACTGGTAGTCGACCCATGTAGTTGATTTATTTTAGATTTGTTTCATGATTTCGAACACTATGTTCTACATAATACCTGAAAATATATTTGTATCATTCACTAAAGAAATTCAATTTCTTAAAACAAAGTTAGCACAAGGCTGATACAGAATTTAGTAATATGTGTAGTAAAAATTAATTGTTGGTACTCTAGGTGTGTAAACAAACAATGTTTGTACATTGTCTCGTCTCATGGCGATATTTTAGTTGACATATTAATTTTGTGCACGAATCGATTATTCCACCTCTTCAGCCCGTTACTTTGTATAAATAATTTTAAACGGCAGGTTTTTAAATTTTTGAAGCCTGTTGTAGACGTCTACTTTCCGTCGTCATAATAAAATGTCTTGCCATGTAACTTATCATACATATTTTCCTTCTTCGAACCAAGTCCATATTAGTGAATTGATTTTACGACTGTTTCTCACTATACCTGGTCATTTAATTTAGGTATCGATTCTTATATATATATATATATATATATATATATATATATATATATATATATATATATATATATATATATTACAAAATGGTTTGATAGTTTTCTCTCATCTAGCCACTTCCGTGGAATATATAATGGTTTTACTGCACACTAATCTTACATGTTGGTAATAATAACTTCTTTGTTGATAATCTTAATAATTTTAGTTCCTAAATTCTGACTTTTACGTTTTCTGAGGTGTCTGTTCACAAGATATGCTTATTTATTTAACGGAATTCGGTCGATAAAGAAAATACTAGACGGAAAGCGAATGAATACCCTGAGAAATTGAACTTTCCCATGAACCGTTTTGGTAATTAAACACTGTGGATCATAGTTTTGTCGCAAGACTGTATTTCGTTTAGGAATACGTTCTATCAAGTTCTTTAGCTGGTTTAATACTATTCATCATTCATAAATATCCAGTTTACATTTTACAATACCCAACTTTTCCTACATCTAAATTTGCAGCGTTTTTAATTTCAGAAGTCATTATTATTTAATGTTAAAAGTTAGTTGTCTAGTGAGATCTAACTGTGAATTCTTTAAATCAGTGTAACCTATTTTGTCTCACTAAGTTTTTCATTTTATACTTTGACTGTATTTTATTCATCTCGTCATTATTTTAGATTGGTTCTTCTACCAAGTTAATCTTGGTCCAAGCTGAAGCTCCACCTAATTTTTCAGTTGGGTTTAGAAGCTCTGAGATTTCCAAGTTGATACCAAAAGGCAATTACACGAATAGTTACTTGTTTGGTTTAGATACAGTTAGAGATGTGATTCTTGGCTATCTCAGAAACTTCCTATTAACATGTGTTCATGGAAATGAAACTGTTTTTTCTTCCAATATAACGCCTGGGATTATCCTTTATGGACTTCCTGGCTGTGGAAAACGTACATTTCTTGACGATATTGCCAATGACCAAATCCACTCAGTTTCAACAAATGGGGTAAATTTCCTTTCTATTACATGTTGAATCTATTTTCTTAATACCAATTAAGTCAATTATATATATTCCTATCATTTGTATGATATTGTCATTTTTTTTCTTGTAGTCCTCGTATGAAAAGCCAGTATTCGTCACACTTACATCTAACTTGGTCACCGAGTTAACTAATAAATCTCATCATAATGGCTATCGCTGGCTGATGAACATGATTGGACAATTAGATGTCAGTAACAGAAACTGTATTCCTGTAGTTATTTTATGGCCTAACATCGACAAGTGGATCGATAATGATGAGAATTTAGATACTAATACTCATTCTACAGCTGATACGGATGTTGAATCAAAAATGTTTCCCAAAATTTTAGAAAGGTTTATCGAGTCGATCCAATTGGTTACACAGAGTTTGGTTCACAATCAAAAGTCAACATGTCGATTTTGCATCCTAGCAACAGCCACTACGATTGACAAAGTTTTTAGTGTTCATGAATGCAGGGAACTATTTTATAGACGTTTGTTAATATCACTTCCCGATGCAAGCAAACGTTATCAGATATTGTACCACAATATCCAAGCATGTTTGAGTCATGGGACTAATTTCATGTCTAGTAGTGAATCTCCTCACGGTTCCATTGTGAATATCCAGTCATGCGAGATAACAGATGAAAATGAAAGTCTTATTCACGTTGCGGCTCGATTACATGGTTATACGCCCAAGTAAGTAGACTTATTTAGAACTAGTGATTTGAACTACACACAGTTCGTTCTGGTTTAGTAACCCGATTATTTTATTACGTTTAGTCGCTAATCGATCAGTGCTGCTTCAACTCTAGCGCTTATTGCGACAACAACGCCAACAAAACCAGACAAAATGACATAGGGTCCCCGGATAAACGCATGTAAAACAAGCTTTTCAAAGCGATAGATGGAGAGCGAATTTGTACTTCTTCTCTAGAGTCTTGAATACGGATCTCGAATAGACAAGACGTCGATATTAAGACTTTCTAAAGACATAGCCAACCCTATCTGTTGTCCGGTCTACACTGGTGTGCGAACGTTGAAGGAAGCCAGTTTGAATGGTATGAGTGGTTTCAGAAAGACTTTCAGCATTCCTATTTGGTGGTAGTATTCAACTTTCGACTAGTCAGTGATTCGAGATCGTTTAGGCAAAACAGGGTTTCCACCATAGGCAAGCTGCTGTGTAAGTTGGAAAATAAGTATACACAGAGTGATAATAGAAGACAGTAAATAAGTGACGCAATATATAAAAAAATGAAAATGAAAATAAATTTTATCTAGTGGATATGAGTTGTCTGAATTTTAATTGGAGCGAGAACAGTATTTCCGGTAATTGTTGTCATTTCTTTTTATTTGTGCGTGGGTTGTGATACTGCTCGGGCGTCCAAACCGAAGCAGGTGTTTTTATTAGGAGCCACACCCTGAGCATTTCATATAAAGGTCTAATCCACAAGGCAGTTGAGCATCGTAAAGAGATGCAGTCCCATGGTAGCCGGCGACCAATGACTGGTTCATACGCCATTTGTCCCCTCAGGATGCTGGAGTCCATGTGCACTGTTGGTCTGGAATCAGGGTTTTCCCACTCCCCTAAGTGAACCCTCCGTACCCACCAACTTGGTTATACCGCTGGACATTCTCTTTTCACCTTCTCATTGTCGTAAACAACACCGCCACAAGAAGGCAGTGAGTAGGACTTCCCTAACAGTGTCTAAATATACGTCTCCATGTGAGAGTATTTCGAGAGGAAGAGCTGACTCTCCCCACTCGGCCGTACCAGGTAGGCAGCCAGTTATAAACTGTCTGGAACCTAACACTGGAACTCATCAATCCAGATTATCACAATTCGTATCAGTTCAACAAGTAGAAATAATATCATTAGTGACTGTAAAAACTATTCTTGAGGGATGTAACGCGAAAATAACGAAGTCACTAAGTAAGATACATAGAAGAATATAAGATAAAAGGAAAAATACAGAATGAATATACAAGAACTAGCAACTGATTTAAACCTTGTCACTCAACGTCTCCACTTGTCGAGATTATGCTTATCCTGTAGACTCCAACCAGGAACTCTACGTCGCCAACATTAATCAATTTATAAACTGGAGTGAATATGTGTTATGTTTTGGTTAAACCATTCTCAGAATTCTGCTAACTTTATGAGTGATTGGTGACTGATCATATACACAAATGAAATTTTTATCCTAGTGTCGCCACTTTCTTCTTGTTTTGTCTTGTTTTCTTTATTTGGTTATTCTCAATAAACACATAAAAGAAATAGACTAATGTTGTTCGTCAAATGACTAGCTCTATCATTACTCTACATAACGTATTTAGTAGGTTATCTTTCTGGGGCTTCATAGTTTTCTTGACATATTCAGGAAGTTTTTATCCTTATTAGATGAACTAATTCATTCGGAAACTGTATTTCTATAAAATCTCTATGTTAACACTACAACATATTTTCCATGATTTTATAATTTACACTGATTAAGTCATTTGGTAATAGTCGTAGTTTGTAATAATCATCTTTTTGCTTTGATGCTAATTGTGTCCTAAATTTAATATAATTTATGAAACGCATTTTGGAGTCGTAAATACTTTCTTTATCATTTGGTGTTTTGAGTTGGGATGGTTCATAAAGTTCGACTTTTCCGGACATTTAATTTTACTTATTGATTCTGTCGTTTTTTAAAGGGATTTGGTTCGCTTGGTTCATGTAAGCTACGCAACCTTCCTATCCAAACAGAACGACAGTTCAAAGGACTTTCCCAGAACTAGAGACTTTAATCAATCATTGAATTCGTTCTGTGAAATTTTGATAAATGAATCTTTTTCATATTTGCCGATAAATCTTTCTCAACATATAACCTCGGTGGAACCGTTAAGGTGGACTGATATCGGTGGATATCGTGAACTGAAACTCATATTTAAAACTATGATACAGGATCGTCTGGTTAGTGCTGCAAAACCCAATAGCGTAGATGCACAAGCAGACGCTGCTCTGCGTCTTCGTGTACCTCGTGGGATATTACTTCATGGTCCTCCAGGCAAGTTATTTTCCATTTGTGGGTTTTTTTATTTACATTTTCTGAAATTTTACTTGTTTAACTGAATCATCTAAATCTCACAACAGCCATGGAATTAAAGTGCTTTATAGTTAACTGAAACCAGAAAAATGTGGAATACGATCTTATTCAGTATTTTAGATAAAAGATAACTGTTAAAAACATGTCGGTAGATAAACTCGTGTTAATTAGAAATTGTTAATCGCAGTGTACAGTTATTTCATTCTATGAATTACAAAAGCCTACAATTAGTTTTATTTGTAAATACTCAAGAATAACACTGTAGTTATTTACACATATCCGTAATAAATTTGTTACTGAAACCACTACGTATTAGGCTTGTTCATTTCGCTATTATTCGAAGTATTCAGCAAAACATAAGTATATAATTCGGTTCAGTGCATGTTAGTGTTCTGTAAACTAGTGTTTCTTATGCGGATGCCATATTGAACCGTCAAGTCCCAGATTATTATTAGGAAGGAGTTTATAGTAATTGAATAGTTAAGTTCATGAGTCAATTAAAGCTACATCACCTTGGAAAACCTGGAAGCACTGGCCGGCCGTTTCCTCCTATTGTAGGACTCAGCGGCACGCATCTGCGATCCCACTCCGTGAGATTCAAACCTAGAACCTATCAGTCTCGCTCTCTAGCTCTTAACCACTAGACCACTGAGCCGGCATCTAACGGTGTTAATGTCTAATTTCAGCCGATCCACGAAATTGCGCCACCATAACAGATCCGGTTGAACTCTACTGGTCACTGCCTCTCACTAGAACTCCAGGAAATGCCAGTCACTAGTGAGCACATGATGATTATTATATTTACTATATGCTGTTTACTTTCAATTTTCATGTTGCTGTGTTATGTTTGGTGTTGGTAAGTTTTGTTTGCCAACCATCTCCGCAAACTTAAATTTTATTCTGTATTCCCAATATTCGAAACCCTGTTGCCGGCTGAACCAGTTGATAGATACAGACAAAATCAGACTATCGGAAGTTTTAATGTAGGTGATTAAATGGTCATCAAGTCATACTTTGGAAAAAGTCGTTCAAAACCTGTAGTCTTTGAAAATAGAATAGGAAATGTTTTGTACAAATTGTGCAGGACGTTTGGAACGTGGCTTAGACACGTCAATCGAATCCACGGAGAAAAAAGACGTTGAATATGGTAGATAGACGAGTGAATCTTACACCGGAGATAATTACAGATACTCCAATGACAGGTATTTTGAAGGACATTCATGGTCGCTGGACACCAAGGAGGTCAAAACGTCGCCGGGAACCAGTCTTCAAGCTTCAAGTAGATCCGAAGGAGAAGTCCTATTTTTAGAAGGAAGGTGTTGAGAAGACCCAGAAAACTCATCGAAAAAGGCCCTAAGGGGCCCCAAAAGCACTGGGAATCATTTTATTCAACCATCATCGAGTCGAAGTTTCTCAGAACTATCTAGAAGGTGCAGAGTCGTGTGTCACATTTCTAATTGGACGATTACCCATCCTGCTTCTATGTTTGGAAGGGTTCCAGAAACCCAAAGTCATCTGAAATGCTATAAATACCCTAGATTTTCTTTACATAAACTAACCATGGAGTAAAGCGTTTTTTCTATATTTCGCGTCTTTTCTCGTGTAGAGCTAGGCTGGGTTTATTAGAAGAGCTTAAGAAACAGGTTCAAGCGTTCAGTCGGAAGATTTATTAGTAACTATACGCTTTTTGATAACTTATCTAAAAAGATTGGAAAGTGTTATTCATATGGCATTGATATAGCACATTATTTTAAATGATTAAACATTTTGTCACGTAATATAGAACTTTTTTAAACTAATGTATTAGATTGTACATTATTCACACAATGTTTTCATTTCTGCTGAGATTTCTATCTTTTGTGCTTAGGTTGTTCCAAAACTATGTTTGTGCGAGCATTGGCTACTGAATGTCAACTCCCACTAATCGCAATTCAGGCATCTAGGATATTTGGTCGTTATGTTGGTGACAGTGAACGTAATATGCGAAGAATTCTTGTACATGCTCGTGCTTCTGCTCCTGCTATTTTATTTATTGATGAAATTGATTTGTTACTTCCTTCCCGAAATTCAGGGTTTGTGATATTTATCTACATAGTATTGCTATAGTCCATCTAACTTCTTTCTTGATGAATTAATTTTTATCTCGAACACTAATATCTAAATCTATACATGTAGTCATTGAGTTGTATCATTTTATTTATAGTGATGCGTAATTCTAAGTGGCATGAAGTCTTCAAGCTTATCAAAATAAGATGTAAGATTCTTTTTCGAATTGTCACTTGATACAGGGCATTTAAAACCTACCTTACCCCATTTCTTTCTGATGGTGGAGTAGCGTCTTATCAACTTTCACAATTTAGGTCGGGCTTAATACCTAGTATGCATACTATCTGTAAATAGATGCTAGTGTCGTTAATTTTTTTAACTTGTGTATCATCTTTCTGAATTGTTGTTAAGGTATAAACTAGTACATTTGTATTGGTTTTCTGGTAACTGGCGAGTCCCAAATAGGACAAGATGTGCTCCCTGAATTCCAATGCTTGCCATCGTCCAACTCTACATATAAACACAGTTTCACAAAATTGAGTGTTTGGTTTACATAAGTCATCATATATTAATTATGTGAGTGAAAGTCTCGGAAGTTAAATGATCCCGTTATTTCTCCTGGGAGTTTTTTCGGACATGCAATAGCTAAAATAGTTTGAATCAGGCGCTCAAGAGGAAAGTTACCTCATCCGTTTCAAACTTCAAACATTTTATAAATTTGATTTATATCTAATCATACATCTTATCTTTTTCTGAATATTTTATTCTAATATCTTTTGAAACTCGTTATTTAGAGAAACAAGTGCAAGTGAACATGTCTTAGGTGAAGTTCTAATGGCTATGGACGGAGTTGAAGGTCAAAATGGACAAGTAATTCTCGTAGCAGCAACTAACAGAATGGATAATTTAGATTCAGTGAGTAATTATTGTTTGATCTATCCTTTTAAAAACAACTTTCATAACTAGCGGATATGATTTGAATGACCATTAAAAACAAGCGAGTAGTAATCGACCGTTTTGTCTTAGGCTGAAATTCCTCAGCTAAATGCGCTTACTCCACACAGGACTGAACTCACCTAAGGACATTCAGGTTTCGTGTCCCACCAAACATTTATTAATTTAGCAGAGATCCATTGTTCGTCGTTCTTAATGAAAGTCGACTAGCAATATTCCCCCTACTTTTAATTGTACTATAGTCAGAAAGTAATTTATTATGAAAATTACATTTGGGACTTAGGATAATGTTGGAAATGCTAGATCCACAGAAGTCACTTGGTAAATTTCCCAATTTTGTAATTTTATTTTGGGAAATTGAATTTCTCATTTTTCTTGCTAAAAATTCCCACTTTTAGCTTCAGTTGTATTTCCCACTCAGAAAAACCTTAAATGTCATTCTTTTGTTTCCTCTTTTAGTTTGCTATTTTGTGACGTTTGTCAAGGACACTTTTGTACTGTATATATAAGCATAAGTTGTGTGCTTGTTCATTCGTGCTTTCGATTACTTGTGTAATACACATTTCCCCGGCTGAATCTGGTTTTCTCCCTCTAGTTAGCAGGGATGGGGTGCAGTGGAATAGTTTAGCTATTCCTGTTGTTGTGTTGCTGACTTTCGTTCCGTTCTCCGGCTTCAGGTGATATCGTAACCTCTTTAAACGTAGCAGATAATTATCAAAATGTCCTAGTTAGATTTTAAAGGGCATTTTGTTATTGCTGACTTCCATTGTCTGGGTAAGTGAAACTTGTCACATCTGATTGGGACCTGCAACATTAAGAGGGATAATTTTAGTTGGATTAATAATCAAGATGTCTAGGGCAAAAGTGAGCAAACAATTGTTGCCCATTTCCTACATTATACATAATGACTTTCTCAAGCTTATAAAACAAGTCTCAGTTAATGAAAAGATGTTTGAGAAGACAAACGTTAAAAAGATGCCTAATATCTCATTTCTCATGAAAAGCTATTTATAAGCCTCAAAAACTGATTTAACGTCTACATCAACCCCATTCAAAGAAACGTGTCACATTTAAACAGTATAGGAGTACATGCAAAGAGTAAATAGGTGTAATCACGTGGTATCTGCTATGAATGTTAGCCTTGTGATATCAAGTATTGTGTAAATTTAATCGTGATACATAATGGTATAGAAATGTCGAATTGATTGACAAAATAGTCTCCTGAGATGGTTAGAATGTATTTGACACATCCTCAGTCATCACTCTTCAATACGCATTACTGTCTGAAACGGGAGTTAGGAATGGTAAAAAAACATTATATGTCCATTACAAGTCATGAAGCAATCGGCAAATATTGAACAGTCGTGCTGGGGAATGTAGAACTTTTTTGGGCTTTGGAATACGTGTAATATATATAGTTGGAGTTTGGTTAAAAATTAACTCATTCATCTTGTACCTGGGTATAAGCGACACTAAATATAAGAGCTAATGATGCTATCAGTTTGCCTAAACTGAAGTAGGTGGACGGGGTTTCGGACCAGGTTCTTGGTGGCTGGAAGCTAAACGCCATAACCTCTATGTCCACGGCTCTACGTTATTCAAACCAGTTGCTATGGCGCATGGATATTCACCTTTTTTCCAAAGTTTGAGTTCCATGTCATTGTATACCGTTCACTTCAATTGATATCATTACATCGATTCCAATACATTATCTCTTGATCAATTCCTCTTTCGCTGGACATAAGTAAGTCGTGGCCAACTGAATCGAATTATGCTTAAATCAAATTCTGTGATTTATTTTCGACATTCGTACATATTTTCATATCTGTTTGCAAAAAGACTTACAATTATTCTTTGTTGATTGCCTTCGTCTTACTTTTTATGCTTTTCTCCCAGGCATTAAGTCGCGCTGGTCGTTTTGATTTAGTCATTGAAGTATCACCACCCGATGCAGAAGCTCGGACAGATATTCTACGTTTAGAATTATCAAAACGTGCACTAAAAGATAACTTATTACTAAATTCTAAATGGTTAAATTTATTCGCTACAAATCAATTGAATAATTATACAGGAGCAGAAGTTGTCCAAGTAGTTCAACAAGCTGCTCAAATTGCTCGTCAAGATAATTCTAATCAAATATCTAAAAAGCATCTTCTACAAGCTCAAATTCTTTTGCCTCCTCGTTCACTATTAAATTATTTCTCTCAAAGAAAGATAATAAACAACCAGGTGACTATGTCGACCAATACTAATTTGTTATTAATTCGTCGTAAAATTTTAATTTTTCCAGTTTTAATTCTATGTATTGCTATTACTTTTCAAATGGTTTATATTAACAATATATCTAAAGTTATATGAAAAGATATACTTTATTTCTGAAGATATTCATAGTGTTTGATAAACTCAGTTGTTCTTTTTTCCTGTGATTATACGAGTGTGTCATGTTCTCCATTTTTTTAATATTTAGAATATATATGTACATTTTTATTATAAAACAATGACACTAAGAGATCTCTGCCATATATTCCTATTATGTACTACAAATACAAGAAAATAACTTGTTCGTTCTCTTCATTCTCCAAACTTTTATCTGTATGATTTGCTTACGATCAACTTATTTTGAACTTAATCCTTTAGAAAGTGTATGTACATATCAATGAATTAGCTACGTACAAGCATATCTTCATTTTAGAAAGCAATTGTATTTTTCTTTTTGTTTATGAATTCTAAGTACCTAAACATTCCGCTGAAAGTGGATGTGCTAGAAGAAAGATGTTTAATAGAATATACTCATAAGTTGACTCACAACTTTCTCACACGAGTAGAGTAAACGGTCATATACTCCAGTTAGTGTTTAAGCCACCAGTTACTGGTAAAAAGAGTTTTTCGTGCTACCGTGTACCAAAAATGATGTTGTATGAAAGTAGGATCATATGAAATGCGCACAATTACGGGATAGCT
This sequence comes from Schistosoma spindalis, assembly GCA_946903255.1. NCBI lineage: Eukaryota > Metazoa > Platyhelminthes > Trematoda > Strigeidida > Schistosomatidae > Schistosoma > Schistosoma spindalis. The sequence continues at coordinate 25,860,483 of OX336424.1, forward strand.
GTTTTACTGGACATTGCCGGGATTAGGTATACGGGAAACTCAAATCATGCTACAGCATGGTATTTAGTTCAATCCACAATCAGTAGACGTATCGATATTTAATTCATTAACGTACATGATAGTGGTGAATCAGTTCTCTTTTTCAGAGGTCATCCTAATAAAACCAATGAGAATGGAAAGACTAATATATGACAGAGTTTGTGCGGATTGTCCACCACAATTCATGTCATCGAAGGGAACTGAGACACCTGAAGTAAAGTCACTCCTTTCCGGATGACGGGTTGGTAATTCCGTTCAGTTCACATAACACATCACCAAAATATCCTCCTGCTGAACTACAGATCCATTTTATTTCAATCATTTTGTTATTTACTCTAAAAGCTCTTAAAACTAGATTTCGAAACAATCCATATAATTGCTATGAGATGTAACTTATTTACTAAGTACAAGTTTATGTACTAAACTTTTGGCCACATAAATAGTTTGGTGATTAGTGATACTACCCAACTATTGAACTGCAGTTTGTCAAACTACCTAAGAGATGGGCGTTGAACTCTCTGAACACAAAGTCCCATCTTCAGTTTATACTCCACGATTTCCTTTAGTAAATATAAATGAATAATTTATGTTTACTGCATAAAATTTCAACGTTATTAATTAGTTCACCAATAAATAGAAATTTCTTTCCTGAAATTTTAAATTACATATTATTTATTTATGGAAACGAAATAAGTAGTTTATTACCTCAAGTTATTTATTGTAAATTTATATGAATATGAATTCAGCAAACAGTTAGAATGCAGTATAGTTTTTCAGAAACAACTGATAAGAAGTTAAGCTTTTATTGTCTTATTATTGTTATTATCATTGTCGTAGAACCGAATAATCTCCAATTAAGTTTTTTATTCTCTCAATGTGCTTTTGATTGTATATCCCGATTCTATCCCTAATGAGAATATTGAATTGAATATTTTGTTTCAAGTGAGTTTGTTGTTTGTCCAATAACCGTTGGTGAGTCCATATCCCATAAATTCACAAAATGTTTGTCATAACTCTTACTAATGCTACTTTTATTATCAGTAGTATTGTAAAGGTTCATTGTAACTGTTGGTATTTCATGCAGTGCAGGATTAATTTTATTACGACAAGTAGTAAATCCAAGTTGTTGCGGTTGGTGTAATGAATAAGATAAATCTTTTAATGCGTAACAGTCTGGCGCTAATGACGTTGCGATTGATGAAGATATATTTACACCATATAAACTATTGCTTACATCTAAATAAATAAACAAATAGATTATATTTTCATTCAATGAAGTCTGTTAGTAAATTTGAATCTAGCGAGTAAAAAAGAAAATTTAGGTAATAAACTGAATTGACATCGTACAGATTTGATTTTATATTACGTATATCTTAAAAGTACAACGGTCGATTGATAAAGTGGCTTTCAGCTTTTTTCTACGAAATTATTGAGTCTCACTTTGAGTTAAACAAAATCGTGGAATGGCTCATTACTATAGTTCTTAAAATGTCTAAAATTCTTACGAAAATTATTTTATCATCATAGAGTGAAAACGGAAGTGTGAATCAAGTCAAATGTACCTCATAATTCAGTAAGCCATTAATGAGACTGAGCAAAGATCAGATCAAATTGACTTAAGTTGAAAATGGAGACCATGAAATACTAACTTCAAGATTTAATGTTATCGGACTCGTTATGATATTATGAATGGACTCTGCCGAGTAATCTCACACCAAAACATATAAGCTGTTCGGTATCATTCGACTCTCACTAGTCCTGTTACTGTTAATCAAAAATTATTTTCAGCTTATGCATGGTCCTCAAAACGTTCATCTTAATATACATAGCTAATACATACCGATGGTTTAAGTGAGACTAAAATTGAAAAGCAATTAGTATGATATAAGCCCGGTTAGTTAACATTTATTCTGTTTGTCTATAAATTGTTAAAGTTTTTTCACTTGCGCCATTTGGTTTTCACTAGTTCGAAGTATACGGTTTGATTAAATGTTTAGAATAGTTTTATTTTTAAGCGAAAGGTGCTGGGTTGGAGCCTTGAGATTCGGGTATATCCACTTGACAAGTTCCAGTTAGAACGAAACACCAATCATACATTCCGCTGCTAGCCACTATTGGACTAATAAAAGAGGGACTAGGATAATCATTGTAATTGTATATTACTTTTCGACAGCTCTTGATCGCTAATGTAAGATAACTTCATCTCTTGTTGGATACACTGTTCGAATTGCAACTTATGTAACACCTAGCACGAGGTTAACAGAACGCCCTAGAAAATGACGCCTGTATACAAGAAGCATGCACTTGGCATTATCACATAGTATTAGTTGATAGTGTGATACAAGTAGCATATCTCATTTCATTAGGTCTCAAATTTTTCAAATATTCTTCCAAATTAGTAAATGTCAGTGTTCCCATTGAGATTTCATTTCGAATGCCAAAAAGTTATCCATTGAATTGGCTCTAGATTTATTGAATTTCCTTCAGTCAGGAAAATAAGTTACTGTCAGTAACTTTCAATAAATGTAGCTTTACGTCAAGTGTTATAAACTCTTAACTAATAATTAGTGATTTATATTATTTTATCAGTTTCAGTAATTCAAGTTTATTGTCTGAACAATTAGATGATATTTTTTTCTGTGAATTATTCACGCAAATTTCCAAACTTAAACTTTTCCGATAGCGATTTTTCTATGAAATGAGTATGCTAGCATGCATATGATTTGTGCTCCAATCGTAGTTTACACAACCCTTCAATGATGAATAGTCGACATATTTCAGTCGTTTATTGGTCAGTTACCCTTTCAATCATAAACCCTTCTAACGGTTTACACAATTCATACAGTAGGAAAATGTTTATATATATATATATATATATATATATATATATATATATATCACGTTGAAGCTCTAAATTAGTATAATACGTAATCACTTGCTACGACATATTTACATTTCATGTTCACCTATGTAAATTTGTTAATAGAAAATTGGCTCATAAAAAACCTTCATTATCAGATACATTTATTACGTTTCTTTGACTATCATACCTGCATGTGTAATTATTTTACCATCTTTATCATCTATTTGCCAAGATTCATTTTTATTTAATGAACTGGAATTCAATACACGTTCTCGTTTGATCCTCAGCATTTGTTTTGTTCCTTTAGTGATTGAAGATGTTTTTATATTCGATTTAGATTGTTGATATATGCTGTTTTTTCGTAATTGATGTGTTTGATAATATATTGCTATAAATATTAATGTGTTGAGTAAAAACAATATTGATCCCATTAATATAATCCAGATTAAAGTTGAATGAGAATAAGATAACTGCCCTGAAGTAGTTAATGATTGTGAATAAGATTGAATCACTGTGTCAGTTTCATCAATTGATTGTGATTTGTCTGATAAATTGGAATTCATTATTAATTCATTCTTTTCAAATGGTACTTCTGTTATTATATTTGAATTCTGGTCAATATCCTATGGTGATTGAAAAGAACAAAACAACAAAAATAATACTCGTGAAACAAATTTAAAATGATTCAAAGAAAAATATACAAATAAAAGAGTCATAATGTTGAAATATTTGTTTTTTTTATATTTTTCTGGTGTATTTGTTTAAATTATTCATAAAACATGGATATAAATCTGTCATATCCTACATAAATATATTAACTATAGTTATTTGAAAGTAATCAATAGTTTCATTAAAATTGGAATGTTAATCAGCACAAAACGTAGGTTCATGGGTTTCCTGTTGCTTAGCTACAGTTATCCAAAACTATACAAAGTCTATTTTGACGTCAAATCATATAGACTAATGGTTAGATTTTAGCTTGATAGATAGAAATAAATTGACATTAAGGAAAAGGTGAACGTGAGATTAAATACTATACAGTGATCATTAAGTGTGATCAAATAAAAGAAAATCAGTATCTGTCATATTATTGTGCCCTCCATAGTTTATGTATTTTTAATACAATGTACTATTAACTCAAAGAGAGCTGATGATATACTTAAAGATATTTTTAAAAATGAGATTATATCATGAAAATATCTTGTTTAGTTCGATGAATTATGAGTAATTTATATGCACTTTACCAAATGTTTGTTTCTCATCAATGACTAAATCCAACAAACCATACTTTGGAATGTTAAACCATAGGTATGAAAATACATGAACAATCAAATCTGGGCCATTTTGGGACAATTGATGGTCATTTTGCGAATTGAGTATTTACTATATGGTTGTTAGATTTTATTAACAAGTTCTGTAATTTCGTGTCAAATACAATTGATACCTTTCAGATAATTTGATTATACATAATTACTTATCTGGATATTTATATAAGTATTAACAGACTAAATTAGGCGAATAAGAACATAAAACACAACAAGGGCAATCAGGAAATGTATCGTTAAAATACATGAACATTTTGTATATAAAATCACGGTATTTACAAGGTAAATTTAAACTGTATTTAAATGTTCATATGATTATTCACAGTAGCATGTAATAAAAACTACTTAAACTTAATAATAAAATAATGTAACGTACATTTTCTTTGTATAATGGTAGTTGACTGAAATTCCCAGAATATGATACATTTGAAATGACACTATGTTTTGTTTCATGGAATCTCTTATTCTCCACAAGATTCAACAAATTTTCTACATTGTGGTTATAGTTTCGAGATAGCTTTGAATTAGTTTTCATTTTGTCGACTTCTTCATTTAACCAATCTGTTTCTCTTAACTGAAGAAAATAAAAGTATTTATTGAACAATGTTTGTTGATAAGGGTGTTTTTCAATATTATCTTCATTCCTATTGAATATACTGAACCCTTTCGTTTTTCTATCCATCAATGTTAAACGTGGAAATAGTGTAGACCATAATTTATGTTTATCAGTTTCATAGAGTTGTTTCATTGTGAAATGTTCATTTTCTTTATTTCCCCATAAATTACGTATATGGTCTTTGGTTTGATGAAAAGATTGTTTACTTCTTGATTCATCACCTATTTGAAAATAATAACGTCAATAAAGTACCAATTATAATAATCTGAGTTGCATATTTAGCATCATTAATTACATGTATTAATATTCATATTACGATAGAGGTAATAGTTTATTGTTAAGCTCATGCCTCTTAAGCGAATATTTCTTAATACTCAAAGATAGCTAAATTTTATTGATGGATTTATTGAATATGGCTTTCGGTTAAAGTCATCCATTATATCCAAAGTAATCAATACAACAAAAGCTTGTATAAAATGGTTTGACACGAATTATCTGCGAATTATTTGTGGCTCAGTGAAATGCAGTATACTATTATAGTTGGGACTCATTAATTAAAATAAGATTCTAGATATTTACTGTGAATATATAATGAATCCCTTTAAAATTTTTATCTTGATTTTCCGATGTCTCACTAACTATTTGACTGTGTGATTACATCTTCATTGTGCGGTTAACTCAGTCTAATTTAGTAGGCTCAGTTTATAGTTACCAAATCATATGACTTCTACTCACTGATCAGTGACAAAATCAATTCTCAACTACTCTTGACTTTATTATTTATGCTCAACTGTTTTTGTACTTTCAAATTATCTTTTGAACTCTTCCAATGCAAAGTTTATCAACTGGAATTTACGTGTATTTATGCCAGATAGTACTATAGTTTCAATAGTTGAAATCATGAGTCAATTGAAGCTAGACCACCATGGAAAACCTGGAAGCACTGGACGGTCGTTTCGTCCTATTATGGGACTACTCATGATTTCAACTATTGAGATTACCAATTCTCCACAAAACCCCTTCTAGTACTATAGTTCTCATAGAATAAATAATATATGCCTATGAAATCCATTTCATAATAAATAGACACTTTTGTTTCCGTAAAAGCCTTGGGAAATTCAGTTTATCGTTGTTATAATAATGGTCAGAGATTTAGTCGATTATCTGAAGTATTATATTCAAGAGATATCCTATTGATTCCAGGTATTATCTGATGCCAATCGGTTTTATGTTGTGTGGTATATAATTGATTTTTATAATACTATTGTTTGCAAAGGGTGTATTGGATTGAATCGAATAATACATTTGTTAGTGTATGAGAAGTTTCTCAGTCTTTTACATCTAGTGATGAAGTATTAGTGTGTATGTGCAACAAATCAGTTTCATTAGCAGTTATTAATCAAAGACATTGTTTTTTTATATTATCGATCTTCAGTATTTTATGTTACTTTAATCTTTGAATCATTCCTGTTACAAACAAAACAGTTATCGTAATGCAACCATAAATCCTGGAAAGTATATATATATATATATATATATATATATATATATATATAATTCAATTTAATTGCTGTCTATTATTCAATACTATGCAAAAACGAATACATTTTCATACTAAATGCACTTATGATAAGAGTGTTTAGACAAGTGTTCAGTTCTTTATGGTTTTCACTGATGTTAACTAAAAAATTCAACCATCTCCATAAAACTCTGTAGCTTGCACGCTTTGATGGATTTTCGACTTGGAATTTCATAAACATATACAGATTATATTAATTTATTTCTTACCAACATGTAAATAAAGTCTGGAATCATAAGTGTATTCTGGCCAATAAACTGGTATTTTTTTAGTTTGATGTCGCATAAATTCTTTGTTTGGGTCACTATATAACAAATCAGAAAAAAATTGTGAAGCGTGACTAACTTTAAATATGATTAAATTACACTTGGGAATACTTAATGATCTGAAACCCTTTATGATCATGTAGTATACGAGCATATAATCTACCTAACAAATTCGTAATCAGTTTTATAATTACGAGTTGAAATTAATGGTAAGATATGATCGCCCATTTTTTTAGTAAATAAGTTTTCTTAGAAAAACAGAATATCAGTTTACATTTGCTATTAAAGCAAACTTTTGTTGAAATGTTTCGTGTGTGGAGTGTACTGTAATTGGTTTGTATATCGAATAAAAGCGTGAAATTGATAAACTGGATAGATGAAGGTAACATAAGATAAAGGAAATGGTTTGATTTAAAAATATATTGAATGAAAATATCAATGTATATTATATAGTCTGTGCCGAGTCATATCACTTCGATGAAGTTATTGTTTTTAACCATATTGTATGCTAAGAATTGTTGGGAAATTACAGATTTTAATAGAAATTCACATAAAGTGATAGATATCATACTTTAGTTTCAACCCATGTAAAGAGATTCTATCATATACAAAACACGAGCAGGAAAGGCAGAAATAATTATGATAAATATAGCTTTTAATCACGACTGTTCAGTACTTTTGTCTTGTTTCTTCAGAAATGATGATACAGAGTAACTCTTTTCGTTGGTTAAAGCCCTAATTCGAGTAAAGTGTAATTAAGTTTTATCTGTATTGATCGTATCAATGAGTATGTAAAAACCATAATGTTTTTGTATAAATTTGTTTGAAATGAAACTTAAATTAATTTTTCATACAAATGACAGGGAGGCACAGGAAAACTAATAAAATAGGTAGCATAAACCAGATCTTTGATTTCCAGCATTCAGAATACAAGTATACTAGATATAATACATCGTCACGTAAAAAATATGATCCAGTGTTTCTGGAGAAAGATATGTCCAAGGTGAACCCTTCCCATCAATCAAGAAAATGACCTCATATACTGTTATATTTAACCAATGATACTCAAGCGGTTATATAACATTTTAATTCGATTATTCCAAAATAACACTACAATGAGTATGAATTACTTACTACAAATTTTCAGAGAATTTCTAAACCGACATCATTAGTCGAATTTCAGTATGCTTACAACCATATCGTTAAACATAGATGGTAAGAAAACCCTGGAACTTTTGAACACTTAATAAATTAAGATAGGAATTTTGGAATTATGTTTATCGTATATCAACGAATAGATCGTGCAGACGAACTGATTTATATCGATGGCTACTTTGATAATAGGAACCGTGTAATGCATTTAAAAATCTGCTCTTTTCTTTGACTATCAGATTGTTTGAAGCTCATATATTACTGACTGTTATCTATCTCTTTCAATGTTTAAAGTAAACTTTTTATAAGTACTTACTGAGTCGTCAGTCCACTTTTTCTTGTAGTTCTAGTTTCTTTTAGGTTTTTATAAGTATGATATTTTTACTAATTGTGCAATAGCATATTTTTCGACTCAACAGACTTTTAAAATCAGCAGGATAACACAAGTTTTTTCTCATTTAAAACCATTTAATTTCACTAAGTCTATGTACGAGTATACTCACATGAATATGGGAAATTAAGTAGTTTATTGCTGTTTCTAGATATAACGACAGGCTAATTAGGGTTTATTATAATACTCTTCTTAATCGTTGTACTAAGATTTCTGTAGACAATATCACTATTTAAATGTAGTTCCCAAAATGTTGCTTTCATCATAGTCTCTGTCATCTACCTTATCTTTTTATCTCATTTATGTATTTTTCTGATAAATTTGTTTATGTATCCTCTCCTTTAATCTTTAAGTACTATGAAATTGTAATCTACGTAGTGACACTAAAATGCTCCCTGGTTGACTAAGCCCTCAGTTGATTAATTCCTTAGTTTTTTCTTCAAAAATGTCTGCAAGAAGTTGATCTAGTGGAGATTCCATAGTTACACCATCTTATCCGCTAGCGTCCTAATTAATGAACTGAAAATACACATTCAATATGAACCTGATACATGGCTCCTTTATTGTAATACTTTGCTCTATAAGTTCATTGAAAATGAAATCCATTATATCTAGTAAACGAATACTGGAATGTTACTTCCTTTCCTTCATTTTCACAGAATATCGTACCAAATAAAATAAAGAATATCTTGAAAGCATAATAAGTACTACACTATACATAAGTTCATTCACTACACACTTTACCCGTTATGCATAAAATTTGCCAAATAATTCATTAAATTGACAGAAACTTTTTTATCCATATCTGTATATTCATTAGAGAATGGTTCTAATTGATTTGGACTAATAAATGGTGCACCAAAGAGATACGGTAAGTCATCAGCAAAACCAATTTTTCCCATTTGTAATTGTTTTCTAGTAGCATTTCTATGCTTTGTTATTTGTTGACTTGTTTTGTAATTAAAGAATAATGCATAAGTTGACTTCTTTTGTTTACCATAATTGTTAATTTGTTCATCCGAACCAGTTATTGTTGGTGCACCAGTTGTGAATAATAATGTAGGCAATGATGATGACAAGGAAGGATTTTGCATTCCGTTGGCAATTCCTTGACCTGTGTGGAAATCACTATGCATTTTCAGTGTTTGTAAAATTGGTACAAGGTATAATCCATCCGATAATACGTCTAAAATTTTCTGTAGTTTGGTTATGAAGCATAAAATAAGATGTGGAAAAATTAGTCTGAAATGAATTTAGAAAACTGACTAAAAGTATATATTTAAAGAAAATTTCAGATAACCGAATCCACTAGTCGTTTATCTTCAAGCATTGTATATGCCTAGCTACCGTCATAGGGAACGAATCTCTATTGATGCCTTGTGCAACATTCAAGAATGGAATATCAAGACGATATCAATTCACAGTAGTTGAACAAGAGCAGAGAAAGCCAAAGTATGAACCGAATACACAGAAGCAAAAAAGAGGGTGAAGAAGAGCATCAGGCTGTCAAGCAGAAATACGTGGAAGACCTAACAACGACAGCGGAAAAAGCTGCAACCGAAGGAAATACGAGACAGCTATATAACATAACGAAGAAACTGGCAGGGAAATATAGTAAACCGGAGAGACCAGTCAAGGACATGGAAGGCAAGCCAATCACTGAGATTCAAGAACAGAGAAATAGGTGGGCAGAATACTCTGAAGAACACTTGAATAGACCAGCCCCAGTGAACAGACCGGACATCGAAATAACAGTGGCATCACACGATTATCGGTACTTGGAAACGTTTCCAACAGTGTGTTGTTGAACAGGATAAAAGATTCAGTAGAAGTCCAGCTTCGAGATCGATAGACCGGATTACGTAAGGATGAGTTATGCACTAACTAAATTGCGATAATACGAGTCATCGTTGAACAATCAATTAAATGGATTTCGTCACTATGAATCAACTTCCTTGACTATGAGAACGTGTTAGATAGCGTGAACAAGAGGACTTTGTGCTATCTTCTTCAACACTATGGTGTACCTGGGAAAATGTCCAACATCATCAGGAATTAATACGATGGAATACACTGAACAGTCCTGCATAGAGGACAGTTGAAAAGTGCAGTCCAATAGGGGTCTAATATCAGACAAGACTGTATACGGCTACCTTTCGTTTTTTGTTCAGTTGTTGTCCGAATTAACAATAGACAGATTGCATGCAACTTGACGATTCGGATCTCACAAATGACCTATCTCTTCTGCCCAATACACATGAACAAATGAAGGTGGAGACAAACAATGTAGCGGTAGTCTCTGCATCAGTAGACCTCAACATACACAAGAGAAAAAGCAATATCCTCAAGTACAACACGGAGAGCACCAAATCAATCACGCTGCAGGTGGACAGGAGATATACTGAGGAAATCAACAAACCGCATGATAGGACAAGGCTAACTTAGAATCCTGAAGGGAAAATGAAAAGAGGCAAATCAAAGAATATATTGCACAGGGAATGGAAAGCAGAAATCAAAAGAATGAATAACACCTAGCAACAACTGGAAAGAAGAGTACGTGGCTTAGATCGTTGGGGAATCGTGGTAAGTAAGTAAGCTATCGTCTACACTCAAAAATGATGCCGGCTAACATTGAGGGAGAATTTTTAGGAGTCTCACAAAGAATAAGTATTCAATAAAATCGATTGTTTACTCACGCTGTATAAAAATATCTAAAATTTATGACTGTGTTCCTCGAGTTGTCTGAAATCAATGGTTGGAAACATCATGTGGAATAAAGTTAAACAGTTTGCAGTGTCCGAAATGTTATTATCCTTCATTTTTTGATGATGCTCGAATTTTTTATGATATATTATACTTTTAATATAATAGGTGTAATTCGCTTATTCTTTCAGATGATGTTTTCTATGTTTAATTTTTGCACATTCAGTTATGTAATTACCCTGACTACTTTTCTCTTGGACCTGTTTGTTTTCTTGAATGTTTATACAGAGGTAAAGTTGATGCTGAAACAGATTGGAAAAATATACGTCCACTTTAGATCCTTCGTTGTCCATAAATAGCTGATTTTTATGTTTCCATTCATTTATTGGGAAATAATGAACTAATCTTTGGGATCTACTATTGAAATTGTTTTCAACTTTTATGAACGGATTTGCTTACTTAAAATGAAATTACTATTAGTACAAAAACTTTACATTATTTTTCTTTTGGATTCCTCAATTAATCAAAGTAACCCATAGTGTCATTGAATAAGAAAAAAAGAATTCAGCGAAGAAAATTTCATTTTCGACGAAATCATTTACTTAGCTTATACAAGTTTTCTTGATTATTATTCAGTTTATCATTATGAACTTGGCTGTTTGTCGCTTTTCTTTATCTGTCAATTGGACTATTAAATGACCCACAACGTATGTTCCTCTTTACCCCTTGATTAGTACGTTAACCGCATTTGTTATTTAATCTCAAATCCATTTTTGTGATACAGTCGTATCTATCCTTCTATAGACATACATTTGTGGTGGTCGATGTTCGATATATTCCTTAGACTCCGTATACAGTTCGTCTCGGTAACCGTCACCAAATAACGCTCCAACGGTATATTAACCAGAAGGCGAATACGAAGTGTTAATTACGTTTATTAAGGGACCACACACAGATATCCAAAATTACAGATGCCGAGCATACATATTCATTCAAGGATAACAATAATAAAGGTACATACATTTGCAACAGTAATAAGGATACAATAAGTTATTATAGTGCAGGTGACTTTGTCCGTTTAATAAGTTAATAAAAGGGCTTAACCGAATTAGGTGAGAGCAAACTCAATTGAACGTGAGTTGCTATACATTTTCCATATAACTATATATACGAATGTACAGCTTGAGTAAATGATTTCGTTAAAAAGAAAATTTTCTTCGCTGAATTCTCTCCTCAATTGGTAATAATAACTCACAACAACCTCATTCGGTTGGTACATTTGACACTACTTGAATAAAATGACGACGATTACGTCGCTATCCATTTAGATATATCTCGTGTAATTATCTCTAATATTCCGAGTTCAATCACTGTTGTGATTTGCTTGAGTGTTAACATAAAAAAACACAAGAACAGAAGTAGACCTTATTGACTTACAATGGCAGATCAATTTACATCATAAATAATGAACATCTTGTGACCTTTATTAACTGTACTTTTATTATCAAACACTTACCCAATGACAATCAACCTCCTTAAATTGTTTTTCTGAATTCCCAATATATTCATCATACTTATTATCATTAAAATGAAATATATCAGAATTACAATAAGTATATTCAATAATTTCTTTGATTACATCTTGATTATAAGGATACATTTCATTTACCAATTTTCGTACTAATAAACTATAAGGCATTTTATGTATATTATTATGTGAATAATATAAATTAGATGCTGGTGCTTCAGTCCATCCAATCAATAAATCTGTATTCATAAACAAACTTTTCTCTATACTATGAGTTTCTAATATTCGATTATTCAATTCATTAGATTTACTAAAAAATTGTGAATATTTTCTATCATACCACTGTTGTTGTTGTTGTTGTGTTGTTGTTGTTGTTGTTGTTTACGATAATCCTGATCATATTGTCTTTGTTTAATTGAACTACTATCGATTAAATAACTTGGAAATAAATTTTTCGATAATACAGGTCCTAAATATGTTATTATAAAGGATTGAGTTAATTTCTCTTGTAAATTTATTAAAAAATCAATAGTGGAATTTTTTAATGTCATAAATAAATATTTTAATAATTTTAAAGTTATATTAGTATTGGTTTTATTAACAATATTGTTTGTAATCAATAAATCAATATTATGTAATGAATCATTATATGCTTCTAATGAATTCAATTGGTTAGTTTGTGAAAAAAGTGATTTTTTTCTGTTTAAATAATCAATATTATCATGTTGATCATGATTATTTTTATTTAATAAAAATGTATTATTTTTTAAGTTTTGTTTTGTTATGTTTAAATATTTTAATAATTTAATTAAAATTGATGATGTTTGATGTGATGTTGACCATGGTGCAAAACCGGATCCATTTAATAGTATAATACGTTTGATTCCAGTTCTAGTTGTACCTAAATAATATATATGAATAATTATTTTTGCTGTAATTTTAAATACAAACTTAACTAAATACTTATAAATAGTTAATGTTTTTATATAAAAATTTCAATTTTTATTTTTAATATTTATGTGTTATAACTTGTGACCTCTGTGCCCTGTTTATTGTATAACGTAACGATACCGCCAATTAGAGATCAGTGAATTATCGATCGGACCAGTGACGCATAAAACCTGTACGAGCAGTCTAAAGTCCTGATTTCCGCCTAGTCCAGCCAGTTAAGTCCAGAACACCAATCTCACCCTCTGCAATATGAATCATTTATTTCAAGCATACTGGGTTTATATACCAACTAGACAGACCACATCGTATCATAAAATAGGAAACAGCATTTGTACAAGAATTAGCCAAATGTGTCAGTTAATGAGGGAGGCGGTAATTAATAGACAGGGCATAACTCAAGAATGGTAAATCGTATAATAATAGTTCATAGGTCAAAATAAAGCTCACAATAAGATGGATATGAATATGAGCAGTTTAGATACCTAACAATTATACGATAATAAATATACGCATGGTATTGGTTCATAAATGAATCTCAAAAGTTAACATCCATTATTCTTATCGGGACATAACATCATGTCTCTTAGCTTTTTAGTGGTTCTATAGTTCAATAAAACATATAGTCGAATTGTTTTTATCACTGGTAATTAGTTTTGTAAATTCTATTTTTAACAAAATTATTTTATTTAAATATTCCTTGAGTTCATTCACAATATCAACTATTCGAATATTCAAATAGATTTACGCCTATACCTAATTTAAAGGTCAAACATTTTAGTTATCTAACATTGAAAACCAGAGTATGTTAAATAGAAAGAATGTATTTGTATAATCTTAGTGAATGAATTTGAAGTAAATTTAACTTTTGGCTTGGAGCAGTTTGCTAAGCGAAACTTTGGATTTACTTCAAATTTATTTGCTGAGATTCTACAAATTCATTTTTCTTTCTCAATGTGTCATATCAACTTGGCGCCCAAATACTGTAAAACTGTTTGTTCAAATTTAGACGGAAGTTCCTATAAAAAGTATATTGTATATAAAACCAATCTGTCTTGTAGCTTTACTGTATTTGATGTTACTGTTTATATTGTTTCTAAGCCAATATGTTTAAGGAATTTCACTTCATTAATAGTCTTCAATTAACACTTTTATAACATTTTATCCATGTCTACTGTTGAATTTACTTCGCTTAACCCGCCCTCCATCTCATAATTTGTTGTATGTAGTTTAAGTATACGTTGTTGGTCATTATTGAAAATACTCTTTTAGTAAGGGAGAACATAGGTGAGAATAACCGATTATATTTAGCACACAATTATAGAGTTACTTTGTAAGATGGAAGCGAAGTCCGACTCACACGTCCGCATCGTCCCTCATGAATAGTGGGACGAATGACTCATGAACTAACGTGAGCGGTAATACGGGTGGTGGAGATCGGGTTAATCACCCACTCTTACCGATACCGATCAATCGATTGCGAAACCCACAGAGAAACATGGCACAATTACATTTAGAATGGAAAACGATAAAAAGTTTTCGAAAGTGGTCCATGTATCATATGAGGTTGCTCGTCGTTGGGCAAACTCCGAAGAATTGCAGAAACAACTATCCTAACCCCGGTAGTTGTACCGCGCTTGGATGTGGCCTGTTTCTTTCCAGAAGAGCCTAATAGGCTTCACCAACTTGTTTGGCTGGAAGGGAGGGGTTGTAAGATGGAAAAACTATACTCTAATCCTTAATTTTCAAAATGTTCATGAATTGTCTCAGACTTCATTGTCCATGCATTTCCATACCGATTACATTCTATTCCCGTTCTTCCCTTCTTGATCTTCTCAATCTTCTACTGCCAGACATTATATTCCTGATTCGCGTTATATACTATTTATATCACTTTAAATAGCACACACCACACTATTACTCTTCAATTTTGAGTAAATCAAAAAATAATTTAAATATAATTAATAAATAATTTATAAAATTACCTTGAGACATTTTTGATAAAGAAAATAAATGTATTAAAGCAGCTCCATGACCATAACCAATTAATGTGATTTCATTTGAATTACCATTGAAACTATCAATATTTGTTTTAATCCACATAATAGCAGCATGTAAATCATAAAGTGCATAATTTCCACTGATACCATGATTGTTTGTGAAAAGAAAACCTTTTTTTAAAAAAATAAAATAAATTGGATTAAATACAATAAATTACTGAGGAAAGTTTTAATTCACATTTACTCACTTTTGTTTCATATTTGGTTAGATGATTATTAAATTCTCTTCAACTTATAATGAAAAAACTTTTCCTATTTATATCACTACAATTATAGAATTGATTATGATTTTCATAGAATTGTATAGAAGTTTTACTGAACCAAGTAAATAGAAATTTGTCATTACATAACACTTCTATATTGTGAGTATTTAGTCCATTTTGCTCAACTTTAACATAAAATCATAATTGAAATTGGTATCTTTTATTCATGGTAGATTGTATTGGAGTGAAGTTTTCACTTTTAGGCTAATTCATTGTACACGACCAAACTTATAATGTTGAGTGGTTATTGACTTTTAGGACACTATCAAACAAATACCATAAGGTGATAAATGACATTATTAATTTCAATAAGTATTGATATTAAACATCACATTAGAAAATGAGAAATCAATTCATTGGAGTTCGCTCTTTTCATTTTACCATAATGATTATAATGATGATAAAAATTTTACTCAACCACTTAACCATCAGGTAGAATAAATAAAAGCATTATAACATTGTTTCTATTAAAGAACTTGATAATAACGTTGTCGCTCAAAAAAACACCATAGTAACAGACAGTTCAGAACGCTGCGAAAATGTTTACTGGAAAATCCCTTTGAATAACTTAGAATTGTTTATTTGTACACTCAGAAAATCAGTTTTTGTACAAGAATTATACATTATTAATGTTCTGCCAAGAGACTATTGAAAATCTTTATAGGCGATTCAGCTTACAAATGAATGCTATAAACTCGTGATACATATGTGGTATGTGCTACTTACGCCGACAGTTATCAGTAGTATGTAACGTCAATCAAAAATGGTATGCCTGACAGTAGAATGTTGAGAAGATCGAAGATGAGATAGCGAGATTAAAAAGTGATTTGTATGGAAATGAAGGAACAATAAAGTCCGAAATAATTGATAAATATTTTACAAATGAAGTATTTACTGTATGGTTCTCAGATTTTATTAAAAGATTCTGTAATTTTGTATTCACATACACTAATGTTCTCGTTCACGACACATATACAACGTTAATAATGTTCCAATAAGAGCTTGAATTAATGAAATTTGTTTACTTATATATTAAATGATACATTTAACTAATTAATAAACATTAGCAAGAATATAAATTTTCAAAGCTGAAACAATATTTATAAATATTTTCCTTTCTCTTTTGTTTTCATTCATTAATGGAAACAATTGCATAGAGCGTTGTAAAATGATGTAACTGATTGACATTTATCTAGAAGTTTCTGGATCTTTTTTCTAAAGTATCAAATCAACTGAATATCACATGTAAATTTGTTTAAAACACACTGAAAATAAAACATAACAAGAATATATTTTATTAATAGAAATTTGAACTTACCTAATAACCCTAATCGATAATTTAATGTAATACCAATTGTATCACTATAACTAGCCAATACTGACAGATCATATGCATTACCACTTCCATATTCATATGATTCACCGTGAACAAATAAAAATATTGGTCGCTTATAGGGTTTTCGTGTTTTGTCTATTAAGATTTTTTTTTATAATTTCAGAAGGGGTTTTGTGGATAAATGAAAAATAATTAAATTTATTTTTGCGTATTAATCAAGAATAATAACTTTAAAAATCAAAATACTATGAAAATAAATGATTCGTTTAGTTTCAAAAGTTTATCTGACGGATTCATCATCAATATATTTGATCAAACAATTCAGTCTTTTTGTAGTAGCAGATAACTTTTAAAAAAACAATGATCATTTCACTGACTATACAATTTTTTGTTTAGATCTATTCAATTAATAATGATACCTGATCCATATTTATTGTTTCAACCTTTAGAAAATATGTAATTATTTTCAAAAAACTTAATTTCTTACAAGATTTATCACCGTATGGAACTCAAAACGACTTTCAATCAATATCAGTCAGAATCTTCAATACGAACGTCAAGGCAGTTATACTGTACGGAGCTGAAACGCGTAGGACGACTACAACCAACATCAGGATGGTGAAAGTATTTATAAATAGTTGTCTACGCAAGATACTCAACATCCATTGGCCGGATACTATCACTAACAACCTACTGTGGATTAAAACAAACCAGCTTCCAGCTGAAGAGAAAATTAGGAAAAGACGATGGAAATGGATAGGACATACATTGAGAAAATCGTCAAACCTTAACTTGGAATCCTGAAGGAAAGCAGAAAAGAGGAAGGATGAATAAGAACTGGAAAGAGTTGAAAGGAGAATGCTGGTAAGCGACCTATGCTCCTTCACGAGGAGTAACAGGCGTATGTAAGTAAGTGAGTAAGTTCATATGTGATAATGTTTTATATTGTTTCCTAAGTCAAATTATTATTTGTTTTATATAAGAAAATGTATTTGTATATCTTAAATTTATATATTCCGACATCAAAATATCATTTGTAAAATTGAAAAAATATCAGTCTCAACAAATACAAAACTTCAAAAATGAAAGATTGGCGCCAGACAATAAGGACTTCTGACTTTATATCTGATTTAATCTAACTTTCAAGATTAAAAATTTGATATTCAGATTCTAAATACACCTTATTATATATATCAATTCGATATCTGAATATTTTTGTGTAAAATGTAAATGTAAACTCGGTACAAACCGATAGAATAATTAACAATAAAAGAGTCCACTTTTTAAACTGGGGTTTTGGTCAATTTTTTTTCTCTTTTTTTTTAGCTTAAAATACAGACACTTTCCGGTAAATTATTGAATGTGTCTATATGACTGAAATCTATTTTATAAAACATAAGAAAGTTTGGATATTGAACTAATAAAAAAACTGATACGTTACTCTTATGAAATCTTTAACAATATAATCAAGATATATGAATCTTAATGACAGAAGAAAATCTTTAGATCATGCCTTATTACTTAATGGATAGTTGTATAATGTAAGAATCACATAGGTGAAAATAAAAAATAAATGATTTATAGTTGAGCGGTATTTTATATGTACCGTTAAGTTAATGACTTTAAAAAAGAGAATACTCTTTCAGAACATAATATTAAGTAGAATTTCGAAATCGACTATATTTTCGGTGAACAACATAATTCCAAATTCACTTGGTATTATTTGTTTGCATCTTTCCATTGATGTTTAGGACTGAAATTGGTCAGTCTCCTATTGGCATATGTGCATCCTGTGTGGATTGCCTCGATATTGCCTTAATTCACAAGCTTTTATAAGCATAGATGGATAGTGGCTAGCAGTGGAATCCAGGACGCGCCTTTCATCCTGTTTGGGACTCGTCAGCTGGATGCACCTGCATCTCAGAGTTGATGTTCGTTTGAAACTAAACTAACATTCATTTAATAAGGCATAAATGCATCCTTGAATATACTAATGATATCCTTAAGAATCAATCTGGAGTCATTAAGTTCTACAATTTGTTGGAAATAAGAAATTACAACTTGGTCCAAAACAGCTATTCGTTACTTTATATTCTTTCATTTAATGATTATATAACTGGGTAATCAGTTTGTGATAAAAATAACCTCCAAAATATAAATAAATTTCGCACTAAACTAACCATTTTTGGAATTGAACATTTAACATAAGAAAGAATTTTATTTTAAATAAATAATGAATACATTATTAGGACATAACAATTGAAGAAAATGTGTATAAATTTATATTTATTCTAATAATTATTCATTTGTGATAAACAAAAGAAGGATATTTGAGCAAACAATTGTTTTCAATAGCTTCATCATTAAACTCTACAGTTATAAGTAATTACTTATATCGTAATTACCTTGACAACACTCCCCTTTATTACATAATATATTCACACAACAATATTATTATTGTTATTATTTCAATTGATAAGATGAAATTCTCCTACTACGCATTTTATGCACACAATTTTTTTCATTTTCATTTTTGCTATAATACTATTCTACTGATTATGACTGGACACTACTCCAAATCATTCTGACCTTTATTAAATGATCTTTCTAACAGATGCAAACGTTTACCATTTTTAATATATAACATTGTCAAATTCATTAATACATACCTTATTTTGGCTTTTGTAAAATATCATAATCATGGACTCATAACTGTAGAGCCTGATGATAAAGTTATTGAAAAGAATTGTTTGCTCAAATTTTCTTCATTTTTGAATATTCTATGGGGATTTTTAAACTGATAAACAAAAGAATTACATATCTGTAATAACATTTCATCCACCCTTCTTATTTTGTATTAACTGTTAATTTTTTTCCGTCTTATTTTAAATAACACGCTGGTTTCAAAAATAAATTTCCTTAAACAAAATGCTTAAAAGATGGATAAAAATGGACATTTATCAACGATTTGTTCTATTCAATATACAACAATATACATATATACTGTCATCTTTTGAAGAAAAAATAGTATTTAAAAACCATGATTTAATATTCTGGTTTATTTATCTATGAATTAAGATCAACCTTTTTTTAATATATGTGGTAAACTTTTTTTGTTAGCTTAATTTACCAGGATATTTTAATAGAAGCTCAAGTGTGACCTTGAAAACACAAACCTTCATATCAAATGAACGATCCTCAGTATGAATGAAAAACAACTTAATTTTCTAATTTTGTTTGCTTTCTTTGATGAGGTTTGTTTATCACGAGGTTGACTTGTAGGTTATATTTCGTACTATATATGAAATGTAAAACAATTAGTCCCTTTGATAAATTTCGATAATGCAGTGAGAAGACGAAGATTATCAGAATTATGTGATATATTTGTGCAATACATTTCGAACAATCTGATCACACAAGTATATGTATGGTCAGATTGTTCGAAATGTATTGCGAATATATATGTAAAGTAAAATAACAACTTTTTTCTTTACTTTTTGATTATCCATAAATTGTAGGGATGTTTTATCAGATGCAACAGTTAGTAATATAATGTTTCTAATATAAGGATATAAATATTGACGATCTGTTGATATGAAACAGGTTTTTATAACTTCACTCGTGTAGAAGATTCTCCTATATCCAAGATCAGTTTCATATGCATTGTATAAAACCAAAATTATTTGATAAATTAGTTACTTTGAATTAATCCATTTATCCTACTATCATCAATTCATAAATATGTTAACCTTTGTAAGTGACATGTACAAGATTTTCTATATTTATTGACCAGAATAAAATATTTAACTTAGAGGTGTAGGATATCTAAATTTAGTTGTCAAGTAATTGAAATAAATTAAAATATGATAAAAAAGAAAATGTAAGTTAATTTTTCTCAATAAATAAATCAATTAAAATAAATACTCACGTTGTTGCGGTACATAAATATTTAATGTTAAACAATCTTCATCTTGATCTCTTAAAAATGGTAATAAACGAATCAATCGATCTTTCACTTGTTTTGGTATATTCTTATCTTCTAGATGAATATGCATTAATGGTTGTGGACATACTGGTGGAAGTATACTATGTGAATAAACACCCATTGGTGATTCATAGAAAAATGATGCAACTGAATGACTGAAACGGTGTAATGCAGGCATTTTCATATTGTCATGATTATTATTATATTTAAAATTATCACTATGATTCATAATAGTAGCCATTCTAGATAATTGGTTATTATTATTATTATTATTATTATGCTGAACACCTAATGATGCATATCTTACACCATAATAAGCAATTACTGGATTTAAACTAGACAATGGTAGATGCAATTTCATACCAGTTAAACGTTTTCCATCAATTAAAGTAATAATATTACGATCATTATTATTAACATTATCATCATTATGATCAATATTGATACCATTATTCATAGTTTCTTGTTTTTTTAATGTAATCTTTTGACTATTACTGTTTTTTTCATTATTAATCAATTTACTATTATTTATTGAAATTGTATTGAATGTGAATTTTATAATTAAATTTTGTATAAGTATAAATAAAATAAATAACATACTCATGTTTATTTGTTGTTGTCGTTGCTGTTGAAATATAGTACTGAATTTATATAATACAAATTAATTATATCCAATTAAACAAAATTTATTAGATTATAAACATTGAAGGGTATCAGTGAAACGAATTCAAGAAAAAAAAATGGTAAACATAATAAGTTTCTAACATTTTAATTAATAATTTATTTGTTCAAATAAAATTAATGAATTCTGATTGGTGAATATGAAAAATCATTATAAAATTTTATAGGGAAACAAAAAACAATTTTTTTTTAAATAGAAAAAAAGACAGTCTATCATAAAGATTAGATTTTAGAATAATTGAAATTTTTCATTGAATTCAATAGATTAAAGTTAACTTTCATTAAGAAATAATGTTACCAAAAGTGAGTTTTATGAATATTATAATGATTTTTATAGTTGAGTTCATAAGACAATTGAAGCTAGACCACCATAGAAAACCTGAAATTACTGGATGATCGTATTTGTCCTACTTTGGGACTCCTCAGCAGTACACATCCACGATCCCGGCTAATGAGATTTGAACCCAGGATCTATCAGTCGTTTTAATCACTAGACCACTGAACTAGCATCTAATGGTGTTAATGTTTAACTTCAACTAATCTGAAGAATTATTGCAAAATTGGAAATACTATTCAATTTGATATTTTTTCTCTAGTTTTTTTAGAATTATTCAGAGGTCTTCTGTTATAATTCTTATAAAAGGTCAAACTTAGGAACGGTAGGCCTCTTGATAGATACGACATTTTTTGACAGAAAAGATTTATAGCTGTAAAAAATTAAGCTTTTAACTCGCCTTTGAAATCTTTATAAATAAAGTAAATTTTGAGAAATAGTTTAAACATGCATTACAAAATAGAGAAAATGATTGTAAAATGAGAAAATTATCTCATATAGATATTTAGATCATAAAAGGTCATTTTTCAACCTGAATCTTTAAATTAAATCATCAGTTTAACTATATTCTATCGTTGGATTTTCCAACGTTATCTTACATTTATTCGATGTACATCATTTTTTAAATATTTCGGTTTTAACTCTGTCAAGGAACATAAAAGACTGTTTCTTTTTGTTTTCATGCATAGGCAGTTACAAGTGTGATTATAGCTGAGTTATGAATAGCTAGAATAACTCATTTGAAAAATTAGTCTCTTATTACGAAATATATCACAAACATATCGTTTAAAACAGTTAATCCCTTTTAAATAATTTTAAAAAATTTAATTTTGTCTTGTTGCTGTAATTTCAAACCACGTACTTAGTTATATGTTAAGCAATCATATATATTTGACCTAATTAAAATAGTCTATCGGAATAAATGTCTTCTTAGATGTAATATATATAAACTTGAACCCTGTATCAAAAATATTAATTTGGCTTAATTCATTATCTAACCTAAATGATTAAACAAGCCGAAACAACTGGTATTCTCAATATCATGTAATTAATAAACAGTTTATGCAATAACCAGTTACTCTTGTTATCCAGTGGTATATTTAATGTAAGACCTAATTCTTAAGCCAGAGTAATTTTAAAAAGGAAATGGCTTGACAACAAGATTGACTATGTATGAGAACGATTTCTTCACTAAGAGTTTTCATTTCTTCCTGGTGACGTAATAAATCGAAATAAATAAAATCTGACACAGTTAAACACATCATAAAAAATAAACTTGATTTTAGTGTTAACGAATATTTTGTATAAAGTTATTAATTTATTTTTTAAATAATTATCCTTTATATTATCCATGTTTAAGTTCAACAGTTTGTATTAAAATTGTTATACATTTGCTTTTAATGTAAATGAATACTACAGTGCTGCTTTATAATCATATCAAACCGACTGTGGATAGATAACCATGTATTATGAAATATATAATTATAATGATACTTATAAAGTCTTAAACAGTTAATGTTGTTTGTCTTTCAATTTATTTAATCTTTATCTTTTGTAATTAATTCGAACGTTAATATTAGTGTCTCGTCAGAGAAAAAATTCTCTGCCTATAGTCTTACTAATGTCCTAAATGTACAATCAATCTACAGGTGAATACTAACACACGAGTCTAATCAATTTCGAAAATATGTCAAAGTATAACTATCAAATATTTTAGATTTTCAGGTTTTGCATAGATAAACGTGATTATCGTTTCTTCATTACTCTGTAAAATAAGATCATTTGAATGATTGGATCAATAAACTCTGAGGATGAGATTACAATAATAACTGGTTTACATTTACTTCGTCATGCTGACTTTGAACCTTAAGTTATATAATAATGATGATTATAAAATTCAGATTCATTATAAATGCAAATACATATTTATTCGGGATTGAACAGTTTACTGGTAACGCCTTAGACTGTAAAATTGAATGTTATTAGTTCGAGTCACACAGGAACTAACAGTTCTCCTGAAGATGGTAAGCACACCATGCTGAAGAGTACAGATGGTCACGAAACACATGTTCAAGGTTTCTTATTGAAAACTTTTAACCACGTAGGCTATCGGCATATGTCGATCCACTTAGACCACTGGCGATATTGTAACATAGTAGATAGAATTCTAGCAGCATCAAAGGACTAGACAAGTATGACAACTGTAAATATTTAACATATTGACAAAATTAGAATTCAACTGAAAAAGACAATATGTCAATATAAAAATCAAACCTTATATTCCAGATAGAAGTGAAAAGAAAGCACGATGGTAGGTGTTTGATAAAGTGTAATTCAAGTTCTGGCCTTCAAATGTCCCTTTGACAATTTATTATTTGGTTATAAAAGTAATAACACCTTACCCGAATACTTGTTTCATTTTTTACTTGGTGCAATCCTTTGTCACAAAATTTACATTGGCTTTCGTTTTTTAGGAGATGAGCAAAGAAAAGGCTTAGTTAGGTGGATGTTGAAAGTCTCTGTCTTAAAATTCACAGTTTGATTTAAAATTTAGAGATATCATTTAGTGTTTAAACCTACAGTTCATTGGTTAGAAGTTCGATACTTCAATTGACCCAGACAAAAATATCTGGTAATCCCTGATTTTCAGTGCTTCCTCAGCTGTCATTAATCTGATACGAAATCTATCCTAAAATTGAGCTAATCTTCTTAAAACACCCAAATCAGACGGGAAGGAAAGTCAAAATTCGATTGATTTACTCTATGATTTTTGTTCAACATTACTTCCGTTTTGATTCAATGTGATGATTATTCGGTGTAGTAGTTATTTTCTCGTATCATATTTTATTCTGTATAACATACGGTATTCTTGTATTCAGTTGACATAAACTATGCTCAGTATTTGATTTGTTATAACTTGTATATGTAATTTTATCCTGATTATTAATCAGAATGGGTGTATAATCAATATATAAATGAGTGTACTTTTGACTAGGGTCGTCGTCGTCGTGTTTTGTGGCTAATAAATTTTCACTTAAACCAGTCTTGTTTTCTTACTTTCTCGACTTGGGAATAGCAGAAGTCCCTCGTTCCGAGTAGAAGTGATAAGTGTTTCCGACACAACAATCAGCGACGACCAGATATAAAAAGTGAGCATTCAATTGACAAGTTATAACAAATACAATTAGTAGATCAAACTACTCATTTGAATTTTACAATTTTGGAAATCGCGTAGCTAACCATACTAATAGCTCTTAGAAGTATTTTTAACATTCATCAGTAATCGGCTTTGAAAAATATTCCACACAATAATCCTTTTGGAAAACGTATTCCGAGTAGATATGTATATCAGTCATGTCAAATGCCACTCAAAATCAGGCTCGACATTTAAAGTACAAACTTTGAAAGTTGAGTACACCAGTATTTCCATTTAAAATATTCTACTTTTTATCAATAAATCTATGTTGGAGGTTTCCTTCAAATTGTTTCGAATAATTCTAGAAATATTCTATCCCTGTACCAAGCAACGAGTTATGTCTATTGATCTAGTTCAAATCTTCAAAATTAACTTATTGATTCTACTTGGTGAATCCAAGGCGTTAGTGATAAAAACTAACAATATTTGTTAATTAAGTTTAAATGCTCCGACATCATTTTTCAAACATTATCAAAAGAAATTAAGGGGATGTGGTGTTTAAATGAACCAATGATTCATTTGTACTTGTTGAATGCTTGATTTCGAATTTCAAATATAGTACATTCGTTAATGCTTGTGTAGTACTTCTTGATTTAATTGCGTTATTTCTGGGATTCTTAGTTCATACTATAATTCAAATACTTCTAATTATCATAGGGGATCATCCAATTTCTCTGATCAGACAGCTATATACCTTAGAATATGTGATTTGCATGTCATGTAAACATCAAACTGAAACCCAGTTACATTTAACAGATGAGTTCAAAGGAGTAATAAACGCGTGTCTTCGATTCTACAGTTAGACACAATTTAAATAAATCAAAACTTATGTTTTACAAGTTTGTATGGTACGCTATCTTGGAATCAGGAAAATAAAAACATATATCAAGCATACGCTAATGTATGAATATTCGTAATGTGATTAGAAGTTTGGTTCTCATTCCAAATTTGGTTGGTAAATACTACCAATGGAATTCATCCAGCAAATAGTATTTAATATATTAATTTATTGATCTCATGTGAATACATTTACTAATACATGGTTTCTCTTAATTACTTAAACTATTCCAGATGAATGAAAATGTTTATATGTACACACAAAAAAAAGATGATCATTACTGAATTTATTAACTTTTATTTAAATACGTTATCAATGATTAATGTAGTTAATTACATGATTATGACCTAAAACCCACACTTTTTTTCTAGAACATTGTTTATACCTAGTCAAGATGGTAAATTCCATTCCTTATAGATTTACAGGAAAGAAAAGTTATTTCTACTCTTTTTTTTTTTTGCTAAATCAAATTTAAACGAATAACTTATTATATTAAAATTGACTGTAAAATTTATTATTATCATTATTAACATTTCGTGTAATGACATTATTATACTGGAGTTTTGTTTATATTTAATTAATTTATATGACCCGGAGTTTCATTGTTTAAACATTCATAATATTCAAGTTTTTATTAAATGAATGATCATTTTGAATTAATAAAATAATAGAACTAATTGATAAGTAGCCTCTTTTGTAATATATTATTGGTAAGTTATATTTTAGTTATTCAATCAAGCGATAATATTATTTCACTACATCATAACATGTTTGTATTTATTTTAATTGAACTTCTTCAAATGACTGTTAATGAATTAATTTCGTGTTCAAATAATAAACATTGTTTCTTACCTATGATTTAAAATATTAGTCTTTTGGTTATTAAAGGAAGTTGAACTAATCATTTGTTAAATGAAAGTGTTTTTCCAGGTTAATTAACATCACGTAATTATCAAAATTGCTGGGAAGCCGTGGACCTAGTTTGTTTTAGTCGACACTCACCGTCAAGAGGTATCTACACTTTTCCTGAAACCTAACTTCATATGTCTGGGTTTGGATCCTACGAGAAATACTGGTTTCATCAAGATTGTGTATGCACCTCATTAATGAAAACTAACAAACACGGAGCTTAAATCTATCATGTAGATTATCTTCTAGAGCCTAGTGCACAGAGATCTTATGTCATTCAACTTAGTAGCCCTACTGCAACCTGATCGATAATATTTGATTATCTGTAGAAGACTATCAACTGATGTGGAGTTATGTTACATTACATGAATGAACAGGTTCATATGGAAACCAAAATGGAGTGGATATGGCTACGCCAATTTTACAGGTAGTAGTAAATTTATTTATGCACGCTTTAGAAACTAATACAATCATAAAATGTGCTTCCATATGAAATTTGGTTACGATATGTTGATATTCTTGTTATAAGATGAGAATAATTTCAAAAATGGACAAGGTAATACTATATAGGGTAGCATAAGAC
The DNA here is from genome assembly GCA_946903255.1 of Schistosoma spindalis. Lineage (NCBI taxonomy): Eukaryota > Metazoa > Platyhelminthes > Trematoda > Strigeidida > Schistosomatidae > Schistosoma > Schistosoma spindalis. The sequence continues at coordinate 25,888,078 of OX336424.1, forward strand.
TGCCTAAATAACCTGAATTTGTAAACTGTAAATTAAAATCCCCCGATTGGAGAGACAAAACAACAGTGCAAGCGTTAGCAAGATTACTAGTCATCAAACCCTCTTTCATGGTTGCTAGAAATTTAGTAAACGGTGATAATAAACTTGGTAATGAGACAGAAGACAAACAAACTGGATTACATTTGATCCTATTTACACTTCGGAAAAATAATTATCCTAAGAAATCCCATAAACATATTTAAAAAAATGGAAGATAACTGAATCAGAGCGTTTACTAAAAGGACGAAAAAACCACTGACCATCCCATATTGTCAATAAAATTCGAAATAAATATGATATAAAAGATTATTTTTGAGCTAGTGATAACATTAGATCAGCATTAGTGAAGTAAAGGATAAGGCACTAAAAGAAGAACAATAAAACTGTCTATCAAGTTAAGTGTTATGAGTGTAATTCAGTATATATAGGAGAAACATCTAGGCAGTGAGATGGTGAAGATTTGTAACTCAGGTAGATGATTTTGACCTGTCAACAAGAACCAATCAACATTAAGGTCTACAGGACAAGCTGTGAAACCATATGTTGAGAAATTTGAACACTTCATTTCCACCTGAAGTTCGTGCTGATGATGTTGTTCCGAAGAACGACGAAAGCTCTACGACAAAACCATCCATCTCAGACAACAAAACTCCATCACAATCTAAATAGTTCAATATCAGAGTGGGAGAACACAAATAATGTTTGTACCATGCTCCTACGTCCCCAGAGCTCAAGAAACCTGGTAAAAGTTTAGAAATAGTACTAAACTTAGAAGCAAAATCAAATTTGAACAAACAATAATTCTTTACGACGGTTTGGGTGCTGAATCAGAATAATATCAGTAGGAGACAGAATGTTAAATGTTGCTTAACAAATAGATACATGGAGTTTGATATCCACCTCGTCCATACTAACTGAAGCTTGATCCCGATAAAAACAGACGCTTATTCGGTTATTTTTGAATTTATCCATGATAAACCTCAATTTAACAAAATAGTTAAATATGTGACTGGACCGATTCTACAGATACTTCGGTGAGATTATTTTATTCACACTTACTATTAGTTTTACAATAAACAAAAACGATTAACATATCCTTAGTCATATCTGTTTTCTAATATCAACAGTATGCAGAAGCACATATACACTCAAGTACTTTTCATATCAAATGTTTTTTTTTGAAGTCACTACGCAAAACAAACGTGAACTTGATTGGATAAACTTTTGACTTTGTTTTAAAACTATATACATATCCTTTGATGTTGATTTCGATTATTTTCTTGTAGAAGTTCGAACCTGTTTGCCAAGTGAAAGGTTAGGACTATTTAATTTTCAATGACTGAGGCTATGTCAAATATACTCTTTAAATATGTCTACTATGTCCATGTTTTATAAAATTGTAACTGGTTGTTGTTTTAATAAAATCTCGTAAATAAAATGTTTCATAATGTAAGAGCATTATCTAAGAAATATTGATGAAGTCAAACTTCGTGTAAATATCCATAATGCCTTTAAATAGTGTATGAAATGTTGAATTCCATAAGCCACATTCCAAGATAAAATTATTTGTTCTTACATAAAACTAATCGTGTAGATTTTAAACTTAATATACAAACAAGTGCTACATAGCTTTCATATGAAGACTTTGAACGATTATTTTTGAGTTGGTGTATTTAGTTCAGTCCTTTTACATATAAAGACAATCATGGTTCTATCATATTGCTAATTTCCAAGACTAGATAATAACTATATTCAACAAATTAATATCAGATTTGGAAGGATTACTATTCAAGTGTAATTGCTTTACTTAGAATCGAGTTTTGTAGTAAAATTAAATTCATTAAATAATATTTGCTAATTGTTTATTATGAAACCGTGTCTCCTTTAGCAAAGATCTTTACAAATTCTTTTTAGACTGTATGGTGAGCACATAGAACTCATTTTTATTGATATCTCAAGTACAGATAATTATCGTTTAAGTAAACTTACACACATACACATAAATAAATATGAAGATATTTCATGACCGGAACGGATTAAATCTGGTCAGATTAAATCCTTATATATGCATATATAAGTTTATGTTAATCTTCGTACTTCTTCATATTCTCAAACAAACAACAACAACAACGAAAAACACCAAAATATCAAACTAACTATCCTTTAGGGAATAATGAATTAACAAAATGAGGAGATTAATTATTTCCCTTTCTGTCGTAAATCATTCATAAATATGATAAATTATAGTGTATTGTAATTTTACTGTAATAATTCAGTTATCATTTAACAAATTTTTCGAGTTAAATATTTTTTTTCAAAAAAAAAAAGACACAAATAACAGAAATATTGTTCGTAGCAAGTAGATTATATTGAAGAAAAAAAACAAACTTCAAATCAAGGAATTTTTATTTAACTAAACCTAGGGTTTAAAGTATTAAATTGTACATAAGGTAAATATTAAAATTGTATTAAAAGATTTCCATTTGATTAGTTGACAGATTTTAGTGTCTATTTAAAATTTTCTTTTAGAATAAGCTGGATTTTGGGTAATAAAAAATGGATATGACTAACAATGTTACGTAAACTGTAAATGCGGTTTAATGAACCAATAACAAGTATGATATTATATCCGTAGGGGTGTAGTGTGTGCTACTTATATCGACACAAGTAGTATATGATGTTAGTCGTGAACAGAATGTCTGGCAGCAGAGAGACAAGAGGATCGAATAGTAAAGAATGGAAACAGAATGCAATTTGTATGAAAATGCAAGAACAATGAAGTCTGAGTCATTTTGAGACAAGTCATGGACATTTTGCAAATTAAGCATTTACTATATGGTTCTCAAATTTTATTAAGATGCTCTGTAATTTTATGCTCAGGTACATTTGATTCTCCCCACTGGTGGTTTTGTTCACTACAGCGGTTTTGCGGATATTATAGTAATTGCAATGATTGAGATCATTAGTCAATTGAAGCTAGACCACCGTGGAAAACCTGGACGACCGTTTCGTCCTATTATGGGACACCTAGGTTAGAATCTCGCGAGGTGGGATCGTGAATGCGCACTGTTGAGGAGTCCCACAATAGGACAAAACGGCCGTTCAGTACTTCCAGGTTTTCCAATGTGGTCTAACTTCAACTGATTTATGATCTCAACCATTATAATATTATACTTTAAATTAATCATATTTACTATGATTTGTAGAAATAATAGAAATTGTGATGAATTATTTACATCGATTGGAAAGCATCGTTGTGAATCTCTGGATCTAGATTTATTGTTGATTAACACTCATTAACAAACCGTGTTGGAAACTTTGAAGAAATTGACTTATCTACTAAATATTGTCTGAACCACAGTTATGTGTTGCCAACAAAATATCGAGCGGATCAATAAACTGCATGTTCAGATTCACTAAATACAGACTATACAAATCAATAAACAACTAGCCTTTTTTATCAAACATTTCGCTGTCATTTATACTTGCTTGTTATAAAAATGTAGCAATTAGAACTATCTATCTATTTTTATATACATTTCTATGGGAGAAAGGGTTTAAGTCATTTATCTTCATAATTATTCAATTTGTATTTCTTTCTCATTACAGTAATCATATCAATAGACTGTTTCTACTGCTTTTAACAACGAGCACTAAAAAATGTTTTCTTGTTAGTCTTAATTATAGTAGTTTTGATTGCCATTTAGAACCCAAATCTACGACCTGCTAATTGCTATTTTCGGGGTTGTTCAACCAGGCAAATGTTGACAATATTGTATTACACAACCACAGATCGAAATACAGCTGCATTTTTCATTTATTGAATTATAGTATTTAACACTTGTGTAATTGTTTCTAAAGAGTCAGTCATAGTCAGCAGGTAATCGGGTATGGATATACATTGATCCGATTTGCCACGACACAGCACCGCAGCGACATAAAATCGACAAAAGGGATTTGGAATATTAGTAGTATCGATGATAGCATATTTAGGCACAGAAAATACGGCTGAAAAGGAGGGATGAAATAAGTCGATAGAATCCAAGGAAGTATACTAAAACTCAAGATTTACGAAGACATCTGAGCCAGTAAGAATGATTTGAATCAATTATTATACCAAGTTCCAAATTATTGATCACAATTATCATGCGGATCCAAACAAGTTTTAATGCGGTTGACTTATTAAAAATCATAGACGGACAATTGCTGCTACCTCAATGTTTTCTATAGATCTCTCAATATTGAAGATATGAGATTAGTATGTGTAGAAATAAAAGGATCGTTTTAAAAATAAAACAGTAGGAATTATTGGGAATAAAATCGTTTTATTACCATAATCATTCAATGTACTTATAAACTTAATCACGGCTAAATGCATTTGGAACTGCAGTGCTTTTATGCTTACACAGCTTTCTCCATATTTTATTCCGCGAAACTTTGTCCTCCAACTAGTTAATTTACTCAAATCAGTTAACTTCTAAGTTTTTTATATGTACAGCTGGGTAAAAACTTAAAAAAGGGAAACCAAAAAATTACAAAAGTTTATATACAATTGAACACTATATACATGATGATAAAAGAAAATAATGGATTGAAAAATTCATCACTGAAATGGCATTCAGGATCCCAATTTAGAGTTCATAGCCAAAAACGTTATGGAAGTTTATCGTTAGTAACTGCCAAAATGAATTATGATGTGTCCATGAAACGTCGATTCAAAGACATGACTGTAAAGAAAAGATAAAGAAACCAGAAAAAATTAAGCTTTTAATAAAATGCATGGCATTTCGAATTACAGTAATACAAAAAATAAGCACTGAGACACCCCGACTTACACTATATAGCTCATTCAACGTTCAATGATGCTAAATACAACATCCCATCAGAACTAACTTCAATTTTCAACCCAGCTGCTTGGGGATAATATGAAACTAGTTCGATACTAGTTAATAGATGTTGTTATCCTCTTAGTTTTTGAATCGCGGTTCGCACGATTATCGTAACCGATAGTCTGAAACTATTTGAAATGACGTAGGTTCATCCATTATTTGTCTTCTGCCAAATTTTGAGCTTCTGAATTCCTCACAACATTTTATATGCTTTTATTTCAATAATTTATACTTTCTGAGGTCGTACCTTCGATCTCCAGTCTTTTTAACTACCTGATACTGTTACTAACTCTACTATTCTGTGATTCGGCCTGAGAGTTTTATCTCTGTGCTGATTGGATATGGCAACTTGAACTGATGTACCTACGTACCAGGTTTTACGTGACTGAATAAAATAAAAAAAGATATCTAACTTCTTTAAAAAAACAATAACTGACCATTAAAATTAGTATGTCAACGCGTAGCTGCGATTAGTATAAGTCATAACCAAATGATTATGTGCACACGGCTAAGATGTTCATCATTCCTAGTTCGGTAAACGATCGCTGTATACAGAATTTCAAAGCACTTCCTATGAAAGCCCAGTCTCCCTATTTTGTTTACTGAAGTAGGAAGTTTACAAGTTCACAGGATAACGTACTAAAATATCCGAATTCAACTTTGAATTTGTCGCGAGCGGAACACTTATATGATCGAAAAACAGCTACTGAGAAATTAGTGTAAACATCTCACTAGAATAATTGAGGCCAAGATCATTAAAATTTGGAACAATGAGGTGTATAGAGCTAACTAACGATAATTTCCCAAAGAACCAATATTACCATCAATGTTTTTTTCGTGCATTGACTATGGGAATTATTTCCTTCCTTAAAAAAGTGCTATAAGAGCTAACATTGTTTATGGTGCAGTTTTCAACGGCATATTCTTTATTGTTTTCATGCCATTGAAAGCATAACACTATAAAATGGCTAACTCTCAAAATACCTGTATTACTATGTTCATATCCTAAGCCACAAATACTGTGCATAGAGTATTTTTGATTAAAAACAACTAGTGTATTTTGAGGAAACAAAAAAAAAAATATTACTGTTTTAGAAAGATCTACATATAGAAAATGTTGGTTCATAACAATTTACTGAAATTCTTCAACTAAACTCTCAAAATGTAGATTTTCACCACACTATTGTAAAAACTTTTGATATTATACCAGGTATGAATCAATTAAAGTAGGTCATTAGATAACTTAGAACTTTGCACAAACGCTTAATATCAGGTAAGTTGTTTAAAGCGAACGACAAATGTTGAACAGATGATTCAGTTTAATATTTTAGTAAAGTAAGAAGCAAAAAGATTTGTCAGAAAACTTACCACTGGATACTGTAGGGCCGACGGGAAGTGTTCGTAAGCCAGTGCTGGTATCTACATTAGACAATTGAGCAACATTTTGGACAGTTTGAACACGAATCATAGAAGGTCCCATCCCAGGGGCGGCAATAACATGAACAGATGGTCCCATAGGATTACCAACAGTAATTGGTCTGGTTGAAGGATTAATAGCTCTACATATATTTTTGGTAGAATTCACTGGGTTGGATATATGAAGTGTCATTGAAGAATCGCCAGCGAGTTCAGATGAAGGATTCTATCGAGTCAGAAATGAAAAATAGATGAAACAGGAACGCTTATTAACATATTTTCTTCATTTTGAACACAGCTTTAATGAATCGGTAAATATTTCGCCATACCTAAGAATAAAATAGATTATTCAGTCAGTAAGTCATAAAAAAGAATAAATTACAGTGTCCTGAGTGGGTTTTCCACTTGTGTAAAAATAAATCAAGTTTAATCCTGGTACTGTTTTAAGGTCTCCCTAAAATTTAAGTTATATTTACAGATAATAGTACTTCACCGAAACCTAAGTGGTAAAACCAATACATTGAAGTCACTAATAGAAAAGAGCTTTTCGATCTTCAGGACTTTAATGTCCAAGTGGCATAACTATACAGCCTGATAGTATATCTACACATAGCACAAGAAAGTGGATTGTATTTACACCATTGGTGACATGTACTCTTTGATGGAGTTATAAGAACACCCGAAACATTAGGATTTGAAACAAAAGGATTTAGTGGACCATATTTTAATAATATTACCTTGCACCATGTCATCAGTCAAATTATTGTCACAAAGAAAATCGTTATCTTCCACAGGTCTCTGGAAGGAAGGTCTGAGATATTGCAAACACACCATCTCCGTTACTCATAGCCGCGTAAGTAATTATCACATTCAATAAAGGTGTTACACAATAAGGGGAGTCAAGAGTTTACAATGTTAATCGAGTTACTAAACATTTAAGTTTTAGGGAGTAGCAAACGAAATTCTATTTCACAACACATTCTATGAGCTCATATACACTCTGAAAAAGATGAAAATATACGTTTATAGTATTTATAATACATTAGATAGTTGTTGAAGTTGATTCCGATTGGTGAATATATTAATTTAAGGAGTAACTGACTAGGACTACGACTCCCATATTTAAACCCAGCGATACTTGTCTGCTTCTAATAATATATGGAAAAACTTTCGAACCCATGATGCACTTGGTTGATAATCAAACGAAGTGAACAAACCTTTCTTTGTAGCAAGCTATATGAACAACGAATATATATATATATATATATATATATATATATATATATATATATATATATATATATATATATATATATAAATGTATGATCTTACTGTTTTTGCGTTGTCTGCACATGGTAAAAGTGAATAATTTGGAGCTGTGAGTGTGAAGCGTTCAGCGGGTAAACGAATGCCACAATGAGGACGAACAGTTGGTAGTGGCTGTTCATTTTTCTCAGCATAAGCTAGTAACTGATCTCTATATGGAGGTGCAAACATAAGTCCATCTGTGACTGAATTGATGGCTAGTTGTACGTCATCTTCTTCAATTTTCGGTCGACCGGCATGATGAGAAACAGCCTTTGCCTCTTCAATGACGTCACATGTGTGTCCTACTGTATAAAGGCAAACTTTGAAACAAAACATACTATACAAAACGTCCAAAACTCGTGTACATATTTCATCCGAAACTTCCGAGACGTTAAACTCCGAAAATATCTCTCTAACAGCAGCTAAAGATGGAGGTAATACTTCATTGAAATCTGTAGGATTTTTGTGTTCTGTCATTGATTTCTGTACTCCACACTACACCACGTAAAAATATTTGAAAAACAGAAAAGTTACTAGGATTACTCTACAGTTTGCGTCAATTTGATGTGATTTGTTTAAATAAAATAACCACAAAAATACTTATTTTAGGGAAATCATGGGATGAGATATGGAGCAATTTACAGGAGTTCAAACCCACCTTTATCCCTTTCTGAGTAAAACTTTGAAAGAGCTATACATTAATCTTATTTCTTGAAGAAATATTATGTACTAGTCAATATTATGTAATATCGAACACAACGGATTGCATAATGGTAACATTTAGAGTACTAGTTTGATTGACACTTTTAATTTATAAGAACTATAGTTAGTATCAGGTGGCTATTTTATAACAAATGAAACCTGTGAAAACACTAGTTTTGCTATACCTAATATCGGATGGGAAGTGATATCATCTCAGTATATTTTAAATAAGCCATATTAGCATAAAATGCTATAATCAATATTGTAAAAAGTTCGTAACTCATTTATTTGAACACATAAATGCTGGTATAAGGGAGCATCAAAACACAATAAAAATGAAGTTGTGAAGTGGGAAAAGGAAGGTGAGCATAATAAAAAAAAGAATAAGAACGGATATAAGTTAGTAAGTGTGAGTGAAATAATAATAATAATAATAATAATAATAATAATAATAATAATAGTGGGAGAAACAGTTCAGTTACGAAAAATACAACTAGAAAGAATTTTTTCGTTTAAAACAGTTACTCTCACTTTTATGGAAAAACGTTATATCAGGATCACTGCTGGCTTCTATTCTGAAACATTTCTGATAACGTCTCAAGCCACTGTAATGCACCATCTCTAGGACTCCAACCAGGAAGTCGTGAATGACTAACGGAAGCCAGTTCTGTACAGCTTTCACACTACAACACCACATCATAAACTGACCATATCTCCGCTTTTTTCAACCAGCCCCAGCGTCTGCGAACGATGTACGACGAGGAATTCTCTGAGACCATAATCGTAGGACATGTCCAAACCACCGAAGTTGACGTTCCAAGATTGTGACACCAATTGTATTATCGTCTGTGCCCGAACACACGATGCCGAACCTCTGCATTACTAACATGGTGCTGCCACTGGATGTCAGCAATCCTTCGGAGACAACGACGACCAGATACAGAGAGTCGTCTAACATCTTCAACTCGGAGGCCAGGATTCACAAGCTTAGGGTGAAACTACTCTCACCAACGCACTGTAGATCCGACCTCTCACAGCCTGACTAGCATCACGAAAGCGCTAAAAATGGCCCAGATTGGCATAAGCCGCTCTGGATTTCACTATACGTGGATTGATTTCTGCACTCATGGCACAACCAGGACTTATGCAGCTACTCAGATACACGAACTTCCAGTCAATCGAAGGCGGCCCTGATGTCACCACGACTGTTGACCTGTAATAAGTATGACGGTGTTCTAACATTTGGGGATGATGAAGATATGATCAATACATCCTCAAGTAGAACGAAAACCAGCCTACTCCCCGCGAGTCAATCTCAAGTTTTGGACAGTATGCAAAGTGCGACGGAAGCCGACAATTTGTTCAAAATTAAAAGTCTACTTGGGTGACGTGAACTCTTTTAAAACTAGAGACAACTATAAACTCATTTAACGATCTTGGAACACTCTCTAATCGCCAGACGCTCGTAAACAACTTAACCAGAAAGTTGCCAACATCTTTAAGAAGTGCCAAAGGCAAGTTATGTGGGCCTGTTGATTTGTAGCGCTTTAAGAGTCAGAGTTCCTTTAGAACTTTCTCCTCGTTATGTGGATCGGTCGTCACCGGCCATGGAGAAACAGTCTGATCGATGTTGCCGGGGCGGAAGACCAGTTGAACTGCCCATCGTCCAATACGTCGACAGATGTTAGTGGTTAATATCCCGTCATGTTCACAGATTGTTTTACTCATACCAGACTTGTTACTGCCAGTGACTCGGATGAGTTGAAAGAGCCTTCGATAGTTACCAGATGCAGCTGCCACTTCCAACTCATTGGCACGCTCCGACCACTAGGCTTCTCAGTTCTTAAGCAAGCTTTGTTTAATTCCATTACGTAACAGTCGTCGTTCGTGGTCACCGGGAGTAGACCAACGAGATTCAAATAGTTGTAAGGAGTCTGAAAAAACCCAGTTCTTATAAGCGGGACGTTTCGTAAAGTCGCAAGCACCTACTCGCCATTTTCATAGTGCCATGCAATTGCAACCATTGCACATCTATACTTTTCGGTGGGATGGTAGCTAGCCTTGAACCTAGCTCGGTTTAATATCTAATTTCAATAGAAGCTACAACCAACCTGCTAACATCAATTCGTTTAGGACGACAAATTTATTGGGCGCTGAAACGTAAGATGACATTAGCGCAAATAAGGCTATTATTAGGATCCAGATAAGTACTCCAAAACGAGCGGCAGTCTCATATACAACCACATCAGCGAAAGCTGATCACAATGTGATCAATATGGGTCCAGTCCTGAGATGAAGAGGAAGGACGCCAGGTAGTACATCGGTGATGACTGTGCCGATAGTTAGTGCTAACCAGAAACAGGTTGTTGTCTGCACACTGTTGCAGTAGACGTTCCCTGTTATCTGACCTACGACCAACGAGTCCCGATTAGCCACATAAACAACTCTCCACTGCGCCCAACCCCCCGACCTAAGCGTTCAACCCTCCGGTTAGTACTACAATATCTGTCGAAAGCACTTTTTGTAGGACTCTTAACTGGTAATAGAACTCATCCTTGATCGCATTCCGGCTGCAATCTGTTGGAGCATGGGAGAAGATATTGTTTCTCATGCTGATTTCTCACTTTGGTAGAGCTTTCTAATCTGACAGCACGTAACCGACTGTTTATGGAGATCCAATCGACTAGTGCTGCCTCAGCTCTAGCAAATGGTGCGACACCAATGCCGGCAAAACCAGACGATAAGACAAGGTTTCCAGATAAACGCATGTGAAACAAGTTTTTTGAAGCGGTAGATGAAGAGCGAACATGTAACTATTCATTGTAGTCTTGAATACGGGTCTCGGATAAATAACAGATATCAATGTTAAGACATCCTAGAGACAGTTACACCTGTGTTGTCCGATCTGCCTTAAAGTGTGAACGCTGAAGGAGGTTAGTTTAAATGGTATAGATAGTTTTAGAAAAAGTGGTTCGCAATTTGTATTCGGTGGTAGCCTTGAACTTTCAACCAGTCAGTACCTTGATATCGTTTAGACAGGACAGGTTGTCCACCACAGACAGAAGACAGAAACAACGTGGAACTTCGTACGTACGTAAGTACATCAGTTCGAGTTGCCATAGCACATTAGCACAGAGATTCAGTTATCGATTCAAATCCCGTAGTGGTAGACTAGTGAAAGTATAAGTAGTGACAGGGAACGTTAAGGTTTGATGATGTTATTTAAGGAGTATAATCCAGTGAAATAGATTTGGAAAGGAAATAAAGGACATGGAGAATTCAGAAGATTAGAGTTTGAGAGAACACAAAGAGTGGATGCACCTGCGCCATTGCAAACGATTTTGAGCCATGTCATTCAAGGTCTCTAACCATCGGTTGCTATCATCTCGCGGTCCCCAACCAGGTAGTCTACATCTACCAACATGACTCAGACCACTTGTCAGTGACTTCATGGATTTGTGCCATGTTTTGGTCTGGCCGCCCCTAGCTTTCTTCCAACCCATTCCTACACCATAAAACATCGCACATCGTGGCAGTCGGTGGTCGGGCATGCGCAACACATGTCCCAGCCATCTCAACTGATTAAGTTTCACTACTTCGTCAATTGATTTGCCATCATTACCTAGTACCCGTTTCCTAACAACTGAGTTACTTACTCGGTGGTCACAGGATATACGAGCAATGTTTCGAAGACACCTATGATCAAATACTAGTAACCTACGAATACCCTCTACTCTTACTGGCCATGTTTCACTGCCATAAAGTAGGACGGAACGAATTGCTGTGCAGTAGACCCGTCCTTTGGTTGATAAACGGATATCTCGCCTACGCCACAAATGACGCAAGTTGGCAAAAGCTAGTCGAGCCTTCTGTATCCGTGCTGAGATTTCGTCACACACCAGACCACAAGGGCTGATGAGACTTCCCAGATAAGTGAAGCGGTCGACATGCTCAACTACTTCACTCCCTATCACTAGTTCGGGTGCCGATACAACCCAATCCTGAAGCAACATTTTGCATTTCGAGGGAGAAAATCGCATCCCGAACATGCATGCATTGTTGTTGTCCACCACAGGCAAGTTGTATGAGTTGAAGAACAAAAGAATATACAAAATTGGAATAGAGGAACAGATAAGTGCATCAAAAAGTAAAAACGGATGTTAACAAATAGTTTTGAGTATGATTTGCGAGAGTGAGAATTAAACAGTGAGTTGGTTTTCTAGTTGCAGTCATCATTTAATTTGCGTATGTGCTGGGATACTGCCTGAGTGCACAAGTCAGTCAGTCAGCAACAACGTAGAACTTTGTACGTACGTGCATCAAGTTGCCATACCAGATTAGCACAGAGATACAATTGTCGATTTAAATCCCATAGTGGTAGAGGTGGTAAAAGTACAAGCAGTAGTTGGAAAGATTAAATGCCCAAACTTAGGCAGATGCTTTCCTTAGGGGGATACTCCCCGAGTTCAACCAGAACACAACCAAGAAATACTTTTTTCAGCTAGGAAAGTTCATTTCACGTTTGTAAAGAATGGATATGAAGGCTATAGTGGGTTACGAACCATATTTTAGATTCACGATACATGGGACCGTATTCACGGTATCGAGACGGACCAATAATTTTCAGTTCCGTGGAGCAATCTTCCGTACCGCAGCTTTACGGCGTGACATGATTATTTCTCAGCCTCGAAGTGAGAAAAGAATCCATAGCATGTAAGCCATTGAGATGAAACTCAATAAACACGCCCAAGCCACCGAAGTGTGTTTTAAGATGGTGGAACCAAACAAACAACCATCAATCCGCAAGAGCAAACAGTGTTTGAAGATGACTCTGTTGATCAAACAAGTCTGAATATTAGCCAAATGTTGCTAGGTAACAGATAGACAAAGAAATTATACATTTTCGTTTGTGGTATTTCCAACCCTATTTTATTTCATAGTCAAATATGAAGGTTTTTTGGACTAGATGTCCCGTGTTCTGAGGGTAAATTCTTCATATTTGTCCCGGATATCCTCATAATCCATAAGAAGGTTATGATTTTTCTTTGAGTATAAGTGAGTAGTTGCGTTCGAAAGGACTAAAATATTGATCTACAAATCAAATTTCGAGATACTGAAGCGATAACAAGTGCATTTTTAGGCTAGATAGTGACTACAATGAGCCCGCAAGACTTTTTTCCTTGAATAACTACTGATTTTAAAGTACCTTACAAATTTAGGTGAATTGTGACTAACCATCGAAAAACGTAAGGCAGATCCCTCTTGTTGAGTGGCGTAGGAATAAGTCGGAAGCCCAAGATAAAATCAAAATGTGAAAATTTTCCAGGAATTAACTGACTATTGATCGTCATTTTGCTAGGAGTATACTATTGAGTTGGGAATACTAGGTATGACGGTTTTAGATCGATTACTCAAGCAAACGCATTTATCCGCTATTTTCCTCTAAATCTTCAGTTTCAACACTATTTTATGTCCCATTTCCTCATTTTATTTCTTCCTTGAAATCATATTCTCTATAGCCGGTTTTACTATTATCGATATTATTACTATTTCAAACCGTGTTGATTTTATATCTCTTTATGGATGTGGCGTGACAACTAGGACCAATAAACACATGCTTGACAGCGTAGTAACCGATCGACCGTACATTTCAGTCCCCATGCTTTGTTGTGAAATCCCTGCCATGTGAATCAGGCTCCCACGGTAGACCTCATAAATGTTTGACCATGTAAGTGCCTAAAACTTGGGGACTGTTTTTAGGAGTACGGATACTAGAAGATTCATCTCTGGAAGTTGAATGCCTAAGTATTAGCCTACAACAGCCCCATCTCGCAATACTTTTGAAGCTGTGCCAACCAGGCATAGATCACAAGGTAAGTGCATGCTACTGTCCGAAATTCTATCCTCTCTTTTGAGGAGCAACTGTCTAGGATTATGGCTTTATTTTCTAAAAGAAATATATGAGTGTACATATATTCTTGATTCAGGTATTCACAACAAAGGTTTTTTATACCTTCACTACACACAGAAGTATTTTTAAACTGATTTGTGTACTTTCTAAGTGGATTTCAAACAACTATAGTTAGAAATTCTGCGTGGATATGGAGTAAATTTATAGTAATTTTGTTTACTACGGTTAAAATAACTAATTTTTGCGATGGCTTACATTATGAAAGCAGTTTTTTTATAAGAAACCATCTATTATTGGGAAAACCGTTATGAGACGACGACGAGATTTATTACAATTGGCGACTATATATATGCGATCGAAACGATTTTGGTCTTGCGAAATCACCTTTCACACTGAAACTAGATTCAGATAAATATCGTCTTCACAGGCGGTTTTAAAAACTCACCCAACAAATTACTAAAATCCTTTAATAATTCAGGTTATCTGTATAACATGATCTGATGGATAAACTTATTGAAAGCCGACTAAATGAACATTAAAACTAATTAAGATCATGATAAATTTCCAAACAATGTCATTAAAAATTCAACAACGAGAATCTAGGCTTTTGCAGCATTGGAAGCTTCATTATACAGCCGAGTATTTCAGAACCATAGGAGACATTCATTATATATGTAAATTATATTTGAAGCAATCTCAGCGATTGAAATTTAAAATAATTCCAACGTTTCGTCCAGCCAACTTGTCTGGAGACATTACCTTAACACTAAATTATCTGCCTGACACCTGGCCTTGAATTGATGCATTTCAAGTTGTCACTGATTGTGCGTACAATATCTAAAGTCGCAATTGTGAACTGGTCATGGGTTACTTCTCAAATGGTTCATATAGTTGTGGACGGAATAGAAGAAGCTTTCGCTTAACAGGCTTCCGTGTTTAGTAGCAAGGGATCACCAATACCTTCAGGCAAGAACCTCCTGAAGTGCCTGTATATCCTCTTGGTTGCGTATCTCTCTCTCCAAAGTTTCACGTCATCAGCAAAGAGCAATATGTCTGACGTTACCTGTTGAGGAAGATCATTTATATAAATCAGGAAGATGAGAGGTCCTAGTACTGAGCCCTGACGGACCCCACTAGGACATTCCATAGCCTGTGAGAAATTGAAGTTTACCCTGACCTTAAAATGTCGATTTGTCAGATATGAACTGAGCCAGTCAAATAAAGGTGGTTTGATATCCAATCGTTTGAGCTTGTTAATAAGACAGATGTGGTTAACCCTATCAAAAGCTTTAGAGAAATCAAGGTAAACGATGTCCACCTTCCCCTTGCGATCAACGATGCTCGTCCATCTGTCCACCGCGGTCAGCGGGTTCGTCATACAGGAGTAACCCTTCCTGAAACCATGCTGTTGGGATGAGAAGAAATTTAAGGACAGCAGATAGTCGTGTATACCCTCGTATACCAGGGACTCCATGATCTTTGAAGGTATAGAGAGAAGAGCCACTGGTCGGTAACTTGAAGGTTCGCTGTGTCGACCTCCCTTGAAGATTGGTGTGATATGAGCCAGCTTCCAAATATCCTGTAGTTTTCCCCGACTTAGCGAGTGTGAGAACATCACGCTAAGCGGTGTTGCCAGGATTGAAGCTGCTTCCCTCAATATAGCAGAGTGGACCATATCTGGACCAGGAGAAGTGTCTTTTCTCAGGTGTTGCAGTTTACGGAACACCAAGTCGGCGCTCAGTTTCACTACGGAAAGTCCTGTGCAGTTGCAGATAAAGCCGTCATCAGTATAGTTGATGTGGGTCGGTTGAAATGTCCGGGAGTATTGCTCAGCCAGAAGGTTAGCGGCGTCACCGTCATTATCGGTCGGGCCGTTAGGACCTAGCAGTTGAGAAACTCCAGTTTCGGCTTGACGAAGAGAGGCTGTGTAACGGAATAAGCTTTTCGGATTGAAAATAAATTTATCCATAAGCTTTAACTGGTACTGAAGCCTGATTCCTCTTATAGCCTTTGTGCATATGTTCCTTATATGTTTGTATTGCCTGTACTCGTCGTTGTTGTCGCTTCGTTTGTATTCTGCCCAACAGTGCCTTTTACGGCTTAACAAACGAAGAGTGCGGTTTTTGATGATCGTAGGTTGCATGCGGCTTTTGGAGACCGTTTGAGGGACTGACTGCTTTGTAGCACATAAGAGCGTGTGTAGTAGGAAGTTCCAATGAGCATCCACATCAAGTTGAGTGTGAACAGCCCAATCCACCTGTTGTAGATAGTCCTGTACAGCTGACACATTCAACCGTTTGAAATTCCAACGCCTGTTGTTGTTGGGATATCTTAACTCAGTTTTGCTGACGAAACTGAAGGCTATAACGGCGTGATCGCTTTTCCCCAGGGGAGCCAGAATTGAGAGGTTGTCGACTAGAAATTCTTCATTTGTAAAAACACAGTCCAAGCGCGACGGTGTCTGACTGTTCCTCACACGAGTAGCCAACTTCACGTTTTCGTGTAGTCCCGAATCCTCAATGAGGTTGAAGAACCGAGCTTCAATTGAATTTTCAACTCCAATATACGTATGTTCCGCGAAGTTGACTCTAGGGAGATTGAAGTCCCCTAGAATCAGGATATGAGTGAAGCCGAGACGCGTAGAGTGGGATAGTCCTTCCAGCATGAGACTGTCATACTCGATGTCGGCAGTGGGCTTCCTATATATGACTCCGACTAGGCACCTCGAAGTAGTAGACAATCTCACAGAGAACCATATAGATTCCTCAAGATTGCCAATTTCATGGTTGTGAACTTGGTGTACCTCCAAGCCAGATCGTATGTATAGGGCTACTCCACCTCCGATTCCTGTTTTTCTGTCATTGCGAAACAGAGACATCTCAGGTATTGCTAGCTCCTGGTCGGAAAACTGAGAAGACATCCAAGTTCCAGATGTTCCTATCAAATGAACCTTATTAGCATTGCTAAGTTCACGTAGTTCATCCATTTTATTTGGTAGACTCGCGGCGTTCATGTATAAGCAGTTAATGCTTTCAATTTGAAACAGGTCTTGTTACCAACTAACTCCAAAACTACCGCAGCCAGGTCTTCGAGAACTGCAGCTAGATAGACTGGAGCACCAGCATCAACACGCTCAGCGTAATTACCCTTGCATAGAAGACGATGTACACGACCAACAGGGAAATGAAGACCAGCGCGGGCTGACCTTGTTTTAGCCTTGCTACGAACTTTTCCACCCTTACTGCGTCCACTCGTTATTTTAAGAAGTAGAGAAACGTGTACCTCAAGATAACGAAACTAAAAAATTATTTTCATCAGCATTATCGAACAGGCCACCAAATATGATCATATACAAAATTTTGTTTCGATCTTTATATACTGAAGAAAAAACAAGCTTCGGTTTCAGTTTGAGAAGTGCAGGAGGTTGAGTAGCTCTCATCAGTTATAGCTGTTGGCGTCTATGAGTCGATTAACAAACTTCCTTATTTAGTAGCAGTAGATAACCGACCCGCCTAAGTATGAACCTAGAGATACATGACGGTGAAAAAAGAAGTATTTGCAAATTATAGCAAAGTACTACTCTGAATTGCTAAGACTATGTCAAGTTTTCACGTGAAGAAGAGTTGCTTGAACCATTCCATCTGGCAGCGAATTCCAGAAGTTGACTACTTATAAAAAGTAGGACGTGAGCCTACAGTTCATTCCACCATATTGTGTCTTCGATTTCTGGGTGCTAAGCCTGTGGCTTCTGTTGTAACTGAGCTTGTATGATTAGTTGAAACAGACTTATTCTGAAAGTAGTTTTTGCTGCTACTCGCATTTTTCATTGTTTCTCATAATTTGTACAATTACCACTAATGTCTGTTAAAATGTTATTTACAAAAAACATGACATTTGACATTCGGATTCTTTTTTTGAACAACACTGAATGACATATAGATTACCGCCCACAAAATACACTGCTGAACACGTATGCTTCCGGTACTCTACTAACTGTTGTTATGATAACAGAAATCCAGTATATTTGCTATCTTTTCTTACAGATCACAGTGATATCCCTATTACCTGTTTAATCTGAATACACATCTAGGATTATATCCACTCATAATTGTGGATTACAAGATCAAAAGGAACTAGAACACATCTGTTTCTGAAAATTCAAGTAACGCCCAACATATTTTTCCTGTGTATATATTTATTGAATTAAAAGTAAGTTCATTGCTATCTGCTCAACTTTGAAGTAGATTCAGATCCTGAAATGCCAGCAAGAGGAATAGGTTTTGACTAGACAGCTTCCCGGCATACAGAGGATTTGAGTCCTTCACGACAAACCACCGATTTTCGAACATAAATAAGTTGTGAAAATTCCCATTTGGACATTTGATAAATACAGAAGGAACGAATTGAGCGAAGAAATTTCTTTTCAATTAGTTTTTCATCATGGCTCTACACTAATATATATATGATTTACAATAATGATATAATACTCATTGAGTGGATAAGTTACGTAATAATTACATAATGACATTTAAATTAACATCTAGTATTTTGGGAGGAAGATGATTAATATTCAAAGTAATTATTAAGTTAAGAAGTTGCTAAGTTGCATAATATATGAAAAGAGAAGGAACAGAATTTGTAATGGTTGGTCAATAGAATAGCAGTTACGTAAGAATTAAGAGATGACTGTTGAGAAATTATAAAGTTTAAAAGAAAAGGAAAAAAAACCAAAATTAAAAACTACAAACCAAGTGCTATAAGTATGGAAAATAGTTCAGTTAAATGGAATGTTATACAGATGGCCAAGGCAGCGAAAGTGGTTGGACAAATTTCTTCTGAATGCAAAGGTCAGGTTTATGAGCATGGATTGCGATGGCTTCCGCAATGTGTAAAAGGCGCACTCGTAAACTATGTGGTAAATTTGATGGGATATGGTAGATAACCTTAAAAGCTTTATTCAATTCAACTTGGTGACCTGTGTCAACCAAATGAGCGAGGATAGAACTTTTAATCACTTTTACCTGTCCTTTATTTAGCCACGATGGATGATGTTCTAAGAGGATTACACAGAAAGTCGGCAACAGGACAATACACCCATTTCTACAGTGCAGTGCCAATTAGATACAAAAGGAACTTGATAAAGATCTTGACCCATAGGGCCAGAAGGATTTGTTCGGAAGACACCATTGAAGAAGAATTAGCTAAGATTCGGAACATACTCAGTACGAATGGGTACCCTTTGAAATTCATTGACAAACACATGATGGAGAAGAAACCAAAAGCGAAGATACCCACGGTCCCGAAGAAAGTACTATTCATAAAATTACAATACATAAATGATACTACTGAAGAGATCGTGACCCAGAAACTAAGAAGAGCTGTACAAAAAACATTTAATGCAGCCAAACTGAATACTATCTTCTATAACTACCCCAAAAAAAGAACGACTAGCAAAGACAGACTGCCTGAATTCGCCAAATCTATGTGTATCTACCAGTTCAACTGCTCCTGTGGAGCCAGTTATATAGCGGTTCTAGCACTTGGTTTGTAGTTTTTAATTTTGGTTTTTTTTCCTTTTCTTTTAAACTTTATAATTTCTCAACAGTCATCTCTTAATTCTTACGTAACTGCTATTCTATTGACCAACCATTACAAATTCTGTTCCTTCTCTTTTCATATATTATGCAACTTAGCAACTTCTTAACTTAATAATTACTTTGAATATTAATCATCTTCCTCCCAAAATACTAGATGTTAATTTAAATGTCATTATGTAATTATTACGTAACTTATCCACTCAATGAGTATTATATCGTTATTGTAAATCATATATATATTAGTGTAGAGCCATGATGAAAAACTAATTGAAAAGAAATTTCTTCGCTCAATTCGTTCCTTCTGTATAAATAAGTTGCATTCTTGAATACTCCAGTTTAGAACGAGCACTGTATACAAAGTCACAAAACCCCCGGCAACTAAGTGGAACCACACAGAAAGAGGCTTCTATATTGTCGGACCGAAATTGCGTTAGCAGAATGGTGAGAGGCGAAAGAGTCATACTGTTAAATAGCTTAAGCGTTTGGTTCGTCATGTTGAATATAAAGCGTACCAAAAAACGAGAAAAAAATATATCTGAAAATTTGAAAACTATATCACTTTGTGTAAAAATAAATGGTGAAAAATAATATATTATGTCCCGATAAAACATAAACTCCCCAATCAACTTCACTAGCTCATTTGATACATCACCCACTAAGTCTAGCTATCAAAATACCGCGCTATTGAAGAATATTCAATCCCTTACTTCTAACTCATATCACACCCGCGAGGGTTACAATGACTTTATTTGAGATACTCTCATTCATTATAACCTAGTAGGCCATTTGTTTAATATATGTCTCATCAACGCTAGGTCGATCTGCAATAAAAAGACGGATTTAGCCATGTTTGTATCCATATATCAACCATCACTTATTATGATATCTGAAGCATGGACTAACAGTAATATTTCCGACCTAAGTATATCTCTTGACAACTATTTCCTATATAGAAGTGATAGATTGAAGGGACAAGGCGGAGGATGCCTGATTTACGCTCACTCTAGCCTAAACTCACTACTATGTGATATGCCTGAACTAAACAAACTGAAGGATTCGGTGTGGATTGTATTAAAGCCGTCAAACACCGTTACCTTACTGTTTTGCTGTGTTTACCGTCAACCTAACGCATCAATAGATGACATAGCAGTACTATCGGAGGTATTCAAACTAGCATCATCCCTTCCATTCACAGGCAAACTTATTTGTGGTGACTTCAACTTGCCCGAAATTTCCTGGTTCCCAGTCAAGGCACCGAAGCGTTGTGAATCATTTATAGAATGTCTAGAGCTCGGACAATGGACTCAGTATGTCAATAGACCTACTAGACATCAAAATATCTTGGACTTAGTCTTTACCAGTGGCCTCACCCCCAATACCGTGTGTATTGGAAAAACGTTTCCAGGTAGTGATCATAACATTGTCATATGCAGCCTTAATATAAAAACCACAACCGGTAGACGTAAAACCGCAACACTTTGTAGAAACTACCGCAAGGTTGATTGGAATAACTTCCACAATCACCTAAGAAGCACTGATTGGGGAACTTTCTTTACTGCAAACGATACTGACACACTAACCAATATATTTTATCTCAACATCAGAAAAATCGTCAACAAAATTGCACCTTTGGAATACTGTAGACCTACGGTCTCCAAAGATCCTTATATACCGGTCGGTACACGAAGACGTCTACAAAGACATTGTACTCGATTCCACAACTTTAATGACTTTTCCTCTTTGGTGACGATGACTGAAATAATTATCTGGACAGAGGCAATAAGTACACAAAAAGCAGTCGCACAGGAAAAACGTGCAGTCGAACTTAACAATAACTCCTATTCACTCGCCATACTCCTTCAAAATAAACTTAAACGTTCCAAATCGAGAGGGAGCATATTCATTAAAGACAAACAAGTATACGAAGACCTTAAATTTGTTGCGGAACTATTTAGTGAACACTTTTGTTGCTCACTAATTAACGAAAAACCACTAAACGATTCAGAACCAATCCCAGTACCTCCTTATGAAATTACTAATGTACACTTTAATGTACAAAATATCTCTAAGGCGATCAGTACATTGAAACACTCATACACTGAAGGACCAGATGGTATTCCAGCTAGCATGCTAAAACGTGGAGGTGATGATATGTCTGTTTTGCTTCTCAAACTATTTGCGATATCACTCTCTACAGCGTGCTACCCTACTGCCTGGAAAACTACACATATCATTCCCAAGATTAAAACAGGACCTGAAGCAAATGTTGACAATTACCGACCCATAAACATAACTTCAGTGGTATGTAGAGTGATGGAAAAAGTAGTTAAGGCGGCTATAGTCCAACATCTACTTGCTAATAGTCTCATCTCGACCTCCCAGCATGGATTTCTTAGGTCAAGATCATGCGATACATGCCTAGTAGACTACCTGAATGATATAATTCTGAAAAGAGACAACGGACTCCTTGTATCAGTCCTATTCTTGGACTTGAAAAAAGCCTTTGATAAGGTCCCACATAAAAGGCTTCTCGTCAAACTGAAGTCCTTCGGAATAGACGACCCACTGTACTCATGATTTGTTTCTTTCTTAACCGAACGTAAACAGATTGTAAAGTACAATGACTGTCTCTCATCAACTAAACCAATAACTAGTGGAGTCATCCAGGGAAGCGTATTAGGCCCACTCTTGTTTCTTATGTATATAAACGATATATGTAACACCATAACATTTGGGAAACCATACTTATATGCTGATTTTCTCAATGTAGTATACAGTTATAAGCCTGAGACCCTAAACGAAAGTGTACCCCTGATCCAAAATGACCTCAATAACTTAACTATCTGGAGTGAAAAGTGGCAATTGCCATTTAACCTCAACAAGTGCGGGATCATGCAGTTTGGAAAGCATCCCTATAAACTACAACTTGATTTCAATAAAAGTAGAGTCCAGACACTCAAATCAGTACACGATCTAGGTATTAATTACACAAGAAGTCTGAACTTTGAAGAACATGCCTCATCTATTATTTCTAAATGTAGACGGCAAATTGGTTTCATAATGAGAAATTTCTTCACAACAGAGGCTAAGCTTACTCTCTATAAAATGTGTGTACGACCTTACCTGGAATACTGCCCTTTTATCTTCTCTAATATGAATACCACCGACAAGATAAGAGTAGAAGACGTTCAGAAACGCTTCACACGCCAACTGCTAGGAAGTAACTCTAATGCCGATTACACAGATAGATGTAAGCACCTCTCTTTAGAACCTTTATGGCACCGTAGGGTAAAGAATAATTTAATATTTCTCTACAAAGCGATATATGGACTCTCATTTCTAACTTCCTGCCCAACTATGATTCACGACCCAGCCTATAGACTAAGAAACAACGCATATACACTACACAACGTAAAACACCAAAAACAAGTGAGTTGTAAGTTTTTTACTGTACGGTATAGTTTATTGTGGAACAGGTTGCCATTGCCTATCCGTAACTGTGACACATTTACCAGATTCAAAAGGCTAATAACCCTGTTTCTAGACTCTAAAGAGCTTCAATCTTTCCTTGAACTCCCGTTCACCAATGAAGCACTTTATTATGGACCGCCTAATTTCTAAACTGAACAAGAATATAACGAGCCCGACTATTACTAATATGAATACAACTAAATTACAGGACATACGGTTTGCCGTTTCCTATTATTCATTGTGCATTAATCAAGGCCTAATGCTCCTAACCCTCACTTTCAGTCCCCGAATCCCTCTACTGGTTAAATATACATTTTTCTTCCCAAGTGTCATGTCTTTTTTTCTATTGCAAGTAGACAGATAACTCACTAATCTTATGGATGCTGATCTACTATGACTGATCATACGAAGCTCAAAATTGATCATAAAATCTTTTGAGTTGTTCAATGGTCTATTTTTCTTACCCTAAAAATTTTACAATTTTCTACTCTTTCATATGTTTTGATTTGCTATTAGTCCTACTATCTTAACACCACATATATTATAACCTGTTTTTTATCTTTCACCATTAGTTATCTTGATAGCAGTGTTATATACTAAATGGACATCTAATTCATAATACAAACGCTTTAACTATCTGATTTGCTTGTAACATGGAACTAGTAGAGACAATGTATTCCAACCATGTGCTTTGATTAAAGCAGTATGCATACTTACCACAAACGTAAGAGAGCCTAACATCACAAAAGGAGAGAGGGTGGCGTTACTGACCAGCAAACATGATGGCGGAGAGATAACTTCAATCCACCCATGTCTGTAGAGCAGAACATTTTGTTAAATTACGGCTCCTTATGGTCTAGTGGAATGTCACGAACTAGTGGTATTGGTGATGATTTATCATGAAAAATACTTCATTAAATCGTGTTTAGAACGTTGAATTGGTTTCACTTCCTACCCAGTAATCCTATTACAAGCAAACTAGACAATTCGATAAAAAAACGAAGCTTATCAAGACCCTATAAAATCTAAAAGAGGCCTATGTAGCGTCGATAAAAAGGGAGACAGCCATTTGTGTATCATAACACTGTTTTTAACACTTTATTTTATAGCTACACATATCCCCATACTCTCAGATTCCTTCTGAACCACCTCCATTTGTCATTTGATTATCCACTCACACCTTGTTTACACTTATGTTCTTTAAGTTATTAGGATGCTCCTGCTTACTAAATACTTTATTAAAAAAGAATCAGACTGAGTAGTCATGAACATTGTCTGCTCTGCTTCTCGTCCTTTTTTTTCTTCTCTTTCTTGCACCATTTTTCAGCCCCCTTGAGATACGGAACGGGTGACCTGATCCTGCACCATCCTTAAAGCCTCAAATATTCCAAAGGGATATAAGATTGCGATTTCTAGAAGCCCTCAACTGCACATGAATCTATCATCGATCATCAGTTGCACGTCGCAACTTTCATGAAGCGCGCCAACTGTGATACTGTCTACAACAATTCTACATTCATATGTTATAAATTATCGACCCAGCTGAGTAATTTACTACAGTTGGAAATTGTATCAATTGTAAGAATTTGATCTTGTTTGTAAACTGGCATGCCTCATGTAACGAAATGTTATTTGAGAACAAATTATTATTATTATTATGTAACGCAAAGAAAAGGCTAAAAATTCCTCCACAGAATTTTATTGGACAGCTTTGGCATTTATGTGTTTATTCTCCTTGTCATGTATCATAACCTTTAATCAAATATCTTGCAAACACACTTTATGTTCTTTGGCATACGTAGACGGGGTTTCATACACAAAACCTTCAAAAAGACTTTGGTTTAAGCTGACTAACGATTGAAAGAGATGCGTAGTACGATGTACACACTAGTGGTCTGGTCCGGATGCGTGACAGAGTGTCTTCAACTTGGTGAATACAGTAGTGCGAACGGCATCAAATATGGAAGATCTACAGAGCCAACGATAATTTGAGGATGTATTTACCACTACAGACCACTCCCGCTTAGTGGGGTAGTAATGACCCTAAGACTTGTCCAGACGGAATTTTAAACCTAACGAGTTCGTCTTCGGTAAACATTCTTCTGACAGCTTGTCACATCCAGCAGCGTCCGGTCGGTTTTCTCTACTGTAAGGTATCATGAAGTACAATATAGAAACGAAAAATCAATGAAGATTTCTATTCAACATTATCTTCGCCGGTTTTCCTCTTTCCCAACCATCCAGGAAAAGAAAAACAGAAATCGTAGATGTTCGTCGAAATACTTTTGCTCTTGCATGAGGACATAAAATAAACTCGTACACACGAAAATCATTGACGTCAAACAGCTCAGAAACGATTTTCTCATAACAATTTGTTCGGATTATTTTTGTAGAAACATAGGCATATATACACATATATGGGCATATTGGTAAAAATACTTGTCTTCAGTTCTTTATAAACGCAATGTTGAAAAACCTAGATGAAACAAAGATTTACGTTTTACGCCCCACCATCAGTAATTAACTAAGTGTTGAGGAAACCTTATCCTTCATCCAGAACTCGTTGTTTGAGACTAACTGTCAGATACCACCGAAGTTTCTTCATGAATGCTGATTGTCGGGTGGGGTATCGTAGTTGTGAGGCTCGTGTCGTTCGATTGTACAGGAGGAAAGAGTCAACGTGATTACGTTACCCTTCTAAATACATGGTTTCGGGGCGACCGATGCTGATGCTATCCTTAGCCGCATTCTCATCGATGATGTAGTGCTCAAGTTTACGATGAAGGACTTTGAAGGATCCATTGTATGCTGTTTCAAAAGGTCGACGTAATGAGTCATGACTTACAACTGTGTGTACTGTGTTCTAAGTCAGGTCGAAAGAAAACATCAGGTGATTACGATCAAGTGGAAACAGGTTTATCTGGACGCACGGAGTTTGTAGGTCGGCTTATGTAAGAGCCTATATGCATATTCATCGAAGATGAAAGATCCACGAATTCTCTTAGAAGTCGAAGTGTCATTCCGTAAAACAGTTGAGCTGCATTGTATCCAATGTCAGTTTTCACTGGATTTCGAATACCCAGTAAGACGAGTGGAAGGGCGTTGGTTCACTGTGAAAAATTTACAGCTGATAGGGAAGCCTTTAGCTGTCAGTGAAAGCGTTCTACTAAACCGTTTGCTTGTGCGCGGCAGGCTGTCGTTTGTAATCAAATGGTTCCCAATATTGTAGTCAGAAAACGGAAAGGTCCAGCTTCGAAATGGCGTCCACAGTCTGTAGTGATGGTTGAAGGGCAGTCAAAGTTTGCTATCCATCGTTCGACGAAGGCGCGGGCCACTGTTTCAGTAGTAATGTCCTTGATGGGTACTTCTTCCGGCCATTGAGGGAAATTGTCTACGCAGGTTAAAAGATAAGAGTATCCTTTTGAGTCTAGTAAGGGTTCTACCAAGTCCAGATGAACATAGTCAAATTAGCGTCGTGAGTTGCGAAAAAACCTAACGAATATTAATTACGTACAATCACCTTAGATTTATGGCTGCTTACATAGGAGCGTCCTCACTCCAACTTTATAACCGGCCAACATAATCGTTCTGCTATGAGCTTGATGACTGCTCAAAAACCCGGATGGGAAATGTTGTCCAACATGTTGAGGACATTAGTTCAATAGCCTTTCGGTACGACTGTGCGATACCTATCCGTATATATGTCACATAGTAAGGTTTCCCTACCTGTTCTTATCTTTTTAAAACGTAGTTTCAGGGTAGTGGAAGACAACTCGATCTGAAAATTAGTGTCTTCTTTCTGAAACTAGACAAGGCGTTTGCAACTACATATTTGGGACAGAAATGTGTGGCATATCTGAAATTAAATGCGAAATTTGGTCCAGTCATTGAGACTCTCAAGGAGAGTACTTGTCTGAAGATGAGCTAAGAGAGGCGAGAGGTTAGTTTCAAGGAACAGAGTGAATTCACGGATTTCAAAAGTATCAAAAGTCCCGTACAACACAATACATGACTAGTAGGTTCCTGCCAAGAGTTTTATATCTCGATTCTGTGTCTAGCAACCGTTTCGAGAAGAGTACCAGAGGTTGCCAGGTATGGCTAACTGATTGTCACAAAACTCTTCCAATCGCCGGGTAGGATGCGTCTTCTGCGATCCAAATCGGCGCTTTTATGTTGTGGTGCGCTAGTATAGTGTGTGCTTTTTTCGCAATGAGTATCGTATTTCTACAATTTTTATTTGTTAATCGTCTAGTTAGAGGAGCGCAGTTCGTTGTAAACCATCTATATGATTTTACTGGGCCGTTAAACGTCCGTAGTTGCTTGATTGTGGTTTGTTCTGGGTAGTTCATAATGGTCACCAATTTGCTTTCCGATGAGCGGGTGCCTTGAGCAATAATAATGTGTTGTGGCATTGAGCCTTAACACGAGACAAACTAGAAAATAGACATTCAACATTAAACGCTGGGAAATACCGAACAATGAGGAAAGGCGGGAACAGTGAATTGAATTAATACGAGTTAATCTTATGGCATGGCTCGACCATGCAGGCGTGGTCCCTCCTGCTAAATGTTACGTTATGTCTTTTATTCATATTAAATATATTGTTCCATCTATAGCCTAAGCTTGTTCTCTATCACTTATTGGTAATTGTTACAATGCAATGAATTGGTGTAGACGATGATGTAACTTACACGTAAGATCTTATAGATTAGGCAGTTACATCATGATAAATCTAAAATTTCAGGATTAGGTCTATTATTAGAGCAGTGCTAATATCATAGTAGACCATAATTCTACAAATGTATCCGAGAAAATATAAGAAGACGGGTCCGATTTGGCATTTTTGAATGTTTACATTAATGTTATGTTTTTCGACTTAATCGTATACAAGGACCAGATGTTGGAACCAAGCAATCATCTGCATATGCGTGTACGAAGTTGAAACCTCGAGCAAAGTCATCGATAAATCTCTGGGAAGATTGTGAAGTATTTCTTTAACCGAAAGACATGAGGAAAGATTTGTAGAGTCCAAAGGGATGCACGTGTGACGGGCTCGAGTTATATCGTCTGTAGCCATGGGAATTCGTCTATCCGCTTCGACAAAGTCGATCTTTGAAAAAAAAGTTTTACCTTTCATGATAGCTGTCAAGTTGTGGATGTGCAGTAACGGGTTACGATCGGTAATGGTTTCCCCATTCAGTCGCCGCTAATCACCAGTTGGATGCCGATCATTGCTGACCTTTTAGGGGTCGGCTTAAAGTTCGGAAATCACAAGGCTTTCTGCAACTCCGAGATTTTCCGTACTGGTTATGATACCAGAACCAATCAGAGTGATCTGTTTCTCGTGATGTAGAGATATATCATTTCTATGACGAAATTCCTCGAGGAGTTTGGGATCGTCTTCGATCGTGATGAATGTTAAGACAACGTGTCAGAGCATGAGTGAGTTCCGTAACGCCATTTCGTGCCGTTTTATGTTTTTCCTTGACTGTAAAAACCGCGGCGTTAGAAGGTATGGTGATCACAAGAATTAGATCTGCAGATGCAGAAAACTCGTCTACGGCGTTTTTTTGAGACGAGACAAGTACTGCCTGAACCTGTTGAGGAAGCTTGGATAACAAAAGCTGTTTCAATAGGACATCGTCCACGGTCCGTTAACCAATAACCTCTCCCATTCTTAACAACATGTCTGCTTCTGAGAAATGCTACATCTCGATGTTATGGAAAAGTTAACCTGACCTCGGTCGCTTGATTAGGTCTTTAGGCCTAGGAATAAACCCCTTCAAAGTTCTGTATGGTCCCGAGACGTCACTAGTATGCATAATAGGTGTCAAAATAGCGCGGTAGTGTCTTCACTGCGGCGAGAAATTGTGCACCTGAGGTTGTCATGCCGTGCCCATGAAAGTCAGCATCTTAGTAGTAGAATCAGGCTTCTATATTGTCTGGTCGAAATCGCGTTGGCTGGATAGTGGAAGCCGAAAGGGGTTCAATCTTAAGTAACTTGGGTGTCTGTTCCATCATGGTGAAGAAAAAATATACCGATTGGAGGGAAAAACTATCCGAGAATATGAAAATGACATCACGATATGTAAAAATATATTTTGAAAAATGATACATTAGGTTCCAACAAGAACCAAACTAACATTTTATGAATTGATGTACCAGATCACGTTGGGCTCACCACATAAGTTGTCACAAGTATTCGGAGTTTGAAAACGCGTTTACATTTCACACTTTCATAATCGGAGTGTGACAAATCGGGGGTTTTAATATATATTCGGAAGCTTATCAATATATCTGGAAGCGTTTGATCTAAGCTAGCTAAATGTTGTAAGAGGTGTGAAGCACTGAGTACTCGTTCATTATATGGTACGTTGGATTTACTTAAAATTCATTCGCTGAGATTTTACAAATACATTTTTTCTCTTTAATGTCTCACATTAACTCGGCGCCCAAATATTGTGAAACTATTCGTTCAAATTTGGACGAAAGTTCTTATTTATTATATGGTACAGATTCATGACCGAGCGCCTTCAGCTAGATGTGTCCGAAAAACTAACGAGGTTGGCGTCAAATTTCGAAGAGCTACAGAACTATTTAGTTTGAGGATTTATTTACCGCTTGAAATTCATAAAGAAACATGACAGTATTTGAAGACTTCGAATGGGATCCCCAATTTACCTACTAATACTCCCTTTATTTATGATCATTTTATTCGCCCAGGTTCCTACATGAAAGCATCGATCTTGCTGCTGCGTTACACGAAATGTAGAAAACCGGAGTTTATTACTTCGTTCAGTATTACTCAATCCATTTACATCATTTGACCTTGAACAGTCATAGTAAGGTTGTTGGTTTAAAAAGTAAGGATGTGTGAGGGGTAATTTATGCTGAAGAGGAACAATGGACTTAAAGTGATATTGGCTTCAAATGTTATATTATTTGTGCAAGCAATAAATTCCTTTTAGAGGCCTGCATTCATGAGCATCTCATCAATGTTGATCAACATTTACAATCCGCTCACTTCACACCGCGGTGTGCAGTGTGAAGGTAAAAGGCCTTTTATCTTCATTATTTGTGTAAGGAAATGATCATTGTGTAATGGTTAAACTTGAATTGATTCATGTAGATTTTACTTTCGGTATAGTTATTCTTCTCAGTATGCTATTTTAGACAAGGTGCTGTGTATACACAATAGTGTATACTATAGTATTTGGAAGTTTTGACATTCTTACTCCTACTAATGCAAGTTGAAGCAGAAGCAGACAATTCGGCGTATTTTTAGGCGAAATGTAGACGATTCGGCGACGTTTGAAATACCTACAAAAGGGGGAAAATCCGCATTATTTCCCCCATACAGGCGAAAATGCAGACAATTTGGCGTGCTTCTCCATTATTTTCCAACGCATCTTCCTGTTTGTTCGCCTTTATTTCCCCTTTGTTGGTTGATTGGGCTCCCAAACTAAAATACAAATTGAGTTAAAATGCGTTAATAAGTTGTCACGTATTCAGTACTTATGCCACTGGATAGTAATGCTGGTACGTATCATAGCCCTTAATTTTCTTATGCTGTCGAGTTGCGTTTGCGCCTCGTCTTCCATAATTTGGACGTGTTCGTCCATTCATAGCTTCTCCTTTCCTGATATATCGTTTATGTTACTCTGACTGCTTTTAATTGTCCTAAGTTGAGGTAGATTCTCTGTACTATATCTCTCATTCATCGGAAATCTGTTCGAGGTCCTATGTTAGAAAAGTTCTTGATTTTTCTTGGTGTATAAAGAAAGCATTTATTTAGTCCATGTGTGGGACAATCCCATAATATTTATATGAATTCCTTATTTTACTAATAATCATTTTTGACTTGGTAACGCACTGAAGTGCAACGAAATTCACTGTACTTATCTGTATAGTAATTTGTCTGAGTAAACATCTCGTTTTGTATTTCAGAATAGTCGGATACAAGGCTTTACCAATCAGCTTACGTGAATGAAAGAAAAAGGACCTTGTGAAGAACAGAAGGCGGATTTACTATTCTGTTTACTACGTAGTTCCTGTTGTCAAGACGTATGTCCTGTTAACGTCATACCATGTTTTAGAAAAAGCTCACTCCTCGAGAGTGTTTAGAACGTGAGAACTTTCCTCGTGAGTGTGCATCACTCAGGCACGCTTTTTACCGTTGCTGTCTTCAACCAGTATGTGTGCATTGTATTTTATCTCGTTTTAGGTAGATAAAAAGATTAGGTTGTCTGGTCTTAAATATAGTACTTCCAAGTAGGACATACGAGTGTCAGATATTTGCTTATTTTATGAGTACCATTTGTTGATCTTAAGAAATGGCCGTTGCATTCGTTACTGTTGGCACGACTTCATTTGATGGGCTGATTAATGAGGTCAATAAAGTCGAATTCCATGAAGGTCTTTCAAGATTGGGATATAAAGATCTGATAATACAATATGGAAGTGGATCTGTCGCACCCCGTAATCCGGAAGATATTTGTGCCGAAAATACTGAACATTTGTCTACAACTCCCTTCTTACGCATCAAATCCTTTCGATACAAAGATTCTCTTGTTGATGAGTTTAAAAGTGCGTCATTAGTTATTAGTCATGGCGGCGCAGGCACTTGTATCCAGGCTCTTACTCCATTTGGAAGTCGCCGACTAATCGTCGTTGTAAATGACACGTTGATGGATAATCATCAAGAGGAACTTGCACTTACTCTGTTGCAAAGAAAACATGCTCTAGTTTGTACTCCTGCATCACTTAACCATTTGATATGGACAGGTAATGAGTCCAGTTATCCTTCTCAGTTTTTGTGCAATAAGGTAAGCCTTTGGATATCCATCATAATTTTGTTTCCCGGTGTTTAGAATATGCCATTGGCTGAAATTAAGAGGTTATTGGGCCCTGAAATTCCACCAGAGCAAGCTGGCTTTGTTGGCTTTACTCGTGGTTCTCCAGAAAAGTTGTTGCCTTACATTGAAGAACGCTTATCGACTTTTTCCTGATATTTGGTCGTCTAGACTCTTCCTATTTTTATATATTATTCTAGTGCCCTCTTATATTTTGTTCCCTTTAGTTTTTATGCCAACGTATAGACTATCTATATTTGATGTCATGTCATTAGATTTCAGTTTCGATACCTTCCCCATGTAAATTCCAGTTGCTTCAAAGTTTATTATTGGATAGAAACGTAATGATTATGAAATATACAACTAACTAATGAGTGACTTGGGACTCCTTTTAGCGTATGGTTTAGTTGGGGCAAGATGGCCTCGTATTTAATGACCATGTAGTGTTGTGCGTAAGACCTGGTACGAGTGCGTATTAGTTTTTGGTGAAGTTTTGTTCTTTGAGCTGGATGGCTTGGCCTCGGAGCTTTCGTCGTTCTTCTAAATGACATCATCAGCAGAAACTTCGAGTAGAAGTAAAGTGTTCGAATTTCTCCACATATGACTTCCAGCTTGTCCTGTAGATCTCGATCTTGGTTGATTATTGTCGACTTTTAGGCTTTCATTATTTGCTTCCTTGTTTTGATCGTATCTCCGGTTGATTTGATTCTTGGTTCTATATTTGCTCATAATTATGGAAAAAATAGGGATTAGGGAACTTGATAAAAATATGTTATGCAGCTACTTAGGATGATTTTCTGACCAATATCAAACAGACCATATACTATCTGTAAGCGACACAATGAGTGAGGAACTTCTGTTCGGCCTATTGTGCATACATCTGATCAGGGTTACTGCCTACATTTTCCTGTTCGAATACATGCATAATAAGCTTAATTATTTAGGTTTCGGAAGTAAATCTGTCTTAATCTTCTTTCTATGTGTTGAGCACCAACCAAGCGTTTAGAGGCGTGTCTTATAACTGTTGAATTAAAGAAATAAGGAAAATTAAATTGACTGATGCACCGTTGGTGTGTATCCACTTTGACTGTGTATTAAGAGTTTAGTCATAGATTTTCAACATTTAGGCATTCTGACTCGATGGAAAGTTTGATCTGTCGATGACATGTTCAGTTTGTACAGATTTATGGTTTAAAAAGGTGTTGACTACGATTAATTTATTCAGGAACTTGTTATAATAAGTCACTACATGTAAATCAGATACCACATACACTTCAATTTAGTATCATGAAAAGCATAGATAAATTGTAGTACATCACTTAAAGAACGACTGTGATATGAGGAATATAGAATCGTACAGAAGTGACGCTATAAAAACTGAACAACAATACCCGAGAATTTTGTTGAGGTTTATAGTGCTGAAAAATTCCCATTATAATAAAACAATTATATGAACGAAAAATATTTTCAATAATTTCTCATCAGGTTCTACAATTATATATATCCAAATTAACAATCCATAAAATTGGCCAGGTTTAAGACAGAGTACATCATTTAAAATTGTAGCATGTGAAACAAGGTTGGTTTGTCATATAAAATAATATCGTTAATTATCAGCACTGGGGTTATGGAGAATATTAAGTTTTTTGATTGAGATCATGTTATATTTTCGCTCTTACGGTTATAACCCAGCTATTCCTATCGCTTAGTATTCACGGTCACAGATTCACTCGACAAGGCCCCAAATCAGAACACGATTGAGCAGGAAGATTATATTCCAAATAACAAGGTTAGGTGAAGCAAGAAGCAAGAAGCGAAATAGGAAAACCGTTAGTATATTTATAGCTTTTTACATAAGAAGAATCTAGAAGCTTCTCCATGTATAGACTAGCGCTGATTGGATAAAAATCAGCCAATCAGCGTGCGCCAAAGCAATCGTGCATTGAGCATGCTTAAATCCAATCTATGTCCCACTAACACCTCCCCTTTGAGCAGATTCGTAGGATCTGGTGCTAGGGTCCAACTGCAACCGAGTGACTGGCCTGTGCTTTCGATTTGTCCATCGTCTAGGCAATAAAGAAGTATCACTCTTTGCTTGCACAGAAACTGACCTGTCTGTTCCAGGCGTTTTGATTTCAAAGGTGTCTAGCAGAACATCAAGAGGTAATCGATATTGAATCTCGTTGCTGGCTATCGAAGTTGCTTTCAATTGGTTAGCATGACGTACCCAAACTTCTGAGCCAACTGACACCTCATAAACCACACTCCCCTTCTTTTTCAAGATCCGACCAGCTGTCCATGTAGGATGTTTCTCACGATAGTCCATAGCAAGTACTTTTTGTCCCACCGTGAACAATCGTTTTTGTGCCCCATGATGTCGATTGAACTGATTCTCCATAGATAGGTTTCGTTGAGGCTCAAGAGCTGGCGTAGGACGGATGACATCGAAATGTGTTCGTATTTTTCTGCCAAGTAGAGCTTCTGCTGGAGAGACCCCCTTAATCGTCTGAGGGTTCGGTGTCGAGCGATAAATAAGCAGGAACCTCTCTAAGATCTCTTCGGTGGTCCCCTCCCCTTTAGATTTTTTTAGAGCATTTTTAAATGTACTCACAAAGCGTTCCACTTGACCATTTGATTGGGGATGGAATGGAGGTGTTCGGACGTGATGGATTCCGTTCTGCCGACAAAATTGTGAGAAAATTACGGACGTAAACTGTGTTCCGTTGTCACTAACTATCAATTCCGGGACTCCGAAACGACTGAATAGTTGACGTAGCTTACTGACTGTGCAGCTTGCAGTCGGGTGTTCCATGAGAAAGATTTCTGGCCACTTGCTATATGCATCAACTACCAAAAGGTAAGTTTGTCCATGAAGTGGACCAGCAAAGTCCAAGTGTATACGCTGCCACGGTGACTGTGGTATTGGCCATGATTGCAGCTCTGCTTTCCGCGGTGCTTTCGTTGCTAATGCACATTTGGTACATGAACGGGATAGCTGCTCCAGTTGAGTGTCTAAATGCGGCCAGTATACATAACTTCGTGCTAATGCTTTCATGCGATTTATTCCAGGATGTCCTGCGTGCAACTGTTCAAGCACTGCTGGTTGTAGCTTCTTTGGGATTATGACACGTTCTGCAAACAGCAGGCAGTCGTCGATGATTGAGAGAGAGAGTTTACGCTGGTAAAACTGTTGAAGCTCTGTGGAACTGATCTTCGTGGGCCATCCTTCCAGGTGGAACTTTCTAACTTCTTGTAGAATCGGGTCTCGAAGAGTTTCTTCTCTGACTTCATCTGACGACACTGGAGTGTTTCGAATGGCATCTGCCACTATACTTCGTATTTCTGGGTCTACTGCTATGGAGGCAATGATTATATCCTCTGGTCCAGGATGCTGAACTCCAATTAATCGAGAGAGAGCGTCGGCTTGACCGATAGTATTTGTCGACTGATACTTGATATTGAAATCATAACTCAGGAGCATTGTTGCCCAGCGCTGTAGTCTATTAGCCGTATAGACAGGGATTCCTTTCTTAGAACCAAAGATTGCAATCAAAGGTTTGTGATCTGTCAGTAGAGTAAATGTACGACCATAGAGCATTTTATGAAATCTTTTGACAGCGAAAATGATCGCAAGAGCTTCCTTTTCAATTTGACTGTAGTTCCGCTCGGCTGGGGTAAGTGATCTAGCAGCATGGGCAATTGTCTTTTCTGATTTGTCCGGAAACACGTGAGATATTACTGCTCCAACTCCATGACTAGATGCATCAGATGCAACAACAATTTCCAAGCTGGGATCGAAGTGTGTCAAAAGAATCTTTGAGCTGAGCATTGATTTGACTCTGTCGAAAGATGCTTGACATTCTGCTGACCACTGCCAAGGTTTATCTTTTGATAGTAATTCATTCAGCGGACCTCTCACTCGATGCATTTCAGGCAAGAATGTGCTATAGTGACTGATTAACCCCAAGAAGGATCTTAATGAAGAGACATCAGTTGGTGCAGGCATCTTCTGAATGGCTTCGATGTTGGCAGGGTCTGGTCGGCGACCGTTCTTATCTAAGATAAAACCAAGGTATTTGATGGAATGCATAAAGAAAGTACACTTTTCCTCACGTAGTTGGAAACCATATTCCAACACTCGGTTAAGGACTTGATATAGTCGATCAGAAAGTTCATTGTCAGTTGAACCCATAACTATGATATCATCTAGATAAGCTGCTGTACCAGGTATACCTGTTAGCATCGTATCCATTATTTGCTGAAAGATGGCAGGTGCAGTCTTGATGCCAAATGGTAGACGGGTGTATTGAAATAACCCTCGATGAGTGTTAATGGTCAAAAGCTCTCTACTGTCTTCATCTACTTCTACTTGTAGATAGGCATCGGAAAAGTCTATTTTCGCGAAACATGTCCCACCATTAAGTTTGGCAAACAGGTCTTCAGGAACTGGTAATGGATATTGATACACATCTAATGCAGCATTTAAACCGGTCGAGAAATCGGCACATATGCGTATAGTTCCATTCGCCTTCTTAATCACTACGATCGGTGCGGCCCATGCAGAGTAGTTGACTGTTTGAATTACACCAGCCTGTTGCAAGCGATTAAGTTCCTGATCGACTAACTCAAGAGCAGCATATGGTACAGGACGTCTAGGACGAAAAATAGGTTTGGCATCTGGTTTCAGTGGTAAATGAGCTTTCATCTTGGTACAGTGGCCAAGGCTATTCTGAAAAACAGAGGCAAACTTTCTTTTCAGTTTTTCTAGTAACCTTTCACATGTCTTCTTTGCAAGTACTGGGGTGTCTAATGATGAACACAATACGTTGCAGACACTGTTAATCGGTACATCCATTATTCCAAGTTTATCTAACATATCTAGACCAAGAAGATCAAGGTTTGGCCGTTCTGTTAGGTAACATATTCCTGTACAGTTAGTTCCATTGAAGGAAAATTCACACTGTAATTCACCAACCAGTTTTAGCACACCACCTGATGCGTTTTTGGCCGTTTTCTTAGATGGCTTCATTGGCGGTTTACCCAGCAAGTTATACGTTTCTCTAGATACTAAGGTGATATCTGATGCCGTGTCAATTTGAAGACGAGCTGATATGCCGTTTATCTGGATGGTAACATACTTTCTCCGAATGTCATAGTTTGTTTGAAAGGCAGCTACCAGAGAAAGAGATTTAAACTCGGCTGATTTCACATGTCGAGAACGTTTATGCTTCTTTTTGGGATGAGACGTACGATTCGGTGGACAATGACCTTCTTTATGTCCACGTTTGCTGCACACCTGACATATATGCTTTTTAAATGGACAGAATCGTACATAATGCCAATCACCACATAACCAGCATGCAGTCGTTGGTTTATTACGAGTTGTTATCGGCTTCTTAACTTTTAACCTAGTAATAGCATTGACACTACTGCAGGTTAAATTAGGATTTACCTGTTCAATCAACTTGTTGTCGTGTCTGATGCTTTGTAGCCGCTTACACTCATCTGTTAACGTTCTGAGTGTGACGTTTGGGTCTTGATCTAGTCGAGCCAAAAGTCTAGTCCTGATCTCAGCATCTTGTGGTGACTGAAGAGCTTTGATGAATATTAGGCATTTAAATTGGTCTTCTGTCAACGAGCGTAACTTGAACCGTTCACATTCTCTGTTGACGATGTCTGCTAAAACACCATATTCATCGGCTTCGCGTTTCACCAAATTTAGACACTGATGTCGAATACTAAACAATGAGGAGGATTCACCGAATATCTCTGACAATTGAATTATCGTCTCCTCGAAACTGAGCTCTCGAGGTAACTTAGGCAATATATGGTCAGCATAGCGTGCATGTTCATTAATTCCTAACTTACGTACCAACAGTCGAGTCTTCCACGCGTCGTCTTGGTTACAGAATTCTATTCTAAATGTATCTTCCCAACGTTTGAACCACGTGAGAAAAGTATTTCCGCTTTCGGGATCATAGATGAATTCTGGTATGCTGCTAGCAACTGCATCACAAGACGTACTTGAAATGGCATGTGAACTCGAGCAGTGGAAGCTAAGCTGTTGAGTCAGAGTCTCTAACAACCGCATTTGTGCATCTAATTGTTGTTGCTGTTGTTGTAGTATTCGGTTAAGCTGGTCGTCTGATATGGACATATTGAATTTATTTTCCTTTTTCCTCGTCGCCACTGTTATATTTTTCGCTCTTACGGTTATAACCCAGCTATTCCTATCGCTTAGTATTCACGGTCACAGATTCACTCGACAAGGCCCCAAATCAGAACACGATTGAGCAGGAAGATTATATTCCAAATAACAAGGTTAGGTGAAGCAAGAAGCAAGAAGCGAAATAGGAAAACCGTTAGTATATTTATAGCTTTTTACATAAGAAGAATCTAGAAGCTTCTCCATGTATAGACTAGCGCTGATTGGATAAAAATCAGCCAATCAGCGTGCGCCAAAGCAATCGTGCATTGAGCATGCTTAAATCCAATCTATGTCCCACTAACAGATCATGAAACCGATTGATATTAAACCACCGTCGGAAACCTGGAAGCACTGGACGGCCGTTTTGTTCTAGTGTGGGACTCTCCAGCAGTGCGCATCCACGATTCCGTGGGCGGGATTTTATGGTTTATCTTACTGTCCATGCAGAAAACAGTGAACAGAAATGGAACTAACCAGGCTTAGATTTTGACTTATTTACAGTGACATTTAGGGCCTTATTCCTACATACTGTAAGCCAACAGGTACTAATCCTGCACACCATTCAGTTTGTGTTTTAGTCTAATTATGAGTTAACTACTAGGAACCCAAATGCCATGGTACGGCCGAGAGTCCGCTCTCCCCCTCGAAATGCTCTCACGTGGCCACGTGTATATAGCCTCTGCCTTCACGTAGTGGGGGTGTTATTTACGAAAATGAGAGGACGAAAAGCGAATATCTGGCGCTTTAACCGAATTCCAAACCAATGATGAACATGGGCTTTATATTAACACATAGATATTGGTACAAGGACGCATCAAATACATATGCGCCACACAAATCTCATTTCCTTTGTGTGAGGGCTGTGATACTGCCCGGGTGCCCAAACCGAAGCAGGTGGTTTTCTTAGGGGGCCACACCCCGAGCCTTCTACCTGAAGATCTGACCCACAAGGCAGTGGAGCATCGTGAGGAGATGCAGTCCCATGGCAGCCGGTGACCAACGATTGGTTCATACGCCATTTGTTCCTTCAGAATACTGGAGCCTATGTGCACCATTGGTTTGGGGTCCGGTTAAAGCGCCGGACATTTGCTTTTCGTCCTCTCATTTTCGTAGACAACACCCCCGCCACGAGAAGGCAGTGAGTAGGACTTCCCTGGCAGAGGCTGTATACACGTGGCCATGTGAGAGCATTTCGAGAGGGAGAGCGGACTCTCCCCACTCTCGGCCGTACCAGGGCATTTGGGGGCAAATGGCGTATGAACCAATCTTTGGTCACCGGCTGCCATGGGACTGCATCTCCTTACGATGCTCCACTGCCTTGTGGGTCAGATCTTCAGGTAGAAGGCTCGGGGTGTGGCCCCCTAAGAAAACCACCTGCTTCGGTTTGGGCACCCGGGCAGTATCACAGCCCTCACACAAAGGAAATGAGATTTGTGTGGCGCATATGTATTTGATGCGTCCTTGTACCAATATCTATGTGTTAATATAAAATAAACTAGGAACAATCCCACATTTCCGAATTTCGGTAACATGTACAGACCATTTGCTTATATTAATCGGTTCAGTATGTTGAGCCTGTTAATCACTGAAGCACTTATTCATTACAGCAATTCAGTCAGTCAGGATGACCAGTAGTTCTATACACACTCTTTCTATCGGTAGGCAATGTAGTTTCTTCAGAGCCTAGATTTGAAGAGAAAGGACACTTAGGACCGATCCAGAAACGGTTAAAGTTCAATTAAGCTCAGACTAACAAGTTCTTAATCCACTTAATATTCACAACATTTATGAAACTAAATGTAAGTTACTTAAGATGTTTAATATAATGTAGGTTTGGATTCGAACTGTTCATACAAATCCTAGGTCAAAATGTAAGATAAGCAAGAGAATCCATTCCTTAGTAAACCTAGTCTGGGCCAGGGCCGTTTTTCTTTTATATTTCATCATTTACTTATGTGTTCATTATATATTTCATGTTTTATACAAGTTGAAGGTAAGTGTCATGAAACGCACTGACAACGATGTAATTTCGATTAGTTTTTCGCAAATACTATTTAGTCATCCTTCAGTCACATAATGCA
Source organism: Schistosoma spindalis (assembly GCA_946903255.1). Lineage (NCBI taxonomy): Eukaryota > Metazoa > Platyhelminthes > Trematoda > Strigeidida > Schistosomatidae > Schistosoma > Schistosoma spindalis. The sequence goes on from OX336424.1 coordinate 25,928,552, forward strand.
TAATTAACTATATTCACAGCTAAATGTTAATATTTTTCAGTGTTTGTATGCTAAAAGATTGAATTTATCATCTAGAACCCTATCCAAGGCTAGTGAATTGAAATGACTAAAAAAACAACATTAAAAAATAATTTATTTGAATAGAAAATTAGTAGCTTGTACATGAAATAATTGTTTCAAATGTTATAATTTATTTACATCCTTATCCATTTTTGTCGTTATGAAAATCTCATTGAATAGTGCAAACTCTAGCATGAATTGTACTTTTTCCTGATTTTAGTTTATCTAAACGTAGAGCACGACGTTGATTGCCTAGTAAAACAAATTCACAATTCGAATATATATGAAGAATTGAAACAGGAATTATTCTCTGACTACTGTTAATATAGTAACACCCTAGTTAAATTAAATATCCGAAAATAATGGCTAGTATGTTAAATTTTTATATGACTTTTTGACCAGGGGCAAAACTTAATTAGGCGTTTACCATTTTGGAAATAATCTAATTTTCGGCAATATATATTGCACTGTATTTCTTTATTTAGTTCAAATAATCAGTTATAAGACGTAACTGAGATTTCTGTGGACGTCATTAATATAATAAAAGTAAGAGTTTTACATTCAATATTAGGTTATTATCATGAAATTCGTCAGTAAAATATTTTTAATACTTATTACTATATTTCTCGCAGACTTTTCAACTAAGGTAAAGATATGAGTTGTGATACAAGTAGCTAACTACTGAGATGATAATATTAGTGCAAGCTAAAAAACAAGTGTCCAAGTTTTGGAAAATGATAAGAGTACGGAAAAAATCTGTACATTTTGTCTAGATTTGAAGTAACATAATCGTATCACTTCGAAAGAAGTGGAAAAGGGATTGATATTCATTTTTATGAAGTCCAAAAGAGACAGTTAACCAATCTTATGCGTTATTTGAGACTGAAATTAGCATTTTACTTACAGATAATCTCTCTTTCATGAATGTCAAACAATAGTGCGAGCATATATGCTTTGATGGCAAAAGATTGATTTAAAACGCATCATAAAATCACTTGCATCTACTAAAATTCAGTAGCATGGTAAGAGTTCCGAATGTGACATAGCAACAAGAGGCTAGTCAGTGGATTGGGTCCATAGAATTCATTGTCACATACAAAATTTGATTCTATACTTAACAAATTTATTTAAACTTTCTTTAACATACCTGCTATGTATACCTCTCTATTAAATGCACCAGCTGCTAGCGCAATGCTGTGAAGAAAAAGTTTATCGGTTAATGAGTAACAACCAACATTTAATCAAAAATTAGGAATAATATTTATTATATACACTGCTTATAGTTTAAAACTAAGCGGATTATGTTGTGAGTATATGTTTATTAGGGAAGTGTCTCTTTGTACTTCACCTTTCTCGTAAACTAAGTAAGGGATTTGCGGCCTCCAATTTTAGGTTCAATTACCCATCATAACAATCCGGTTTAATTATTGTTCCATTCAGTACAATACAATCGTCCGTCCGATAATTGATAATGAATTTCCATTGTTGGGGATTGTCGGCTGTCAGTAGTCATTGCGTGGTCAAATAATATCCCATAATCATTGGGTCGTAAATATTCTTTTGATGTATTCCTCATTTTATAGGCTGGATATCAAGCTAATTATTAAATTTGTATCAGTCTATTAAGAAGTAAAGATACACTGGGCAAAAACAAGTCGGGCACTGGTAATGCATTTATGATACAAAGAGGAGGGCTGTTCTTTTGAAACACAAATATTACTGTCCATAAAAAAGCAATATGCAATACATGTGCATATAATCTGCGAATGACCTTGGAAAGCAAAGCCTATTTCGAGAACTACAGATTTCAGTTATATGGCAAGTGTTTGGAGTATAAAACAAACTATTCCAATTATGCGTATATTTTCCGCCTGTATTTCTAACAACAGAGTGCCTAGTCAAAAATCAGCTCTTAGATCTCCAAAAACGTAGTCTTTGATTGCATACACAGTTTTATTGCTAAAATTAACTCCATAAACTAACATTAGCTACTTTTCGCTGTTAGTCTTGTTTATCTAGTTGGTTTCTGTCTTTTAAGTTATTTTAGTGAAAACGCCACCTCTCATAGCCGGAGTTCCCGAACGATAGTTTTCAGTTTTGTACAGTTAAGTCAACCATGGGTAAAGTTAAGTTGTCTATAGTTTTTATTGATAAATCCATCATTAAAAAGAGATGATACTTTGACGTATTTTGAAAATGTGTCTTAAAATTATATGAATGATTTAAGTTCCGAGTGAAGATGATTGTTTAGATATTTTTCTCTAGCGCTGTATAATTTCAAGTAGGTTGCTAAATGTTGTCTTCCAGTTAAGGAGAAGACATTACTTCATGTATTGGAACTGTGAATAATGTAGATGGTAGGTGAGAGATTGATGTACTGATATATATAGCCCATCACAGTACACTTCATTATATTTATTCAGAATCTTATCCCAGATGAGAACTTTATTGGAATTTTCTCTGTTCATTCAAAAGTCATGAATTTAACATCTTTGTATATTTATGGTTATTGATACCGATACGAACGGTAAAATCAAACTTTAATAGCTCAGGCAAAAGTTTATACATAGGTTGTTAGCTAGTTACAACTTTTTCCTTCAAAACTTACTTATCAGACCCAGGTCTTAAAACTAAACTGAATAGTGCGAACACAGGTCTATGATCCGATGAACGTATTGTATTAATACTGTTGTAATCCAAGCAGATCAAATTGCCTTTCTTTTTTGACATGAACAATATTCTGTCCTATATGTTGAATAAACACAAAAAGAAATGCAAGAAGACATAATGACAGAAAAGTAAACAAGAAAAATGTACAGCGAAATAATTTTGTCAAACATAATGAATAAACCATTAGTTTATTATCATGTATATAGTTAGGTTTTTAGATCAACAAAGTATTATCAAATTATAAAGTCTGAAAATGCTACCATAATAGATTTACATATAATTTTCGTCATGATCTGAATTAAGCAGAAGAATCACTGAAAATTGATACTGATACTATTGTTTCATTATCATGGTTCTAAACTATTCAGTTGTACTTAGTTATATTGAATCAAATAAAAACTGTCGGAGTGATGTACATTTACAACCACACTTAACTTGTCCGATCAAGTTTTTTTCCTCTCCGATGTCAGTGACATAACTTTAAATCTAAATGTGCATAATTTATTTTGAGACAACGAACAGCATGAGATGGCAAATGTTTTTTTGATTTGCCATACTGCAACCGCTTGACTAATACTAGTTATTTAATTTAGTTAGAATATATGTTAACACTAGCTAACAATTTCTTCCATCAATCCACCGTGTCAACGGGGGTAATATTGAGGGTAACCGGACAAAGATATGGGCTTAATCCTTGTTGTTAAGGCAACCATAGTTCATGGTTGATGGCACTGTACGACTGAAATACTCTTACAGACAGGTGAACTTAGCCTATATATTCGATTCAATCGTTAACTTGGCAATCCACGTTGTTAATCACTATACTTTTTAGATTCGAGAACTGAGTTTCTCGTGTTTAGTGCTTTATTATTGTGGCGAAAGAGAAGCGTATGCGTAATACCTCGGAGAACAGAAGGGAAGTGTAAGATGACAGTCTAGAAGCGACTTGGATTGCAGAACATATAAGATGCAAATGAACGTTTGAAAACGAAGTGTAATTTATCTAAATAAACATTCCTCACATCAGTGGCCTGTGGTCAAACTATGATTGCTATTATTATTGTCACCACTTTTTATATTGCTTGTTTCCTTCAAATAGTCCTGATGTCAAATGCGGTAAACTCGATATTTGATTTTTAATACCATTATTACTGATTTATTCAGTCAGGATGTAACGATGATGAAAAGAAGTCCCTATTACTTACTGTGTATGATGGAACGCGTTGTTTTTCTGACGAATCGTAAACATCTGAATTGAGATCAAATTTGTAAGTTGGAGGGAAGCGAATACGGCCTTCATCAAAATTATGAAAGATGATACCTTTTAAGAAATAAAACATATTTGAAATTGAATTTTCAATTATCCAATAAACCAGGATAATTTACTGAAAATAAACATACTAGTTTTTTTTTGCAATCTTGAAGTCGTACGTCCATTTCTCTCGAAGATATAAGATAAGGTTTAGGATGAGATTATTTTTATTGCTATCAACCTGAGGCATATACACTTGTTAAGTTGGAATTTATTAATTTAGCTAACATTTCTTTTCAGACTAAAATTATACAGATCTGCTCTCAAGATTCAAATGTAATAAACAGAACACACAAATTACGCCTTAATTTTATTAATTTCACAATAGTCAGTATGTATAAAAACCCTTTCTGCAATTTAGAATTGATGGATAGACTGAAGAAAAAAGAGACCGATGCAAAAACATGCTAAAAACGAAGTAGTACTGATCTGTATATATAGAATTTTCAGGCGGTTTACATTCTCCGTAATCACAGAAGTTAGGTTGAAGTTTTCGCAGCAACTGAAATTTCACTTTCTACTATTGTTTTGTAGACCTATTTATAAAGTACAGATTTGTATACCGAGCTTTAAGATATAGTTTATGAGTTGGAAATACTTTACGGTTTCCTGAAATGAGATAGATAAAGTGACATTCTAATTGAAGATTCAATTTTCGCTTGACTATATAAAACAAAGATTAGGTTGTAATTATCAGGACAGATTCACAATTTTAGAATAATCCATTACATCATGGTGTAAAATTAGATCGAAAGTATTGAACTACAGGTTTTGAGAGTTATGAATCCGTATCAGTGGGTATTTTTCGAAAATGTAGATAAATTGTATAAAACCTAATACAGCCTGTCAAGTCATATGTTTGAACCTTGCTTGGTTTCAACTGCCGAGTGATAAACTGTTTACACAGTGGGTATAGAAAATAGTTTACTACACACTCTTGTATTGAATAACGAATCGCATTACATTTTGTTTCTTAATGTCTATGCTATACGGAAAGCATTTATGATGGAGTGTCGTAAGCTTTAAAAACTATGTAAACATACATTATTTAGGTGAGCCTACAGAAAATTTATTTCAAAAACAAACTGCTTAACGTTATGTATCAAATATGTGAAGTTAGGAATCCAAGGATTGAATGATAATTAGGATATCACAATACTGTAGGTATTTATTACTACCATAGACAGTACCTAGTAATGAGGATAATAATTTCCAATCTGATGCCATGCAATCTACTGAAAATATCCAAATAATGGCAACAGTTTTCTAGACTGGATTAAAACTTATAAGTGGCGTTCATACTTATTTTTTCAATTATCGAAAACTGTACACTTTCAATACAGAGCCATGAAGATAATTACGGCATAGGACTAGTTTATACGATGCATTAGCATATACACTTTTGCTTCCTGTAAAGCTTAAATATTTAACTCAGCAACCATCTATATAATACCGACTACACTGTTTTTGTATGTGTTCATTACTCCTCCTCGTTGATTATCATTTTCTCAAACAAGTCGATGAACTATGAAATATTCGAGAAAAGTAGCATTTTAGGAATGGTAGTTTTATGGTATGAAGTTAACCACCCTTTTGATATTTAACGAAACTCTGATATTTACCATTCCTAAGCATCTTTTCTATTTATTCAGTGGGTAATGCTGCATGTAAAAACACGACTTTCACCGAGGACTTTATTCCAACCATCTAAATCAATCCACATATGCCCTCTATGAATACACCAATGTAACAGTCCCTAACTTGCCAAATGAACAGTGAATAATAGTAATTTAGAGTTTGAAGCGAAATTTTTGGAAAAAATTGTGCTCATACATGCCTTACTCACCAACTAATTGAATAGAAAAATTCCCGAAAATGTTTGATGTCATTCACATTAAATATTGAGGAACAGATGCACTACACATTCATGGATACGTATCTTATCTCGTTTTATCCAGATGGATTTACTATTTTATGTGGATATCTATCCATCTGAATATTTATAAAATACATGAATAAATAGACTACATCCTTTAGTAATAGTTGTGTTTATTGCGAATATTGATTTATTTATTAATCTGTTTAAATGTACTGAAATAATGACTTTTAGCAGATATATCTGATTGGAATTTAGTTTCGTAAAAGATCCATAGGGCTCTGTCTATCATTTGTTAATTTATTTAAATCAAGTGTAAGCATCTTAATTTTTAGTAAGTTTTCTGTAGAATCTTTCAGTTTTATAATATTCAGATATTCCATTTGTATTATTTATATTGGTTGACATATAGGTTTTTAAGATTAGTAGGAGTATAGAATAAATCAATATGAAACAAAACAATTATTTGGATTGATTATCAAGAAAAACAGAAAATTTATCCATTCGAATTAAGAAAAACATTAGTTTTATTGATAAATACACAATATATGGGGAAGCATTTAAGGTTAGCTTGTTAAAGAACGGTTTTTTGCTAATTGACAGTTACCAATAATGGCTCTACAAGAGATTAAACCTGAAAAATACTTGATATCTCTCAATTGTAAAGATATCATTTAGCGATTAGGCAAGAAACCGGTAATTCATAATTTTTAACTTTAGTCAGTTATCATCATCTAGTATCACTAGTAGTCATTCCTCTTCTATTCAACTTGGTGAACTTTACGGGCTTAATGTTGTCATAGCAACCCCAGGGAATAAATTATTAAACCTATTTGGCTGCAAATTCATGAAGCAGTTTTTAAAGATTTGTTCAGCGTAAAGAAGACATTTAGTTACGAAATGACATCAGATGGATTTCTGTCATTTCAACTACTCGTCCATGTTACTGCGTTAAAAAAACTATAAGTATATGATTACGGCTGTCAGGAGTGTTTCTCAAGTATTTTGGAATTGACGAAAATGTTGCTGGTCTATTTTAAATTCGATTATTTATAGTACGTATGCATTTCGAGTTGCGTAAAGCTACATTATATAACTGAATATGTCCTTCAAGATATAAATAAACGAATATATCAGCAAAGTTTACACATTTGTTTATAAAGTTATGAATTACGCATATTTTGTGGAATATAACGACACATACTACTTTAATGTCTTATTGAAGGTTAATGAATAGGGTCATGTAAATAAGATATGTGATCCATAACTATATCTTTTTCTTAAATGAATCATGTGCTTACTGTGTAATGAATGTTTTGAAAAATATTCAATGTTTACCTTGTGACTGTGCATTGAGTAATTCATCAACCGATAAAAGTTCTTCAAATGTTCTATGCTTATATTTTCCTTTAATTATGTTTTCGACAATATGTCTTGGTCGTTGTATTCGAAAATTTAAATCACCTGCCCAGAATACAACATCAAACCGATCCAATGGGTTGGGTTCTACAAACATTTTTTAACAAAAATTATTACTGTTTAAAATAAAAATGAGATAGGTTTATTGGTAATTCAAAGTCATTCATAATATACAAATTCAAGATAAACTATGGTTTTCAATCAAACTCACGAATGAAATTACTGAGCATGGTTGTTCATTTCTCATCTATCCTTAAACTATATTGTTGAGAATACTGACCATTTAGACCAATCACTTTGTTTTATTTTGTTATGTCTATCAAATGAGGTTTCTAAACATACTTATAAAGTGAAGTATTTGATCTGACAACATAAAGTGCAACTTGTTTTGGAGTTATCGGTTAAGCTCTCTATGAAGTAATCCATTCTAGTCCAACCTCGATCATCATGTGCTTTAGTTATTTCGATGTTTAGTGAAAATCAATAGCATATATTATTCACGTCATTACAACAATCATACACTGCTGGACTAAAAGAATATTTCTTTTATGAACGACATTATTCGTATAACGCATATGCATGTATGAATATAGATGTCAGTTTTACTATATACTTTTTAAAAATAATATTGACTGTGAGATTTTAAATGCATTTGTGGTCATTAATTGAGGAGTAATTCTCTACTTCTTTGTATTTGCTTGTGTTTCAGTTTTCAAAATCCTTTTGTTGATTTATACGTTATTTGTTTACTTATATGTAGCTTTGCATATTTTAAATATGATCTCATTACTAACTGACGACAGCTAGCGAACTAAGAAGAAGATTAATAAGCTTATTTATCCTGTTGTGCATCACCTTGTTTTCTAAGGTTTGTCAGGCTGATTTCAGTTTCTAAACAAAATTTCATGAAAATATACGGAGACCTTCTAAAAGTTACTTTGCTTAATAACTCTATCTGATAAGCTTCTCCTAATAAACAAAATGCTGAATATATTCGACATTTAGTCTAATCAGTAGAAAAATTTTAACCTTTGAAAATAACGCAAAATTAAACTTGAGTCTTGAAAACTGATTCAGTGTCAAACTGATGAATTCAGCCCCGTCAAAGATAAAACACGTCATTACATTCAACTACGAGGAATGTAGTACATAGATGAGAAATTTCACGACATCAGTTAGACAGACTTTACTGATATTTTATAAAAATGTTTAAACGTATAAAACAAGTTTATCAGGAATTATTTTCTACGAATTGTAACACACCTTCGTATTTATATCCTTTGTTAAATCCAACTTTTGGTAGATTAATATTATTCACTACTTGTAAATAATCTTGAATTCTCCGTTCAAAATTTGTATGGTTAGCTAAAATCAAGTTGAAATAAATGCCGGTTAATTGAAATTTTATTAAATCAAACTTCATAATTATGATGAAGTGTATAAACAATTGCAAGATTTTCATTAATTAGGTTTGACTAGGTGGTGTTATGAAATGTTTCAGTTTTCATAGAGAATTAAGAGCGATAAGAAATTCGTTATAGCACTATACTAGGGGACATTGGTCACAATTTAATCTGAGATAAATGTTTGGTACTTTAATGGAACAGTTTGGCCCAAAATTCCATATATTTTTACTGACGTTACTGAATTTTACCCTGATGTAAAATGAAAATCCATGATTGAAAGGCGTAAAAACATTATTTTAAAATGCTTTTATCTGTTTTTTTATTTCTGTGGTATTTTGAGTTAAGCCATCTGAAAATTATAATAGACGTCAAACTAAATCCAACACACAGCATTATACGATATAGTAAATAGAATGCAGTGGTGAATTAGCATTGTATCTTATTCACAGAGGCAAAAGAAATCCATTTATGTTTTGTGGTGAAAACAGAGTTTTGTAGTGTTGTATTGAAATTAAACGTTCAATTTCGGTTTGTAGTCTTCAACTTGTATTGGTGTTAGATAAATACGTCAAAAAAAGTTCGATGTGGTGAAAGTATAAAGCATGGTATAGGGATTTATTGTATAAGGTACGTCGTACAAAGAAGTCACTACTAAATATCCATGACTGCTTGTGTTCACCGTCGAATTTGTGGACTTCACATATTTCAGCTGTGTACTAGAACTTCAAGCGATCATTTTGGAAGTGGCTGACTGAGGATTTGATTAGAACTTGATGGTCATTCTACGATAAGACAATCGTTTGATGAAAAAGCATACACATAGTTACTTTATATGTGACTTTTATTCACTTTTGAATAAATTCTTTCACTAAAATTGGTAAACTCCTGATATCTTCTGATATCGGTTCCACCTCATTAGTTTGGTTGTCACAAGAAAGCATCAGATAATTGCTCAACGTGTGTACAGTCAAGCATATAGAATGCAAAAGCTGGAACAAAGGTTCATCAGTTAAAGTTTCCATACCACATAAACACAGCGAAATGAAAATATCAAGGCGAATGACAGAGCAATAGTAGCCTCAACCACAAGACATGCATTACTTCCTGTTTTAGTATCCCATAATTTTTAATTGAGTATCTGCAACTCATTTCCAGTCAACAGAAAAGGATAGTATAATGATGGAAAATCATTTCTCTACTCATCAAAAATGTGTAAAATGGTGAGTTACCTGACTTTAAATTATAGATTATGATACAGTTGCACAAACAAGGACTAGTGAACCAATGTGTTCTCATCAATAGGTTACATATATCACTCATGCTTTTATCTCAGATTATCATGGATGGCTCATTAGTTAACATTCCGGAGCTAGCAAGCCAAGTGATAACTTAGTCACTTGGACCAAAAACCGACGCAACTATAAAAAACTCGTATTCAATGGATTCATTGGATAATATGTTAATAATTTTGTCAGGTTCTCAATTGCGGTTCTTGTGCTTATTGTTTTGTTCAACTAGGAACAGTAATTTAAAATGACTTTCGCTCTATATATTGTCTCATATATGTGTTGTTATATAACTTACTAAATAAATTAAATGATACTGATGTCAAACAAGACAATCCCCACAATACTATATGGAGAAATTGTTATAACTGGTTCTCAGGATATGAGGTATATTTACTTCGTTAACTAAATATATAAAGTTATTGAAATTTTGCAAGTAATCCTTTTTAATTTCTTATAATTATTTGATAATTTACCTTTAAAATGGGCTGAGAGGAATAAAATCGATGTACCAAAAAGTATAAAGCAAATAGCTACAGCTCCTTTAGTTCGTACGGCAGCTGAAGTTGTGACTCCAACTGACTGAGGCACTACAACATAAGATAAGAGTCTGTATAACTATATGAGTTTTGTTGAATATTAAGGGGTTTAAAAAATGTTTAAAACACATTTAAGAACTTCACGACAGATTGAAAAATTTTGTTGAGTGTTAAATATGTAATCTGTCATAATTGTGTTAATAAATTTGATTGTGACAGCCTTATATATTAGATAAATATTGAAACTGAATATTAGAATCAATATAAAGAGGGTTTTTTCTTTATTTTGGTTTAACGCACCTTGAATGGGAACAAATATTAATAAAGTCCATAGTAATTCTGGATAATCATTATGTATATTGTCTGTTTCGGTGTGATGCATTTAATTTTTACACTGAAGGTTACTTCATAAACGGCTGTACAACCAAACGGGATGGTTTGTTTTTATAAGTTTACCATATGAATAGTAATCTACCAATAGCAGTCAGATGCGAAGTTTTGAAAATATTAGAGCAGTTACCCATCAAAATTACTCGATCCAACTGATGTAAACATTACGTTGTCACCTATTTCTCCACATCATACGCCTATTTAATTTAATTAATATTATCATTATTACTTTGAGTATATGCAAAATAAACGATTTCTAAAGGAAATAATAAGATTTACGATTTCATTTAAACTCTCTAAACTTAAACTATGTCTAAGCAATTACGTAAAACTTTTCTCGATTACAATTGAAGGAATGATTTTTAAAAATTTAATCTATGACAAATAAAACTATGACTTTAAATTTTTTTATTCAACAGCCATTTACGTTGAATGAACTCCCCTCACATTTTAAATATTTCACTAACTTAACTTGGATGTCATTATTTATGTTCAGTTCACCTAGTTCTTACTCATTAACAATGACTTTGTGACCAATTTGAATCCATATTTACTATGAAAACCAGCGGTTTATTTCTAATTAAAATATAAAAGGTATATAATTAATGATAAAAAGTGGTCCAATGTGGCTCAGAAAGACATTATTCAAGTCATATTCTAATTATTATTACGGAACATACATTTCCGAACATAGTAATTTCTAAATGAAATCAGTTGATACAATTTAAAATACAATAATTAAAGCCCATATAAATTAAAAATGATAAAACAGTGTTAACTAAATTTTAAAGTCACCGTTACACATACCCGAAGTATACCATATAAGATCGCGGTTTAGAAATATCATTAAAGCCAAAGTCCCATGGGTTGCATATGTAAACAGAACATGTTTTATGCCGATAGCAGCTTGCAATCTCACAAGAAGTTCATTTCTTTAAGTAATCAAGCAAAGTTATGATAAAATGGATTATAATGAACAAGAAGCATGAGATGAGGGACCAGTTGATGAATTCTTAACCTTTAACTGCAATGTAAAACATAGTGACCTTCAGATAATTTATGGTGGATAAACTTCCTGTGACAAATTTATTTTAAACGCACAGTTTAAAGAAACGGTAATGTATGTAGATAAAGCTGCTTACTATTATTCCTTATCATTTCTTTAACTTGTTATTTTGCGAGGTAATGTCTGCAGAAATTTTCAAAGGATTTTATAAGCAAGCCCAGGTGATGTACTTGTTATTGATGCTTTCAAAAGAATACCACATGCTTAATTTTCTGTCTAAAGAAAAAAAGGTGACGTAATTAGTGTATAAACTATTTAGAGAGAACTCACACATCCCTTTGCGTCACAATGTGTTTTTCCCATAAAGTATTATCAAAGGCAGAGGATCAATTAAGAATTTAGACTATTATATCAATAAAAAATCGTGGCTACTTACAATTTATTCTTAAACTACTACCCCGAACATAATTTACAGAATAATCCTATAAAATTTAAAACTAAGAATTTCGAATTGAGGTCTATGCTGACTTTTTAAAAGCATATTTTTAAAAATGGTATTTTTTTTCTAGCTGAAGGGTCAATTCACGAACGCGATCTGTCTTTAAAAGGTGGCTAAAAATTTATAAGGATATTAAGAATGTTACAAGAACACCACTTTATCTCATACTAAATACAAGACAATAACAATAACACAAAAGCACGGCTGATTAACGCCTTTCAAAGAAGCAGGCGATGCTAATTATGCTTAAATGAAGAAAACCATGTTGTATTCACGAAATTCGAAATAAAATCATTGCTGGTACGATTGGGTTATTATTAACGTACTATTTAATTCCCCACTGAGCTAGACAAGAACAGAAATTTGGTAAGTGCTTCCGAGGCTAGACATTACAATATACAATATACCATATGGACATGTATTCAATTTTCTTAATATACAAACTCACTTGTCGGAAGAACACTCTTGTATACAAATGGCATAAACGCTTGCAGCTTCTTCGGAAGACCCACTGAAGAAGAGATCACTCAAATCTTCCGGATAAAACTTTTCTGTAAACCTAGCGGAATATTTGAACTGTTACCTGAGACTTCATGGATAACATATTCCATGTAACAACTTGGATATCTATGTTACTACCTGGAATTATCTTGTTTAGTTCCCTCATTCCTAGTAAAGAGCCTGCACCTCCAGCTATACTCCCAACTAGGTAGTTTCTGACAAACAATGAATCTCTTCCGACCTCATAAATCATACTTACTTAGTCACCAATTCACTTTTAGTCGCTGTGAATGATGAGGCAATCGACGATACACTTCCTGATGGTCGCAGGTTATATCCGCAAGAAACAGTCAAACAAGTATCTGCTGAGGGAACATCTAATTCAGTTCTGAGACTTGAAGACGTTTTCGAAGTAGATTCCTGTCTATCCATTGATTAAATACCGATGAAAAATATTGGAAGACTCCAGATGAATTCATACACCATTTATTAAAAAATGATTGATTTTTAACGCTTGATCTTCATCCTCTAGTATATTTGGATATAATTTGGAAGTAATTCGCTTGTAATTATAGTTTGGAGAGTAGAAAATCTGAGAAAATCTATGGAAGAGAACAGAAAAAGTAACCATATAGTTGGTTCATTACATTCACTTACATTTAAAAAGAGGTAACTAATGGTAACGGTTAGTGACTAAAGCATTAGCTTATGACAGTTTGATGGTCAAAAATAAATTTTGAAGTGGGACGCCTTAGTAGTTCGTACAATGCACATTTGCTTGTAGCCAAGATTTTGAAAATTCGAAAGGGAAAAACAAAATGTGACGTTAATGATAACTTTTCGTACCTAATTGATTTCTAAAAGTAAATAAATCTCTAAAATCAATAGGTTTGTAAGTGTTCGACATATGATGCTGATCACATTAGTTTGAAAGGACTCACCTAGCTAAACGCTTTCAGTCATGCATCCGCACCAGGTCACGAGTGAGAACGCCGTGCTCAGTCACTTCTTGATATATTGATTACCTAACAAACGCATCTTCGAAAATCCTAGCCTCTGAAGTTTGATTGCACTAGATAGGCACGATTCTATTATAGGTGTTACTTGTTAAAGTGTTGTCAAACTACAAATACCTTTGGTATCTTGAAATTTGCGTTAGTCAAGCAGTATGTATGCGTTAGTGTCTTATGTTTAGAAACGGCATCAGATCTTTTGTATTGTATGATGTGGTTATTCCATTAACTGTCTGACATAATTCCCGGTGAATTACAACGAAATTTGAAAGGTCTAGCTTTCAAATTTATTCATAAATCTCAAGCAGTTTGATCCTCAACATCTGTGCCTGGGTTATGAGAGTGTTGTATTAGTTAGGGAGATTCATGATGCATGCTTTAATCTCTTAGGAACATGGAAATTGCATTCTATGTTTGACTAGTCCTCTAACCGATGAGCGCGCTTTTCTAACGGGAAGTTCAGTCCTAACGTGATTTCCATTTCTCAAACTTTTGCTGTTTTCTTACGCAACAAAAGCACCACTTCTGATCTAAAAAATCTATCCTGAGCTATAAGTTCGGTAGATTACTTTTTTTGAGTTTCGCCCAATTTAATAGTTAACTGTGATTTACCTCAGCTTACTATTCGGTTTTTTCTTCAGGTTTTCACAAATAGGCTAGTTCATTTTATCTCATCCGTTTTACACATTTTTCCCGTTTTTAGTGTATTTTTAACGGTCTTAAGCTTTGATACTATCTCTAACACAGTTTACGCCAATACAGCCATGAAAAATTCATGCAAACGACCTGGATGCCGTTTCGCTGATACATCTGGCATGCAGTGCGACAACTGCAAAGGTTGGTTCCACGAAACGTGCACAGATCTTACGGCAACTGCTTACAAGAGACTCAGCTAATCGGACCGTAAGTGGGTGTGTATCACGTGCAACACGGACGCTGTAGTACTGCTGAGCAACATCATTTTCTACTGACAGGTCTGCGGAATAAATTGCCAGTAAACTTGGAAGCAGATAGCCATAAAGTAGGTAGACAAACAAGGGCGCGTAACGAAAATAAGAATAGGGATGTTGATAAGTCAACCATCGATGAAACACGCATAAGCACTAATGATGAAATGCTGAAACTCAGCACCATCATTACGTCGACGGTAATTGGCTCCCTCACTAAACTTGGATCTCCCAGTTCGAGGTCCTTAAACGCAACAGTGGTTCCCAAAAACTTTGCAGGTGTCTGCATCCACGCCAACAGAGCTAAGAAGGACCAGGTGTCATCGTCTAAGTTTAACATCCCAAGTGTTGTACGGACATCAACTAGTGATTTGATCGCTCAGTCTACCCCCAAAACGTCCGCCCGGTTATCAAAAAGCCTACGACTTAAAAACCTGCTTTGACCTCCAAACAACATTGTACTGAACCTGAACGCACCGGAAAACCTGGGAAAACAATAGCGGTTAATGACAACTCTCTTATAATCATGAACCTCATAGACAACCCAGACCTTCCTCTCAGATTGCAGGACAAAAACGACAGGATGCTCTGGGGTGAACTGAACAAAAAGCTCGAACTTCCTAGAATAGAGCCTCTGACGTAAATACGGCTCACTCGGGGAAAAGGAATCTAAGCATCAAAATCACCCGAGACTACTTCATGTAACACCCAAGGATGCTACCGAAGTAGGGGATGTCCTGCTAGCTAGTCATCTTCTGAAATTCGATGGGAACGTCAGAATACTGCCCGACATACCGTATTCTGAGCGCAATCTCATCCGGAACGTCCCTAAAGATTCTCGAGAGAAGTTTTTCCGCTGAATAAATATAATTGTGCAAAGTGTACCGGAAAACACGGACCCTAGTCAAGCAAATTCTGATATGAGGGAACGGAAATTCATCAAACAGTCCTTGAGGCTCAAAAACATACTGACTCAGCATGTGATGAGACTAGCCAAGAAGGACGGGGATCCTAGACCCCGATTAATGAGAATAACTTTTCCATCCTTCCATATGGCGGCTGCAGATCTGGAAGCATTTCGTGACAATAGACGTCGGTTGCCAACTGGGATCGACATGCACCCAGACAAGCCATATGACGCCAGGATCAATCTCAAAGGCAAGCTGGAGCTGATAATTCAATTGTGGACTCTCTTGAATATAAAAAAACGTGTAAACAACAGGGCCTACCGATTCGACAAAACTACTATAGGTGGGTTACCTGTACACTCACGTAAGGCTCTCACAGACAAACGGGAAGAAGCTCACGCGTTTCAAATTGAAAGCATTAACTCCTGATTCTAGGGGACTTCAATCTCCCTAGAGTCAACTTCGCGGAACATACGTATATTGGAGTTGAAAATTCAATTGAAGCTCGGTTCTTCAACCTCATTGAGGATTCGGGACTACACGAAAACGTGAAGTTGGCTACTCGTGTGAGGAACAGTCAGACACCGTCGCGCTTGGACTGTGTTTTTACAAATAAAGAATTTCTAGTCGACAACCTCTCAATTCTGGCTCCCCTGGGGAAAAGCGATCACGCCGTTATAGCCTTCAGTTTCGTCAGCAAAACCGAGTTAAGATATCCCAACAACAACAGGCGTTGGAATTTCAAACGGTTGAATGTGTCAGCTGTACAGGACTATCTACAACAGGTGGATTGGGCTGTTCACACTCAACTTGATGTGGATGCTCATTGGAACTTCCTACTACACACGCTCTTATGTGCTACAAAGCAGTCAGTCCCTCAAACGGTCTCCAAAAGCCGCATGCAACCTACGATCATCAAAAACCGCACTCTTCGTTTGTTAAGCCGTAAAAGGCACTGTTGGGCAGAATACAAACGAAGCGACAACAACGACGAGTACAGGCAATACAAACATATAAGGAACATATGCACAAAGGCTATAAGAGGAATCAGGCTTTAGTACCAGTTAAAGCTTATGGATAAATTTATTTTCAATCCGAAAAGCTTATTCCGTTACACAGCCTCTCTTCGTCAAGCCGAAACTGGAGTTCCTCAACTGCTAGGTCCTAACGGCCCGACCGATAATGACGGTGATGCCGCTAACCTTCTGGCTGAGCAATACTCCCGGACATTTCAACCGACCCACATCAACTATACTGATGACGGCTTTATCTGCAACTGCACAGGACTTTCCGTAGTGAAACTGAGCGCCGACTTGGTGTTCCGTAAACTGCAACACCTGAGAAAAGACACTTCTCCTGGTCCAGATATGGTCCACTCTGCTATATTGAGGGAAGCAGCTTCAATCCTGGCAACACCGCTTAGCGTGATGTTCTCACACTCGCTAAGTCGGGGAAAACTACAGGATATTTGGAAGCTGGCTCATATCACACCAATCTTCAAGGGAGGTCGACACAGCGAACCTTCAAGTTACCAACCAGTGGCTCTTCTCTCTATACCTTCAAAGATCATGGAGTCCCTGGTATACGATGGTATACACGACTATCTGCTGTCCTTAAATTTCTTCTCATCCCAACAGCATGGTTTCAGGAAGGGTTACTCCTGTATGACGAACCCGCTGACCGCGGTGGACAGATGGACGAGCATAGTTGATCGCAAGGGGACGGTGGACATCGTTTACCTTGATTTCTCTAAAGCTTTTGATAGGGTTAACCACATCTGTCTTATTAACAAGCTCAAACGATTGGATATCAAATCACCTTTATTTGACTGGCTCAGTTCATATCTGACAAATCGAAAGGGTTTACACTTTCGATAAGTAGCCGTTTGGTTCGTGGGGCTGATCGGCTGACGAGCGATTGTGGGGCGGAAGAATTGGCGAAACATGAAGTGATCGTTGATCCTCGAGTTGCCAACGAAAGTCCTTTACGGAGAACGGTACCAGAAGAAGCGTGCTGTATTTGTTGCTCGAGTTAGCATACCACAGCAGAGTGGTTTGTATCCAGGATCTGAAAATTATGTTCGTCGGGCCCAGAAAACGCTGCAGACACAGGACGAAACCACGTTGACTCAAGAAATTGGAAGCGACCATAACAACCAATTGCGAGACCAAATATATACCAAACAGATTCGAAACCAGATTATCAACTGAGTGCGTTGACAAGAGCGTCGGTGATCAGGCCAGCTTTCGTCAAGGTTGACTGAAATCGACGTTACAAAACGGGAGATGTTCGGAGGTGTGGGCTCAGGATACAAAAAATCAAAAGAAAAGTGTGGCATGCGCGTAGCATAGGAATAGTCCTATACCGTATCCGTTGTTGACTGTGCGGTTAGTCGCGAAAGCGTACTGGTAAGCGCACTCGGCGACCGGAATGTCAGACGTTGGTCTCGTTCGTACTCCGTGAGCCTGCAATCTCATTCGAGGTCAAGTGCTGTGTGGTCTGCTGATCTAGACGTGAGACTGAAGTCTCGCTCGTAGATGGTGCAGATGACGCGTGCTGTTGACCGGGACGTGAGAATAAGGTCTCTGATGTATCTAGCGTGGGATCCGATGTAGATTAGAGATCCCTCTACAAGGTTTGATAGGTCTAGCACTGGGTCTCAAGTTATCGAGTAGGGCACTGTCATCGACGTGTGCTGGTTTGAGACGATCAACGCTGACGATCTCGACGCGGCCATGTCGATCAACATTGAAGGTCTTTTTGTGACGAGAGATCACGTGAAAAGGTCCTGCGTAGGCTGTTGTAGAGGTTTGCGTACCGAATCTACTCGTATGAAAACATGTGAACAGGTAGATAACTCGAGGGAGAGCGACCTGTCGATGTTGTATTCGAGTTGACACCGGGGACAGCGTTCGCATAAATGCAGACAGTCGATGGACGTAGTCTGATTTACCGAAATCGTTACTGCTCCGTGGTGTGAAGAATTCCCCAGGCAAACTCAATCTCGTACCGTAAACAAGTTCAGCGGCGGAACATTAGATTTCTGCCTTCAAGCTCGTTCTGATACCTAAAAGAATGAGCGGTAAGGTTTCGTGCCCATTGTCGTTTTCGTGTGCTCGGAGAGCACTTTTAAGTTGGCGATGAAACCGTTCGACTAAACCATTTGATGCTGGGTGGTAGGCGGTAGTGCGTATGCGTTCCGTACCAAGCAGCCGGGTCAGTGAGAATAGTTAATTGGTGAAATTTCTAGAATGAAGTGTGGAATATATCGCCAAGCGAATGAAAAATGCCTAAGATTCGGTACGCGTACACCGGAGTCTATCATATTAATACTATTCTTATCGTTATCCGTCAGGTCGAGTATATTATATATTAAAAATTAATATGACGACAGACGTGGATAGATAAAAAATAGACTCATCGAATTGCCTTCTCTGGAAGATTTGACCAAGGTTGAGACGTGTTCTTAGATTCGGCTCACCAATTGTAGCGTGGTGTCGAGTCGCTATTGACTAAGAACATCACTATAAGAAGACTACGTGCCAGTTAAATAATAAGATCCCTGTAGGTCGATATCAGAAGGCAGATGATGGCTGTAGTCGAGATGTACTTGCTGTCGATCTCGTGGTATCGAAAGAATACCGAGATCGTGCCAAAGGAGTACAAGCGTGGTTACTAGGCGTAACCGAATTCGTACAAGTTCAAAGTAAACGGGAGAGTAAGTGTAATGGCTGTCCTTATCACTGTTAAACAAACGAGCACAGTAAAACAATCACTGGTACAATTGGATATGATAATAATTGTTTTCATTGAACCAATCGCGTTCTGTTGACAAAAGTGGGTCACTACAGGGGCATAAATCAGACCGTTTATTTCAGAGGTTTGTACGACCACAAATCGAAAAAATGACTTTCTGTAATAGTTTCAGATATGAACATTCGGGGTCATCTTTAGTAATAAACGTACAATAATAGACTATTACAAGGTGGGCTTACCTGCTTTCCTATTGGTTCCTCTTAGGGCCAGTGACATTGATCTCTCTCTTCAGGCTACAAAAAACAGGATCATTCTGCTAAATTCGTCCCTTTGAATGTCTAGTTTCGAGGGAAATAGTGTTGCTCAGATGAACGTCAATTGCAGTTTATTGCGTGCTTCTGATTAATTGTGAAGTACTAAACTACATGTTTTGTGATGGGAAGTTCCTTTGATAAAGGTTGTTAAAAAATCTAAAGAAGCAACTAAATGAGGTCATAAGCGAGCATTTATAATTTTTTATGAAGATCTGAACAGTACTCCAACGGTAACAAAAATAAAGGGTCTTAGACATGTTAGGTTGGGTGGTTCACCACCAACTAAATATCTATTGATGAGGTCAAAAATTTATGATCTAAGTATTAATTTCCTACCTTAATTTACGCAAGGGTTTTATTTTCTCATTATACTGTGGTGAATTAAGGAAGGTTAGTGGATTTTTATTAAAACCTCGTTCTACAAATGTTATGTTTCAAGACCTGCATAAAATTTTTTATAAATGTAACTACCAGCAGCAAAGGTCAGATTCAATTACAAGGCACTTAAGAAGCTTAAGTCTTGAAAACTTGTGTTTTATAATCTGGTAGAATCCAATTAAACTCAAAGTGTATGTTATTATTGAAGATGCCACAGGTATTCGGAGTTTGACAACGCTTTGACCAGTAACACCTTCTAATACGAAGCGCACCCACCAAGTAAAATCAAAAGACAGAAGCGAGGAGATCGAAGATATATTTGATGAGCTATCAATATATCGAGGATCGTTTGCACTAATCTGGCTAGCGATTGAGGCAGATGTTGAGCACGGCGTTCCCACACGTGATCTGGTGTGGATGCTTGACCGAGCGCCTTCAGCTACATGGAGTCCACTAAAACTGTGGTCAGCATCCAATGTCGAAAACTTACAGAGCTATTTGATTTTGGGGAATTATTTACCGCTACAGATCACTCCCCCCCTAGTGGGGTAATGATGACCCTAAGACGTGGCCAGCCAGAAGTTTAAACCCAACGAGATTTTCGTTGGTAAACACTCTTCTGATAGCTTGCTAGGTTTAGCAGCGTCTGGTCGTCTTTCCTTACTATAATGGACCATGATGTACAATATAGTAAAAAAAAGGTACAATGCAGATTTTCGTTTCTCGCAACTTCATCGTTCTTTTCCAGTCGTCCTGGAAAAGAAAAGAAAAATATGTAAGTGCATGTCGGAATACACTCGTACGCGCGTGAAAACACAAAACAAGCGAAGAAAAAGGAAAACAAACTCATGCTCACGTAGTAGCGTAAAATAAGATTTTTATAATATCGTTATTTTTTTGTTTTTTTTCTTTTTCGAAATAAAAAAAAATAATATATAAGCATATTAAATTCAGGTTTTTTTTTTTAAAAAAATTATATGTAGTACAAAAGGAAATTCGAGCGGATGAAAAATGTTAACTTGTATCTTACGTTCAGTAATCGTTCAAGTGTTCTGGAAATCTTACTCTTCTTCCAGAACGCGTTGTTTTGAGTTTATTTTCGGATACCGTCGCAGTATCAACGTGTGTGTCTGCTGTCGATTGAGGCATTATAAGCGCAGGAGTTGTGTCGTGCGATTGTATTGAAGGAAAATCGACGTGAATAGGATTTCCTTCTAAATACGCTGCTTTGAGGCGATCGATGCTGATGCTTTCGTTGGTTCCGTTTTTATCTATTATATAGTACTTAGATTCGCGTTGAAGAACTTTGAAAGGTCCTTCATATGTTGATTCGAGAGGTCGTCGATGCGAGTCTCGACGCACGAAAACGTGTGTACTATGTAGTAAGTCAGGTTGAACGAAAACATCAGTTGATTGTGGTCGAGTGGAAACAGGTTTGACTGAACGCATTGCGTTTGTAAGCCTGTTCGCGTAGGAGGTTAGATCCATGTCCATCGAAGAGGATGAAGGATCCACGAACTCTCCTGGAAGTCGAAGGGTCGTACCATAAACGAGTCGGGATGCAGTGTATCCAATGTCAGATTTCACTGCCTTGCGTATGCCTAGTAAGACGAGTGGAAGAGCGTCAGTCCACTGAGAAATGTTTGAGGCTGATAGTGACGCTTTTAGTTGTCGGTGAAAACGTTCTACTAACCCGTTTGCTTGTGGGTGGTAGGCCGTCGTTCGAAAGCGAGTGATTCCTAGTTTCATGGTAAGACAACGGAACAGTTCAGATTCAAACTGACTTCCACGGTCTGTAGTAATGGTTGTTGGGCCGCCGAAGTTTGCTACCCACCTCTCGACGAAGGCGCGGGCCACTGTTTCAGCAGTAATATCTCTGATGGGTACTGCTTCTGGCCATCGAGTAAAACGGTCTACGCATGTTAAAAGATAAGAATATCCATTCGAATCTGGTAAAGGTCCTACCAAATCCAAATGAACATGATCGAAGCGAGCATCGGGAGTTTTAAACGAGCCTAGGGGACATTTGTTATGCCTAATAACCTTAGATTTCTGGCAGCTTACACAGGAACGTGCCCACTCCCTCACATCTTTATTCATACCAGGCCAGCAAAACCGTTCTGCTATAAGCTTGATGGTTGCACGAACACCTGGATGAGAAAGTCTGTGCAACGTATCGAAGACGTTGCGTCGATATTGTTTCGGCACGATTGGGCGATCCCTACCTGTAGATGTGTCACAAAGTAAGGTTTCGTTACCTGTTCCCATCTGTTTAATGCGCAGTTTAAGTGTTGTTGAGGCCAACTCGTGCTGAAGATCACTGTCTTCTTTTTGAAGTTGGGCGAGTTTTAAAAGGTCGATTCCTTGGGAACTGTTCAAGGAATTTATACGAGACAAGGCGTCTGCGACTACATTGTTTGCTCCAGAAATGTGTCGAATATCTGAAGTAAACTGTGAAATGTAGTCCAGTTGTCGAGACTCACGTGGTGAGTACTTTTCCGAAGAAGAGCTTAAGGAGAAGGCAAGTGGTTTATGGTCGGTAAAAATGATAAATTCACGGCCTTCGATATAGTGTTGAAAATGCCGGACAGCACAATACATAGCTAGGAGTTCCCTACCGAATGTGCTGTACCTCGATTCAGTGTCTAGCAACCGTCTAGAGAAAAATGCCAAAGGTTGCCAAGAGTGGTTAACCCATTGTTGTAAGACTGCTCCGATTGCTGAGTCGGATGCGTCTACTGAGATGCTAATGGGCACTTTAGGGTCCTGATGAGCAAGCATTGCTGCTCGGGCGATATGTTCCTTAACCGTGGAGAATGCTTTTCGGGTAGTGTCATCTAGATTAATGAATTTCGCATTTCCACGAAGTTGGTCGGTAAGGGGTTTCATAAGTAACGCGCATTTCGGTATGAATCGTCTATAAAAACTTACCAGACCGTTAAACGTGCGCAATTGCTTGATGGTGGTCGGTTCTGGGTAATCCAGAATGGCCGCCACTTCCGTTCTAAGGGGTCGAATGCCATGCGCATCTATAGTGTGTCCTAAGAAGTCTAAGGATTCGGTGCCGATTTGGCATTTCTGAATGTTTACGGTAATCCCATGTTTTTGTAGTCGGTCGAAAACAATGTTCAGATGCTGGAGATGTGATTCTCTGTCCGGACTCGCTATTAGACAGTCATCAACGTATGCATGTACGAAGTTGAGACCTCGAAAATCGTCATCTATGAACCTTTGGAAAGTCTGTGCCGCGTTTCTCAGACCGAAAGGCATTCGCAAAAATTCATAGAGTCCGAAGGGCGTTATAATAGCGGTTTTTGGAATGTCTTCAGTGGCCATAGGAATTTGGTTATAAGCTTTTACCAAGTCAATTTTTGAAAAGACAGTTGCACCTTTCAAGGTAGCTGTCAAATCGTGAATGTGGGGCAACGGGTAACGATCGGGAACGGTGTTTGCCTTCAATCTCCGATAGTCACCAGTTGGACGCCAATCGTTGCTGTCCTTTTTAGGGACCATGTGCAACGGAGATGCCCATGGGCTATTTGATGGTCGTATGATCCCTAATTTTATCATATGGTCGAATTCTTTTTTCGCCAACCTTAACTTTTCGGGGGCCAGTCGGCGTGCTTTCGAGAATACAGGTGGTCCTGTAGTCGTGATGTGATGTGTAACATTGCTAGTTACACACGGCAATATCGGTTGCGATTGGTAAATGCCAGAATACTTATCGAGTAGTGGTTGGTAGAAGGGGTCTATAGTGTGCTTAATAGTGACTGGGGATAACCTGCAACCAGAAAAAGAAGTCAGGCAAACAGATAAATTAGTGTTTCCGTCTACTAACCTCCGTTTGCGCGTATCGATAATTAAGTTGTGGTGTTGTAGAAGGTCCATACCAATGATTGGCATAGAAACATCTGCAACAACAAAAATCCAGTGAATGGGTTTGCGTAAACCCGCGTTAAGATAAACATACCTTTGGCCATAAGTAGCGATAGGCTTTCCGTCTGCCGCCTGTAGATTTAAAACAGGCTCGTGTAGCCTGTCGTCGGAATTCGCTGGGAGAACACTAACCTCTGCGCCAGTATCTACGAGGTAGCGAACTCTCGTTATCACATCAGTGACATATAAAAGACGGCTATGTTCGCCGGCTACGGTCGCCGTTAACGCGTGCCGGCTTGAGAGTTTCCCGAAGCGTTCTTCGCGTCGACGGATTTCGCGCTGGGGAAATTGCAGGGTTTTCTGCAATTTCTGGCAGACTTTCCGTACTGGTTATGGTACCAGCACCAATCAGGATTATCCGTCTCTCGAGTTCTAGATACGGATCGCCTACGTGATGTGCTTCTCCGCGATGTAAGTGATCGTTTGCGGTCGTTACCGAGTTTGAGATAGCGCGTAAGTGTATGACACAACTGTGTTATGTCATTCTGGGTGGTTTGAGGCTTTTCTTTGACTGAAAAAACCTCGGCGTTAGAAGATCTAGTGATCTCGAGAATGCGGTCGGCAGATGCAGCTAGTTCGTCTACGGCGTTGTTTTGGAACGAGACCAAAACAGCTTGCACCTGTTGAGGAAGTTTGGATAAGAAAAGTTGCTTGAATAGGCCGTCATCGAAGGTTCTTTGGCCAATGACTTCTCGCATTCTTTGCAACATGTCTGTGGCAGAACCGTGTTGCAGGTCGATGTTGTTAAGAAGTTGGTCTAACCTTTGTCGATCGGTTAGATCTCCGCGTTTAAGGATGGCCTGTTTCAGTGTTTGGTATGGATCAGAAACAGCACTAGTAAACATACTAGGTGTTACGTACCTGTTGAATTCGCGCGGTAGTGCCTTGACTACTGCGAGGAATTGTGCACGTGCATCGTTCACACCGTGCTCGTAGAAGTCGGCTTCTGCATAACAAAACCAGGCTTCGATGTTGTCTGGCCAGAAAGGCATAAGTTGGAAAGAGGGTGGGGACACAGTCTTTAACTTAAATACTTTAGGTGTCTGTTCAGTCATAGTAATATACCAAGTACGAAAGGTGAACGAGTGGCAAATATATATATGAACCCAAAAACACGGAAAAAAAATGTCACAATGTAAAAAAAAAGAAATTAAAATAAGACAATGATATATGAAATCACAAAAAGGAACAGACTCACAGTTTACAATATGGTGTACCAGATCACGTCGGGCTCACCGATGAAGATGCCACAGGTATTCGGAGTTTGACAACGCTTTAACCAGTAACACCTTCTAATACGAAGCGCACCCACCAAGTAAAATCAAAAGACAGAAGCGAGGAGATCGAAGATATATTTGATGAGCTATCAATATATCGAGGATCGTTTGCACTAATCTGGCTAGCGATTGAGGCAGATGTTGAGCACGGCGTTCCCACACGTGATCTGGTGTGGATGCTTGACCGAGCGCCTTCAGCTACATGAGTCCACTAAAACTGTGGTCAGCATCCAATGTCGAAAACTTACAGAGCTATTTGATTTTGGGGAATTATTTACCGCTACATTATTAAGAGCAGATTATTTTTGAAGTACATGAAGATAATATAATTGTTATATTGGTTTTAAACTTCTTTGAAAATTTTCGTAACTTTGAATGGAACCTAATATGTCGTACAGCAAAATATGAAATAAGAACACCTGATTGCATCCTCCACCACTGAAATCAAGCGCAGTGTGTTTGGTAAAACGTTCGTAAATACTCAGCTTATTCTTTTAACATATTGATTAAGAACTTCTAGCGTTTAGTTTATATTTGTTGTATATGGTAGAAAAGCACTTCAAACGTGAGTTATTTTATGCATCTGTCATAGTTGAGTGCCTGACAAAGTTTGTATTGTTGAAGAGGCATGTTTTGTTTTTAACAATCGTTAATAATTTAAGTGAGTGTCAGTGTCAATAGCGCGTTATATGACTTTTTCAAAATGCCTAGAAAATTTTGCGCTCGACTCTGCGCTCTTCAGAAGTGGGAAAATTATTCGGGTTATGGATTTAGCTTACAAGCAACGAAGGGAAAAGTTGGGCACTATATAAGCGAGGTCGATCAACAATCACCTGCATTTGCGGCTGGTCTTAGAGATGGTGATTACGTAGTAGAAGTAAATGGCGTTAATATTAGTGAGTTCATACTGAAGTCTTTAATTAACTGTTTAATGACTCATGTTGACGGTTTAAAGTTTATTTTCAAACCGCAAAAATGGTTTTACTTTAGGTGAATAAGTACGTTAGTTCAATTACAATCTCCGGATTTTGAGGATTTTCAGAGCGTTAACGCGCTTCTCTAGCAACACAAAATTTTTTTAATGTTTAACTTTGAATTTATTGCAACACTGCTTTCTATTATACTGGTCGTGCTGTGACTTTTCATCTCACGGTATATGTTTTAATTATCATAGCATGATATTCGAAACTCGAGCGTTTCGTACCAAATTGATATTCTGTAGTATAAGTGTTTTTTGAAACTTTCGCTGAAAATCTATAAATTTTTTATATTTGACACTTAAATTTTGTTTTGTCGTACATCTTCACGTAAATGGCTACGGAATTTCTGGGAGAGTTCAAAGACATTTTATGAAGTTGCATGTGCAGCCAAAAAGAGCTTAGGCATAGATGTTAGGCGTAGATCTTAGACATAGTCATGGTAAAAGTTCAGGGAATGACTTTTTTTCACCAATTAGCCCTGACAATTTGGCTTGGTGTTTTCCTTCTTTTTACTAGGTAACTCAAACGAGCTGTACGAAGATACACATTTGTCGTACGAGGTCTTATCAAGTCAAGCAGTAAGACAATAAAGTAAAACTATCAGATTTTAGGACGAAGTCTTGTTTTCCGTTATTTATGGCTAAGGAAAGTAACGAGTTTTCAACATCTGTAGCGCTTCCAGCGATTAAGTTAAAAGCTCATATAGTATGTTCACTTTTATCAACAGAAGGTCTAAAGACCTCAACAGTTTTGAAACCTCTTTGTAAGTTTTGAGGGCACTGAGTTTCAGGGCTTATCAAAGTAAATAATATGTCTAAAAACGTTTATGAGCTGTTGTAGTCAAGGAAAATTGGAGATGAAAATGGAAGTAACAGTAGTTTACAATAGATATTTGCTTACGTCTATCACGAAGATTTCATATTGAAAATTACTGGAAAGCAAAACCATAGTAATGACAAGCAAATGATTAATTTAATCTCAAATAAAGCAATGGAATCAATCAGTGAGACATAACGACAAACAGTTCAGTTTTTGTGTGGATATTCCTTTATTCTCTTCTATCTGGGGACAAAATCAGTGAAAAGTTTACATCCAATTTGTAACTTTTACCAAAGCTAAGCTTACAGTTAATCTTTGGCAAAAGAGCAGCGTGGAATGTTAATAGATTGAACTAATTGTAAGTTAATTTTTACAAGCTCAATCAGAAAGATAATAATTAGAGTTGGAGATACGGATGTAATTAAGTCTGATTATCTCCATCAGCTGACAAATTACTAACTCGAATGAGTAACTTTGTTTTAGTGATTGATGGGTTGCTCATTTTGTAATGTCAGAAAGACTTCTGTATATTACAGTATGTAAGTACTTCAAAAAAGCCTGTATTAGGTTGTTTTCTACTGTAAAATATGGTTTTGAGAGATAATATGTATAAGTAACAAATATAAAATTAAAGGGTTGCCTTTGCGTAATATAACCACCGGTTTAAATTGGCAGTTATTGTGTTTATACAAATTTGGAGTATTGGATGATGAAGTTGGTAATGTTTACTGACTAATGTGAGTTAGATATTTAATAGTTAAGTTCATGAGTTAATTAAAGCTATATCACTGTGAAAATCTGGAAGCATTGGATGGAGTTCGATCACAGTATGCGACGTCTCAGCAGTGTGCATCCACGATTTCACACGCGAGATTCAAACCCAGGTTATTTGGGCTTGTGCCCAAGCGCCTAACTTCTAGACTACTGAGCTGACATTCAACAATGTAAATGTGCAACTTCAACATTAGCTTATTCATGATTTGCTCTATGTAAAATGGCGGCTAGCACAATAAATGTTAGAAATAATTTCAGTAAATTAAGTCAACGAGTGTTGATCTGTATCCTCTAATTTTGTTACACGGTCTACGAAATAACCATATTACATGCTTTTAGACTCTGTAATATGGTTCAAATTAGTTTGTACTGACTCAGAAGCCTCCATCATTTTTGAAATTTTTTACATTAGATACATTACGATCACCTATGTTTATTTACCAATTTCATCCATTTTGAGATTTTTATTCCATTCAATTTCTCGATGCTGCTAAAACCATTGTTTTTACACTTCTGTTTTACGACTTGTTGATTTTATCTTACTAAAATTATGTAGAGTTTGGCAGCTCAAGTAAAAACCGTTTTACAACAAAAATATACATTTAATTACTATTCTCCGCTGTTTGGAAAGACACCAATATACACAACTTTTAAGACCAATGTTTGAAACATGATGATGTAAAAGTCTTGTTATTCTGATAGTTATAATCGTGTTCATCACAGCAAGGTCCTAATTTTAAGTTATTTAGCTCGTGTTTTGATAACTAATGATTGGTTTTTGAACATCATGATAACAATATTAAGTCTTGTGAAGAAAATAGAATATTAAATTTCTGAATCATTCTTTCCAACTATAACAACTAAAATATCGCTCAAATACTCGTTAGAATCTTTGAAACGTACTGTCATAACCGTTTTCTTTGTACTTTAATTACTTGAGCAGTTGCACTGCCTTAGGTTGACGAAATTTAAATGTATCACTAAGTAGGTTTTAAGCGTCATCGTTGGGCAACAGCGAGTGTTATTAAATAAAATTTGCGGAACGTCTGCTAAAATCTACTATAACATCATACCTTACTTTGAAATCTTTTTGTTTAATTTTTAGAAAACTAATTATGGGTTTGCTTTTCTTTACTTGTTTTATCTGTTATTGTAAAACAGCATGCGGTTGAACGATTTATTGTCTCCAGTTTTGTTGAGCTTGTTTCAACGAATCTACAGTCAATCAGTTTTATGCAACACAGAATTCGGCACATATGTACATTAATTCAAGTTACCGCACCACATTAGCGAGCGAGATATCAGTTCAGCATATGTGATAACAGTATTATTCGTGAGATTAAAGAGGAAGAATGTTTTTGTAGAATTTCAGTGAATGAATTTGAAGTAAATCCGAAATTCTGCTTAGCAATCTAATGCAAGCTTTTTCAAAGAAATATAATCAAACATCAAAATTATTTAATATAATTAGGCACATAGTTCTTCGGTACACTATATACTAAATAGGTCATTCAATCAACGTTAACAATGCTTAAAGTAGGTATTTGCTTTAGTGTTCAAGAAACTTGTGGCGTGAAACGAAAGGTGTTAAGACAACAGATTGTATATATACTTAAGTGGTATGCGAAGAAACTTCATTCCCTACATGTTGTCTCTGGTCGATGAATTTTTAAGAAAACATACAATTTTTATATTATTCAAATGTGTCACAGTATGCATAAAATGAAGCTAAATAAACAAAATAAAGGAATGATTTCAAAGAGGGAGGATGTATTTGTAAATGAATGTTTGTGTTATTTTTATTATTCCAGTTAATTGCTTAACATGTTCGGATCAGACAACTGATTAGAACCGCTGAATGTAATTGCTATTATTCAGATAATAAGAGATAGATAAAAAAGCAATAAGGAGTTCAGGTTTACTTAATAATTATTAGTTGCCGTGGGACAGCTATTTGTATTCCATCTCTCCTATTACTACTGTTTGGATTTGCCCATATATGTAGAGCTTCAACTGTTAGTCATTTTTTATGAAAGTTAAAACCTTTTTGAAGGATTTTTGTCCCATTAAAACCAATTGTGTGACCCGATTGTTATTGACTGTAATAGTGGTTGAGAAAATTGGAGACAGAAGGTTCGACTCTAAAAGAAAAAATATATTCTTGTAAAGTATTGTATAAGATAATTAAGAAGTTTAGGATCTAAGATAAAACAAAGAGTAAATGATGATGTTCTGCTGTATGATGATTCTGATCGATGTCACCCAATATCTCAACCACTTGTTACAACAGTCACGTTGTTTTAACCAGGTAGTTTTCATTTACCTGCACGACTTATTTCAAAAGTCAGTGACTGATGTTACGTCTTGATTTAAGCACTTCCAGCATTTCAATACAGCATCACACCACCCATCATCGTGCGTTGATGTAGGTGGTCGTTGAGTATACGTAATACATGTCTCAATAACCTCATTCAATTAAGGTTCACTGTCTAATTAATTGATTTGTTATCCTTACTTAATGCTTTATGTCTAGCCTCATCACCGCTCACTCATTAGTCTCAAAATACACAGACATTGATTCAAAGGCGGTTATGTTTAAAAACCAGTAACCTATAACTATACTCTATTTTGAGACATATCTTTCACAGTTATTATGTACAACAGAGTGAACTGCTGCTTAGTATATTCATCATTTTACTAGTGGTCGGACATGTCACCTACTCTGCAAAAAATGTAACCTGGTAAAACCTAACTAGACTTTGTGAATTCGTGTAGACGTTTTACTAGACAGCGACCTACCAGAGCAAATTATTCTAGTCTTAGAGATATTATGAAATTTTTGGAGTTCTCAAATAAGTACTAAACTATGTTCATGGTTATAAGTAAATCACCATCAAAACTTAACAACAAATATATTAACTAAAAATTTGATTTATTTATAAACTCTTAATATTATAAGTTTATATAATCAATTCATTTATGTACTTTCGTACTATACAGTTTATTTCTTGTTCAACAATTGCTCCCCACATTCACAGAATAAAAGCTTACTTTAAAAGATTAGATCACGGAGTCATAATTAAGCGATTTTTCAACAAAGAAAAAAATTCAAAAAATATACACTTTGATAGAATTTTAATAAATTAAACACTAACTTTTGTAAAATAGAATATAATTTGATTAAACTTATTAAATATTGAAAATAATGAAATTTTCATTCATCGTATATCTGAAAATAGATATTGCTTATGATTAAATTGTTTGTAATTACTGTTAGTCATTATCTATTGATTAAGACATGGAATGAGATTACTACATAATGTAAATTTATATAAAGGGCTTGGAAAGTATTATAGAAGACTACTGAAACTTTTTGGCAATGATCATTATCGATGTCACGTAGCTGATTTTTGTCAATGGGCTTATGTATGTATTATTAAATGGTGCTACGAAAAATTCCACAACCTTATAGGTTTACTGTAATCCAACAGTTTAAGGAAAATTGAAATCTTGAGAAACATTTAAGCAACCTTTTTTGATCAAGATTTTTTTTAATTCTTAAGACCACTAATTGATGAAATAAGCCATGTTTCAAATATCGGTTTCAGTCAGCTAGTACTAA
Organism: Schistosoma spindalis; assembly: GCA_946903255.1. NCBI lineage: Eukaryota > Metazoa > Platyhelminthes > Trematoda > Strigeidida > Schistosomatidae > Schistosoma > Schistosoma spindalis. The sequence goes on from OX336424.1 coordinate 25,960,240, forward strand.
TATAAAAGTAGATGCAGATATGACAATATCAACATGTATCTTGATCATTTTAGCCAATGCAAGTTCATGGTTTAACCAAATAATTTTCTTTCTTCAATAAAAAAGTTCACAACTTACCTCTATACTATTCGCTATGTATTCACAAAAATGAAACAACGAATCATGAAAACAAATGCTTGTCAAATTGACATGTCGCTTAAACTTTTTTGTAAATAATATTGCTTATATACAGTAGAATGAAATAATCCATTAAAGTATGTACTCATGTGTTAGTGAACAAACTGATTGACAATGAGTGTATTTTAAATAAATACCTACACTTTTGTATCACATCATGTGTTTGGTCACTATATTGATAAACAGTTTATTGACTTTTCCAAGAAGGATTTTTTTTACTTGTATGACAAGCCTTATGTAGTTAATAAATATACTGAGTTAAAATCTTGTTGTAAATTTTTTTACATGAAGATGAACGTAAAAACATTAATTAAGTATAATCAGGCTGTCGTCAGTTATTATAATTTACTATCTCAAAAAGTAAGAAGCTCAAAACTGAGTGCACTTTTAATGGTCCCTATATCTGACTCCAGGTTGATCGTTTCTGATTTCTATTGAGATATACATATCTTCTATCCTCGTATATTTCATTGACTTAACTCGCGTTGGTAAATAAGCCAAATACGAGGATAGACTTTTGAATTTGTATACTTTTTACATTCATTAATTTGAGCAGACAATCAGAGGAACGGAATGACGCGCAGTGGAGATGTTGTGTGAGCCAACTCCATTTAATCAAGCGTTAATCGATATTTATAGTCACACAAAAATAAGTTACATACATGTGATGAATAGGATAAGAAGGACACACACATACACTTACATAAAAACAGTCAAGATTGATAAGCGAATAGTTAACAATGTCAAAATATAATTCAAGAACAATAAATAAATTGGTCTTTTCAAAATCTAGAATAAGTTATATGGGCATAACATAATAACCGACACTACACACTGACTTGTATCAGGTTTACTATGTTTCATAAAGTTAATTATTCCTATTGCATTCTTTTTTTCAATTAACGAAGTTACCATTCTAGAGTCATAACTTCAAACGAGCAAGCTTTTCAATCCTCTTTAATTTTTCAATGATTCCTCAGTACGTGATGTAAATTATCTGCAAAATAATTCTTATTTATGTAAGTATGTAAGTATCTAAGTGGTAATTTAGACATCATATCTATATCACATATTAAATACTCTAATCTTCATATTTCTATCATATTTGATTAGATTATTTATTAAGAATTATTTATGTCGGAAATCAATATTCTGTTCATTATTACAATCCCACTCATCCTATACTTACTATCTATTTGTTCATTCTAATTATTGGATCATATAAATTTACTTAATAAAATATAATGCATTACATTGTCAATAAATAATTAAAAGCAAATAGAAACAATTTCATCATCATGATCATGTGTGTGTGTTAAAAAAATAATAATTTGATTTGCTTATTTTAGAAATTTTATTGATGTAAAGAAAAAATTTAAAAAAAGAAAAAAAACAATGAAAGAGTTAAAATAAAATAATCACTTGTTCATGTGCTTAAATTGAACTATATCTGAAATTCAGACAATTCAATGATATAAATGTTTGTTTGCTTTAATAATAATTATTATTATAAAGGGTTTCATTTCCTTTGATGTTTCAAGTATTATTGATAATGATACAGATACTATTAACATATTAAGTAGATTGTGTTTCATGCACAATGAATTTTTCTATATTGAGAAGAAAACTTCCAATTTATGGTTCATACAATCTGTGGTATAATGAGAATAACTAACAAAGTAATAAATAAATCTGTTAAATTGAAAAAAATATATATTTATTGATACTATTTCAATAAATTTCACTTATTATCGTTGAACTGTTGAGATAAGATGATCGTTGGAGGTAGTCAACAGGAAATCCTGAACTTAGATTTCGTGCTACTTGGCACTCGTCGGCAAGGTGTATCTGTGATCTTGCGGGAACTGATGCTACCCGTGTCACACAGCTTCACAGTCAGACACGTTACAACTGAGCTATCCCTTTCGCAACTGACTTCCTGTAGGACTGAGTTGTATTTACAATTGCTTAATCACTGGGTGATGATCAATGTCATGTATTTCAGGTCCTTCTTAATGTTATTAATAATTAATATAAGGATTTTCACATTTTAATGTCATTTAACCTGATAAGAAATGTATATGTATTAATATTTTTAGGTAAGCTTAAACATCAATTTCAGGCTTTTTTTGCGATATTGATTATAAAGTTATCTAAATTACGGTAATCGTGAGGACGGTCAACGGGTGAACTCGAGGATGCTCTAAGAAGCTCAGAAAGAGCCGAAGATATTCCATCCAAAGATCTTTTGGAAGAGGTCCCCTAAATGCCTTGGTATGTCTGAGAGTAAGGAGAGTCAGCTCTCCCTCTCGTAGTGCTTTCACATGACCACGTGCATACAACCATTGTCAGGGAAGACCTAATCACTGCATTTTCGCAGAGGGAGTGTTTTTAACGAATTTAAGAGGATAAAAATTGAATGTTTTGCGCTTTAACCGGGTTAGTGGACACAGAGAGTCTACCTAAGGGAGTTGGAAAACCATGATTCCAAACCAATGGTGCACATGGGCTCCAGTATCCTGAAAGAACAAATGGCATATGAACCAACCATCGGTCGCCGGCGACCATAGGACTGCATCTCCTTACGTTGCTCCACTGCCTTGTGGATTAAACCTTTAGGTCAAAGGCTCTAGGTGTAGTCCTCTAAGAAAACCACCTGCTTTAGTCTGAGCACCCGGACAGTATCACAGACCTTACACAAATCGAATGATTCATATGGCACATATCTATTTGGTGCCCTCTTGTACCAATGTTTATGTGTTTAAATGAGTAAAAAAATCTTTTGGAAGAGTTTTCCAGAATTCACAGTAGTAATAATAATAATGGGAAGAATCGTGGTAGCAGTACTAATGTGGTATATGCTACTTATGTTAACAGACATATGTGGTATGTAACACCAATACGAAGTGAAAAACGTAGCAGCAGAAGGCTAAGAAGATCAAGTTAAAGAGAATAAGAGGAAAATATAAAGGAATTATGAACTGGAAGAATCATACAGAATGTGAAGGACAACTGATGGATGATGTACAAATAAAGTACTTAATATACGGTTTCCATTATGTACTAAGACACTGTTACGTTGCACCTTAGTACTTGTTCAGTGCAATAATAGCATGGACCTATTTGTTTTGTATTTACTTTCTAATTTCGAATTTATTAGCATTCCAAGCTTTTCATCCTTCGTGTTTCTTCCAATTCTCAATTCCTTTATGTTTCCCTTTCTGTTTTCTTCAGTTCAATCTTCTCAATTTTCTGCTGAACGGCACTCCACTTCTGATCTGTGCCATATGCTACTTATATTGATGGACATAAGTAGCCTACACCACACTATGACTGATTTCAAGTGATTTCACTATGTCTCTAACCATAGAATAAGATTATCTCCCATGCTTAAACATATAATTATGCACCCGCCGATGCGGCTCAGTTCAACAGCCATTAATATTACAAACTGATCTCATGTTTTCTTTTGTCTATTCTAAGTCTTCTGGTAACCTACTCCTACAGTAGATAAAATTGTGTGGTAAAATAGGGGATTGTTAGTCATCCAGAACGGTTCTCAAACACCTCAGTAGATGACAGTTTAGAGATTCGCTTTTTTGTTATTTTTACGTAGTACTCCACATCTCACCATATCATCTACTTAGTTGGTGGTTCAACCATGAATAGACATTTCCTCGAAGAAATCTCTGACCAAATACTGATAACTGAAGTATGTTCTTTGCTTTCAGAGATTATTTTTCACGCTGTAAAGGATCGCAGATCAGAACGCTACGAACTTTACTTTTTAATTGGTAGGAAGTTGGGGATCTCACACAAGAGGTGGGTCAGATGTTCAAGAACAAACCAATCATTTTATGTCCATGATAATATTTGGCTGAGCATCAGGATAAATGGTTCCGAAAAGTTACTACGACTAAATATTGCGCAATATATGCGAAAGTTTTTTTCTTTTTCAACTTGGTTTAAAATGAATGGATTATTAGTCAGAGTTGAACAGTGATCTTATTTAAAGAGCTTAATAACTGATCCCCACAAATGTTCAACTGTTAACTTTAGTCTTGTGTACATAAAAAATTTAGATTAGGAACGTCACTTAATTATAGTTGCACTTATAGTTCAGCTACATTCACATGGTTATTATTTGGATGCAAGTTTTGCGATCAATCTCTTTTTATTTTCTCATGTTTTACCAATATCCAGAAAATGTCATTTGAAAGTATTCAACAAAAACGTAACATTTTTTTGATACTACTCGAAATATTATGTTCATGACTTATCAACTCCCATACATTACCTATTCTCCCTTATTATTTTGCCTTATTTCCTTTTGAATTATAGAGAAAATAGTACGCTGTGTTAGTTAAATCATTGAATGGTTTCAGTAAGGCTAAGCATGAACTCTAAATCGGCTAATCAGTATTTTAGTATATAGAAAATTAAAATCGATTGGTTATCACTGTTTAATAAAATATAATTTATCATGTTTACTCAACAATTTATTTTCTGATTTGTCCACCTGTAAAGAACCTAGACATAGGCATATTTTATTTTATGAATATGAAATCAAATACTGTAACTAATCCAACGGACGGACAATTATGATGTAATGACAGGATTTGCCTCAAATCACTCCAATCAGAAACAGTTAATCATATTAATACTTGAAATGAGGTCATATGTACAGTATTTTGGAAAATTTAGGGTACATGAATATTATTTTTCCAAAATGCGTTTTTTAAATTTGCGTTTCCTTTATTCGAAACGCCCTTGAAAATCATCAGAAATCGGACTTTATGGCTGCCTTATTTAACATTTGTCATTCATTTGATGTTGTAGTCTCAGCTCAACGTCTTATCTGTAGAATCATGATTTTGTCCTTCTCACCAGATTGGGTTTCAAATACTTTGAAAGGATTTTTGCAAACCATTTTTCAAACCCAAACGTTTTGCCAGAATTGTCTTCACAAGCAAATTTCCCAAAGCCAAGTCATAAGTTAGTACTCAGACAGTTAATCGACTTTGAAAAAAATCCCAAAAATGGTACCTATTCAATGTTTTGATTAACATCGGAGGTCATCAGTAATTCATAACCAACAATCTCAGTAGCTCATTCCACATATTTATTGAATTGACCTTTACTTATAAAAATGTCTCTAGTTTTGAGCTGAACTAATTAAGAATTAACATAAAAGGCATTCACTGTAGTCATTTATACCATATGATAATTATTCACTATCATTATCATCGTTTTGTTATCAGTCGTCTTCCTTATTGATCATTTAATAAATAATACATTCTTTATGTCTCAACACTGGATGATAATATAATGTCTGGTTCATGAGTATCTATAACAAACAAATGAAAAGAAAACAAACGCAAATTAACTATTTTTTCTTTTCAAAAATTTTTTCAGTACCTTACCAACATCAAGAGGTAGTACAATGTATTTTGAAAAATCCTTCAAAAGTCTCCCTTCTTGTACTCGATCCAGAATCAAAAGCTTATTTTGAAAATAATTCAATTACTGTCAATAAATTTATGGTGGATATTGAGAAAATCTATTGTCCAGCAGTTAATCCATGTTAGTTTCTCTAATCAAGTAATTGTGTTTATTTCATTTAGTTATTTAATGTTGTATAAAGAGACTTCTAGAGATAAATTAATGTAATTGATTAGTAAATGAACCAAATGAAAAGAAGTTATTCATTGACAGGATGTATAAACGCATTGACGGTAGATGTCGACAAATATTCAAAACTAAAAGTAATACTTGATTCACAATGAGATTCAGTCATCAGCTTCCGAGTTATTAGCTAGTTGAATAATTTATCAGAAAAGGAAATTTGGAACGTTGTTTTTAATATAATTAAGTATCGGTACTATAAAGCCAAGGATTATCGATTTCTTACAAAGATCATCAAACTGGAAAATAAGCTACTTGATCAATATAAGATTATTCTCGATTTAAGTATATGTCATTTCCCATCTATAAATAAACACATATTCTACCACAAATTATCAACTATTATAAAAATTCCTGTTACTGAAAGAGATTCTCTCAGAATTGTAAATTAAGGTTTTTCATTTGAATCGTAGACAGTATTAGTAGTGAGTTACTGAATACGGTTGGGAACGGTTTGTTTTACATTTTTCAGAAACTTAATACCAATTAAATAATATTAAGATTGATCAGTAGTGTATGAACAGATATCTTTGTTAGTATTTCTCATGTTTAATTAATTTAATAAAATATTTTCCAGGTAAATTGTTCATTACAAATATAATTGAATAGTTTTTGTGGATATTTGTCTCATTTAAAGGTGGTATTCGTCATACACTGACTTTGCTGAGTTACCACCTGAAAGTGGGATGCATTGAATGATTGTTTGATTCTAGTATAGGACCTGGTAATAGTTCTCATCCATGACCCTCTAGTAATCGAATTCAAAATTATGATGTTCCGCGACGATGTCTCAACTATTTCACTACTCGATTGGAATCCAGCATAATACTTTTTCAAACAAATATAATGAATAATATTTACTGCTTATTCTTGAACCAGAACAAAACAATTATTTAATACTCTCTAGTTTCTATTACTTCTCTAAATAGTTCCGATTTGTGATAAAAATTACTCATAAATGATATAAAACATCCATGAAATGTACGTAAGTAAATGTTATATACCCATCGATGTCTAACTTCGAAGTAGATTTGCCCACGTTTATAACAGGAAGCTGTGATCAATGAAGTCAATCAAGTCGAATCTGCAGTTCACAAGTTAACTTTAATTTTTTGTTGAAATTATCATCGTCACAAAATCATTGAAGAATAATATTTTTATAAAGAATTTACTAGATTCAAGATACCAATTTGTTTAAAACTTTATTCAGCAATTTGTTCTAGACAAAGATTTCATTTTGAATCTAGGTTCTCATATTAGTCGGCAAAACATCAAAGTAAATATCAGTTTTCACTGAGAATAGGATACAAAGACCATTGGATGGCTTTCATTTATAAGCATTAATATTTTAATATATCATTGAGTTAAACCTAATGTCGATAAGTTTAATAGACATACCAAATATATGCAACACACCTCAGCTGACATATATTAGCTACTTATAATCAAGAATTTGTATACTGGATTTCTAATAATTTTAAAACCAAATGAAAAAAAGTTATTCATTGAAAATCAAGAAGCACTAAACAGCTGTTTCGTCTTATTTCAAGCAGTGAATAAATATGCCTCTTCCATAGGACTAAGACCAGGATCTTTTGAAATCCAGGGGAGTGCGTAACCTTTGAATCGCTGAAGTGAGGTTCAAATGTTTTTATTTATAACTTTAGACTTTTGGAAACTGTGTGGGCGAGAATGATCATGATTGGTTGTCTGCTTAGTCAGACATGTAGATAGTCTGACAGGTGTCAGATAAGTTATATATGCCCTTATCCTTATTATTGTGACGCACTTATTATTGATTGTTCATTGTTGTCGGATTGTGTCAGTGTTTGATGTGGAAATATATTTACGTTGTGGTCAGGCTAATTACGTGTTCTTGATCTGAGTTGTATTGAAGTCCTGTAGAATAGACACTGGGAGGGAATCTAGTGTAGATATTCGTCTAAGGTAAATTAACGTCCCATAAGTAACGTGGAAACCCAACCGTTATAACATTAGACGAAGTAAAACCGAGTGTTATAACAGAAACAATATGACGTTCATTTATGATCACTTACGATTTCTGTGTATTCCATGACATAGTTGAACTAAACCACGCACTGTTTCTCAATAGAAATTCAACAATAGTTCTTAAAATTGGTCACCAGTAAGCCGATGATTGTTGTTAAGTTGATCGTTTGCGGGTATTATTCAAATAGTTCCCCAACTTCTGCCAGTCTGTAGAAAAATTCGCCCCCTTAATATATCTACCTAACTATTTTTACTGATCTTCCAGTCTTAACTGACAATATACTCTATGCTTCTATCCTCATCATTTTCTAATCAAAATTTAGTTGATTTTAACGAACTTTTCTTCTACTCTAATGTTTTGTAACATTTAAACTACTGAATAAAATATCTATTTTCGAAGATAAACCAACTTGGTGATTTTTGTGCATGCTTTGTCATTAATTTTTGATTCAGTTACATCTGGTCAAAAGGTGAATGGACATAGTGAACTGGTGAGTAAAAAATTTTGTAATTTATTATTTTTAAATTATATTCTCATCATTTAAAACTATATTTCATTCCTGAGAGATTCGGTTTCTCTGAAGAATGTCTTTTCATTCTGAACTAATACTGTTGTAGAGGCTAGTATCATCTATATCTGACTCCAATAAATAGTTATCCGTTAACTGAGTATTTAATGCAGGCTAAATCTCCTAGTAGAATTACGGATTTACTCGAGACTATTCAAAAGCCTGAACATCAATTATAGAGATAGTTTATTGTTAAAGATTGGTAAAATCCGCAAGCGTACACGAAGCAAGCACACAGGGAAATAAAGAGTATGTGTGTGTGAGTGAGTGTTAAAAATCCATATATATTTATGAGTGTTAATCAAGTGTGAATAAATTATTGATCGTCTGTGTATTACAATCCATGGGAGAATAGATTAAAAATTGACATGTGCTCAATCAGACACACAGAATTTTACATAGTGGATCAAGTGTCTAAATTACAGTGAGCGGATAAATAATACAATAGTTGGATGGGTTTACTACACTGTGAAGATGTTCTGAATATAGTTCTAGTGATTTACAAGAAAGTGATTTACATGATTCTACTTTATCAAAAATTGACCTTTTAAAGTATAATGTGAATTCCATTAGAAGGACATTTTTCTAATTTATGAATAATAATTAATAGAGTACTTAAAACGTAGCTAATTCCTGAAAACACATTGATATACAAATATGAGTGACAACTATGTTTAATTTAATTGTTTCTTGACTCGTAACGTGCAAATATACATAGATACTTTGTACATAAATCAGTAGAGCAGTGACTTTCGACCACGTGATTATTAGTTCAAAACCCTTTCCGGATGCTTCGGTTTGGGGTCATTGGGTAGTATCAACGTGTTTCATTTACAAAAAAGTGCATCAGAGTCGATCAAATAAACTTGTATTTGATAATCGACTAGTTACTTACTATGCATTAAGTATACATAGTTTCGAAAAGTCTTTAGTCCTTGCAGTTTACTTCTGTTTTTTTTTTAATATTCATGATGATGCTATGAACTGATTGATTTAAGTTAGGGATAGTTTTAGTCTCTTATAAAATTTCAAACTTAATATGCTGATAGTAATTATTTGGTACGATTGATATTCAAAAACAGATTTAAACGTTGAATAGTAGTAGTAGTAGTAGTGACTGAGACCAATTTTATTATATGACTAATGAAGTTGAGCGTTGGACAATATTTTCTATTCGGACTTTAATATTTTCTAAAATATCAACGATATCGAGGCCTGATTTTTCATAGGTATTTATGTTGATCATCAGCTATAGCATTTTCAATGGAGTGTATTTGAACTTTTCCAGGTAATTTAGTTTAATTGTTAAGATCACCCAGATTTCTACAGGTGAGTTAAACAAGTCAGTCTACTATAAGTTAAAATTACAAAAATAAAAATGAAATCTAAATCCTAATAGTGATTTTAAGAAAATAAGTCTGTGTCATGCATGATACATTAGGCATTTGCAACATTAACTTTCTAACCAATATTTTTTCCCAAGAAATCTGTGACTCATGAACCTCTTATATAGTCAGATACTGAGAATTAGACTGAAGGCCTATTTGAGAAATTCGTTTAACTACATAGAACTAAGCTTATTCGTATTGTTACCACTAAACTTTTAGTTTTGGAGGCTTCTGAAAAAAATGCTAATATTATTAATGATCAGACTGCTTGACAGATTGGGCTAAGAGAGTAAATAAATGAGTCAGTTTCTAGATTTATCTGTAGATTTTTCTGATTAGGTGAAAGTAATTTTGAGCGCTTTTCAGCTCTCGTCAACATACAAACATTTTCGAACTATTTAAATTTTGTAATACCCGCAAAAAAAGAGAAACGAAGAAAACTTCCAAAACGCACCTAATTTGACTCTCTCATTTTAGAATTTTTTTATGAAGTCTCAATTTTAATTATATAATAGGTACTCTGTAGAACTAATATATAATCAATAAATATACATATCTTATCATTTAGAAAATTAAGAACATTGACACGATATATTTTCAATTAATCAGTTTAGTTAAGTGTAGATTTTACAACTAAATTAGAGTATTATGTATACGATATAGTACAATTCAAAATATCTATCTTGATTACTGATATTGTTTGTAGCTGCGAAAAGCTAAGTTTTGTAATACCATTTGGGGATGTATTCTTCTATAAAAATAATTAAGAAATAAAATGAAATAATCTACTCAAGTAAAACTCCAAAACAAGCAAGCAAGCACTAAGCTGCCAGATTTCCTTGAATTAACATTCGGTTGTTTCCGATGGTCAACTGACAATAACTTAATTCATTTAATTAATGGAGACAAAGTAAATGATTGATGTGAAGTCTAGTAATACTACTATCCAACTGTTCAAACTAAATTAGGTTTAATAGATTTCAAAACAGATAACATACAGTAATTACATTTTACAAAACATTTTTGCAATATGTTATGATTAACATTTAAATGAAATGATGACTTTGTGGTTAAAAATTTTTCACCCAGTCATTGGATTAACGCGCTTAAATATTACACTACTTATCTCTGATGTTTAGATAGTCTTGTACTAAGTGGAGCGATTGCTCACTAGTTATGACATTTGATTTTTAGTCACTAAGTCCTAGGTTCAAATCTTGTTCTACTTCGGTTTGATCAAATAGATCGTATCATTAGCCCTCACATTTAGATTGTGGCTTGATGCCACATGTACGAAAGGCTAATAATAATAATCATAACTTCTCAAATGAATAAATGATCATTAGTGTTTCACTGTTTCTCACTCTAAATTTATCGGACGATCTCCTAAAAAATATCAGACTGAATTCTTTCAATTATAAATTGATTTCAACAGAAAACATACTTTCTCATAGGAACATATATTTAATCAAAATAAATAGTGAACAATTTTTCTCTTATTTTCATCAGATGATAAAAGTCAATATTAGATATGAGTACATTAAGATCAAGAATTTTAGTTAATAAGGTTAAACAGTATTTCTTTTCATCAACTAAACTAATACTTTTTTGTTTGTTTTGTTACTGTTTGTAAAGATATATATTGAATAAGAATCAAACCTGCTATGTCTATAATTAATTACATAAGTTATCTATTTAACTTCCCGATACATCAGTTGTTTTGTTTTATTGTGGTTTTTTTGTGCTATAATTAATTAAATCCAAACAATGTGTGCCAAATTTTAGATTCACATTTTTGTTTATAGTGTGTCATTTGTATATATATATCTACTATGAAAATATTTGCTTATATGTTCTTATTTATGTATAATTCTTAAACGTATGGAAATGTGTTATATTCTGTGTAACTTGACTGGTAGATATGTAAAAATGATAAACACTGTATAGTAGAAACATAATTACAGTAACCCAACAATCATAAAGCTGTGACTGATCATTTTTTTAAATATTCACTTTATCTTTTCATACTACGTATAATATTATCCTTGACACTTTCCTGAATGGGTTTTTTTCTGGAGAAAACAGTTTGAAGCTCTGCTGACCAAACCATCCGACTTAGAGGAAAAACTCCACCTGGGTCATTCACTTGAACTACAAATCTTCTCCACCATCTGAAAATCGTATGTGCGTGGCACGCTCCTCGCTGTTCGGAAATGGGAGAAATTCTCTGAAAGACGGGTATCTACTCGATAAAAACTATATTTTCCTCACGAGTGTCTTCGTCAGCTTGTCCTGCCAAAACGTGTAAGATACAGACCACTAATCAACTTCCGAATTGAACAAGGAATAGCTGAGTAAAGTGTAAGTCAAATGGTACACCTTATTATAATTGATTCAAACTACAGGATCCACAAAACCAACACATCATGGATGACCAAAAGAGAAAGCTAGAGAGGATAATCACATCAGGATATGAAACAGACGATACAGAAAACAAAACGAAACTCTAAAAAGCTAGTCAGTATTTGAAAACTACTCACAGAAGAAAACACTGAGTGGTCAACCTTCCAAAACAACAACATAGAAGAACACTTACTCCGAATATGATTGAACTACAATACAAATGACGCTTCAGAACTGGAATTCTTCTCTGCCTTGGAGTCATCGCACAAAAATAAAGAAACTCAATAGGAAATAAGACAAACCATAGTACTTCTAACTCGACGGAATAAAGACAAAACTCAACTGACTGAACAAGAACAAAATGTCTTTAAGAAACTCAGAACTAGAGAAGATACTATAATAATTCCAGGGGACAAACAACGCAATACAGTAATTATAGACAATGAAGAATATATAATGAAAGGCGAAAAGTTACTTGAATATAAAATGCGTATATAGATCAATGGACACACATCGAATCGAAAGCTTAGACAACAGATCCTCAAGGACTTTAAACAAGCTTGTCAATGCAGGATAAAAATCAAAGCAAAATCAATGGAGAATAAAACTCTACGGATCAGTACTCCCTTGATTTTAATGAATCCCAAAAATACGAAAACCAATTATCCCACTACATCCATCTATATCACTCTACCCAACATACAATTTATGGAGAAAAATTTCAAGAGTATTGAAACATTTATTGGATTCATTCAATCCCTCCGTCGAATCTTCACTAGGATTCTTGTCTAAGGTTAGGGAAATTCAGATCAACAACGAATTAATGTTATCGTTCGATGTAACAGTCTTATTCACCTCAGTTGAACCAAACTTAACAAAGGAAATACTACCCCTCCTCCTCGCAAAAGACACAAATCTCCCATGGTACACTAAGCTTCAATGTCAAAGTTTACTGGTATCATAGATTTGTGTTCATCAACAATCCGTCTATTCAACAATGAAATCTACATATAAACGATAAGATCACTACCATTAAGACTAATTGGAAAATCAGAGAGGCAGACACTCGAAAGATTAATCTTACTAGTGATCAGAGCGAAGATGTAGATTCGCTTATAGACAACATATTCGTCATCATCAAAAAGGATGAGAAGAAACACACCCATAATCTGGTCACCAACTTCGATGACAAAACATTGACAGTGGAAGACGAGTCGAACAACAAGCTATCATTCTTGGATATAATAATCACCGGAATCAACACAGTAAAACTGGGAACTCAAGTTTATCGGAATCCGACCCACACAGATCAAATTCTCAATTACAGTAGCAACAATACAAAAATTCACGAAATTAACTGTGTACAAACTTCATTCAAGAGGTCGAGAATATACTCAAGCAAACTTACAGCGCGAAATAAAAAAATATCTAATGGGTATCCATCAAAAGGACGTCCATCAATCTAACATTTTCAAAAAACATCAACCTTACTCATCAGCAGAAACAAAATCAAGTATAGAAACAAACAAACGGATCACCCTAGTATATATATATATATATATATATATATATATATATATATATATATATAGACATATCAGGAATCGCCAAGGGATTATTGATGACGCTTAGAATAGGCGTTGCATAAAAAACAGCAAAATCATCTGAATCAGTCTTAAAAAACAAGAAAGCCAGACATCATCTGCAAAATAAATTGTTCAGATTGCAGAAAAATTTACATCGGACAAAGTGGACTTATATTTCACTTTCACCTTCATGATCATCAGTTAGCGGTCAAACATCATGACATAACTTCGCTTATATCAATACATGTGGGCAACTAGAGGACACGCATTAGACTGAAAAAATGTTGAGACCTTAGATAGTGGGAATTCTAAAATTATCAGAGACGTTTTAAAAGCTTGTTACTCAGATCAATCAACAAACACGTCAAAATCGATCTAATCTATCAACCAATCAGAAAAATCATGAACAAATATAGGACCAAGAATCAAAGCAAAAGGAGATACAAACAAAATAAGGAGGTAGACAATGACAGGTTAGAACTCAAAAATAACGATCGAGGTCGACGGGACAAGGTGTGAGTCATGTATGAACAAATTCGAACACTTGATTTCTACCTGAAGTTCGTGTTGATAATGTTGTTCAGAAGAGCAACGAAACCCCCACAACCAAACCATTCAGCTCAGAGAACAAAACTTCCTAAATCAGCTGAATAAAGTGTTTTTCAAGGATCTGGATAGTCTGTTCTTGAATATATTAACTACTTTATCTCCATTGAGTTCAATGTTTAAGAATGAACTTTCTTCGGAACTGTTGGGTTCTTTCAACTTGACGTCTTAGTCCTAGATTACTGTCCATGAACTTGGGTGGGAAGCCATTCTCCAGAAATATTCATCGGATTATATTTAGTTCAGCATCAATTGTATCTTTCTTGCATATTCTTCTTGCTTTGGAGGATAGAGGATGAAATAAAATATGAAATAGAATAAATTATTTCGATCTTAAGTATCATGTTTTTGAGTTGCTGAACACTAATACTTATTATTATGTTGAGTAAAGTGTATATAAGGCCAAGAGTGAAATACGTTAGATAGAAATGATTTTATTACGAAAAAATGTCTATTTACTGACAATATAACTGCATTTTTTTCACTCAGCAAATTTTTGATTTCTGCTTATTGAGTTACTTAACAGTCGTTAATCTCTTACCTCAATTCTTATTGATGACTACCGATATATGTAAAATAATTAAACTATAAAATGACCTTTTACCAACTGATTTGTCAAGGTTGTAATTTGAACTAAAATTTGATCTCTGCTACTGATATAACTATTTACTATGGTTGCGGCATACTTCCTTCTACCTGCTACTTATTACAATGTTACGTGACTGTTTCCTCAATGCAAGGATGAAAACGAGACTGTAGAAACAGAAAACTCTGGTCATCGGTCGCTAAATCAACATCATACAGAATAATGATAAAAAACACAATGAAATATCACTTTAAATGTTTAAGTCAATAAAGAAATTTGAATGCATTGCTCAAGTGATTGATCCATAATGATTGTAGACAGTCATAGGTATATGAATGTGAAAAGTAGCCTGTGCTTAAAAGAGTAAATATTATGTTTCATACCACTTAATCGTAAATTTCCTTGCAATATTCAAATGGAACCAACAGGTAAGTAATAGTGATTTTATGTGTAGGTTATCAATTTAAAATTCCGAAATTATTTGGTAGAATAGTGTTGTAGTGAACAAGAACTCGAGTGGGGACAACCAAGGGTAATTGAACATGAAATTACAGAATATCTCACTAAAATCTGAGAATCATAAAGTAGTAGAACCAAAAAGTGGTCTAGCTTCAACTGACTCAGGATCTCAACCATTGAAATTACTATAATATCCACAGAAACCCCTTCTGACATAAAGTAAATAGTTAGTTTGCAAAATTTCAATCAATTGTCTCAAACTTGATTGTTAACTCCGCAAATATTAGTCCATCGTCTCAGCTTTCATTGTTCCTGCATTTTCATACCAATTGTCTTTAGTTCCGTTCTTTCCTTTTCGATCTACTGAAATACTACTTGTATGGATATAAGTTGCTCACACCACAGTATTTCCACCAACTGAAATGGTTGAAACATCTGTTGTACATACCCATTCTCTAATTAATTTGGCGCACTATACTGGTTAATATAGGAATAAATGATAAGAATTGTCAGCTTAACATGTAGTAGGAGTCACTAAATTCTAGTTTAAGTCATCTCGAAAATCACAGACTTATTTTTTAAAATAAATGTTGTCCGTATTAAAATGTGTTTGAATGATGCAACTCATATATCGTAATAATAGAATACATATATTGATTCTGATGGAGTTTTGTTCTCTGAGCTGGATAGTTTGGTCGTGGAGCTGTCATTGTTCTTCTGAACATCATCAGCACAAACTTCAGATAGAAGTGAAGTGTTCGAATTAGCAGTCAAACGCCATGATATTTCTTCACTTATATCAATACAAGTGGACAACTGCGGACACTCATTTGATTGGAAAAATGTGGAAGTCGTGGACAGAGGAAATTCTAAAAACACAAGAGAATTTTTAGAAGCCTGGCACTCAGGGCAATCAGCAATCAACAAACATATTGAAATCGATCCGATTTATCAACCAATAAGGAAAATTATGCACAAATATAGGAACAAAAATCAAACCAATGGGAGACACAATCAAAACAAAGAAGTAAACAATGACAAATTTAAGGTCAATAAGAACCAATCAACATCGAGTTGTACAGGACAAGCTGTGAACCGCATATGAAGAAATTCGAGAACTTCACTTCTATCTGAAGTTTGTGCTGATGATGTCGTTCAGAAGAACGATGAAAGCTTCACAAACAAACCATCCAGCTCAAAGAACAAAACTCCATCAAAATCATCCACCTGAGCTACAAATCTCCACATATTGCTTATTCTCTAGTAAACTGTAGACAAACTTCTTTATTTTTTCTTTTCTTTTCATTTACTACGTGTGATATCTTTCTTTTTTTAAAGAAAATTATTTACTTGTCTTTATGATTGATGTTAATATTTTGTTTACTTTTCTTGTACTAATATAAAATAGAATAACCTAGATTAATACACATTTCTATTAGATTTCATATTTATATCTGTCACATGAAGCCTTAACAATTAAAAAAAATTTTTTTTCAATTGTATCACAAAATCTTGTATTTTTGTTTTCTTTTTTCTTTTGGTCAAAGATTTTTCAAGATATTCGTCATACTTACTTATTTTAGTGTATTACATTCGTCTTGTCATATGCATACATCATATATATATAATCTTCAATAATCTCCGATATCACTTTACTTCACTAATTAATCGATTAATGTATCAAGTAAAAAAAAATGTAAATGAACAATAACCAAAAACAATATAGATGGAAATAGATAATAAACTTGTTGTAAATAACCTTAATATTATTCATAGAAATAATTATTTATTTAAATTAACTATCAAGTATAAGTTTGAAGAATCACATTGTGCATTATGTCTAATCAGTAAAGTATATGAATTATTTAATAATTCATTATTGTTATTTTTGTTGATTATACATAATACTTGGTATACTTATTCTGCTAAATATCTTAATTAAGTGAATTATGCAAGTATAAATAACCTTAGATATGAAACAACCAACTCCGTCGGTATGTATACACTCATATATATATGCATGCGCATCATTTTCATATCTTGTTCATTAGTGAAACTCATTTGTGTAGGCTTTATTTTGTAAAGAAATAAAAAGATATTAGAGAGAAATAATACAAACTATATCTTATCAAATTACTTCTTATCCAAATATAAATATTCATTACATTTAGTTTAATAAAGTTTAGTTAAATTATATTTTATATATTTTCTAATCTATTTGAGAATAAAACGATTCAGTTGTTCCATTAGCATTTTTAGTGTAATAATTCTGAATTACTCATATAAAGTATAATTACCATTTGAATTCTATTACTAGTCATAATTAAATTATATCATAACATGATACTAATAAGTAATATTAAAGTAATTTGCTCAAGATGTATATATGTTAATGGTGAATGATGACTTTAAGTCTTTAATATTAAGTTAATTTATATCTGTTTAACAGGTTATTGACTTTCTGAACTCAATAATTCTGTATATAACGTGTTGTCATTTGAAATGAAATGTTTTTGGTTCAAAATTCAGTGTGGATATCATCAATGGCATACATGTGTAGGGAAAAATGTACTTCCTGGTTTCCATCATTAGCCACAAAATAACAATACTAATAATTGTGTGTATTTGGCAGATGAATAAAATGTCTTGTGGTATGAAAGTTTTTAATTTTTAGCTAACCTAAATGTCAACTGGTTTGGACAAATAACAATAAGCTATCATAAATACAATAATAAATAAGTTGCCTTATCTCATCTCACTGTTCAAAGTATTTAACTACCAACTACTGAACTACAGATACAAATGTCACTACAATTACATTAGCTTATGTAAAGAGATAGTTTTTCAAAGACTGCCGTATGTAATGATTTCCATTCAAAACTGTCGACATAAACCTGTACTTAGCATCAATATGATATTCTTTGGAACTTCCGGTAATAAAGCATAGATGTTTACACTTAACAATCTTAAGGATTATTGGCTTGCTCTTCATTAATTATATCTGTTTTATTCTTTTCTGTGTTGTTTGAGGATTGCTGATAGATTAATAAATTCATTATTGATGAATAAAAGTTTTTCACTAAGTGTATTTCATTCACTCAACTAGTAAATTAACCTCACTTATGATGTCCAAATGTTATTTCTTATAAATTCAATTTTTTTGGAAAGGTTATTTTCGCTCTAATGATTTTAAATGATTATATGTTCATATCCATTATACTCAAGCCTAGTATTTCTCATTCAAGTTGTGACTTGCCCAAACAATGGGCAAGTCACAACTTGATCCATATAGTAATGGGATTTAATTATTTTTTGATCCTTTTTGGATTAAAAATGTAGAGCTCTTACTCCGAGTATATTGTTTATTTTGAGTACTGGTCAGATCTTGTTAGTATTCACGGAATAAGTTATATTACCTGAATTTCCTAGTGTGTCTTGAATTTCAACTCAAGTGAATGAGAAGTAATCAGATTAAAGCATTGAAATTTGTACGTCACTTTGCAAGGTACTTTTTTAAGCGTCTACTAGTATTTCGAATGTTATTCAATAGGGTTCTCAGTTATTTGATTAAAAGTTGTCTAGAACAAGTGAACTAAATACGTTCCGTTTATTTTTAACAGGGTCATAATAGCATTTAGACAAGGTCACTTAATCTATTTCTTAGTTGAGACAAACAACATTTTAAGCAAATGTTCTCTTACTCTGCTAACTTAATTTTAACAAACAATACTTTTTACATGGATAATATCAATAATCGAAAACTATATTCCAATGATCCAATATAGCATTTCAGTTAGACAGATGTTGTAATTGCTCTCTTATTATATTGATCATCAATACCATCAATTGAAGTTAGTTAGTTTTCTCTATGTGGACAGCATGGCTAAGTTATCTCAATTTGTGAGGATTAAAAGTTTTATTAGTCAGTTGATAATCTCGTTATAAATGAACAATAACCAATATTTGTTATACTCTGCTATAATATTTCACTGGTGGAGGGACGAAAGTTACATTCGTACTATTTAACAATTATGTATCGTTTGGGAATACAACTAATGATTTCATTATGTTTATTTATGCACTATGTTTTTATATTGTAGTATACGAACACTTTTCAATGTACTTTAAGTGAACAAATATGTGATTGTCACTTTCGACCTGGTTTCTAACAGCAATTTTATTTATTCTAGTATTTAATGAGTATAAAGACTTTTTCTGTATGATTATTACAATTCATAAATTTATTATGTAGGCATTCAGTCATGACTGAAATTTATTAGCATGGTTTATTCATATTGGTCTATTCTCTCTACATTTCACTGATCACTTCAATTAAATAAATTGATTATTCAAATAATCATTGTCTATTTGAAAGATTAATGTATAATGATCTCTTATTGGTATTTAATTTTAACCAATTGATTATGTTACCATAGAAATACAAAATTATACAATTTTTATCGTAATTTTATTGTGTGTGATCTTGGAATTTCTTTTTTTTTTTTCACAAGTTCTGATAAACTCAAGTTTATTAACTAGATAAAATTTATATCGTTAAATAAACTCGATTCAAATATTTACTATTACACTTTAGTTAAAAGTGAATTTTTATTGCTTTTGGTAGTTGATTTTGTATAAATTTTATAAAAATGTAAAGTTCTTTCCATTACATTATAATGTCAATTAAAGAAAACTTGTTAATCACATGTTACTAAACTGGTGGTTTGTTTTAAGTCTAAACTTTTCATTAGTAAACATATATCATTGAATATTGAATCAAACTCTAAACCCTTTAAGTCTCTTAATAAGCACTGTTCCTTTAAGTTATTATATTGAAATTGCTTTGTTAACAATTTTAACTGTCATTTTGGATTCGATCAAATGTAAGTTAATAAGTGCTTTGTGTTGAGTCATGTAAAACTAGAATAAAAGAAATTGTTCGATTTTTAGTACTTTTATTCAATTCTCCAATTGATGGTAATTTATGTTAAAAATGAATTTCAAGTTAATATTTGCAATGAAACTTTCAAATACAACATATTACAACACTTTTTTTCTTGATCTAGATTTCAAATGACAGTTTTTTATCAAATGAATCAGAAAAAATTAAACTTGGAACTATTGACGAGATGACCATTCAATCATCTAGTTATCCATCATCTATGGTTTCATTATCACAAAATAATAATTCACTAACAAGTATTCGTAATAGTTCACCAGTATATAGTAATAAATCAAGAAATGATAAGATAAATGGTGCTTTATCTGTTCAACATAGTCCTCTATCTATTGAATCTAAGAAGTCTGTTCAACAAAACAATCATCAATCAATTATAAGTGATATTGATTCAGATATAATTAGTAATAGATCAACAGTAAATGGAGGACGTCGGCGAAATCAACAAAAAGATTTCCTAAGTTTTAATGCACGTGCAAAAATAGTGAATGAATTGTAATTAATTGATATTGTTTTCAAAGTTTTAAATCATAGAAACAGATATTGTTTATTTGACCAAATCAAATTATCAATATATGTCAATATAAGCTACTGATTGAACTAATATTTGTCAAAAGTTTACAAGAGAATTTTTCTTTTATAATTTGTATTACCATCCTATTATTTGTTACTTTTCTTATCATTATTTTCTTCTATCATTACTTTAGTCACATTAATAATGATTTCATTATTTTGTATAATAAAAATTTTTAATTATGAATCTCTGTTTTGCCTATAAGATAAAATCTCCAGTTTTAAGTGATAAAAACTAGTATCGAATGCTCACTTCGAAATATAATCAAGAAGAAAGAAAATGTTTGGATGAATATTTATTACATTCACTAGTGAAATGAAAGCAAGAAGTGAAGAAAAATGTTTAACTATGTTTTAGTTACTTATAAGTAGCACTGTTTGACGACGCATCAAAAATGTCACTGAGAGAATGTAATTTCGGTACAAGAATTGTGATACAGAGAAGAGGTTAAATTTTATTATCCTAAAATGCCGACTGAAAATAACATACAAATGCTTTTTTTCGGAAATTAGACTTTAGTTTAAAAACGTTCATTACGACTCAAGAATAAAATATTGATTTAATTTAATGCTCAATCAACGAACTTTTGAAAATTTTAACTGAGATATATTTGCAAATTTTGCTTGAATGATGTTTCATCTTCAGTCTAAGCATGTTTTCAAAAGTGTAGTTTGAAATGTGAATTTCGAAAGCGAACCCTGCGACCTCAAACGGTCAGATTTTATTTGGATTCGTAGTAACATTGCTATCTTCCTAGGCAGTGGTGAACAATGGCTAGCAGTGGAATCCAGGACTCACGTTTCGTCCTATCATGGACTCGTTAAATGTTTGTACTTGCATCCCTAAATTGATGTTCACTTCGGAACGTGGACCCAGTACCGTTCGCCTTAAACGCCATCAAATTATCCAGTTAGCTTCTGAGTCTAGATATCCACTAGCTTGTACATTGGTGTGAAGTTTAATACATTTTCGTTCACAAGTAGGTCTAGGCTAGACCACCATTGGAAACCTGGAAGCACTGGGCAGCCGTTTCTTCCTAGTACGGGACTCCTAAGCAGTACGCACCCACGTCCAGAGCTTCCAGGTTTTGAATGGAGGTCTAGCTTAGATCGGCTTGTGAATTCAAGTTTTAAAATGCTACGTTCTCCACAAATCCTTACACACATGATTTGGTATTGGAAAGTGGCTAGCACCATCCATGTCTGCTTAAATGCTTGTGACTTAGGGCAATATCTAAGCAATCCGCACATGATGGACACATGCCAGTAAGAGACCGATCAATTGTATTTCTAAACGTCAATCGAGATATTCATACAACTAGTACTATTATGAATTGCCTTTTGTGGATACTCGCGGGTTATATTTATGTAACTGGTCTTAGAGGGCACATATAAAAATAGTTATCTCCAGATCCTAAATACGCCGACTGACGGCAGCCAACAAAAATAAACAAACGTCTAAGTCTTTATACATAAAGACATGAAAACACTTAGTGTAGGGAACAGAACACGAGTGGAGAAAATCGAATGTATTTGACACGAATTTGCAGGGCATCTCAATAAAATATGAGAACCATAAAGTAAATCGTTAGTTTGCAAAATATTAATTCATCGTCTCCAACTTGACTGTTGCTTTTGCAAATATCAGTCCATAGTCTCAGATTTCATTGTTCATGCATTTCCGTACCAAGTGAGTTCCGTTTCCGTTCTTTCCTTATCGATCTTCTATTGAAATACATTCTATATCTGACCACCGTTATATACTACTTATATGGATATAAGTAACACACACCACAGTAGTTCTTCAGTGTCAAATATCTAAAATTACTCATTTGTTCACACTCTTTGTCCAATAAAATACGATCAACATTGAAACATATCTTAATTAAGACGAATAGAATTGTTCATTCAAATTTAACCTATTAATAAAAAGGTGATATTAATGTGGATGTCATACCTTGTGTAGTCTTTGACATACCCTTTACTTATTTATATTAGATTCAAGTATCAGGTTGTAATAAGAAAACTCAGAATCAAAAATGAGAAATGGCATTCAGATTTACTAACTGTATAATCTGTGGTCATTCACTTGCAAGAGTTGGTTTTGACTACAATTGGAATTTTAACTTCTACCCCTGAAATTCCTGTATAATGCAGCATATTATATTGATGATCATTTTAGTTAGCATATTCTAAATAAAACTTGATTCATGTACTGGTGTGTGCACTGTTAATAGGTCAAATTTTTACAGGATAAGCGGGAAAAAAAGCAGATAGAATGGGGGGAAGATGAGGATCATCCATAAAAGTATTTTAACATTTAGAACTCAAATGTTTGAAATAAGTTTTGATCATAAGATATGCAAACGTATCCGGTGACATATTTTGATCTATCCACATAGAATAGTTGAATGTGTTAATCACTTTACTTGTAAGCACGTAATCATGCTTACTGATTATATGAGATAACTATGACTAGGGTGAACTGTCCTACTTTGTTTAAAAAAATAAAATATGGGGTAGGATTATGTTATACGAAACTTTTTCATGTAGAGTTAACAAAAAACGACGCCATAACTTTGGCCATAAGTACCAGGTTGCATTGGTAAGACTACTCTTGACCGGTAAGTTGGAGTATATGTAACCATTCACCAGTGACTTTCATGAGAAATCAGCTGTAATTGGTCATTGTGCAACTCAACGTTCGACGCTGATGATATTGAAAAAATGCATCACACTGATAAAAAAACATGCTATTATTTTATAACTTGCAAATAACTTCAGAAAAAATTATGAGCGTTCTGAAAATAGATGCATGGGCACAAAATTTTGTTAATTCTTCGTGAAAGTTGCAATCATTATAACAAATATGCTATGAACTTTTGCAGAACGTCATTGCTCAGAGTGAATAAAAAAAGAGAAAGATAATTTTGTTTTATAATCCTCATCAACCTCTCTATAAAACCTGACAAAATTTTGTTTCCAGACTACATAGCAAGCATTTTTCTTTCAAAGCTGAAATACAATCAAAATGATTATGTACAGAATGTATTGATTAACAGAGATTTCAAAACTTCTTTAGTTAGTACAGGGTTCATTTTAGCTCTCAAAAGACCGGGATACTGGATGAATTTACTCAAAATATGACAAACCTACATCATTAGAATAAAGAGTTGTATAACTCATACACACGACAGAACCTAATGTCTGTTATTTATTTTAGGTCTGAATACTTTTCAGAATAATAATAGTTCTACTTCTGTGAGATGAAAAAACTGAGAAGTGAAAACTTTTTTGAACAAAACTAAATGTTGTGTGGGTATGTATAATGAATAGCATTATCGTATTGTTGTGTTGACCTACGCTCGAGTAATAGGAGTTAGTTGTAAGGTAAGAACTGACGTTTTGTTGAAATATGTGTGATTTAATGTTGAAAGCATTCAACTATCAATTTATAGGTTATGGATTTGAGTGCTTATCCAAATATTTCGATCTAAGTAACCGGGTAATATTACTAGCTACTATAAAAATGTATGCTTTAAAGCATTTAACATAAACCGATTCTTGGTTACTGAGCTGTATTAACAAGTTAGGATACAACTGCATTTGGTCGACTAGCTTTGGATGAGATCATTTTATTAGTCATCAGATCACAGTCTTTTATCTGCTAAAATGTATCAGCCACTTAAGTTAAAGAGACCAAAGATAAGGATATACAATTAACTCTTTTATTCGCTTGTTATTTTATAATATTTTGTACGTAATATCGGCAAAATACAATTATATGGATTTATTTAATAAGGCAGAAAGTCAATAAAAAGTCATGAATTTACATTCAAATGTTATTAACAATAATAAGTTCTAAAGAAATCAATAAAAAAACACTATAAACAGTAAACAATAACAAGTAATAATCGTTTCAAATTAATAATCGACGAATAATCAATAAATTTAATGTTTTACTAATGAGTATTTTATTTATCTTCTC
Source organism: Schistosoma spindalis (assembly GCA_946903255.1). Taxonomy (NCBI): domain Eukaryota; kingdom Metazoa; phylum Platyhelminthes; class Trematoda; order Strigeidida; family Schistosomatidae; genus Schistosoma; species Schistosoma spindalis. The sequence goes on from OX336424.1 coordinate 25,985,227, forward strand.
TGCTCATTTCTGTCACACATTTTCTTGTATATTTTTAATCAAAATAATCTTACAAATAAAGCTTATGTGCACTATATAAAAACCATTTGAATGTCATCGTATCTTCAGTTCATGTATTCAGGAGTACAATACCGAATCTAGACATAGCAATTAAAATGTTTTCACTTTATTTGGGTCATATACAATATAACATATATACAGTTATATCCCCTAAACACAACTATATAAAACACATGACATTTAAAATTCACATTCATCAGAATCCCATGTATAAGTTTCAATTTGTTCCTCAGGTAGATCCATTTCTTCATCATAAGTAAATTCTTGTTTTGTGGGAAGAACTTCGTTTCGTTCGGACAAATTATTCATAACAGTTTTATTTCTAGATAGTAAAGTAGAGGACAAATACTGCAGAACCTGAAGATAAGATTTCAATTAAGGCAGTAAAGGAATAATAATTTATGGTTGATCAAATTAATTTGAGATTAATAACATTACTCAAAATTTTTATGAAGCAAATGTTTTTGTTTTGGACGTTGCTACTAAGTCAATGGATAATTATTTTAAACATCTCGTAGTTTCAGTCATTAAAATTTATAGATGTGAAACTTAGCCAGTGAGAGTGGGGGATATTTGTAAATTAATGATATTCCATCATAGGTGTATAGGAAGCATTGCTCAGGCATTTAGGGACCACGGAGTAAACAATGCCTGGGCGAGGAATAGAATACTAAGTAAAGGTGTCAAATCAATTAGTAAGGTAGTAAATCTTCGTCAACTGAGGTTGTCAGAATATGTGTACCTACGCTTAACTACCACCTACTTCGACAGGCGGTGCATTAATGGTGTAGAACAAGGCTCGAAGGAAGTCTTAGTCATAAAAAAACACAAGAAAAAGTAGTCAGTAAAATTTACAAGTGATGCATTTATTCAATAATTTTGCACTCTTTTTTATAGTATCTACCGAAATACCACAATCATTATATAGGAGAGCGAAAGCAAATTCTTTTTTAATATTTATTACTTACGAAATAATCACAACCAAGAAACACTAATGTACGGTAGCAATAATGATGGAAATTCTTAATCACTACCTAAAATGAATCTCGGAGTTTATGGGAAAAAATTGACACTACAAAAATAAGAAAATGAAACTCAGATATTAACAACATAGGACGTTTTATTCGATTTTCCATTTTTGCAGTCAATAGAGTCCTGAATTAGTTATTTGTTTGACTCTATAGTTACAGGGTCATAGAAAATATTTACTGCACAGCCGCAAACCAAACTTTTTAATTGTAATTTACATAAAGTGTACATTACCAACGGTCTAGTATACAGCTAGCAGGTTGTTGAATTACCTACTGATTTAATATTACGTAGCATACAAAATGAAAAACCATATTTTGAATCACAAAAGTAATTTGTCTTCCAAGCTACTGTATTGACCTTTGAAACGTAAAACATAGACTAGTGAGCTAACATAGTTTGCAACATTATCAAAACCTTGACTAAAAAGTAATGACTCTAAATGTTTCGTCCAGAAATTTAAGTCTCAAAATACTTTTAAAATGATTCTGAATTCGTATATACCAAAGTGGTGTAGGACGTTTTACATTAATAAACAAGCCTTTTAAACTCGAACTGCCGTAACAACTTGTTAAATAGATGTAAACTAGTATTCATCTTGCAGGATTTAAAGCAGAGTACATAAGGTCGCTCAAACTGAAATTTTATTTTAACCTGGTAGAGCAACTGAAAACACTAAATAAGTCATGAAAAAATAGAGACAGGCTTTAAATGAGGAAAAAACTCGACATCACATCAAAACGTAGATTTAAGGTTACCAAGCGAAGTCAGTCTTCTGCTTTGCTAATGACAACAGTTAACACCGGAGGATACTTAAGTTTATGACGCAACAAATTGTACTGGAATACAAGAAAAGCCTAATATTTATCACCTTTAGAAGTAGAATCCTCCTTAATTTTGATTTAAAAGGCTGATAAAGTAGATAGTAAAATTTGGAAGAGATAATAGTCTCAAAACAAATCAAATTTATGTTTGAAATATTTGACAGTTGGTTTTTCATAAAAGCTAATGAAATGGTCAGAAATGCTACTAATGCAGCAAAAGTATAGTCAACACTTTCGCTACGAAATAGTTCAATGTTTCTTTCTTACAAGAGGGATATGCTTTAGTGGTTGCCAAACTTCAGTCTTTTAGGTTAATTTATCAAATAATCCGTCTTTAGTTTAAATTATTTACTTGGCTAACGGAAAGATGTATACACAATTTAGTTAGCGAAGAAGTTTGTCCAAAAATCTTGTTCATAAACAGGTTACTACTCGTTTGTTTTTAAAATTAGTATGAATTATGTCAGTGAGAAAAAACGTAAAGTTATTAGATCTTCGTAGGAAATAATACTGTATTAAAAAATCTGCCAATTTTTCTGCATCACAAGTGCCTTGTTCTCTCAGATCTACTTATGACTTTATTATTTAATGCATGCTTTTCTGGTACATAACCGTACATCACTTTCAAAGTAGCATAAATTTTTGAAGATTTATTAAACTTTTCCCAAGCTCCCAATTTTGAGGAAACCGCTGTAATAAACTCTAGAAAAATTTTAGGGTTTTTGTGCCATTTCACCAAAATTTACTCAAAGTTTACTATAGTGGCTTCCTCAATATTTCCCCAAACATTAGTCAAGGTCATTTGACTTCGAGAGTTTTCCCAAAATACATCAAAGTTGGTAGCTCGTGTTTATCGTGACAATGCATTACCCACGGGGACGAGAGGTTGAATAACATATCTTCTGTGTTACAAAATTCTATGGCTCAGCAAAACGAGAGTTGCTCAACAGCCATAAGTTGACAGGGACCGTATATCGCACTTACTTTATTTTATCATGTAAGTTCTACGAAAATGCCTGATGTGAAGATTGTATATTTTAAATAAGGTGAACTAACAATCAAAAATCTTCTAAACAAGACCAGGCAAGTGTTATAAAATACCTGAAAAACATTTTAAACGAACCCTTCCAAGACATTATAATCAACACTGTTGGAGTCTTCATCACTTCGTATAGAATCAATTTCTTTCCTTCTGTTTAAAGAGTCTTCAAGATTCATTCCGTTACACAAATCTTTGTAAATCGTCAATAGCCGTAAAAGCTGTGCCTTAGGAATAAGATTTATGAATTGTTTATGACGCTCGTTCGCTCGCAATTCCTTAAATGTCTCAATGACTGATGAATTTTGAGGCATAGAAATTCGAATTTTCCTTTTTCTCGTTTTAAGGCCACTTTCATAGATAAGTTCTAGGGACTCTGAATTGATACTTAACCCGCAACGCTGCATTGTTATTGCAGAACTCATTTTTATAAGTCCACAGAGGCACTGTTTCTTGGGTTTGAGTGTTTAAAACAAATTTTGCTCATTATGAATAAAATTCAACATGCTGAGGTAAAAATGTGGATAGATTGCCTGTGAACCCGTTATTCACAAATTGTTTATTATATAATAAGCTTCAACCAACATTTTCGCGGTAATAATGTACCAAATAAACAGACCAAAATTGGTCAACATTGAATGAATAGTCTATTGATTTTAAGTGGTTTTACTGGCTGGAAAACGACATTCAGCTAATCACTCTATTATTTATCACATTTCATCATTCTTGATGATTATTTGAATACCATGAAAACTAGTTTAACGTATCGCTGCCTGAACAAGTCGTTATTAATATCTTACATGGAACTTAAAGAAAAATGGGTATAAGTATCTAATAATTCTACAGAACAGGTCGCAGAGGGTCAAGATGACAGTTAACAGATTTTGTTAGATTTTTGGTGTTCACGGTCCAAAAGTGAAATTTATCCCCAAAACGATATACAACAAGCGATGTGTGTTGCAAATCAGGATTCTTTTCATGACGCAACAGTCTCAGTAAATCAATGATCGTGATCCAAAGGAAGGGTAGGCTTCATATAATTTAAATATACTGTTGAACACCTGTATATTTATTTACTGCGTTTTGTAAAACTTTTGTCCGTAATGATACTGGTCATAACCACAAAATTATCAAAGCTGAGCTTGAAATACCTGGGAAAATGGATATTCAAGATTTAACACGGAGAAGAAAGCCAATTATGTGGAACGCGGAAACAATGTATACATTCAATAGAATGACATGGCTCAGCCTCACATGTGGAAGCCATTCCGTATAACTTGTTTTTACTCACAAAAATTATGTAATTCTATCTTTAGCCCGGGTTGGTTATGTTGCTAATTCTTACGATACGACAAGTTAGGTTGGATTTGGTAGTCATACCATGACAAATCTACAAATCTGCATTATAGCAGTACTAACACTGAACCTAGACCATAATTCTGCGCATCTTCAAACTAATATTTACCGTGTATTTTTTCAACTGGCCTTACTAGTACCTAACGAATTGACTGTAAGTTTTGAATTAAGCAAACATTTTGGCATTACCTTACGTATATAAAGCAGATTTTGCACGGAGCTGTAGGCCCTAGAAGCGTACATTCTTATGTCTAATGACTTATTACATTGGTCATTCGTTTGTCCACTATGAGCATGGAAACGTTGCATATCACGGCTATTACACAACTGATATTCTGTCTGTACAACACTCCTGACGACTGTCTGACTCCTACGCGATAATCATACTATTAATTTCGTCACAAAAGGAAAAGATATGAATACATGAATTATTCTAGTAAAACGCACATATATATTTTTACTTTTTGATATATAATCTCATTTAAATTGCATCATTCTTTTAGCTACGGCGACACTGATGTATATCGTCTTTTATTACAAGTGTTGACTAAACGAGTATTACATCGATAAAGTGAGTAATCTGTATTGTTTTCTTAGGACCGTTTACCTAGTCCCGTGTAGAATGCTTTTAAAAGCTACGCGTGAATAGCCACCTAAGAGAAGATTATAAAATTTTTGAGACGAGCTTCTATTGTTGTCGTTATTTTTTTATTAGATGACTGAAAATAAACGGATTAAGTAAGAACTATAATTTCAATGTTCCTCAATGTGTATGCAAGTACTTGAATTGACTAGTATGTACAGCAGCAATGAATGAAGTATGATATCACTTGGTGGACACAAATAGACCGATATTATGGTATTATTTGAATGAGTATGCAGTTGTGTGTGACAACGTTTACTTCTAAACACACTACACAGTAAGTTCGTTCATACTCTATGTAAATAAATTCTGCCGAATCAAGTTATACGCCTTCTCCTCTGGAAATTTCATGATATTAGTGTAACTATACTTATTCTCCTTGCGTCACAGGCAGTTGTTGATACATGTTGGCAGGCATTCACTAAGTTTGTAACTGTAAATATATAAAGGATATCAATACCTTAAACTGTTCATTCTGTAAAAAAGGAAGGTTGGTAACACTATTGAAATAATGGAAGGCGCTGTGTGATCCTAAAGAACCATTTTCTCATCAGTGTTATTTTTCTAACTGCCATGAAGAGTTAACAAAATATATTCAGAATATAGATTATCATCCCTCTCCATAATTCAAAACAGGAGCAGATTACAACTGTTAAAGCAGATCAGAATGACGGCAACGGATTAGTGCTCAATAAGATCACCTTTCCAGAAGATTCATCTGCAGAGACTTTAATATCACAGTAATAAGTACTCTCTCGCAAAATGTATGCCAAACGTTACGATACAACTATTAAGAGGTGATAGGACTCCACACAGCTGACTGAACTCAGTTGTCATTTAACACTAAATCATAACACTTTATAAACTCTTCTTTTCAACCTTTATAGACATCAACTTCTAAATGGATCACACACAAAAGTTCATCAACTGCATTCGATGCACGTAATGATAGCAATAGTAACAACAGTAATTTATCCATTACTGTTTCTTGCATCATACAAATAGTCAGCATGATGGTCACGTATCACCATTTGATGCTAAAGTCGCTCATTTAGGTAGCCCGTTTGCATGGATCACACGGCCATAATGATAATCGTTTTTCTGATTCGAAACAAACACAACCCATAATTCAATCGGTAATTTTTCAAAGACGACAAAACTTATCTATTTATTCATCTGCATATTTGTTTTAGATATTTTCAATGAAATGCAGAGAAAGTTTCATAATGATACGAGTATCTTTAAAATGTCGTCTAACTGATAGAATACATGGTGTTTAGAGGGATGATTCTAAAGTATCAAAAATACTGTTTTCCGGTCACTGATGTCTCGAAAAGTTTAGTGACTATGTCTTTATGGGGTTCAGCACAAATAGGTTTGTAGGATCGTGTTTATATCAGTCTTGTTACGTGCTGCATACAGGAATGAAACGGCAATCTAGTACTTTTTAGATTTCGATGATCGTCTTACTTACATTTGTTACACCACTTGGAACACTGGCTTCCTAATAGAGATTTCCAACCAACCATCTCCTGAGCTCTCCATTTATTTGCAGGTTCCGCTCATTCTTTCGATGTTTGCTTTCAATAACTTACGCACTATGTTCCTTGGTCTTCCCTTTTCATTTGGCCCTCAGAATTCTAAGATGGGACTTGCCTTGTAATGCATGTCCTAATCATATCCAACCTATTTCCTCAATTTCCTCTTCAGCAGGAAGACGTTACTTTCTCTCCCACAATGGGTTGTTGCTGAACTTGTTCAATCGACGGATGTTTAGAATCTTACTCAGACAACTGTTGATAATTAGCTGTACTGTTTTAATGATAGTTTTGATTGTTCTGGGCGCGTCCACCCTTTACAGCAGAGCGGTCTTGACGTTTGCATTGAGGATTCTGACTTCGATGTTGGCTGAAAGTTTTGTTCGAGTTTCATATTTTCTCCAACTGATGGAAATATGCTCTTGCTTTTTCGTTCCTTGCCTTCATGCTCACAACAGATAACGATAAAATCAGCTGATGCAAATTATTCCGTTACACAAATAATAATATATTTCTGCGAGAGCAGATACACACTATTTTTACAGGCATGATCTAAAAAATACAACATTTGTTGTCTTACAGTATGCTTCTCAAGTAGTCGGTAAATAGATATAATCAATAAAATTGAATAACAGTACATTCGTGCAGATGACTTGGAGCATTATTGATTAGGTTTATGCTTCAGTATTATACTGATTACTGTCTTCAAAATATTTACTGAAATGTCACCGCGTCCATATTACACACCAGATCCATTCTCGCCATAATTGTGTTAGAAGTCTGGTCGTAACAAGTATTTATGCAATACAACTTTTTGAGTTTGTTATTGTTATAAAGTAGACTTGTTGAGCGCTTGACGTAAACTAAAACCTTGAGAAAACGCGCACTTCAAGTTTGTTCCAGACTTCAGACATTCCATAGCTGAGCACTCAGAGCGAGATTCTGGAAACAAGAGAAACGGAGGAGCAGCAAGGCATTTGGATATGAACCTCGAACAATTCCTAACATTTTGTGGTTGGATAGACAGAGATATGGTAAATTGTTAGACCAAACCCATGCTACCATTTCTTATTAAAGTGAAACGTGATTAGAGGCTACAGATGAGAAAATGCAGTAATAAAGAAAAATGAATTATTTTCATCGGCATTAACTAGTGTGTAAGTGATAGACGTCCATATCGTCTAACAGTAAGCAGGCTATTAGTTGCATGCTGTGCTTACGCTGTACTGTGGAGGCGTTCATAAGTCAGTCAACCACTGGAAGGAGAAAGTGGGAGAGTCGGCGGCCTTGTCTGATACCGGTCCACACTTGGGAAGTATCTGTCGACTGTCGGCTGACTTTGAAGTGTAGTCCGTCGTATGAACTCCGTATGATGATGAAAATCTCAGGTACACCATCTCGTCGAACAATTTTAGGTAATATTTTCTTACAAACATTGTCAAACTATATCATGGTCAAAGATATTGATGCATAGTAATGAAATTCATTCAGATGTCTGCTTAGCAATAGTCCCATTGTAGCGACTTGGTTGGTTCATAAGCAATCCTTTCGGAATCCAGCCTGTTGATTTCTAAGTTGGGTGTTTGCTGAATCTTTTATTCGGTCAAACACCACACTGTTAATGGCTTACCTTAGTATTGACAGAAGGAGGACCTTTTTGTGATTTTTATACCTGATGAGGTTTTCGTGCCGATAGATACCTTCGCTTTATCTGTATAAGAAACACGATTAATGGTTCAATAGATCTTTATTCATGTTATGGAACATCACAGTTGTAGCGCGAATTTGGCTTTCTCAAACGCAAAGATTTTAACATTTAATCTAAAGTGATAAGAAATGTAACGCCTTCGCAAAATATCAAAGTAAATAAATATTTGAAGTTACTCAGATGTTTTCAGCCAACCCTTAGCCAATCAACTCTAGTTGTGAGATCGGTCTACTCCTTACTTCAGTAGGAATGTCGGCTCCATCAACTTATCAAACAAGGACATGTCAATGTGGTACCCAAAGCTTAATGGAGAATCGCCAACTGGTTTACTGTTCGATCTTCCATCATTGGCGACCACCGCTAAATCAATATTCGATGACACTCCCCAGACGTCATATACTTTACTACCTTGTTATCCTGTAGCGTCTATATCCTTCTCCAAAACCGTCTCACGTGACTTGATGAACTTGTTTTTTTATGAGTATCGGCGCTTTTAACAGCATGTATGGTAGGAAAATTAGCATCAGAGGAGGTGTCGATATTTGCTGATGAGAAACAATTTCCCATGTCCTATATGGCTGTTAGGTGTGCACTCACCTGCTTTGTGAGTCATCCTGAAGTCGGAAAAGAAGGAAAATGCTTTCTCAAAAATAAATAAGTGAAATCAGTTAGGCGTGATAAAAAATTAAATACAAAGATGAAATGTACAGCAACAAGCAATGAATGTTTTATCCCAAATGCAAGTTTGATCTGGTAGATTATATTGGTAATCTAGAAGGGAAATCTTCGGCAAGAATAGTTATTAAAATAGATGTTTGCTTACAAATATCAGTCTGAACCCACCATAGGTTGGGTTAATTAACTAACTCGATTAAATACATGACCTAGATTTTGTGATGACTACCTTTATTACTCTGATTAGTAACCGTGGTTACAGAAAGCACATGCTGACTAGGAGTAATCAAGCATAAAATAAAAAAATAGTTAAAGTATTCTAAGTGGAGTCTTAGAGCTGATCAGCGACGCAATAGGAGTCTGATAGACCAACCATGTGATTAGCGTGATGTCGTATTGGATAATGTGGCAAAAAAGCTAAATTATCTAGTCACATAAGAACATATGCAAATACGTGGTCAAAATGAGTGACGGTTTATTATACCACAGGTTATTCTATGATTTGTATATTGTATTGTGTATAACCAGACGTAAATTAATTAGATCTTAATGACTATTTTCAAACCTTGTAAATGCATAGTGAAAACGAAGTGGCTATAATTTCAAACATTAATAGACAATAGTAACAATAGTCACGACTGCAGTAGGTGAATCTAGGTGACTGATATGGTAGCTTCTTACTTGTTGCATGATCAACTGAGAATAATGTATATATGTCGTGTCCTGGTTAAAATTTCAGATATCCTTTTAATGCGCATAAAAAAGATATTGGCGTACAGGTTACTTGACGGTAAAAATAAACGTAAATATGTCGATTAAAAAAAGTGCTAGTATACAAAAGTGTGTTAACAAGCCATAATGAATCGCAGAGCTTTAATTGATGTTTAACCATTTAACGTATAAATAGCACAAGTATTTTGTGTCCAAATTAATGACAACCGAAAATATACCTGTGTGGCAGGATTCGGTTTGGCTACAAAAGCACATAAACTATTATACTTCTGTAGCGTGGTGTCGAGTTGAGCTGAAGTATGAACACCGCTACCAGACTACTTGCCAATTAACCAATAAGATTCCGAAAGGCCAGAATATCAGAAGGCAGATGATTGTAGTAGTCGTATATATTTGTTGGCGATCTCGTGGTATCGAAAGAATACCGAGATCGTGCCAAAGGAGTACAGTTGCGATCGGCAAGATAAGATACGTGCGTAGTCCAAAAACCGCGTAAAAGCAATGGAATACAATGGAAGCCCAAAATGGCTGTTATTAGCACAGTTAAACAAACGAGCACAGTAAAACAGTCACTGGTACAATTGGTTATAATAATAATTGTTTTCATCGAACCAATCGCGTTCTGTTGACAAAAGTAGGTCACTACAGGAGCCCCCCGCTAGAAAGGGTTTACACTTTCGATAGTTAGCGGTTTGATTCTTGGGACTGATCGGCAGAATTGCGGTTGTAGGACGGAGGAAATTGGCGGAACAGGGAGTGATCATTGATCCTCGAGTTGCCAACGAAGGTCTTTTGCGCAGAACGGTACCAGGAGAAGTGTGCTGTATTTGTTGGTCGAATTAGCATACCACACCAGAGTGGTTTGTATCCAGGATCTGATGATTGCGTTCGTATGGATGCAGACCAGATAACGCTGCAGACGTAGGACGAAACCACGTTGAGCCAAGAAACCGGACGCGACCATAACGACCAAGCATATGCCAGGCGGATTCGAGACCAGATAATCGACTGAGTGCGTTGACTAGAGCGTGGGTGGCCAAACCAGCTTTCGCCAAAGTTGACTGAAGTCGACGTTATCAAATGGAGGATGGTCGGAGGCGTGGGCTCAGGATACAAAAAAAAATCAAAAAAAGAAAAGTGTAGCATGCGTGTAGTATAGGAATAATCCTACACCGTATCCGTTATTGACTGCGTTTAGTCGCGAAAGCGTACGGGTAATCGTACTCGGCGACCGGAACGTGAGACGGTGGTCTCGTTCGTACTTCGTGAGCCTGCGATCTCATCCGAGGTCATGAGCGGCGTGGTCTGCCGATCTGGACGTGAGACGGAAGTCTCGTCCGTAGATGGTGCAGATGACGCGTGCTGTTGACCGGGACGTGAGAACGAGGTCTCTGATGTATCTAGCGTGGGATCCGAGATAGACGTAGAGATCCCGCTAGAAGGTTTGATAGGTCTAGCATTGAGTCTCAAGTTATTGGGTAGGGCACTGTCATCGACGTGTGCTGGTTTGAGACGATCAATGCTGACGATCTCGACGCGGCCGTGTCGATCAACCTTGAAGGTCTTTTCGTGACGAGAGATCACGTGAAAAGGGCCTTCGTAAGGCTGTTGTAGAGGTCTGCGTACCGAATCTACTCGTATGAAAACATGTGAACAGGTAGATAACTCTCGAGGGAGAGCGACCTGTCGATGTTGTATTCGAGTTGACACCGGAGACAGCGTTCGCATAAATGCAGACAGTCGATGGACGTAGTCTGATTTACCGGAGTCATTACTGCTCCGTGGTGTGAAGAATTCCCCAGGCAGACGCAATGTCGTGCCGTATACAAGTTCAGCGGCGGAACATTGGATATCTGCCTTCAAACTCGTCCTGATGCCTAAGAGAACGAGCGGTAAGCTTTCGTACCAATTGTCGTTTTCGTGTGCTCGGAGAGCACTTTTAAGTTGGCGATGAAACCGTTCGACTAAACCATTCGATGCTGGATGGTAGGCGGTGGTGCGTATGCGTTCCGTACCAAGCAGCCGAGTGAGTGAGGAGAATAATGCGGACTCAAATTGTTGTCCTCGGTCAGTCGTGACAGTCGAGGGACAACCGTACAATGCTATCCATCGTTCTACGAAGCGGTGAGAAATTGTCTCCGCCGTGATAGACGTGATGGGAATAGCTTCGGGCCATCTTGTAAAACGGTCAATGCACGTGAGTATGTGATCATACCCATGCGATGGTGGCAATGGTCCTACAATGTCTATATGAACGTGATCAAAGCGAGCATCAGGCGTAGCGAACGTGCCAATGGGGGCAGCTACGTGCCTGTGCACTTTTGATCGTTGACACTGTAAGCATTGCTTTACCCACATACGAACATCTTTATTCATGGACGGCCAGACGTATCGTGCAGCGATGAGACGTAATGTGGCTGCGATACCTAGATGAGACAATCCATGAAGGGCATCGAAGACGAGACGGCGATAGGTAGAGGGTACGATGGGTCGAGGTAGACCGGTAGAAATATCACATAGGATAGTACCTGAGCTAGTAGCTAGGGGTACTTCCTGACACTGAAGGGACGAAGATTGTGGTGCTTCTGTACAGACAGGATCGTTTGCTTGCGCGGCGGCCATAGCAGGAAGATCGAGCACCGGTAAGGTAACTGCATTCGTCTGGATACGTGAAAGAGCATCGGCAACATAGTTCGACTCGCCTCTAATGTGACGAAGGTCTGTCGTGAACTGTGAGATATAGTCCAAATGTCTGCACTCTCGTGGTGAGTAGCGGTCAGACTTGGTATGCAGGGCATACGTTAAGGGCTTATGGTCGGTGAATAAGATGAATTGACGTCCTTCTACTGCGTGCCGGAAATGTTTGATGGCGCAGTAGGCTGCAAGCAGCTCGCGACCAAAAGCGCTATATCTCGTCTCCGTGGGAGTAAGGCGTCGTGAGAAAAATTCAAGGGGTTGCCAACTACCGGAGATATTCTGTTGCATAACGGCTCCTATGGCAAAATCCGATGCATCAACCGCTATACTAAGCGTGGCTGATGGGTCAGGATGAGCGAGGAGTGTAACTTCGGCGAGAGCCGTTTTGATCTCTGAGAATGCAGTACGTGCGGTATCGTTCAGTTCTAATTTGCGTGGATTACCGCGTAGTAAATCGGTTAATGGTCGTAACCGTTCTGCCGCGTGAGGGATGAAACGTCGGTAGAAGTTAACCAAACCGAGAAAAGCCTTCAGTTCCTTGATTGAGGACGGCACGTTGTACTCCTTGATTGCTCGAACTTTGTCCTCGCATGGCAGAATACCCTCTCGTCTGATGATGTGACCCAGAAATATTATTTCTGATTTACCCAACTCACATTTCTCTGGGTTGACTACTATTCCATTATCCGAAAGACGTTGGAATAATAGCGTAAGGTGTTGATAATGTTCATCTACGTTTGATGATGCGATCAGCAGGTCATCAATATAGACGTGAACAAAATCCAAGTCTCGTACTATGCTATCGATAAACCTTTGGAAAGTTTGAGCAGCATTCCGTAATCCAAATGGCATTCGTAGGAACTCAAACAGACCGAAAGGAGTCGTGATAGCAGTTTTCTCGATGTCTTCAAGAGCGAGTGGGATCTGGTGATATGCTCGTACCAGATCGATTTTAGAAAAGATAGTCGTGCCCTTGAGCGATGCCGTGATGTCGTGTATGTGGGGGATGGGGTAACTATCAAAGCGCGTAACTACGTTTAATGCTCGGTAGTCGCCGCAAGGTCTCCAACTAACCCCATCCTTTTTGCGCACCATGTGTAAAGGAGAGGCCCAAGGACTGTGAGAAGGACGAATAATACCAGCAGATAGTAAATTGTCAAACTCACGTTTAGCGAAGGCTAATTTGTCCGGTGCCAGTCGGCGTGGTCTTGCCGTGACTGGTGGTCCGCGGGTGACTATGTGGTGTACCACACGATTGGTCACCGATGAAATCTCCTCGAATGGTTTAGTTAATCTGGGGAATTTCTCGAATAAGGCGTGGAATTTATCGTCACGCGAATAAAAAGTGCCGAGGATTCGGTACGCGTACATCGGAGTCTATTATATTAATACTATTCTTATCGTTATCCGTCATGTCAAACACATTATATATTAAAAACTAATATGAAAATATATGACAGACGTGGATAGATAAAACAATAGACTCACCGAATTGCCTTCTTTGAAAAATTTGACCGAGGTTGAGGCGTGTTCCAAAATTCGGGCTCACCAAATGTAGCGTGGTGTCGAGTTGAGCTGAAGTATGAACACCGCTACCAGACTACTTGCCAATTAACCAATAAGATTCCGAAAGGCCAGAATATCAGAAGGCAGATGATTGTAGTAGTCGTATATATTTGTTGGCGATCTCGTGGTATCGAAAGAATACCGAGATCGTGCCAAAGGAGTACAGTTGCGATCGGCAAGATAAGATACGTGCGTAGTCCAAAAACCGCGTAAAAGCAATGGAATACAATGGAAGCCCAAAATGGCTGTTATTAGCACAGTTAAACAAACGAGCACAGTAAAACAGTCACTGGTACAATTGGTTATAATAATAATTGTTTTCATCGAACCAATCGCGTTCTGTTGACAAAAGTAGGTCACTACACTTCTGTCACTTGACAATTGAGATGATTTCACGATTTTCTTATGGTTAACTGATAGTGATCGGTCGAAGACGAACATAACCGTAAGAGGTATGCTCTATACTCGAAGCTTTGATTACATAATTGATCAGATATCTACATTAGTACCTATAGATACACAGTAAGAAATTGCTGTCTATAGAAGTTAGCTGTGTGTAACAGATTAAACAGAATCTATAAATCAATTCGTTCAAAATTGAGTTTTAAATTCAAGACAGATTATATACCACTATTATAAATTATACAATGTAAGATCTTTTCCGTTACTTTAATGCCCATAATTTTATAAAGTGAATGCTGTACATGCGATCGTCAAGAAGAGAATTGGCCTGAGTTAGGAGAAATATTACTGCTGACCCATTTCTATGATAACGATATGAATGTTTCGTCAATAATTGCTTTCAGTTCGCACGAGATTTGTTCGACTACCTATACTGATAATTTGCATAAACGACTGTTGTTTAATCTTTTATCTAAATGATAAATTTCTATAGTACTCACTTAATAGCCAAGTGATAGGAAAACTTGTTGAAAACATTTTCGTGAACCGAATTTTTTATATATTCCGTTTCATAAATGCACGGTACGAGAATTTATACTTTTTTAATGTCTGAACATTAACAGACATATGTCTCACAGAGATTGTATAGAGTGGTGAAGTCATAGCTCTTGTCCAGCAAAATTTGCAAATTATGTTAAAAGTAATCTTTCGTCTACTTTGCTGTGATGAAGACCTTATATCCTCAAGGTCGTAAAGCGGGGCAATTCGAACATCTGGGGGATGCTGTGTTTTTCATTCTAACTACGCTATTTTAATTAACAACCATACTATGTTAGCTGTCAATCTCCTCATCAGATTTCCGAACTCAGGAAACTGTTATTCTTTAAAGTTCACTAAAGATATCACTGTTTACGATCTCTGTCATGAAGTTCAATCAAAAATTAGAGAGGCTGCTTGTCTAAATCGTATGTTTATATGCCACTGACCTTAACTTCCATTTAGCATCAGAGTATGGAATTTTTGTGCCAGATCCAGACCCCAAGCACTCGTTTTGGTTGGACAATTCAAGAATGCTTTCATATTACCATTTCTGTGATAATGTAATATGCGCTTCCTTATTTTTATTTGTTTTAGTTTGAGGTTCAATATCGTTCCAAGCTTCGCCTTCTTGTTATACAGACGATGGATGAGACAAGAAAAACACTACAGGTGGACGATAGCAAGACTGTTTCTGAACTTATGTTTACGATTTGTGCAAAAATAGGTGCGTTACAATTTACTGTATGTTATCGTACTTCGGGTTATTTCCTAACAATAAAATGTGTATATTCCTTCACTGAAATGGATGTAAATTGCACGTTTCAGCATGGTGCTTGTGACTACTTTTCAGTCGTATCAATTTGTTACCCACTGTTACATCGACATCGTGCTCGGTTAGCAAAAGATTATTTGTATTATCCCACAAAGGACCCACTATGAAGTTTTGCAAATGGAACCTTACGTGAAAGTGTGCAAAGCCTGTTTGGTTCAACTCACAATGAAACGTCAACTACAGTAATTCACACACCGTCCTTTGCTAAACATCACATGCATTTATTTCTTCAATTTTATCAGTTGTATTGTAATTTAATCCATGGATTATTTTTGTAGTAATTTGTCGATCAAACCAGTTTGTACCTTTTTAGGTTTACTTATTTTCGTTTTTTTAATGAGTCACCGTTTTCAAAGCGAACTGCATCAAATTTCAGTCGTAAACTTTAATGGCGTGCCACCGAAAAGTAACATCTAAATCTCTTATTTGTGTAGATCGACGTATATGCCTCCTATGGTTTTCACTTACCAAATGCTTGACAGTAATAGGAAAATTTCAATAGTCTTAAGAGCCATCTTTGATGTTTCGAGTAATCTCACTTTTTAATCGTGTTATCTCAAGTATTCTTGTTTCAATTATCGAGTATTTTTCAAACACTAGTCTCCGTATGTAAAGTTTAAAGCTTCCCATAGTTTTCGAGAAGCTGATATTAGCTTGTTTCTTAGAGGATATTTCGTTTCTCTTCTCAGTGTGTTGGTGCATCGAGTTTCTTTTTATTGACTTCATACTCAAGTTTATTTACTTTATCATTTAGTATCTTTCAAATACCAAAAGTATTCTGAACTTTTTCGAATACAAATAATTTGCGTTATTAGGTAAACCGATTTATTGTCACCAACTGGGCACTAAACTAAAATCACCAATCTCATAACAGTTTGCGTTACGTAAGGTGACATATGTTTACGGAAGACTACGGTTTCTATCCGGTTCATCAAGTTGTGGGTATTGTTTTGAAAGCTTGATTCGGACAATAGTATCGCCCTTTCGTAGATATTGAAAACATATGCGTTCAGTTAATACATTAAATATTTTAATTAGTACTAGTGCTTGAAGTCCGTAATAACTAAGGATTATGAAATTTTGTTAAGTAACCGGGAAAATACTCTTCAGTACCTTCTTTTTAACTATTTTAGGGTCAGTATAAACCTCAGCTTATCCACCACTCAGTACTGGAGTCACATTTGTCTGTGATAAATCGGCGATGTAAATTGATTTACGGGATCTACATGGGATTGAAGGCCAGTTTCAAGTTCTAGTTAGTAAAAATATCAAACGTTACAAATGCAGAATTCATCTGAAATAGACTTAAAATACCTATCACATTTCTCTTTCCCTGTACATGCTAGACAGTCATCGTTTACAATCAGTAACTTAAAATAATTTTATAGTTAAATGATACCAATCTATTGGATTTCCTTGCTACTTAAAGTAAGGTATTTTCTGCCATAAAACCTGTAAAACAGCTGAAAATGTGGTGTGTCGCGAAAATGTCTATGTGTTTGGTTTTATATTATTACTTTGTGTTATAAGTAGGGAATGTGATTAGCCTTTAATTTCTACTAGTATAAATTGAACTGTGGACCATAGGTATGAATGTCGAGGTTGGACTTTGTAGTTTCAAATAAATTGAACATTGGGTAGAGAGTTAATGATAATTTTTCTGTTATGTCCCAATGAGTAGAAAAAACTATTTCTGATACTTCGTGACTTGACCAAGAATAACTTGACGTTGATATGTTCGGACTTATTATCCCTGATTGTACTAAAATGTTTTGCATTGTTTTCTTGCTAACATTTAAACTTGTGTTGACTTAATCCGGTTATTTTTTTACTCTGGAGAAATTTTGTTTCATAGGTTTAAAGAGTAGACGTTCAGTTAGTGGGTTTCAAATGGAATTTCTTCCATGCGAGAAATGTGGTTCATCTTGTATCACAGAATCATGTAATTTGTTAATGAGCTTCATAAACGTTTGTTTCATTATAACTTTGTCAGATTAATGTTCCAAGTTACGTAGCCATACGTCTTTCTAAACCTTCAATTCATTTAACCGAATTTAACTGAAATAATGTTTCTAACTACTCAAAAGAGATAGCATTTTTATGAGGAATATAACTCGTTTTTTTTTGTTGCATTCGCTTGTCGCTTTTAGGTATCACCAACTATGAAGAGTACTCATTAATAAGACCATCCGATGACGATGAAAAGATGCGCACGCTAACACTGAGGAAAGGTAGAGGCAGTATCAGAAACTTGGAGAAATTAGAGAAAATGAAACAAAAATTGCATACAGACGATGAGTGTAAGTTGTATTTCTTGCAGTCTCAGGTATAGTGGCATTAAACAAATTTATCATTATATCTTAAATTTATTTCTTGAGTCAAAGTACCACCTTCCTGTCATCAATCGTATTACTAATTTTGATTCACCCGTAAATTATACAATGACATCTTTATTCTACTTAATTGTTTGCGTAAATGTAGTTTGCATTTTGTGAGCGATTAAATAGTAAATGGAGCACCTGATTTTTAGCAATCAAACAAAGCTAAAAGTGACCCGATATCAGTTGTGTAATCGTAGATTAAGTTAGCTGCTTTGTATTATCATATCTATAGCTGGAATTTATCTTTAATTTTTACCTCATTAACTTCACTTGGTACTTTAAAACAGTGGGTTTTACACTTTACCTAGATTGTATGAATCCGTCACCAGGTGTTTGATTTATCCGTGCATGGTTCTAGATGTTAGTTAGGGCTGTTGTCAGCTATTTATTTCATGTAATAGGCTGTTGAACAAAACATCTGAATATCAGTTTTGTCTTCAGATTACTTAAATTTTATGATGGGGATGTTTTATGTATCATGTCTTCTGCGCCTAATCTCTTCTACTACGGTTGCTACTGTTAGATACTTACGTCACTCTGGCATCCGTCTGTGATTAAGTGGTTTGGCAGCTTAAACGGATGCACATATGGGATAGGATCTACTTTGCATATAACTGACTGGCATAAATGTTCACTTGAAACGGTTTTCGTAAACCTAAAATATGTTTCTGTTTTTAGTTAATTGGTTAGCACCTGGCAAAACACTTCGTCAACATGGAGTTGATGAGTCGGAAATTCTGCTTCTCCGAAGGAAGTATTTCTACTCCGACCAGAATATAGATACTCGGGATCCTGTTCAACTAAACCTTCTTTATGTTCAAGTGAGTTTACGATAAACCTTTGCATTAACTATTTAAGCTTCGTCACAATTTTTGATTACTTTTAAATGTGTAAAAATGTTTCGGAAATACGTTAGTACAGAATATTGAAAGTGTGCCTAACTCTCCCTCATAATGCTCATCAGGTCAAATACATGAACAATTACCATACCTTTTTGAGCTGAATATTATTAGTTATTAGTTTCTCTGCTCGTAGAATTGAGATAGTTAAATTAAGATAATTTTATTTTGTCTTCAGTTTGTTTCTGCTGAGGACCAATTGTGAAATCTGGTCAATGACAAATAACACGCATCGACATGGAAGAATACTTCATTTTTCCCATTCCATGTCTGTTTAGTTCTACTCAGTTGAAAATATTGTTCAAACATAAGTATTACCGAACGCTAAGTCTCCGGACACTCTCAGCTCTGGGAGCTCATGCCAAAATTCGTAAGGCAGAAGTGCTCTCACCTCAGCGTTGTATACCTAACATTCTACGATTAGTTTAGCACAATAACGATGTCAAAGGTGTCGTAGATTGTAATGATTCTCTCTGGCTCTCACTATGCATAGATTTATTTCATATCTCGCGCCACTACAAACACACAACACGCAACTAATTTCAACTGATCACTGCAAAGATTGAGTTCAGGCACCGACTTCTCAGTGTTGCAGAGGTACTTCACATTTAAAAGGTGCGAAATACACGCCATACTAATGGGCACTAACTGTCGACTGATTAAATGCAGTTTTGATAATTTGTGTGTCATCTCGCAGAAAAATAATATCATCCTCATACTTCATATTGCTAAGTCTTTTCCCATTTAATGAATCTGCAATACCACTGCTTAATTCCATCAGAGCTGCTTTCCAAATGTCATTGATGTCAAAATCGAAGGAGAGTGGTGAGGCGGGGCAACATTACCTGACGTCACCACTAATTAAACATTGGGAGAAGGTAGTTGTATACCATCACTCTGAGGTTTATTTGAAAAGCCTTAAAGATGTTACTAAACGTTTTAGACACACCCTTCAACAGACAAACTGTAAGTACAGCCCTGTTCAACTAATTGAAGGCGGCTCTAATATTAAGAAACAATTATTGTTGGCCTGCAATAAATATGATGGCACCGAAACACTGTCTACCAGAGCTTTCCAAATAATCCAGTTGGTCTTCTGACCATATGTTTATTATCATCTTTAAAGAGAGCCAAGCCCAAGTAGTTCTGACCTGATGACTTGCGAATTCACAAAAACTGGAGTCCCTTGTATGCTTCCGCTTCGTTAGATGGGTCGTTAAACACCGGTCAAGCAAGGCAGAACAGTCCTATCAAGGTTGTATGGGTAAAAGACCCTTCCAACTCCTCCTCTAAAAAATTGACTCATCTTCCAAGACCCCATTTAGATGCTGCTGATTAACCTTACAGATCTTCTTTCTACCAATGGTTCCGATGAACTGAAAAAGTTTCCGGCAGTGATCACAATAAGCTTCTGTTTCCAGTTTATTAGCATGCTCCGATCACAATTTTTCTGTGTCCTTACGCAAACTTTGTGAAATTCCTTTTCATAAGGACCTACGTTTGTCATTAAATTTGCAGTTTTTTTAGAGTAGACCGGGGTGATTCAATGGGTTGTAAAGGGCCTACAGAGGCCAAGCGGGGAGTTTCGTGAAGCCGCACGAGACCTGACCCACCCTTTTCATACCATGAAAACATATTCAATGCTCAGCTTTACTTTTCGGTGCACTGGCAACTGGTTTGGAACTTAGCTTTATCTTATTTGGCTGCTACGAAAGCTACGACCAGTTCGCTTATATCAGTTCATGTAAGATGATGAATTTGCGGGACACTAAATTGTAAGGACTAAATCAATATATTCTATTCCTCGGAACATCGATTACATCAAGTGACCTGATTCACTTAGTGTTTCTTTTGATAAGTATTAGCGGTTGTCCTTAATCAATAGCCTCGAGAGATCGAAATTCCTCATTTTTTACCGATTTTTAAGATGTGTAAGCTTAGACTATTGGTCAAACTTATTTTTCTGTTCATATGTGTAAAGCTTTTAAAATTTGTCATCTGTCTATTTTCTTTATCGATTTTATTTTATTGCTTGTCAGATATTCACAAATGGGCACAGTTTGCATTACAGATTGACATTATATGGGCAGTTATTAAACACTTAGTTGCGCACTAGATAGCCGTTCAGTCGTTTTCTTATGTCTTTAACACATAACAAACGAATTAGCCGTGGAAGTTATTCTGAAAATTATTAGTATTATATATTCTTATTTAATTTGCAGCTTAAGGAAGCCATATTGAATGGTACACACCCAATATCACAAGATCAAGCTATCAATTTAGCTGCTTTACAATGTCAAGCTGAATACGGCCCAATGGTACCAGAGAAAATTAAACGAAATCCTATAGAGTGAGATAATCATAATTTATTATTATTATTATTATTATTATTATTATTATTATTATTATTATTATTATTATTATTATTGTTACTTTAAGTTTATTTCTCTAAGTAAATTTGATGAAAACAATATTTAGATTTAGGAATTAATTAACCGTTAAATTGTTTACATTTATGTCAAGTGTTTGTCAAATTATTATTTTGTATTTTTTCGTTTCATTTTACATATATGTGCATTTTATCGTTCATTTATACATTAATTTGAAACATTAGAGATCTGTAAATTGTGATCAGTGTATAATTATCCAAACTAAGTTCAAATTTGCTGGTTGGTATTTTGAATCGGTCATCGGGCGGATGATATTATTATTATTATTATTATTATTATTATTATTATTATTAATATCATTAGAAATTTGTATCTTCTAATGAGTGAAAAAGAAAAAACATAACTGATGAATATAGGAAGATAGAAGAGATTGCATCATAAAGTGATATTTGAAATTTCGGATCACTTTATGTGATGAAACAAAACAAATTTGTTTTTACTTACATTTCACTATTTAATGATGAGAGCTTTATCAAAGTAGTAGTAAACTAGGATTTACAAAAATCTCGGCTTGGTAACTTGATCAAAGAAGTTTGATCAATTCTTTTTATGTCTGAATGTCTGTAATCAATACATTCAATGTAATAATAATACAAAATTAAAATCATCAAGTAGATGACTTTATTTTAGCAGTAAATAAAATGACGGTTTAGTTTATATATTTGTGTAGATAACTTATGTCTGGCTAATACTTGGTACCCACTCTACGAACATTTATGATTAAGTGATATTTGTTGTTCAACAGTAAACTCATATTCTGTATAAGTTATGCTTAGTAGTCTGCTTTTTTTCGTGTCTATATTGAATGGCAGTAGAGCTTCTTAGTCAATTTTCATCTCATTTTAGACCATAGATCTTGTAAACATATTTTATTTCATTATTTACGTTTTATGTGATTTCGAGTTAATATTTAATTGTCGGTTGAATAAAGATTGTTACTATGATCTGACTCAAATTTTATGCATTTTGTTCAGTTACTTTACTCTCTGTGTAAACCTGCTGTACTATTAATTATTTTAATACATACTTGTAAATTTACTCGAGAAAATAACTTATGACTTATTTACTTGAACTCATCTTATGATTTCAAAGCTGAATATTCTATCCAGCTTTCTGGATTGAAGTTAATGTGATGCATTACTTAATAGCCCAGAGAAGAAAGTGTTAATTAAACGTTTCAGTGAAAATATCCTTTTTGGCTAGTCAATCATTTGCGAAGTAGAATCTGATACATATGTGGATTGGTTCAAGTTGCCACACCACATTAGTTCTTCAAGATAAAATTATCATGCTAAATCCCAGACTAGTAGAAATAGTAACAGTATCAGTAGTTATAAAAAAGATTAGGTATGGAAAAAAGCGAAGAACGTATATGAAGATTTCAGGGTGCAGGTTCTAAGGGAGGATAAAAAGGCACTAAACCTGGGTCATTGAGAATGATCATTTTTTTGTTATTAATAACATAGCTAAAGTAATTGACTTCCTTCACATACAGTTTCCCTTTGTCTAGTTGGCATTTCGTTTTAATCCGTAATTCAATTTTGATTTTTTAATTTTAATCAACTGCATTGATTAGTGTTATGAAATATATATTTATATAATTATTTTTCAGCCTAAAAGATCGGTTGCCCAAAGAATATATTAAATCCAAGGGAATTGAGAAAAGAATATTGGAAGTAAGTTATGAGTTGTAATGATGGATCACAACGTAGTTTCATCAAGTGTTGATATGAATAGATTCATCGGGCCATTTCAAGCTTTAATAAACTATATAAAATTATAGAGGTCTCAATCTTTTTATTCAACGTGCCTTTAAAAACTAGGCTGATATGTTTCCAGCTCTAATCCATGCTATGATGCAATGTCAATGTGGTTTGTCAGTTATAAACAACGTAGAATCTGGAACGAATTCGTATTAGGTCGATTTGCCACACCGATTCAACACAGCATCATAAAATTAACAAAATAATCTGTATTGTGATAACATTAACAAAAGCTAGACTAAATATGGAGAATTTATTGCAAAGAGTGGATATGAAATAATATTGAAACTCAAGATTTCGGAAAATAATAAATCCGTATGTTTCACTTCAACCGATTCTCAGCTGTCTCCTAAGGTTCCTAACAACTGATCTCGATTATCCTATCGATTGCAACCAGGATGTCTGTTGCTGCAAACGTGATTTCGACTAATGATCTATCCACTTGATCGACTAATGCCACCTTAGTATGACTTCAAGAAGAATTAACAATTTGTTTGCTATAAAAAAATAAATGCTACCAATAAGAGCTTTTATAAAACAAATTTTATCTTTCAGTTAATACTGAGTGAACACAATGAGATTTATTTTCTGAATTACATATAATCATCAATGGATTGAACAAGTTGATGGAAGTTAATTAACTTGGGCTTTGATGATTCAGAATCAAAACTCTTGTGCTATTTAATTTTTGCAAACTATTAAACGGTTGAAGACAGAGCATGAAACAGTTATTAACTGGTCCCAGCCTATCACACAAAAGCTACCTGTTTATCTTTACTATTTATTCATTCTACCTTTCTTTAAATAATCTGGCCCACCAGTATTTATTCATTTTTTCTGTGATGTGTATATGTGTGTTAGTTACCGATACGATTAGTCAGATTGAAATGTTCCACTCATAATAAGCTAGATAATCGTTTATTTTCCATTGTAAAGTTTTACATTTATTCTGATTGTGGAACTATTAGTTTCTTTTAAAACAATCTTAATTAATTATTGTGTTAATAACGATGAATAGCATTATTCATAGTTAAAGTGCATATCTTTCTTCATAATTCAAGCTTATAATTGTTGTTATTTTGTTATGATAGCCTTTTGGTGAATATATATGATAGAATGTAATACTAACAAAATTCATGCATAGAATTAAACTAATTCATATTTGTGTAGGTTGTTTTTTGTACATTTATTATATTTCCCGTCCTCTTACTTATTCACTATCAAAAGTAATTTGATTAATTAATTTCCTTCAATAACCAATTGATAGTTCATTTATTTTGACTACCTAAACCAAATGAAATGAATTAAGAATGAAACATATAACCCAGTAATTGAATTTCTAACTGTTTATTCCCTAAATTATCTTATTATTATTAATATTATTATTATTATTATTATTGTTATTTTTATTATTATTATTATTACTAATTATTATTATTATTATTATTATTATTATTATCATTATTATTATTATTAATTATCGATAGCATTACTATACCACGAATGAATTTACCAAATAGGCAATAAACAAAAAAACAGATAATTTACTACACGCTCACTATGTTTTATATCAACATATTGAATTGTATTCATTTTCAATGCCCACTATTCACTCATTGTGTAAACAAATCAAGTCGATAATAATTTGTGTGCTTCAAATACCTCTGGATAGATATTTTATGTGAGATTATTGGTTTGGTTTAATTATAAGGTATATACTTATTTTAAATGTGAAGATTTCTTATTATCGGTAATTGAGTTGCGTTGAAAAATATTTGTTTAGATGCCTGTATGAAGTTCATAATACATAGCTTAACAAGGAATTTTATTTAAAGAAAAACCCAACAACACTATCTTAAGGAAGATTCTATATAAGAAACTATCGTATTACACAGATATTCACTTCTAGACAATCATGGTGGTTTAGTAACTTTAATAAAATTAATGTAACCAATAAACCAGTTTTACGATTGATTGATTGGTTGCTGAGTGATGGTGAATGTCATATTTTTCAAGTCCTTTACCACTAATCGAACTCTGTCGACAAAGTTACAATACAGCAACTAGTCTAAGAGCACGATATCTCGTGCACTATATCAAGGTGTTAGATAGTTGGAGTTATTCAATGAGAAATTGTCGATCGAGGTTTCGTGTTAGTTGACACTTGTTAGTCAATTATAATAACAAAAATGTTTACTTTCATAGAAAAGTAAGAAAATGTTTTCGAATGCTCATTTGGGCGAATATGTCAAGGAGAATTTCTTCACTTTAATTGACTCATCTTGAATTTATTTTTCTGATTCATACTCGGTTCGTATAATGTTTCATTGTAATAATAAATTATAATGAAGTATTGTAGCAGAGTTTGTCACTAAGATCACTTGGGATACTCTGAAATGAGTTCCTGAAATCCTAATCAGGTGTTGTTTCCGATGGAGTTGGGGCATTTCTGTGGTAAAATGTTAGTCAGTAATGGCATTATCTGATCGTTGGACAATATCACAAATCGATTAGCTTGAAAATGTCTACCATTGGACGCCAATTCATTAATTTAATGATTGATTGGTCACCGCGTTCTGTTACAGGGCTCGTGGGTACCTACTGTTGGAAAGTCTCGTACTAATAAACAATTAATTGTGTTCCCTAGCTTTTAATGCCCAATCCAATTAAGACGAGTAACATCTAGAAATTAGGCCAATTGTTGAAACACCTATTCAATAATACTGTCATAAAACATGGTAATTACAATTCTCTGTAGGTCATTAAATTAGTTTGCCTTTTATCTATCTAGATAGGGGTGACTTATGGTGTTACTCACTCATTTATCTTCCTTAGTCACAAACGAACAACATAATGTTTACTAAACGTGGTCACTCCTTCGTTTTAATTAGTAGTTATCACAGGGGTCTGAAAATCATATGTATTTTATCCATCCATTAATGATGTATATTATAGTTGAACTGATGCTAAATCAATCATTTCGTATCTCAGTTTGGTCGGTCGATTGCTCGTATCCTATGGTGTGATTGTATATGAACCGCAATTCGTACCATCCGTTTATTTTTCTCTGATATTTTAAATGTTAAGAATATATGTTTATAAATCTTTAAACGTCTTAAAGTCTGATATTTTCTGTTTTCTTTCATCACGTAACTGTTCTTTAAAAAAATCCGCACAAATTGCTGTACATTTACAAAATATTTTTATTCAGTATCTTAATAAGTTATACAAGTATCTTTGAAGAAACAACATCGAAATATTGAAAGTTTTTGTTACAGTTTACTCTATTGTTGTCATCATTACGCTCTTTTATTAAAACGTCAACCGTTGGCTCAATTTCGATCTTAACTTTCGCATTTTTTAAAATGTTGAATTGTTCTAAAAAAATAAATTTCAACGTTATTCAGCAATATCAGAAGTTGGGCAACTATGATGAAAAAGAAGCCAAATTACGCTATGTTCAATTGGGTAGATCTTTACCAACCTATGGAATAACCTTCTTTCTTATAAAAGTGAGTATATATATTGATGAAAATTTTAATTGTTATTGTTATAAATATTATTCAGAAGGACGATTTTTTTAGTTATCTAGATTAAAATGTACGGTAGAATGTAGTGGCTTGGCTTCGTTAATCAATCACCTTGATAAACGTTATTACATAAATCCCAACGCTGTTTGAAATCAGAAGGCATTAAGAAGCGGCGAATACAATTTATTAGCGGATAACACAGACAACAAAACTGCATAAATATCGAGCGAATATGTGCGTATGCGAACAAATATAGAGGCGAATTTATATTTAAATCGAATCAAGGCGCAGCTAGGCAGGGTAAAGTCAATTAATGGGATTCAAGTACATATACGCATGCGGAAGAGGATGATTCATAGAGCGCCATTTAAACGATTTACATTTAAGCTAGAGAAATATGTGCGTAGGCAGTCATGTGATCAAACACATACGTTTATACCGACAAGATAGTGTTTATAATAGTACAAAGAAATAGACGAGTTGTTACTGTTCGAATAATATTGTCTGTTAAATAAGTTAATAAAGGGCTTAACAGAAATTAACCATAATCGAAATTGATTGTAGGAGAGTTTGCTATAAGAATAAGTATATTGAAACCAATATAAGAGTTCTCTTTTTTTGAGCCAAGGCTCAAACATGTTTCTAGGTATGCTGCCTAAAATACTATTGTCCAAATTTAATGTCATGATGGCTGAATGTTATTTGTCATATAATTAAATAGAAAGTGTTTACTAAGGTGTAAGAGAATATTGTTCTTCGGATAGTTATTCGATTTAAAATAATTCATTTTATATTCTATTGGGTAGGATTGAACATCGTTATCATACTAATATATGATTGTCAAACGGCATGTCAACAGGATTTTAACGCTCAATTTTTAATCATAGAATCTCACTTTTGGTCAGTGCTTTATTTATTTCAGTCTGAGCAGTAGGATGTAACTTATAGCTTTAGAAATATGCCCCAAGTTTTAGTACACGCAATTTGTAAAATAAAATTATAATTGTTCTTTGGTGCACTTTTTACCGCACGATTTCAGATATTCTTTCATACTTGATTTCGAATATTTCATATTTTGTACTAATTATTATGAACAGATTAGATTCTCTCTTTGCATATTTCGTTTTGTACAGCGGAATAATATCTCTATTCCTGATACAAAAAGTATCCATTCTGTATCCACTCTGCGTTATTTGTAATACACTTGTTCAGTTTTCTGATGAAATAAATGGGTTTTGTCATAAAATCCCTATTTAATGGTTATATCATGATGCTTGATGTTTAGCATGTAAGTGGGGAATATAGGATCAACCCCTATTTATGCTTTGTTCCACTTAACCCTGATAATACCACTAGTCTTCACAAATGAGGTTTGCTTTGAAGCCGAGTATATTGGCGTGCATTTGATTAATGAAATGCACGAGGAAATCAATTGTACAACTCTTGCTTAGAATGTCAATTTTACTTAGTGTTTCTATTCTAACTAATTTGTTTCTGTTTTTAAGATATTACAACTCTAAAAGCGATTGATAATTGCATATTAACTGTTTCAAGAATTTCCATAATGTTAAACACAAAATTATAGGTGGTGATTTTTGCAAAGTCGAATGGGTTTTGGTCATATATACTAAACTATTAAAACTGATAAAGCCCCATGTTAAGTGAAATGATCGATTCATTTAACTATATCAATTCGTAGTGTTATTCATATTAAGCATAAATCTAAGATCGATTCGTATCTCTCTAAGCTTATTATTTACGTTTCCTCTTACATCTGCTGGCATAATGAGTACATATTATATTGGGAAACATGTGAACGTGTTTTTCAACTAACTTAATAGCGTATGTGGTTACATTATTGAGCAATTTACTTCAAAGGCGGCAATGATCAAAAATACACAAACTATAAAATTTCAATTAAATTATAAAATTAATTATTTACCTACTGGAATCAATGTTACTTGTACAACTTGCTAAAATAATGTAAATATTTCTTCTTAATCTGTATCCTTAAAACCAATTTGGTAATATAATTATCAATTGTGGTCATTTATGTTCTGGTATGTGCATATGTTGTATCATATTACGTTATACTACTAGTATACTTTTCTACTGATTAAACTGTGACTAATTACATATTTTAATTAGTTAGTGAGTTGGTATATATATATATATATATATATATATATATATATATATATATATATATATATATAGTTTTGTTTGGTTCTTTAGCCAGGCGAAGTATTTTCTGTGTGTACGTACGCTTTTATTTAAAAGTTTTTGAATAAGCTAATTCGAGGAGAATTTTAAAAGCTGAGGTAAAATTGGACTCGAACCGTAACAATGGTTTCGAAAATTTAATTGTTTTTCGCTTAAAACACTAAGTAGATAATTATTGTTATTGATAATATTAATGACAATAACAATAGCAATGAAGGAAATTACTGTTTTTTTCCGACATGTTTACTTAGTAATTTTAGTAAATCATAAAAATGATCTACAGCCGTATAAAATCCTTTCACCTTCTCCTTGTTATCTGTTTTGATTAAGATTGTTGGACACTAGTTGGGAAATAAACATCCGTAAATGTTTTTTTAGTAGATATATTTATAAGAAGACATAAAACGTCAACGGAGACAGGATTTTGGTCCCCATTTAAGACGTAGATTATTTTACTCTTTCCAATTTCTTTTCTTCATTA
This sequence comes from Schistosoma spindalis, assembly GCA_946903255.1. Lineage (NCBI taxonomy): Eukaryota > Metazoa > Platyhelminthes > Trematoda > Strigeidida > Schistosomatidae > Schistosoma > Schistosoma spindalis. The sequence goes on from OX336424.1 coordinate 26,014,595, forward strand.
TTTCTCCTCAGTTTTCGTTCAAGCCGATGTACTCTAATTTTGACATTTTAATTGAGTATCACTTTTTGATATCAGTTCATTAATTTTAACGTAAGAGATTTATGAAAATTGTTGAATTTTATAGCTTACATCACGAACGAACCATGGCTAGACAACCAGGTAGCATTAAACAGCTATTTCACCCCAGTATGGAACTCTTTAGAAGTACATATTCACGACCTCACTAGGGATCAAAACCGGGACCTTCAAGTCTCATGGCAAGCCTTTATTCTCTAAATAACTAAGCAGGAACCTAATAATTAATATACACAATTGTATCCAATCTACGATATTGCGCAATCATCCTCATCGGTGGGTAACCTACCTACTTACGCTTGTTACTCCTCGTGGAGGAGCATGGGCTGCCCACCAGCGTTCTCCATCCAACTGTATTCTGGACAATCCATTTCTTATGATGATGCTTTCTGCAGCCCAGAACCTCCTGACACGTTGATGTTAGTGCTTCTTTGATCTCTTTTCAGTTGTCCTCCAACTTATAAGTGCTTTGTGTTCTTTTTTGGACAGCATCAAATGAATTCCCTGACTGCGCGAAGCATTTTCTCTTTCATGATCAGAATACAGCAGCATCTCTCCCGAATCTATCTTTTTCTGTTCAGCTTGGTTCAAATATGTTTCACTGATTCCGACCACCATCAAGTTATATTTCCTCATTTTCGTAGTTACTTGACTGGTTCTTCTGGTCTCCCACATTGTCCGGACATTTCATGTACCTATAAAAATTGTTGCTGTGGTTCTATTAAGTTCCGAAGAATTTGGGCTTTCACCACGAGGCGTCATAATTCTTCTGACTTGAAGGGGCAGAGTTTAAATGGTTTACTTTGCTTATTCTGGTTAGCGTTTTTTTAACAAAGTTGATTTGTACGGGAAGGGGTTGCTGACCTCATGCCCAACCCTCCTCTTTTGTATGAGCTTAGGTCGGTAGTAACTCTAGAAGAACTACATGTGGAGTTGGTAGGTAACTGCGTCAAATAAAATTCTATCAATTATATTTTTCTCAGTCTACTAATTAATTACAAGTTTTACTTACTTGGCTTTGTGTCATAGATGTATGCAAGTAGTACAAATGATATGGTTAGCTAAACCGAAGAAGATGACATGAAGTTTGAACTTACGGTCGAAAATTAAATACCTAAACCATTCGTCGAAATATTTCTAAAAATATCGGTGCATTATTTTAAGAAATATACCATAAAATGATCATAAAAGTTTTGTTTGTATGTTTTCATTTGAACGTCATGTTTATAAATTTACATGCTTTTCTATTTTTTCCAGGAAAAACTGAAAGGTCGTAATAAACTAGTACCACGATTGTTTGGCGTAAGTAAAGAAAGTGTCATGCGTGTAGATGAAAAAACCAAAGAAATTATAGAAACGTGGTCATTAACACGTATACGTCGATGGGCTGCTACTGCAAATCTTTTCACTCTGGTATGTATAAATTTATTTATATTTAAACGTAATTATTGATGAGTACCTTTCTTTTTGTTGTAGTTTTTAGTTTACCCTTAAGTCTATTGATTACTTTTTCTATGAACTCCCAGACAGATTAATTTATTTTGTGATGGTTTGCGTTGTCCCGTTTTTGGTATTGTTGACTACATTTTATTCAGTTTTTTTTGCCAGGTTCATTGAGCTGATGAGTTGCGAATAGGACGAAACGTGTGTCTAGAATTTCATTGTTAATAACCTTTCATCAACTTTCTGACAGATTATATTTGATTTAATATTTAGGCATTGTTTCAAGGTTTTTTTCCATGAATTTTGTTGGTTCTATGAAGTGCACCATGTCTTTTTATATCCTACAGATATGTTTGTCTATAGAACTTTAATGCATTTTATACTTCCCAAGTGTCTATTCTGATTGTTTACACTAATTAATAATTCTATTTTTCTTGCCCTTTTTTATTTACCCGTACAATTTTTAATGATAATTAGTTATGGAACCATCTATCATGATTAATTAGTGCATTGAATTTTTTTTCAATGAATATGTTATCAGTGAATACGGTGTATAGATTATTTATTTCGTTAGTCAGTCATACACAATATACAACTTGACATATATGCGTATCGGTTCAATTTGTCACACAACACTGGCACGATAAAAAGAGATTAAGACAAACATCACATTAATAGAAGTAGTAAATCTGCGTTGTAGTAGAAAACATTATGCGCAGACCATATGTTTCGATAAAAAAGAATGAATTCATGGAAAGAAGTTTAAGATAATTTCAGAACTAAACCTAATAATGTACGACGTGTGAATGCGTTTGCACTATTATTACCGATTTCGAGTTGTCACTTAATGTCTCCAACCATTGGTTACGATAATCCCGCCTACTCCAAGTAGTAGTCTAAATCTACTAGCACGACTTAGTCCGATTATCGATGACTTCATAGGTTGGAGCCACGTTTCAGTCCATTATACATGAGTGGAACAGTATTAATTTGTAAGTGTAAACCATTTGAGAAATTTCTGTGCTCTGAGTTTCCATAAACAATTCTATAAAATGTGTTTTCTTTCCTTCCCCATATATACATATATTAACTTGGTACTGGTTTTCTTCGGAAAAATTTCTGACTTATGTTTGAAGATTCAGTTTCTTACCAATACTGGCAGAATTTGATTACAATGAAACACTGAACTGTGAATTGGAAGGCTGAAATTATAGTCATTAAGTTTCCTATTTTTGTACTGATCCACTTGTTTGTCTTTGAGAGTAACCTGGCAGCATCTGTAGTTCTGACACATGTATTGTTTATAATATAGTAGTTAATTTACTGTGTAGTTGTTCTATTCTATTAAAATTATGCTTATTTTAGTTCGGAAATAAGATGATGTTCACACTATTTTAAGAGGTAGATTGATGAGTTGTTATCACTATAATTAATTCTAATAATGAGAACAGAGATAATAGATTTCAGTTGTTGGAATAAATTCTTCATAAAATCTAAATGCTCTCAATATAATACCAAGGTTGTGATCACAATGATTTACTCTTTGTGTACTTAGACCGAAATCCAGGAACAATTGTCTGACATTCGTTTATTTATAATAAATATTTCTATGATACTAATTTATGTTAGAATAACTTGAGAATTGCTAAAATCTTCATATGGATTAATCTCAAGTATAAAACTAGATTATCACTTGCGTACTTCCTGTATGATTTTGTTTCTTTACGTATTCATATAGCACTTTATTGAATGAAAGTTCTGATTGAAATCATCACCATAATACTAGCAGTATTGTATGATTTGTATTTCTCTGAGGTCATACTTCCAAGTGAAAAAAGAAACGTTTAGATGAAATGGTGAAAAGTTGTTATATATATTCCTCGTAACTTGGGTGTCGACATACTTCAAGGTCATTTATTAGGTAACATTAGTTTCACATTGTTTATTATTTCAAACCATTCAAATAGATAGACACGGGTGAAAAGATTATGTCTACAGGTTGAGTATTATTTCATAGTACAAAAATCTACAATTCTCGACTGTCATTTTATAATGATATCATTTATTGCCTATTCCTAGTTTCAATACAGTAATGCCAATCACTACACATTGTTACAATTTAATCAAGTTTATCTATAGTGACCAATTGATTATGTTTCTATTAACAGTAAAGAAATTAGTGTGAATAAGTTTGAAAATATTTACTGTCAACTAGAAATTCATCGATTTTTGTTTCGTCAGTTTTAGAATCTTAGCACTTTGTAAAATCTAAACTGACATTAAAAATTATTAAGAACAACGTGCAAAGTATCCTCAAGTATACACATAAAAAAACCAACCCAAAAGTCAATATAACAATTCGCACAAAAAACAGCTTAGAAAATAAACACATTATCTTACAGTCTCTTCACAGAAAAAAACTGAGAAATTCATCTGTACACAGCGTTACTCGAATGTATATTTTCGAAAATTTACTGAATTTTGCTAGACTAATTGTTGACTGATTTTATAGACACTGATTACTCATTTTTCTTGATATTATTGAAAAGTCATTTGCCGGTTACTGTTGCTTGCACATCGTCTAAACTGTTCTACTTTCCAACTAGCAATATATATATGTGCATACAGTAACATAGTATAAATTCATTAATCTATTTATTTTCTAACTGTTCACTTTAATATTACTGTTTTCTTTATCAAACATCAATTTGTTAATTTTTTCCTGAATCTCTTCTTACTAAAAATTTATTATTTGCTTAACCTACTCCATAATTCTTTGATGAATATAATGATAGTTTATGGACGAGTGGGTTATGAAACTGGTTGTTAAGACGATTGTCTCGATCGTTTGACATAGTTGAAATGTTGACACTTTGATTTTATTTGTATAGCGCAAACAGACAGTCAATGAGTCATAGTCAACGCTAAATTTCGACTATCTGAAAAGGTAGTAAGTGTAGGTATTCGGTGACATACATTTTGTCCTAACATCAGTAATTTTTTTCGCTATATATATATATATATATATATATATATATATATATATATATATATATATATATTAAAGAACAGTGAGTTCATCCAATTGTTACTTAACAAGTTACACGTTTATAATTCTGGTGTTTATATCGATAATGGTGGTGTCCTCTTCCCTGTCCTAGATTGTTTAGTCGTGGTTGTTACTTTCTTTTTGAAGTATTTCCTGACAAATTTTCCTCGGAAGACAGTGGAAGTTTAGTGACCAAACTATTCAACTCAAAGAACACAACATCTTCAAGGTGTTCATCTTGTACTGAAAATGTTCACCATCAGCTTGCATTCATCATCATATGACAAATATGATTCTCAGTATAAAGGGTTTGTGCAGATTCTTGAATGTTATTGAGACTACAATCTCACCTAATTTAGGAAACCACTGATAATCAGGAAGCACTGAACAACAGTCTTATCCCAGTATAGTAACCCGAGCCTACACTCTAATCAGGAATCAAACCGAAAACCTTTAGGTCTCGCAGCGAGTCCTTGATCTCTAGATTTTGTTTAATAATGACGTAACTATTTATTTGTGGGTAAAATATTTTATAGGTATAAGAATATGTGTTTAAATGAGATTAGCCGTTGTTCTTTGTTTTGTTTCTGTAACATTATGAATAATTGTTGTTATTGGTTTTGATTTGTTATAACGAATTTTTTTATATAAACTAAATGTTATTACATTCTATACAAATCCGCTGTTGTATATTTTGTCTATACATTTATTGTTGCTTTTATTATTGGTAATATTTTCGTTAACCTATGTGTTTACTTACTAATATTCACTTGTTATTCTAATGAGTTTTTACTTACATACATTTTACTAGTAAATAGTACATATTCATATGCAGTCGATATTGTTCAGATTTTAGTGACATGTCTAATGTATTCGTCATCGAATACACATGCATATTACTTCCATGGGCATGATTAATATTACTGATTAATAAACAAGCATAGTTGTTGATTTTATTAAAACATTATGGTCGCCTAATACAATCGAATACTGATTTATAATAAAAATAATGATACATTAGTAATATCTCAGTGAGGAGAAAATTGAATTTCCATCCTTTTGAGACAATTTAGGTTACTTCTTTGAAAAAAAAAACTAATTTAGCTTGTTATAAGCTATTTAAAGATTCTAATGCCAGTTGTTAGATTGCCGTATGGTAGCTTATGATTAATCAATAAAGTTTTGACTTTTATTTCCCAGTATAAACAAATGAACGAAATGGAATTACTGGAAATCAGAAAGTAAAGAAGCGCGTTGTAGTTATAAGACTATGCATCTCAGAAGTGGTAGTGACCCACAACCTTGTTTATTTACGTGGCATCGAACGTTTGATCTCCGATTTTCATAGCAGACTGGTAACCAAAAATTTAACGAGCTATGATTTTAATTTCAGTCACCTGACAATATAGCGCGATCCATTGAATAACTTCATTTCCGATTTGATTTTCTTGACTGGCCCCTTATTTTAAGTTTTGTGATTTTAGATGCTATGTTCATCGAAAGTGAAGTGAAGCCAATTATCGAAATATTGACCCTTAAATCCATTCACATCTTTTTTTTCCCAGTCCATATACAAATTGATAATTAGATTAAAAAAAGAGCGTATATATCTATTTGTATATAAGGTTCATCTTATCACTGTTATTGTATACTTTATGTCTTTAAAATCTTTGAATTAACATGTACGCTTGTTTTAATAACTACTGCAAATTGAAATCTTTAGATAATTGAACCTTTTTGAGGATTACTGATAGGTGGTAATATTCACAAACTTCAGTTTTAGGAGGTATTCTGACTGTTTACTCCTACCAAGGAACATTTGTATTCTCTTGATTCCTGGTAAAACTCCACTGTGATTTTTTTCTTGATCTATTTACGCGAACGTTTTTTTTCCCTAAGGATTTCGGTCAGTATTGTCCAGATGGAAATTATATTATGCAAACAACTGAAGGTGAACAAATTGCGCAGCTTATATCTGGTTATGTTGATATTATTTTACGTAGACAACGTAGTCGTGATAGTGGTCAAACAGAAGGCGACGAAGAGAATACAATCATTGAAGAAAATATTGCTCCATCAAAGTAAGTTTTGCTTTCTTCTACTAATTTTTTTACATTCATTTAATCGAATGTTTTCAGATATCTACTTGTTTGTATTTTATCGAGTTTTCGTTTGATTCCTTCTTATCGAGTCATTGAATATTGACTAGATTTAATTTATCCTCTAAGCAATCTTCTTCATACTGCTTTGTTTAATCTTCTTTCGTAAATTCGTAATGTCCCAATCAGTTAGTCAGTCAGTCATAAATAATGTAGAATCTGGTACATTTATGTACGACTCAGGTTGACATATCAAATCAATACAACGCGATGAAATCGTCAAGATAAATGCCATAGTAGTAGTCATAGTGATAAAGATTATGTATAAAAAATATCATTCGAAGAGGAAGGATGGATTTGTAGAATGAATATTATAAATGTTTTGAAACAAAAAGTGAGTAAATCGCTTTCATTGACACCGATTTTGAACCATGTCATCTAATGTCTTCAACTATAGATCATATTATTTGTGCAAACTCGCACCATATAGTCCTCACATACCCACACGATTGAGTCCCCAATATGTCGGTTACACAAATTTTCATCAGCTGGATATACCTGCATCCCAGAGTTGATGTTCACTCCGAGACTCGAACCCAGTACTGGTCACTTGATGCAGATATCACCAACTGCTTGCAGGATATTAAATTGCTTAGAGAAATGAAAATATCATTCCAGTCTGGGAGTTAACATCAAATCTGAGACGAGTCCCAAATAAGACGAAAAGCGCGTCATGGATTCCACTGCTAGCCACCATCATCTGTGTTTATAATGCTTATGACTGAAGGCAATATCGAGGCATTTCATACAGGATGCATATATGACAATAATATACTGATCAATTGTAGTCCTAAACATCAATGGGAAGATTCAAGCGACCGATACAAAAATGAATTAGAATGTACGTTAGTTTCTTCGTACTAATTTATTCACTTATGTAGTTTTCTTTATCGTTTATGAAATGACTGGATTAAAATAAAATTCCATTTTATTATCATAACCGTTTTCATTGATACATTTACAAGACATAGTGGACAACAAAAAATGTAACTCTATTATCGAAAAACATGACAGAGCTCAAGTATAAACACGTACAAATCGTTCAAATAAATTATAAGCAATGACAAATAAAATTTTCATGTATGTCGAGTTTGAACATTTGACTACAAATAGTTGACTTGAAGCTATCCATTCACACGGACTAGTAAAGAATTCACTGATCAACGTGATGTTTCTCTTCACCTTACTATCAGCTCTCATTGGTACTACTTACTAATGTTTTTACTGGCTCAGTAAATATTGAAAACTTCTTATTCATTGTTTTTTCAGAATTTAGTTGAAGAATGAATTTCACTTCATTTACTGTCGTCGAAATGGTGTATCTGATAGCTATACTATATATCTCATTTATAGTTCTGAAGGCTCTTTGTTCATAAGTCCTAAACTAGGACACAACGGATGTCAGGCGCTTTCTATTTCTCAATAATTCTCTAACTGATATCTGTTCATCATCAAAAACAACCCTCAAATCATGCAACATATTCACCGTCTAAACTAAATAAAAATTCAGTTTTTACTGTCGATCGGTCCGATTTTGATCTCATCTCTTATAATTAATAACGTGACTATTAGAAGTAATTCGGGGTGAAAAGTTAATACAATTTAACTATTGTCTATATTAATAAACTATATCGTAATATTTTATTACATGTGATTGTCAGAGGGCTAAACGAATATATATAGGTATAATTTTGATAAAGTTTAACATATATAAAATTTTTATATGATGTGTATGTTTTTCTTGTCACATTTTATGTTAACTGAACCCTTTTATATCGAAACCAGCATTTCACTCAAATAGTTGAGCGATTTTTCTTTATTCTACATTCATCCAAAGATTGTAATTCAATACTTTAGTAAAAGCGTATGATAATATTTTTCAACCCAAAGTTCATGCGTTTTTATCCTGTCTGATATACATTGTTAGATAATTTTGTTCTGTTTAAATATAAACTGATTTAATACATCTAACTATCAAGACATTATACTAACTTATGTGAATTATGTATTGAATAACGGGTTCATATGATTAACTTTGTCTCACTGTTATTGAGTATGAAGGTTATTATCATAAAGCTGTTCAAACAGAAGATGATGAATTGAACCTTCAACATGTTATCTAATCTTCAACTGTCAAATGCCTCAACTATTTAGTCACGGACAACACTGCTACATAATAAAGATGATACTTTACGAAGGTAATTAAAGCAAAAACTCATACTGAAATAAGTAACAGAAGGAAGAAGATGAAAATTTTGGAGGATTCAGATAGGAAATTTAAAAAAAGACAACTAGCGTAGACTTCACTGTTCTCGATAGTTAGTATAACTATCGACATGTAGAATATCAATGAAAATGATTCATATCGTTTGTTTTTCTCATGAAGTTTCCACATACTTTAAACTTAAACAAATAGTACTTGAAATTTTGTCATATTACATTGATTTCTCTTTAAAATTTATGATCTTCAGTATTATCACTTTTGTAATAGCGTTCATAAATATAGTTTACAGTATAGAAACGTTTTCTCTATTTGGTTTATTTACTAGAACTCTAATGAGTTACTATTATTATTATATTAACAACACTTAATGTTATGAGATAATTAAGGTTAGATCTCTTAGCGAATATGCATCAAATTGTTGTATTGTTTTGTCTCATATTTTAAACCACCTACTCCTATGTTATTAGTTACGGTATTATTAATTACCGATTACTATAGACTTTGATACTTAATTTCTGGTGTAATGATTAAATAGGTGTTAGTTCAATTGTCAAAAATTATATTCCTAGAATAAAAAATACCGTTCAAACGAGATATCACTGCATTCATTGTATTTTTGCTATGACTAGTGTCTGAAAGTCAACATAAAATTATTAATTCTTAGGGATGATTTTTGTTGAAGGCCGTTTAAGATGTTTAAGAAAATTTAAGCACAACGATACATTTCCTATAGTAGTCAGTTTTACTTAGAAATTATGGGAGATATTCAGCAGTTTTTAGTAATGTTGGACAATGGCTATCAACGTTATCCAGGATACTCGTTTTGTCGTATTTGAAACTCGTTAGCTGGATACATATATATATATATATATATATATATATATATATATATATATATATATATATATATATATATATATATATATATGTATATATAATCCTCTGTATTCATAGAATACCAATTTTTTAATAATTGTTTCGATTTGTAGGGCTAATGTAATCGCCAATATGAGTGCGACACTACCTCGTGGACATCGTGCTCAAGAGGCGAATTTATCTCATAGTGGTTTATTACGTACTGCAAGTCAAAGGGAAGACTTTAATGAAGGTCATTTGGCTACTGAAAGTCATACTATATCACGTCACAATTTAAGTGGCAATAATAATATTGGCTCTGGACTTATTGTCAATTCTAACGGAGATGTAACACCTAGCGGAAAACGTGGAGTGAGTTATTATTACTTTTAGTTTTTTGTTACGTTTCATTTCATTACTATCTTGCCTTAGTACATCGAGTTGTTTTCTTTGACACGATAATTGGTGTCAGCATGTACACCAATCTAATATGAGTAAAAGTGAGTAAAAATCTACTGAAACATATGTTTTGATTTTAAAATATATACCATTGGAAAGTACTTGTGTACAATCCATAAGTAAATGAGGGTTAGTTTTGAATACTCCATATCATTAGTTAAGCAGCTAACCAAATAGTGTTTAAAGAACTACCAACTTTTTTTGTACATTTGTACATCTATCTATTTGTTGAAACTAAATAAAAGATTATAGTCTAGTTGATATACACTAATCTTCAACCTTCCTATTGAAACACTTGTAACATATAAACCAATGGATATCTGTTCGGTGATCTAAAGTTTAAATGCTCTGTGTAATATCCATACATCCTGGGTTGGATTGTCGATTCTCAATGACGACGATTCCCCTATTATAAGGCGAAATGATTGTTCACTACTTCATTGTTTTCAGTGGTTGTCCAACTATTGTCAATCTGCACATGATATACACTATAAAATACACATCTGTCTGAAAAATTCAAACCATAGATCTTCACCATGTAAAAGAAATGGAATGACCGTTTTTTATATTAGCCAATTTAGTCGTTGTTACAGAAATAATCGACGTTTAGTGATTGGTTCGTGGATTCTAACTTTGTTCCACCTACTTCTAGGCATTTGGATAATACCACTATCTTCCGCACAAAAAAAAATCATCGATCAAACTGTATGAACCTGGACTTGGATATTAAGTTAAATTAAATGTTTTAATATTAGAAATAAAATAGTTGTCATATTAACTATAGAGAATGAAACCATAGGCGCTGGTGGTAAACTGAAAAGTGACCTAGTAAAATGACCTTCATATCTTCATCTTATTGATTAAATTTAAAGTAGTATCATTTTATGAATACTTTTGTAAATTTCACATTATGAATGGTATATTGATTCCTCCAACACAATAATGTTGAAGTTGAGGGTTATTAAATAAAGCTATTTCATTATTTTCTTCGCTGTTTATTCATTGATTTTTTTCTACTTTTGTGAGAAAAACATACAATAATAAAAGCATAAATATGCATTATTACTTTTAAAAAAATTTATTTTACTTCTTTGTGAATATGATACATATTTTTTTATACTGTGAATTTATGATAACAGTTGAACTCTCCTGGAGTTACTCAGATTTTGTGCATCACGAATTAACGTACAAATGGTGGTCATCCATTAAACCTAATTCATTGGTACAACACATATAAGCGAACAATTGTTTTCAATTAGATCGTCATCAGGCTTTACTCTAATATACAGTAATAATTATTGACCCAAATTGCCTTGATTGGTTTAACATTTTCGTATAAATATTACTGTATATTAGAGTAAAGCCTGATGACGATCTAATTGAAAACAATTGTTCGCTTATGTGTGTTGTTCTAATTTTCACGATTGAAATCTTTAATATTCTAATTCATTGGTGTCTATTGGTTGAGGTAAACAACATTTTTGGTAAGATTCAACATCTTAATACAGTCTAATTCTGTGACTTAATTGGACAGCTTATATACTTGACTGAACATCTTTATATCTGAGTTTAGTTGGTTTTCCGAGTAGACTGCTGGTTTTGAGTATCTGCTTAATTCTGAGTTGTGTTTCCTTTATTGTGAAGTTGGTTGAGATTTGTATAACGAGGGTTTTAATATCGGTTTCCTCAGTCCATCTAGAATGAAATGGAAAAGAGTTTCTTAATCTGTATTTCGTTTTTTGAGATATGATATTCGTCATATCGTTCTATGAAAAAGAATATCTTATACGTATGCAGTGATATTATTTACTGATTGTAGTGTTGTAGAATTTCCAGCTGTATTACAGATCTCATGGATTTGAAAATCAGTTGATTCCCAGTAGAAAAAATATATTTATTGATGATTTTGTTACACATTCATGTTTAGGATGAGGATGATGAATTTCCACTGATTATTTAAAACATAATTTGGACCTATTGAATTTCTTTTTCTGTTCTGAATATGGCTTAACTTTCTCCGTAATCTCGGAATAATATGATCGTAACACATTTCTCGTTTTTCTGATTAGTAAACTTCTACCGAATAGCATGTTTCCAGAATAAAACGTTTTACTTTTAACATTAACTTCGTCAGTGTTTACTGTTAATGTGTCAGATACAGACAACCAATTAACTGTCTAACTACAACAGCTAAACACAGTTGGAAAAATACAATACTACCTATGATATTTAGTCTTTTGGTAGTTCTGGATGCTTACTTTGTAGTGTTATGCATACATTTCGATTGAAAGAATTTTTATTTACTTGATAAAATTTCATAATTAGCAACCGAGAGACCATGGATGTCTTAACATCAAAAAATCGGTTACAATCGTAACGATATCTTACTCATCACTTATCCCTCTCCAAAACTTCAGTTTTAATATGAATTCAAACCCTTAATTTCGTGCTTTTTAACTACATTTCTGAATATTTCACTTTCACAGTCATTGATGCAATTTCTTTGTCTTTTATCTCGCTTAGAAGTTACAAATTATGGTTTCTTTTGAAAAAATCACTGTCTGATTTTAGTTAAGCGACCCATAAACGCTTGACACATACTAGTATGTGTGTTCACTACCCCACTGTTGTCAAACCCAAGACCTTCAGGTTTTACGTCTAGCACTTAACTTTTGGACCACTGAACTGGCATTCAATAATTCGCATGTTTAACTCTCATCAATTCTCAATACTGCACAATCGTTTTCTAATGATGTTAGTGGTTAACTGCCTCATATTGGTTAGGACCCTAACTAGGATATTAGGCCTCACTTCTCAAAACTAGTCACCACTGTTCATATGGTTATTTTTATCACAGAAGGAAGTTTGTGGAGATCGTTGCATTTTGAAGTTAACGTTAAAAGCTGATCTAGGTTGAATAATTTTTGAAAATTAGGAAGCTCTGGACATTTGTGTAGTTCAAGAGTTTATAGTTTGGTGCATTTATTGACGTCTTATTTTATTGTATTTAAATAGACTTGTGTTTAAAAATATGAGGCATCCAGTTTTGTATGTTTGATATTTGATTACTTAGTTAAGAAATCTTTTCCTAAAAAAGGTTACAAGTATTAATCATCCGGCTATTTAGTCAGTAGATCAGTTTTTCTGCCTTCTGTGTTAACTTTTCGATTGACATTTGATGATATCGAATGCATAACCCAAACACGAGTTCAGCCACTACAATTACTTTAGTGTTTTTTCAGTCGATTAGTCCTTTATAACGCCACCGTGTTTAAGTTCATACCATCTATCTTTTGAACAACTACAGAATTGTGCAACTACTTTTTATACGTATAGATTTTGTATCAGATTAGTAATCTAACCTATACTTTCTGAATCAATATTGATAAAATGCATTTCTAATATACAATTCATTTAATGAAAGTACAGGGGTTTTACTGCTAAATTAGTAAGTTTCTCACCATAAATATATCGTACATCATTCTTTTGGTCGCCTACATGACTATCTAGGAAATGGTTTTATTGATAAAGCTTTAAAAAAAAAATCATAATCATACTATCATGTTATTTTTTATATTATCTATCACATTAAATACATATATATTATTGATTTGGAAGTTGTTATTGGACACTTGCCAAAGTGTTAATTAGTTTATATAAGTTGGAATAAATCAGTGAAATGTGTGTGTTGGTTTTTTCATCACTTTCATTACCGCGTAATATAATGTACATGTAAACTATCACTTATGACATTCTACTAATCTAGACATAGTGGGAAGCTCAATATTTCTATACGATTTAGTTATATATATATATATATATATATATATATATATATATAATACTATATAATATTATATAATACTTGAATTGTTTAGTCATCATATTTTTAGTAAATAATTCATCTCCTGTTGCTGCATAACATAATTATCAGGATTAATAATCGGTTCGTGTGACAACTGTAATAAATGGTTATAAATAAACATTATGAATGTATATTATGTGATCACTATATTAGATTTTATTCGTTCGGTAATTTTTCTACTTTATAATGAATTTGAATAGTTTCTATTATGTGATTTGTTTCAATAGAATCATAATCAGATGCTTTTAGATTTTTATAAAGTGATTTTCTATACACTATGTAATTGTTTTTTGTTTTCTATTGATTTCAACCTATTATCAGGGTTTTAGAAAAAGGATTTTAATTACTTTGAAAGGTAATAGTGGACTCTAAAAAACGAGCATCATATGTTTAAGTGCTTAGACATCATTACAAAATAAACTTTATATAATGAGAACAAATAGAGTAGTTTTTTCCTGAACTTATACCATTTGAATATTCGTGAGTGTTTATCAATTCAATATGGTCTATCATATTAATCTGCCACTTATTCCCGGCAGGACACATCTTGTAACTAATATGAAGGTCAGGGTATGTGGGTTACGAGATAATAATGAGAATCTAAAATTTGATATTCTCATTAAGCATCAGATTTGGCGATTTGGATATGCCATAGGAATGCTATCACGTCAAATTCCATTTTAAAGATTATCTTCTGACACTTAGTCTTCAAAAAAGGAAGTGGTCTTTTTACTACAAAATGTTTTGGAACAAGAGATAGTTTCTTGGGCTTGACGTCTCTCGGTCCTCAATGATCTTCTCTTTCGAGTCGGCCACGGCCTTGTGAAATGGGTTGAAGTTTAGTTAATTTGTTATATTGGGATGTGGCTAGTACCATCCATTTCTGTTTATAATGCTCGTAACTTAAGACAATATCAAAATAATCCACACAGGATTGGCATCTATCAATGTGAGACTGATCAATTACAGTCCTAAACATCAATCGTAAGATTAAAACAACCAACAAAAAACTTGAGTTTCATGCTCATTAGTTTCAAATTTCGAACATGGACCATTGTTTTACTGTTTTATTAGTTAACGTACTTGGTTAAGAGCCACACTCTACTTATTAAGGCTAGTAATTATACGCGGATTATCAGACTGAGACCAATTTTTCAGGGTTCGAACCTATCGCTCAGTGACAGAAAGTCGAATGTTTTAACCACTGGTACATCTCTTCACAAGAACCGTTTAAATATCACTACCTACCTATCAAATTACTGATATTCCACTAGTTTTATATCCCTTTATTGTCGATTCAGAACTTAATTACTGACTTTAGGTGTTTATTTAAGTAATGAGTTTAATAATGTTCGTACCCCTTCAAATTATTACCACTTACTTGTTCGGTTTCCTTTCACACAATACCGTTTTTCAGAAATTTAAAACCAAAACTACTATTTCTATACAATTATTAATTGTTTACAATTTTTTGTTTAATGAAATTGATTTGTAGCAATTTCGTCTTATTGATTGAATATTTGTTTACAGTTCCAAATGATTGATCTTGGACAACCGAAACGTGCTTTACTCTCTCGTATAGACTATGGTGTACGTACAATTCAAGGAGCATGTGAAGATATTGATAAACCTATTTATGAAGATGAAGAAGCATTATACGGTGATGATATAGTATGTTTTTGAAGTGTTTCACACTTTTTATTGTCTTTAAAAGTAGTTGCCTACTTTTCAATAAATTGATAACTAATTTCATCAGATTGGTATACGAGGTTTTATTACTTGTATTCGTATTGATATCAAATTCATTAGTTTGTTTCTTAAAATGGAACTTAACAGATATTCTATAGATTTAAATAAAATTGACTTGCTGAGATGATAATGCTGTTTCGAAAAATAAACACTTGTGTAATTTTGTATAAAAAATAAAAATATTCCGCAAAACAATGATTCATTAAAGCAATCCATTTTAATATGATCCTTTTCAAAGTTGTTTGATTGTTTCTATTTACAGAGAGCATGTTCAATCTTTATACTCATCGTGTATTACCATAATTTTCTTGTTTTGAATTTATTTTAATGAATTTGATGTATTTATTAACCTCTTGTATTTAATCACCACGAAAATTATGTAATACTTTTATCGAATCTAGTTGCTATGATACTCAAGATGTACTATCATAGTGGATCGCACTATTTTCCTCTTCCGTCCTACGTCAAAAATGGTGACTAACCATATGGTAGACTAATTGTGCGTTTGTAGATGAATACGGATGTCAGATTACCAGTATTTAAAAATATTTTATACATATGTTTTTGAATATTTATAAACGCAAAATTCGTTGCAATTTTGTATACTTTGCGCTAAGAATTCTTCTTGGTGATCATTCATATTATATATAATAAAGGAACGATGAAGTTTGTAAGTGACAGTTGATAAATGTGCGAATGAAGTACTTAATCTATGCTTTCCAAATTTTACAAAGACACTCCGTAATTTTTCATTAAACAATAAATTGGTTAACCCTACCAAGTCTTCATTCATTACATATATATTACATTTAAAGTTTATTAGTAAATTATATCTTAAGTATATAATTGATGTACGGGAAGTGTTAATAAAATGTAACATAATATGTACATTTATTAAGATAAACAAAATAACTATATTTCATTAACTAAAATGTTGAGTTAACTAGGATGCATTTTAGATGATATTCAAGAATTATAAAGTTACGTATTTTATAATAATAATATTAATAGTGATGTTAAAAAAATAACAAGAAGAAACATAAATATATTTGCAAAACATCATAAAACAAGGGTCGTAGTTAAGTGAACTGTCTAACAAATCGTCTTTGCATATATAATTCAAGTTGTAAGCTGGAAATGAATACCGAAGAAAATATTTTCAATAAAATGTATGCTTTGTTGTGAAATTTTTAAAATCTTTGAATAAGTGTTGTAAATTATGTCAAAGGACAAAAATTTGGTTGAATGACTTAAAATGTACTACATGTTTCAAAATAGTGGGCTTAATATTTATAAGGATAATCATCTGGTCACACTGTTCAATGAAAGTGAAATGCCTAGTATTTCTGATTATATATTTCCTTCATTTATCGTGTTTACTGTGCATATAAGAGTGTAATTTTTTCTTGGGACTTCATTTTAATTATTCAGAGCTATCTGCATATTTCTTTTGTGAGTACGCTACAGCACCGCATCCCAACCTGCTAGATGGAAAAACAATAAGATGAAAATAAAAGCTTGAAACGAAATATTCACTATAAATTAGGCCTTTTATGTAGTATTCACTCACTAAATGGACAAAAGGCTACTGTATATCGGATACATATTGAACATTAGAAGATGAGCTACAGGTGTACGAACATATATTCTATCTCTAGTCTAATTGTTGGTATTCAACTCGGTTTTCGGTTATACTTTTACCTCAGTGTTTTTGTCTGCACAAACTTTACCTACTAGGCTATTGTGCATATTGAACATTCTACACTTCTTGTTATTAAATTGATGCTAATAATGTTATCGAATAAATACTTAGAATGAATTATTCAACATACAGAAAATGCGTCTTCAAAATAAGTAACCTGTATCGGTTACGTGTATAAACTGATTATAATTATCTCCGCTAAGAAGGAAAATCAGTAAGTAAAAATAATCATATAAGTAATTTATCGAAAGATTGAGGTCAATGTTCCATAACTAGTATGTGTACTGAATTAATCAACTAGAATAAATCTGGTTATTTTTGTATTCTGACATTTTTGATACATATTTGTATAATTATGGCGTATTTGACCTGATCAACTGGGATTTTGATATCAGTAGATGAGTCAAGTTGGTGCAATGATTTATATATGGCTTTCAATAACATTTCTTCAAAATTCAGCCTTTCCAATACATTTCAAGCGCGAAGCATACAACCTAACCGCTTGACGTATAGTTTCAAGATGCTAAATAGTATACATACCTGTTATGATTTGATGTCCGGCTTACGATCACGTGACTTATACACCAATCAGAATACGGCTTATACGAATATTCGCACTATGACAAGACCAATGACGTTCAACCGGTCTGAGCAGTCTAGCGTCCTATTGGGTCCTACGTCCTTCTAACCCGTCCTCTTTAGTCCAGAACGCAAAAGCAGCTTCCGAATCAACCAAAATCGAACCAAATCATTTATTTCAGACATACTCGGTTTATATATCAATCAGGCAGACCACAACGTACCATAAAATAGAAACTAACATGTGTACACAAATAGGCCAAAAAGTGGCTGTGAATGTGGGAGACAGTAATTAATAAACTGAGCATAATTTAGGGACAGTAAATCGTACAATGATAAATTATAAGTCAAAGTGAAGCTTATAATAAGAGGAATATAAATATACATAGTCTAGCTATTAAATAGTTATACCGTAAGAATATATAGATAATATTAGTCAATTAATGTCTCAGAAGTTACTCGTGATTTAATCTTCGCTCGGATATAACAATGCCAAGCTATAATTTTCCTGTGTTGTACAACTCTGGTTAGAAAATGTTTCAACTAAAAGGTGTGAAGTAATTGTCGGGGTTCTCTCTCAACTATCTCCATTGTACACAGAATAAACTCAATAGAGAAGTTTCAATTGTTTTATGATAGTCATTTTTATGAATATTTTACTTCGTATCGACCATCCATGAAGTGTTCGATGATTATAATTGTTTGGGTTGTGCAGAATATATATATTCTTTTCCTTGACTTATAGGCTAATGACATGTTCCCTTTAATTAACTAAACCATATTTCGTATATTAAATTTGTTATGTTGATTATTGGTAATATAAAACATTTCAATTACAGAATACAAAACGTTGGCGTTCAGAAACACTACAACAAGCTCGTGCTGGTGTACTTAGTCATTTAGGTGCGATGACAATGGCTACGGGTCGCCTAATCTCTGGTATCGAAATATCAAGCAATCGCGGACGTAATGGCGGTAAGTATTATTATTTTAATTGTCGTTTTAACTATTTACTACTTTTCTTTATTTATGTAAACGTATTTTTGAATATTTATCATTATCACAATTACTTATGGTCGAGAAAAAATCATGTATAGTATAAGGTCGGAAGTGTAAACAACTGTGAACCCACACAATTTTATGACTATCAGAACACAAACATAGCGAGACTCGATTCAGTGTGCGATCCTGGAATTGTACTCTTAAAGAGATTCAAGCTAAGATTAAATGATTGTTCAGTTCTTAGTTTTCACTAGTTCTTCAAATAATGTAAGCTTTAAACGTAGGTTGTCACCAAAGTGAACAACATTTATCAGCAAATCGAATAAAATATATATTTTAATGAAACCATTTGCGTTGTAACATTTAGCGGTATTCCTACTGAGCTTTGCAAGCAGCTATTGATCTACCATATTACAGAGCTATTCATAACGATTCATCAATCTGAGTAGTAGTAGTGTAGTGAACGATAATTCAGGTGGGGAAGATCAACTAATTGTTTGATGCAGAACTACACAGTGCCTTCTTAAAATATGAAAATTATACTATGAATACATTGTCTGCACATCTTCCTTCAGTTGTCCATTATATACTTCATGATTCATCCGATTCTATTATTATTCCAATTGCTTTGTTTTTCCCTCTTAAATTCAATATTTTGCTGTCAGATGTCCCACTTCGAAACGCTGCTACATGCTACTTATAACTGTCAGCATAAGTACCATACACCATAGTAGTAGCAGAATCCAATATCATGTTTCCCTAAAACTTAGTTAATGATCAAAATCAATCGATTTGCCCAATGTATCATTTTGTGATAATTTAAACTTAGCCATGATCTTAAAGCATTTCAGATCAATATAAAAAATAGAAACCATGCAAGTTTTTATCCATAAATATATCATAGAAATTCAAGCTCTCGATTTAATTTTTTTAAAAAACTACTACTTTAACAAAACATGATTTTACATGTGATAAAATGATAGAAATGTACCATGATCAATAATTTAATACAGTATAAGTTAACTATATAAATATAAACAGAATAGAATTGTTTTTATTAAACAAATGACCAACGAAATCGAATTGATTCTCTACCATTTGAACAGATTGCAATACAATATAGTACATACTTAAAATTAACTGTATATAGTAGTAGTAGTAGTACAGACGATGTATACGTGTACGTATTTACATGTGAAAAATCAGTGCATACATGCCAAAAAAATATTGAAAAGAAACCAAGTTGAAAATGATTTATAGATTGATCGGTAGCAGTTGTATGTGATTGTTTTTTTATTTTTTTATTTTTGTCAATTGAAAGATACTCGTACATCTATGAAATGATTGTTTTACTTAGTTATTGAATTCACAAGTTTGATTTCAAAATGACAAACATTCAACTGGAGAATAATCTGAACAAACGTTTGATTCACTTAAAATAGTTGTATTAACCTAAAACGTGTAATGATATTGAGCTCAGTACTTAAGTTGTTGCGATGATAATTTGTTATGGATTTAGAAAATGGCATTAGATTTTATTCGTCAAGATTTAAGTATAGTGATAAGTTAGTAAAGTCTTAAAGTGCAGTTTCTATGTTATGGTGTCTAGTTCACGTCAACATAATGGTTGTCGTATGATAGGTTGCTAAATTTTATGAAAATATTATAACTTAGTGATATGAAAAGGAAAAGCTGTTTTTGCAATACTATTTTATGCGATTTCGCTGCAAAGGAGCAGTTAATTCGAATTAGAATTAAGTGTGAAGATTAGAATGAGAGTTTGACTTTACAATTAAATTTTTATAATTGGGCTCTGGGATTCAAATGTATGTATGTTTATTTTGTTAGTTACTGAATGACTTGCTTACTGTTACATAGTAAGTGTTTTCTTCCTTTTTAATCTCGTCAATAAAACAAGTGAAATTTGTCTTTCATTTCATTGAGTGCAATCTACCGACATTGACTTTATCTAATTTTGTTTGGAAAATGCTATTTATTTTTAATAAGCCATAGGAAACAGATGAACTTTAACGATTATCCAATGTTAACAGTGATGTCTGTCAACTGGCTAATCTACCGACGTATATTTTAAATCGTTGACACAATTCACTGACTAATCAATTAATTTTCAAGTTGTTTAACACATGAAAGAAAACTCTATTTAATTATGAAAAGAATTTAAGCAAAAGAGAACCTTGAAAGATAATTCTCTTCTGTTTTCAACCCATAGATAATATTACTAAAATATGATATCAAGATTAGTTTCATTACATAGCGTAAAATGTATATCATTCAGCTGACGATCCCTGAGTGGGACGAAATGCGCGTTCTAGGTTCCACTGCTAGCCACCATCAATCTTTGCTTATAATGCTTGTAACTTAATGTAATATTGAGGCAGTCCGCACAGGATGTATGCATGCCAATAAGAGACTGATAAATCGCAGCCCTAAGCATCAATATGAAGTTTCAAGTAAACAATACATAATGAATTAAAATATACTTTTTGTTTCATTTTAAAAATCAGCTGTATGTTCATGTTTATTTTTAAATAATTCTGTGTAAATTTTATATCTACTAATCAAAAACGTCTTGATTTCTTAGTCTTTGTTAGATTCTATGACGTTCGGCTTTTTTTCCCTTCTAAAGTCTTTTTCAATTATATTTATCACAGTCTGAATAAGTGTTGGTATTCTCATCGATATGTGAACGTATCACTTACATTTTCGCGAAATCATATAACTATAATAGCCTCTTCATGTTCAGTGAATGATATTTCAGTATGTGTTCATCGTGTGTATTGATAAAAGTGTTACAAATATATATATATATATATATATATATATATATATATATATATATATATATATATATATATATATATATATATGCACCTATTCGCTTATTGTATTTTGATCGCAATTTGTTCTTCTTCCTATCATATCTGTTCAGTAGTGTCCATGTAATATGTAAGTGGGTGAGCGGGAGAGTTATGTAACGGAAAATCAACTCATCTATTATTTCTTCTAGAAATGATTAGAATCTTATATTGAAACTTATTATTTTCATTGTTAGAATAGATCAGATTTTCAATCTATGTATAACTTTTTATCATACACAAAATCATGAATTTACAGGAATATTTATCTTTTTGAATAAAAGCAGTTTTCCAAAATGCTACCGATAATCTACAGGTGACTAATAAATTAGTTACTTTTATCACGAATGACAGCTGTTTATTTAGTAAGTAATACTTTGATGAATATTGGTTTTCTAGAACGAAATTGAAATTTTTACATTAACGATTGCATGTTTTACACCGAGTGCATTAATTATTATCATCACTGGATTGAACTCGAATAATTTCAATTGTAGTACATGTAATTCATTGCAAGTGGTCGTTTATAATAGAGGAATACTGTCTGGTGCTATTAAATTTTCTACATATGACATCCCTGATCTATAATGTTTACCTGTCTTATTAGTTAGTAAAGAAATCATGCTTAAATTATTCGTATGATATAATATATTCAAGTAGTATAGTACAACAATATGATGTTATAATATATTCTATTTGTTTAAGTCATTTACTACTTCATTCATCGTTTTATTACATATTTGTTCACTTGTTGTTATTTACCGACTACATGAGAAGTGTAAACATGTGATTCAGTTGCTTTTCTGTTTACTTGATTACTCATATTTCATGTGATTTTTAGGTTATAGATTAAGGTGAATAAATATGAACTATTGGAATCTGCGTGTGTGTTTGTGTCTTGTCAGTTAATTTTTATATGATGTTTATCCTAATTTACTAGTTAGATTAATATGGAACTTAAAATTTGTCTATGTATTCTGTTATTATCATCGCAATTATAGATTATGTTAAAAATAAAATGAAGAAATAAAGGTTAATATGTATGTGTAGTTGATCTTAATAATTTAGAGAATAATAAATGAAAGACGCATTTAAGATCAGTTGATGTTTTCCATCATCGATGCTTATACTTACGTTTCATTGCCATGTGTCAACTTATAACGTAAATAATGACTAATCACTTACGTACAATATAGTTCATTATAAATTATATTTGAAATAATCTCAGCGATGACTTCTTTATACTCGGCGCCCAATATCTGTCAAACTATTCGTTCTAATCTTGACGAATATTCGTATAAAATATAGTTCATTCTTTAAGAGACTACAGCTCTATGAGTAAGTTTCCAAACTTATCTTAGATGTTATGGTATAGTTTAGTATTACTTATTTGGTAACATGGTCCATTATAGGTAAATAATGCTTCAACTGAACATTTGTTGTTAATCTGAACTATTTTGGTAAATGTAATTTTCTGGTCGAGGTTCACTCAACAGCCGCAATCAGTAGCTGGAGGAATATGATGATATAATACACAATCAATCAGAATGGCGCAGATTCATTTACTCTTGATTTTCCTTTAGGTTTTGAGTTCAGGTATTTCCTGACAAATACCTTTTTATTCTGAAGTTTCGAGTTATATTCTCAATGTCTAGCATTTTCACTCTGATTGTCATCTATGTTATACTTGATGCTGTGCTGTTTATCCTGCTAGTTTCATCTTGTCTTACTATTGTGATGTAGTGGCTTTAACTGGCATACATTTGTGTTAAATTTTATATTCACTGGCTTACTGACGTCCAGATGCACTGTGACCAACTTTACTAGTAACTAGTAGTATGTTTTTTAGTTTAGACTCAGTGAGTCATTACTGTTTTAATATAAGATCGTCCGTTATTACTTTACATAGGAATGATGTAATTTTGTTTATTCGTTTTTAGATTGACTAACATCGGAAGCGACATATATCACCTTGTATATTCGAATCCACAATATTTTGGTATTAGACAGTCTAATACTATCTTCTCTACGCGTAGGGATGTAAAAGTAATTTTGAGTAAATCTCAGCAACCATACGGAATTTCTTCCAGTAGGCTACGTACCACTGAATACACTACTCATAGTTTATTATTATTGTTATCATCATTAGCTTTATTCAATATCATATTTTTGGTACAATATAAACTTCTCAGTACAAATATTTGAACAAGTTTCCGTTTCTAACTTTTTCATCGACCCTGACAATAAATATCGAGTGATTACCAGTTATATTTTAGCAGTTCAGGAATCAATATCTGAATAATATTCATTTTTTTCGATATATATTCCAAACAACTACACTGTCTCTGATCGGACTCTTTTGTAACTTGTACAAAAGAAAAGTCTATATTCCTTCACAAGAGGTAACAGGCGTAAGCTGTTCGACTCAATACTATTTACTATTTAACTAATTAAATATTTATTACTTATTTGATTATAGAAATAAAAATAAGTTGTTATTGTTTTCCTTGTCTGAAACTATTTAGACATGTGACAAAAATAAAACAAACTATCAAAAACAAGAACACATCTTTATTAGAAAAAAATAAATAAATAAACTTTCCAACATTTTTTTCCCTTTGTGAAGTGATATGATATGATAAATACATTTATTGATGTTTTCTTCAGTGACATGATTTCAGTGTTATTTTTCAGAATCTTCTATTGTATATTTATAGATTAACATTATGTGATTCAATAATATATCTCTAAGTATCTTCTCCTTAATATGTTCAAGCATATACTGTTTTCTTAATACAAGTGTTATATTTATATCGATTAATCTGTTGTAACTTACAGACATTTAAAAAAAAACAACTCATATTTTCCATGTATATATATATAATGATAACAGTTTGTTAAGCAATAAGAAACCATGATATTTAGTAACAATTTGAAAGTCGATATTCTTAGAAATCTATTATCAATTGAATAATAAATCTATATAATGAATTTTCAGTAGAATTCATTGTAACTGTTGAAAATAATTTATAGTCTGAATGATGAATAGACCATTTTTGTTTTGTTTTATTTTTCTATAGATTTCTTTTTTTTCAAAACAGAGTTGACGTAAAAATAAAAAAAGTCTCATAAAAGAATGGAATTTATTACCAGCCAGAATTTTATATATGTGAAACATTTAAATGTATCAAATTTGTGAAGTTATATATGTTTGTACATAGGGAAGGTATAGTACTTTTCACGTTTGCCATTTATTTACGTATACAGTTAAGAAATCATGGCTTAGTAACATGTAGATTCCAGCTATGCTACGCCTACCTCATTTTTGATAACTAGATAATATCTTTAGTTGTCACCTACTAAACGTGTAATTTCATAGTTTAAATATACAAATCTATACTTGGTTACTAAGTTGTATATAAAAAGATTTCTAAGTTTAGAAAGAGCTCTGCGATAGCTGAAATATAGTTATGCCTACAGCAAAGTTACAATTACCTTGGGTGCAGTTATGTATTGTACTAAAAACCTCAAATAGGTTAATCATTAAATGCATTATGTCTTTAATATTTATGATTTTTATATTATCTGACAGTTTATTCACTTAGTCTTTTGTTTATAATTTGTGTGAAAACAGTTATTTTTCCTGATTATTTGGTTTCCTATTCGATTCTGTTTTTTTAAGATGTTCTTCATTTGTTAAACAAATGATTCTCTGAATTTAGAAGATGTGCATTATCAATACTATATTAAAGATTTTCTTCCCCATAAATACTAAGGGTTGAATTTATTTGCGGCATTCCATGCCAATTTTTATCAGGAAAAATCTTTCTGTCAGGTTTTCTTTACGACTGTGGATTAATTTATTCATCTAGTGAAATACAATATAGAACCTGACACAGAAGTACATTATTTCAATGTGCCACACCAGATTAGCTCTGCGAAATAAAGTTGTCAAGTCAAATCCCTGAGTGGTAAAGGTGCTAACGGTATCTGTAGTTGTTAAAATGATTTGATGTATGAAAAAGAAAAAAAGGTATAACGAAATAATAATATCAGTTCTCATCAAGTGATGATGTATCAGGCAACAATAATCCGAAATCAAAAATAACTATTTTCAATGAGTGAATGAATTTTGAGACTAGATTGCATAGTATAATTATTGTACTCGTTAGTGTTGTTTAACAAACCAACAAATATGTTGTGATTACAAACTGCAGAAACTATGTATAAATAAATCGAATGTCAATAACAATGGCTTCGTGGGATCACAGAAGTGTATGTAAATAATTCTTATTTAAAAATGAAATAACCACATTTGTGATTTATGAAAAAGATGAATAGTAGTTTATGTATAAATCACTTTATTTAATGACTGTTGATATAAACGCTGATAACTCTCATTGTTTGTAATGGACCGATATCCAAACCATTTAAAACAAACTAAACAGGATTCGACTAATATCTTGACACGTTGCATTAAATTCGTCGATTGATGTCACTTGTTAGTCCTATCATTTCAACAAAAAAACATGTCACTGTGCTGTACTTCGAACATTTTCAGAAAAGAATAATAATAAATTTCGTGAAAATAAATAAGACACCGATGAAAGTATAATTGTGGATCAATACAATTTACTTTTTCTGAAGTATGTTACGAATGATTTTCTATCTATTATGCTGAATAAATATCTTTCAAAGCAACAGTAGATATACATACATGCATCGTTATCGTTTTTTGTAATATGTTTCATCAAGTTATCTGTTATTTCTATCTTTGAAATCATTTTGTTTAAGATATGAATAACCATGCTGAAATAGATTATGCTAGTATGGATGCTTCTATGACATCAATTGGAATGAATGTAAAAGGTCTTATGCATTGTGTACGTTTATATGATCAGCTTGATACTGTAAGTAACAATAATGGATCAGTTATAGATAAAACAAGTTTAAAGCAAGCTGCACAAGCTTTATCTGATGCATTTCTGGACTTAATGCGTACTACTTTTTCATCTGTATCAATGGATAATTCATCAGATAAAGTAAGTCGGTCACTTCAGATGTACATTTTGTTGTCATCATTGTTAATTTATTGACATTGTAAGTAAACACACCCACTCGTGCTTTGATGTTTTACAGTTTTAACGAGGATAAATAAAATATATAAACAGTAGTGAATTATTCAGTATGGAATTCATTTATAACTATTATAATGTAAATACGAGTTATATTGGATTAAATTTCAAATGACGAGAATTTCATACAGTGAACATAAATTCATATCAATTGGTTGCTTGAATCTCCCAGAACAACTAATATATATGAATTAAAATTCACCCCATTGCACAACCTAATGACTATTTGGATTCAATAACTAAGTGCCTAATGCCATGGCTTGTTGAAGCGAAGGGTACTGGGTTCGAGTCTCGGAATGAATATCGATTGTGGGATACACGTACACCCAACTGATGAGTTTCAAGTAGGACGAAACGCGCGTTTCAAATTCCATTGCTAACCATCATCCATTTCTTCTTAAAATGAACATAAATGACTATCGACAAAGCTTGTATTGAAACCTTGTTTATAAGCGTACTGATCAATCACCTTGATGTTTGGATTCAGAGGGTAATAAGAAGCGGCGAATACAATTTAATAGTGGATAGCACAGATAACTATTACATGCACATCGAGCGAATTTGGAGCAGACAGGTGAATATATGTGTGTGGGCAAAGACGGAGGCAAATTTATATTCAAATCGAATCAAGGCGCGGCTAGGCAGGGTAAAGGCAATTCAGTCAGTCAGTCAGTAACAACGTGGAACTTCGTACGTACGTACGTACATCAGTTCGAGTTGCCATACCACATTAGCACAGAGATTCAGTTATCGGTTCAAATCCCGTAATGGTAGAGGTAGTGAAACTATAAGTAGTGATAGGGGACATTAGGGTATGATGATGTTATTTAAGGAGTATAATCCAGTGAAATATATTTGGAAAGAAAATAAAGGACATGAAGAATTCAGAAGATTAGAGTTTGAGAGAACACAGAGAATGGATGCACCTGCGCCATTGCAAACGATTTTAAACAATGTGATTCAAGGTCTCTAACCATCAGTTGCTATCATCTCGCGGTCCCCAACCAGTTAGTCTACATCTACCGACATGGCTCAGTCCACTTGTCAGTGACTTCATGGATTTGTGCCATGTTTTGGTCTGGCCGCCCATAGCTTTCTTCTAACCTACTCCTACACCAGAAAACATAGCACGTCGGCGCAGTCGGTGGTCGGGCATGCGCAACACATGTTCCAGCCACCTCAACTGATTAAGTTTCACTACTTCATCAATTGATTCGCCATCATTACCTAGTACCCGTTTCATAACAACTGCATTACTTACTTGTTGGTCCCAGGATATACGAGCAATGTTTAGAAGACACCTATGATCAAATATTAGTAACCTATGAATATCCTCTACTCTTACTGGCCATGTTTCACTGCCATAAAGTAGGACGGAACGAACTGCTGCGCATTAAACACGTTCTTTGGTTGATAGACGGATATCTCGCCTACGCCACAAATGACGCAAGTTGACAAAAGCTAGTCGAGCCTTCTGTATCCGTACTGAGATTTCGTCACACACCAGACCACAAGGGCTGATGAGACTTCCGAGATAAGTGAAGCGGTTGACACGCTGAACTACTTCACTCTCTATCACTAGTTCAGGTGACGACGCAACCCAATCCTGAAGCAGCATTTTGCATTTCGAGGGAGAGAATCGCATGCCGAACATGCCTGCTTTGTTGCTTAGAGTGGTCAGCAGACTCTGAATTTTGTCAGCGTCTTCATCAAATAGAACTATGTCATCGGCATACTCTAAGTCAACAAGTGAATCTTCAGGTAGAAGTTCAACCCCTGGAAAGTCAGATGTGGAAAGTATTATTTCCAAAAGCACTTCAACGATAAAGTTAAACAAAAATGGATAGAGTGGACAGCTCTGAAGAACACCACTTGAGGTAATCAGTTCTGATGACAGTTCGCCATAAACTCTCACTCGACCAGTTTTGTTCGAGTAGAGAGCCTTTATAAGGTTAATGTACTTCTTTGATACTCCTTTCAGTGACAAACACTGCCATAGAATCTCACGATCAACAGAGTCAAATGCCGCCTTAAGGTTGGGAAATACTACCATTGTGGGGCGTCTGAATGTGTTTCTATTTTCTGGGACCTGACGTAGTGTGAATATTTAATCTATACAAACACGTCCAGGTCGAAAACCAGCCTGGTTTTCTCTAGTCTGCTCTTCACGGGCTTTGGTTAGAAGTCGAAGTATTATTGAAGCTAATATTTTAGACACTATATTAGTCAAACTAATTCCTCTGTGATTGTCACAAGAGGACTTTTGTCCTTTCTTATAAACTGGCACAATCAGTGATTGAGACCAGTCAGATGGGATTACGTCCAGTTCCCAGATTCTACCTAAGACCTCAGTCAATCTCGCTGCTAATACTGGACCGCCATCCTTAAAAATCTCATGGGTAAATCTGTCAAGGCCTGCTGCTCTCCCTCGCTTCAGATTTCCTATAGCTTTTTCAACTTCGTAAAGTGTCGGAGGACTTAATTAATTTGCCATTCAGGTAGATTGGAGATCGTGGGAAACCGAAGTGTGGCTGAAGGCCAGTTGAACTGATCCCTAAAGTGTTCTGCCCATCGATCCAATCTCCTGAATTGAGAATGAATAATATGTTCATCTTTTCGGGAGATAGTTTCGCTAACAGTTGGGTTCCTTATACCGGTTTCCTTAACAAGTCTGAACAGTTGCCTGCTGTTACCTATTGCCGCTGCTTTTTCCATCTCTATTGCTTTCGCTATCCACCACTGTTCACGATCATTGCTTAAGATTCTAGTCAGCTTACGCTTAAACTAACTCCGCTCTTCGTTATGTTCAGAGCCAGATGGAATGAGTTTACGAGCATCTACCATTGCGGTAGATGCTGCAGAGATCCAGTGTTTCTCCCTAACCTTATGGTTTACCGTACTTGCAGACGTTACTGCTGTTTCTACAGCTTTTCGGATGTCATTCCACGCTGCCTCGGGGTGGGCATCACTTACATGGCTGCCTAATTGTTTTTCAAGTTGTTCCTGAAATATAATCTTAGCTTGACTATCATTAAGTAGGACCCTAAGGGGTTTCCTTGTACCATCTTTCCTACGTCCAGTAAGACGTAGAAAAATACGCGCTCGCACTAGAGCATGATCTGAGTCTAAGCATGTGCTCCAGAATGAGCGACAGTCTTCTATCGAGCCCCTTCATCGGTGGCTGATAGCGATGTGATCTATTTGGGTCCAGCGTTAGGACTAATTAGGGGGTCGCCATGTTAAAAGATGTTTTTCTTTATGCTTAAAGTTAGTATTTGCAAGAAACAGGCGGTTATCTGAGCATAGCTGCAATAGACGGTCGCCGTTATATGTTCTTTGAGCCGCGACACCATAAGATCCACCCAGGTGTCTCTCCCTTTCTCATAGTTTACCTAGTTGAACATTAAAGTCACCAGCCACTATTACTACATCTGAACGCCTAGCTTTTCGGAGAAGGTCGGAAAGCTTTCTGTAAAACTCATCTTTTACATCATCTGAGCTGTAGTCAGTGGGAAAATAGGTAGAGACGACGAGTGTCCCTATCTTTCCGAGTCCTTACTATTCCGTTTAGTCGGACAGCACACAAACGACTGTCTACTGGGATCCGATCTAAGAGAACTAGCTCTGCCCTAGGACTCAATGCTATACTTACGCCAGAGAGGCCACGGGAAGCAGCATCAGGGCTTCCAGATACACGAAGCGTAAATCGAGTTGGTTCGTTACTTTGACATGGTGCGGTCAAATGAATGACACTACTAGGATCCTGTGTGCGCGTTTCGGAGACGCAGCACACATCGATGGAGCGAGATTCTAAAGTGTTAGCTAAGGAAGCCTGTTGTCTTATTTGGTACAGTGTTCGGACGTTGAAAGCTCCTACGTGTAGTTTGGAGCGTGGTTTCAAGAGATCAGGAATAACATTCCGCGTACTCGAATCGTTTGCACTAGTGGGGCGAGGTGATAAAGGGACGTAAGAAGGGTTAGTCGTGGAAATAAGAGAGTTATTAGGAGGTGTAGGAGGGATTTGAATGTGACCAACTTGGTCTCGTGTGCTGTTACGGGTATGAGGGCTGATATCACTTCCCGGTTGCCCACACCGTGGAAGGGTATTTCTTGAGGAACCTGAAAAGGAAGTCGGATTAGTGTTGGTCTTAACGACCCGGGACCGTGACCACAGAGTCCAAGGGACAACTGCTTGAGGCTGGTCGCGCACGGCCTTTTTGTGGGAGGTTTTTAATGTGTTAGCTCTGTTCTTCAAAGGGCCTTACCGCCAGGGACGGAAATCCGTGGAGTAAGGTGAGGTGTGACATTTTCTACCCCCTTCCTTCCTTGTGAGGAGGCAGCATCGCTGCAGATGCTGGTTGTCCGAGGGAAACACCTTACTGCTGTCACACCTCTGTACAGTCAGCAGTACGACTTCGCCCTCAGACCTTGACTTGCTGCTTTTAGTCTTACCGTTCTCCAATCGACCTGCCTAGCATGGTAGAAACTACAGGAACATGTGTTCCAGTCAATACAGCTCGGTTGGGTCATCACGATAGGCAAGCCCGACCACCACGTCAAGGTAACAGCTACGGTCGGGTCAAGGCAATTAATGGGATTCAAGTACATATACGCATGCGGAAGAGGATGATTCATAGAGCGCCATTTAAACGATTTACATTTAAGCTAGAGAAATATGTGCGTAGGCAGTCATGTGATCAAACACATACGTTTATACCGACAAGATAGTGTTTATAATAGTACAAAGAAATAGACGAGTTGTTACTGTTCGAATAATTACTTACTTACTTACGCCTGTTACTCCTCGTGAAGGAGCATAGGCCGCTCACCAGCATTCTCCATCCAACCCTGTCCTGGGAAATCCTTTCAAGCTCTTTCCAGTTCTTATTCATCTTTTTCATATCTGCTTCTATTTCCCGACGTAATGTGTTCTTTGGCCTTCCTCTTTTCCGCTTCCCTTCAGGATTCCGAGTTAGCGCTAGTCTCGTAATGCAGTTTGATGATTTCCTCAATGTATGTCCTATCCATTTCCATCGTCTTTTCCTAATTTCCTCTTCAGCTGGAAGCTGGTTGGTTCTCTCCCACAAAAGGCTGTTGCTGATGGTATCCGGCCAATGGATGTTGAGTATCATGCGTAGATAGCTATTAATAAATACCTGTACCTTCTTGATGGTGGTTGTTGTAGTTCTCCAAGTTTCAGCTCCGTACAGTAGAACTGCCTTGACGTTCGTATTGAAGATTCTGACTTTGATATTGGTTGAAAGTTGTTTTGAGTTCCATATGTTCTTCAGTTGAAGGAATGCCGCTCTAGCTTTGCCAATCCTCGCCTTGACGTCTGCATCTGAACCTCCTTGTTTATCGACGATGCTTCCCAGGTATGTGAAGGATTCCACGTCTTCCAGAGTTTCGCCATCAAGAGTGATTGGATTGCTGTTCTCCGTGTTGTGTTTGAGGACCTTGGTTTTCCCTTTGTGTATGTTGAGGCCTACTGATGCAGAGACTGCTGCTATGCTGGCTGTCTTTATCTGCATTTGTTCGTGTGTATGTGAAAGGAGGGCTAGGTCATCTGCGAAGTCCAAGTCGTCTAATTGGTTCTGAGCAATCCATCGTATGCCGTAGTTTCTCTCAGATGTCGAGGTCTTCATAATCCAGTCGACCACCAGAAGAAACAGGAAGGGAGAGAGTAGACAGCCTTGTCTTACTCCGGTCCTTACTTGGAATGCGTCTGTCAGCTGTCCTCCATGCACTACTTTGCACTGTAGTCTGTCGTATGAGTTCCGGATAATGTTGACAATCTTCTCAGGAACTCCGTAGTGTCGAAGAAGTTTCCATAACGTCCTCCTATCTACACTGTCAAATGCCTTCTCATAATCAATGAAGTTGATGTAGAGTGACGAGTTCCACTCAATTGATTGTTCGACGATGATCCGTAGTGTCGCAATCTGGTCTGTGCACGACCGGTCCTTACGGAATCCAGCTTGTTGATCTCGAAGTTGAGCGTCAACTGCGTCTTTCATCCTGTTCAGTAACACTCTGTTGAAGACTTTAACCGGTATTGACAGTAGTGTAATGCCTCTGTAGTTTTCACACTTGCTCAGATCTCCTTTCTTTGGAATCTTGATGAGGTGTTCGAATAATATTCGAATAATATTGTCTGTTAAATAAGTTAATAAAGGGCTTAACAGAAATTAGCCATAATCGAAATTGATTGTAGGAGAGTTTGCTATAAGAATAAGTATATTGAAACCAATATAAGAGTTCTCTTTTTTTTGAGTCAAGGCTCAAACATACATTCTTACATGTTTCTAGTTATGTTTCCTAAAATACTTTTGTCCAAAATACATAAATTCTCTAAATCATCAGAATAGATATGATCTATGAATATCAGTATAAAAATATCAATCTGATTATAAAGCTATAAAATCTTCACTGTTGGATGTCATCTATGGTGTCTCAAGATAGGCAATTTCAGCTGTGTTTAATTTGTCACTTTATGTCAACAGTGCATTTCTTCATGAATAGAAAAATGAACTTCAGTAATGAAATTGAATATTTAGCTCTTCTTAATCAGACATACTATTTCT
Source organism: Schistosoma spindalis (assembly GCA_946903255.1). Taxonomy (NCBI): domain Eukaryota; kingdom Metazoa; phylum Platyhelminthes; class Trematoda; order Strigeidida; family Schistosomatidae; genus Schistosoma; species Schistosoma spindalis. Next base: position 26,048,351 of record OX336424.1, read on the forward strand.
TTTTGTAAAATGAAAGGTGAACGTTTATTAAAATTTTTATCGCTGAGATTATTTCAAAGATAATTTTCACATATAGTGTCTTCTCTATAATCGTCGCTCGATTTCTATCAAAGTATTTGTTCTAAGGATGATGAATATTTGTATGAAAGAATTATTGGTTAGGATTCTTGTCTTTAATACTTAATTTCTTTCTATCTTTTCTTTCTTTTATTCGAGGCTTCTACATTGACACGTTCAACAAGTTCATTATTTGATTCCAAGAGTAGTACTGATCGTGCAGCTTTACTAGAAGCTGCTAGTCGCGTTGGTGATGCAAGTCGGCAACTGTTGCAATTAATTTCACCGCCAACAAATGAAAATGATAATGTATATAAAGAGAATTATCATGGTAATTGTGCATCAATAATCGATTGGGAAGCTAGAGATCGTTTACTTACATTAACTAAGGTGAGTTATTTGTGCAAATAATTTCTAATTGACTGCATACAGTGTGTTGAAACATTGTAAGATAATTTAGTGGATCCAAGGCATTTTTCCTACCTTATTTTTGAAGCTTATTTGTTATTCATAAGCTTTCTTGTTATATAACGAGGTTCCTATAGCTATCTGCTCTGAATAAAATCCATCTTCAGACAAGTAAATAATTTCTGCCTAATTGTGAAACTCTAAAATATAGACATTAATGAGACTACTAACAAGTAGTCTGTTAAAAGTATAAAACATTTTCTACCTGCTTATTTACAACATTCATATCTGCACTATACATTTCTTTGAATCCTCTATGAAATTCTAAGTTCATAAGTACTGCATTTTAGTTCATAATTTTATTTCAAATTGAAGAAAAAATATGATCTATGCAGTTACTCCTTATTAGTCTTTGTTATTCTACATACATTTAGTTCCCTTTATCATTTGAAATAGTGCATGAACAAAGAATTGAGCAGTTCACTTCTTTGTAGCTATTATCTATACTAAGTACCTTATACCTTTATACAATCCTTATAAATCATTGAGAAAATTTATTTCATTTTTCTTTGTAAAATCCCATTTTTATTTAACAGTTAACCATTCAATATCTTGTTATGTTCTGTTAAATTTCTTGTGAAGCGTCATCTGTTTTCGTTTGTTACAATTAACCACAATATTAAAAAGAACTTTCATGGACATATTAAACTAGTCATAGTTGACCGATTTTTCGATAATTTATTCCTAATCACAATTTTAGCCCTAGCCTTTAGGTGCAACTAAATACAGCTTGCAATGAGAGAAGGAATAATGTGTTTTCTGTATTCAAAAATCTTATCGTTATCGGGCACTTTTAATCCAACCATTTTATAGTAGAGTTCATTTCCAATGAGACTACTAAATATCACCTGGCAAATGTCACGATTAAACCTATAATAAATGACTATGAACGTCAATCACAAATGTTATTATTCTTTTTGGTCTTTCGAATCTAATAGCTATCTACAAATGTTAAACTCAGCAATCTACAAAAAGTTTATATTATTATAGCTCAGAAACTCGTGATTATGGAATCTAATTATCAGGTACTCAGTTATGGGTAACATTAATTTGGGTAGTAGTCCCATCATTTTTATCGATTTGATCTAACATCATGATATATAATAACTGCATTCCAGTCTGATCATAGTAATCCTATTATTCAAATGAATGTTTACGTGGATACTAACATCCTCGCTTATATTTCAAGTATTTGCTTTGAGTGAATATGTAATTTTATTCTTGTATTTTCATAATTTTTATTGCTGTATCCTTAGAGTGTCGCTAATGCAATGACAGGATTAGTGAAAAAGGCTAAAATGGGTGCATTAGTTCTTGATGAAGAAGTAAATCATTACTTAGTAGAGAATAAATCAAATCCAAATGATATTGAAGTACAAATATTACGCAATGCTCAATCGAATTTAGTGCATTCAGCAACACGAGCTGGTAAAACTGCAAGCCAATTAGTTACTTGCGCTAAAGTAGTTGCATGTACGATGGAACATCCGGAGTCACAACAACAATTAATGCATACCATAAAAGAGGTATTTTATTTATTTTTTTATGGAAATTCTCTCGTAATATTTTAATAAATAGAGTTTTGATCTTCTTAATGTTATTTTGAAGGCATTTCCAACGCAGTCCTACGTACTACTGTTATATTGTAGCCTCTTTCAACATCAGTGACTGAGCTAACGCTAACATTCAAGCGTTGAACCGTCGGAATGAATATGGACTGCTTAAGTAAAATATTCATAAAACCTTGCTTTTAACCTGGTAGAAAATAATAATATACAAACCTATTTTTGTTATCGGTAAGGATGACAAATTAATTGATGAAGTAGTGAAACTTAATCAGTTGAGGTGGCTGGAACATGTGTTGCGCATGCCCGACCACCGACTGCGCCGACGTGCTATGTTTTCTGGTGTAGGAGTAGGTTAGAAGAAAGCTATGGGCGGCCAGACCAAAACATGGCACAAATCCATGAAGTCACTGACAAGTGGACTGAGCCATGTCGGTAGATGTAGACTAACTGGTTGGGGACCGCGAGATGATAGCAACTGATGGTTAGAGACCTTGAATCACATTGTTTAAAATCGTTTGCAATGGCGCAGGTGCATCCATTCTCTGTGTTCTCTCAAACTCTAATCTTCTGAATTCTTCATGTCCTTTATTTTCTTTCCAAATATATTTCACTGGATTATACTCCTTAAATAACATCATCATACCCTAATGTTCCCTATCACTACTTATAGTTTCATTACCTCTACCATTACGGGATTTGAACCGATAACTGAATCTCTGTGCTAATGTGGTATGGCAACTCGAACTGATGTACGTACGTACGTACGAAGTTCCACGTTGTTACTGACTGACTGAGTTTTGTTATCTACTACCAAATATATGCATCTCCTGACGTTGTTAAATTGTCTTATGTGATTAATTTTAAGCAATAATATATCTTCATATCTCGTTGTTGAGTTATATGCATGATTGCTGTTATATATAATCTTTGGCTTCTGATGGCGTAAAAATATCTGATAAGTTACAGATGCTTTCTTCCAAACAATGTGAAGTGTATTATCAGAGATTTGTATTTTCATGTTGAATTGACCAATTCCTGTCAAATGTATGACTCTAAATGAATATTTTTAATTAGCTTAGAGCGTTCGACTAATCAATCAACCACTCGAATCTTATCTTAGTTTTGCGTACTCAAAATCCAATGTCTTTACTTTGATATGGTCATCATCACTGGTTTACGCACATAAAGTTTCATTCATATAAGAGGATATACACTAGAACATAGTTACCATTTCACATGGAAAAAGTCAACCAATGTTCGTCTTACCTACTCATTTTGTTTTTATGTATATCAGGATTCTATTTTGGTTTGTAAACTCTATGAATTCACACTGAAATGTTGTGTGTTTATCTCTCTGGATTTTTGCTATTTATAAAGTGGATTTTTTAATATATGGCATTATTCGCACAAACTTATACTGAATTTACTTTATTGTATATTCGTCATCACGAACAACTTATTATATTTCGAACATTGATGAAACCGAAATCAAAGTTTCTTGATAAACAGTTTGAATATTTCATTATCTTAGGTAAGACGGTCATTTCTTCAGTCGGTATCTTTCATAGTGAAAATTTTTATTTGTGCTAGTTTAATATTTTTTGCACAATGTAGTTTATATTTTTTTGATTACTTTTATCTACAGGTTGCATTAGCTGCAGACTCCGTGCCATTACCAGCTAAAGCTTTACTAGATTCATCATCATCTGGGGTAGCTGCCACATTCTTAACAAACGATCGTGAAATGTTTAATGTACATTGTAAACTAGTTAATGATTTAGAAGAAGGTGTTTACTCTGTACATAATGAATTAGACAATTTACTTGATTGTCTAATAGGAACTTCGATACAAGTAGGTTTTCTTTTCATTCTCACATTTTATCCCTAGATTTCACTAGTTTAAACATGTTCATGCACGTTTCGTATATTGCTTATGCTTAGATTCATTTCAGTCATACCGGATTACTGTTTAACAAAAATATCTACCTGACTAAGTCATAAGAAATGCAGTTCAATAGGTTGACTGTAGGACCCTCCCAAAAATGTACCGATTCGCATGTTAGAAGCTGATAGAATCATACATTAGGCATCTAAACTTTGAACATAAATAGTATTAATCTTCAAACTTCATGCTTATCATGAATATGGTACAGTTTTCTGACTATCTAATATGGTTTTCATTGGAAGACTGATTAGGTAAATAATTTTGTTGCATTCTAATCACTTTAGTAATAGGTAATATCTACATTATCTCATTCGAAATGAAGTAGATAGATGTGTTTCTGTAGAAAAAAGGCGTCTGTATAGTGAAGAAAACTTGATATACTACCCAGTGTAGGAAAAAAAGGTTTCAGAGTAATACAAAACTCCTATTTGTTTATTGCAAATCATAACAGTAAATATTTCTGAACTACTGTTATATAATTAGAATCAAATATCAACTTTATCTTTTTTTATAACTACTGTGACTCGATGAAGTCAGGACGAGTACTTACATTTTCTATCTATCCTATCTTACATATTGGCTGGCACCAATTCATGGTTTTTTATGTATGATAAACTATTTTTAGTACAAAATAAAAATAATCTATGTTTAGAGAACGATATAAACCTATGCTTTCTGAAGTTAAGATTCTTCTTAATTTCACCTACATTTTTTAATGATATTAAAGGTACTAAACAGATGCTATTTGGTGTTACTACCAGTATTTGTTATGTCAGTCTTGCCGTTACACTAAAAGCTTATCTTGTTATAGTAACTACAATCGCTTTATCTTTTGAAATCTCTTTTCAAAAGATTTTATAATTAACATTGATTATGAGCATTCACTATGAGTTATGCAGACATCAGTTGATTTCATTAGCTGACACTGCTCGTTCGGTATTTTCCCAGACGATAATTATTTTATTATCAGCTCACAGATCATCAAATTTAATACTTAAAACACTGTAATTACCTGTTTGGGATTTCAGGTTATTGAAATACTATTATTTTTCATGGAATTAATAATTTTCAGCATATTTTTGTTATTATCAATAATAATAGTAATAATGATAATTTTAGGCTCACCAAGATCCTGTAATTATGAATCTGCTTTCGGTTAGTCATCAATTACCTGGTAGTGTTGGCGATGGTCTTCTACTTGTACGTAAAGCTAATGCATTGGCGTCCGCAGTAGAATGTTTAGTGGCAGACTTACGCTCGGAAGCAATGAAACAGGATCCAACATTGGGAATACCATCCAACGAAATAGCTAAACGTGCTGATATATTAGAGAAAGAAATTTATCATTTGTTATCAGTTGCCCAGGTATGTCAATGATACTGAGAAAATCATAATAAACTATTCCTTTTTTGACATTTGAAACAAGATTCTTGTAAATATTTGTTTAGTAATTAGAACGTTTTTTGAACCAGTTACTCAGAAAAAGGAGATATTAACCAATATGATTCATAGTTAGTGGTTCAAAAAGTATTTATTAGCTGTAAAAATTGTTGTTTATCTGTTTGATGGTTCACGTGGTTAGGTATGTGTCTATCGGAAGGTGTTTGACAACGTAAATGCAACCCACATAACCATATTTAAAAAAATACAGGTTTGTACACTGCAGTTTGAGTCACACTTTTTGTGAGAGATAACGGTTCCGTCCGTCTTCCAAACTAAAATAGGTCGACATAGGTGTCTTCAAACCTGAGACCTACTGTTTCAAAGTCGAGTGCCTAAATCACTAAGACAGCTTCATTAATTTGTAAACAGGTTCTATTTTTATACTGTTTAACCCGTTTGATCAATATAATGCATGGTAACATATATATTCTCAAATTAGATGAAAAAGCTGGTTACATCTCTTAATACTCAGTGAATGTAATTCTTTTCACACGTATCCGCATTTTTCTCTAAGTAATCGCTAATGTAGGGCGGTTGACATCATATATGGTGTTACAAAAGGCTGTATTTTCATCCTTTCGGGTATTATCTGCATGTTCTTTGATGTTACTAATGTCTATCTTACATATCTAAGACCTTAGATTTTTATAACAACGTGCATTTTCAATTTAGACTACAGTAAAATAACTGTCTTCTTACAAAACCAGAAATAATACTGATCTTAACTCACTGTTTGATCCCCTCTCGAAACAACAGATTCCTATCAATTTTAATCTGAAGATGTTATATTTGTATCTATAAACATCATGTACTTTTATTTGAACCTGAGTAGAGTCTTTTAAGTATAGCTTTTGATCTGTATTTTAAGTATTTTTCTAGTGAATACAAAGTTATCAAAGAATAATTCTCTTCTGACTTATCATAAATATCAAGTCTTGGTTAGTTTTTTTTATTACCTCTCCAACAATTTCTATTGCCATATAATCTTTTATGTTTTTTTATTGGTTCAATTAATCACTCATAGGAATGCACAGATGGTAATGCTCAATCATTGGAGCATCAACAAAATGTAATTATAGCAGCTGAAAATTTAGTGAATACAGCTCATGCAACAGCTGCACCAATTATTCGATCACGTCTTACAAAAGGATTAGAATTTGCTACTCGACTTACAGCAGATAATGTTGGTCCATTAGCTACAGTCGGTGGAGAAGTTGTACGTATTTGTCAAAATGATACATATCAGGTAATACATTTTATTATTTAATGTTTTCATGTAATATGTTTATAAACAAATGTTTATAATACTACTACTATTATTATTATTAATAATAGTAAAACATAGTCCGAATATAATTATTATAGAATTCATGCCAGTCTACAGGCATGATCAGCTTGATATAGATTGTAATGTTAAATGCAGGGGACAGATATGTGATATTCGATTGTTTGAAGTGTTCTAGTTCAAAAGGTGTTCATGTAGTACAGATTGCTGTTCGTTTTTACACTAAATCTCCATGATAATGTTTGATGTCAAGTACAACATTATCTGCGTTGTTGTTTCGATTCTTATATTGTTGCGAAGCATGATAAATTTTTTTTTCAACTAACTAACATAATAGTAATGCAAGTTGTGGCTATTCAGTTTTTCAACCACACTTATGTTGAGTTTTGCAATAATAGCATATTTGAATGGTGCAAAGCAATTTATCCTATAGTATCGAAATTTAATTTAACACTAACCTTTACCCTATTTGGTTGGACAGAGACAATCTATAAAGCTACTTGTTATTCAATAACAAAATAAAGCGTTTCATTGTACTATATCTTGCGATTACCTTTCAAGCGTAATCAATATAACTCAATCGTCACAACGAAATTTATAATATTATATCGATTAGTGTTTCTTTTTCCAATTACCTGTAATGATCATATCACATGAGAAAATCTACAAGCGAATCAATAGTTTATTCAACTTCTGAAGTTCAGCTATTTCTTAACCAATATAAAGGCTGTTAATATATATTTTTTGTTAATGTCGATATGATTTACAGCATTCCCTAGTTTGTATTACCATATACATTATTCTATAAAATGATACGTAATATCACTATAATAAGTAAAAACGATAGGATTTATTCGGATTCTTCAAAATGACCTCTACATTTTTCTAATTATAATGGGCTATGTTACATATGATAGAATTCGAAGAAGACAATTCTCCAACTATTTTTCTTATGTAAACCGTAGTTGAATTATAATTATGTGTAACAAAACCTTATTTATTTTAATATTCAAATTAAGTGAAACGAGGCTACTTAATATAAAATTTCTGCTTGATTAACATTGTTTCAATTGCCTTTATCTATTCCTAGTATCGATTTCTTATTTTATAAATTATATATATATATATATATATATATATATATATATATATATATATATATATATATATATATATATATATATATATAACTCAACGGTGTGTATTCTTGGCTTTGAATGCAGCAATCAGAACCCAGGATCCTTCTGTTTTGCGTGGGATAGGTTAACCTCTCGACCACTGGCTTGGCATCTAATGATGTTAATGTATAACTTCAATCAATCCACAATGTTGCGTGACCACCTTCCATTATCATCGGTGGATAACTGCCTCATACCTGACACAGGTTGAATCGCACTGGTCACGGCTTTTCTCTAGGACTCTAAGAATTACTTCTCGAAACTGGTCACTAGTGAGCACCTAATAATTATTAATATAGGGATTTGGAATGTAAATTTAAGAGACTAAATAAAATACTGCATATTTATATATCATATATGTAAAAATAGTCTACAGCATTGATAGTAGCAAAACACCAAATAACTAGAAACAAGTGTCTATTCAACGAAAACGTTTTGTTTAACGCTTTCTTATAATTGCTTATATCATCAGGTCTTTCTTCAAATCTCTTCTAGATCAGCAGTTTTTTACTGACAAGGCTTTATTCATTTGTCCTTATTATTATGAGGAGTGTTGAAGCTAATTATTTGTCCACATCTAACTGAATAGTGTACAACCCGAACGTGTAGCTTAAATCCAAGTGTTTAGATGAAGAGAATACCAAGTTTCAAGTCTACGTCTATAATGACAATAACAAATTATCTGTTTTCGTTTCGACTGTCGCATAGTACTTCAAATGATTATCTCCTATTTTTCAATCCACATGGTAACCGTATCATTACTGACTTACACCTGTTACTCCTCGTGAAGGAGCATAGTCGGCTCACCAGCATTCTCCACCCAACCCTGTCCTGGGCATTCCTTTCCAGCTTTTTCCAGTTCTTATTCATCCATTTCATATCTGCTTCTATTTCCCGACGTAATGCGTTCTTTGGCCTTACTGTTTTCCGCTTCCCTTCAAGATTCCAAGTTAGGGGTTGCCTCGTGATGCAGTTTGATGATTTGCGTAATGTATATCCTATCCATTTCCATCATGTTTCTTAATTTTCTCTTCAGCTAAAAGCTGGTTTGTTCTCTTCTACGGTAGGATGTTGCTGATGGTGTCCGTCCAATGGGTGTTGAGTATTTTACGTAGACAATTGTTCATAAATACTTGTACCTTCTTGATGATGGTTGTAGTAGTTCTTCAAGTTACAGCTCCGTACAGTATCACTGCCTTGACGTTGGTATTGAAGATTGTGACTTTCATATGGGTTGAAAGTTGTTTTGAGTTCCATATGTTTTTCAATTGTAGGAATGCTGTCCTTGCTTTTCCAATCCTCGCCTTTACGTTTGCATCTGATCCTAACCGTATCGTATTGAAGAATAACTCATTTCTTTCATAAAGCTGTAAATGATTATCAATCCATTATAAGGAATAACAATTATAAAAATCATAGCTTAAGAGTTTGGTTATAAAAAACCCGAAAGCTCAGCAGTAATACCATATTCTTTAGGTGTTTATTTACAAGTTACTCTTTGAGAATATCATCCTTCTTTCTATTCTGATACTTTATAATCACAGCTATTTCAAATAACACAAAATAACAAAAGGAATCTTCTTTTGTACCATATCATTTACTTAAGTTGCGCAGTTGTATTGAAATTTAATTCCCAATTAAAGCTGCCTCATAAAAAATAGGGGTTATTACATAATTTCAAGTATTAGAAAAAGTTGCGTAATAACATCTGCCTTGCACAAATTATACATTTGTGTCTCACTCAAATCAAATTGTTTGACTGTACAGATATATCTATACAGGATATATCTCATGAGGCATTTCGAACAGAATTAACAAGTTGTTCTAATCTTGAACTATTGATTATTTTGTATTCATCTACGAAAGCTACCCATGATAATGTTCATAGGTGTGTTTATTTAGCGCTTGGTTTGTGTGGCCCACATGAGCAGTTAAACGATAATGTGGTTCAATAAAGAGTTTGTCTTTGATACATCCACGAATGACAGGGTGTCTGGAAAAATCTATGCAAAGCGTAACAGCATCCATGTTGTTGGTTCTTACATGTTTGAAGGGAAATAAAACAATGTATTTTTTTTGTTGGCAAAGTGGTTACAGATATGTGCATATATAAGATTTTGGATTATGACATTTTTATATATTAATTGAGATCATGAACCGATCAATGTTGGACCACTATTCAAAGCCTGGAATTACCAGACTGCCGTTTCGTTCGTGTATGCGCACTGCTATGGAGTCCCATATTAGGACGGGACGAATGTTCAGTGCTTCCAGGTTTTCAATGGTGGTCTTACATCAATCGGTTCATAATCTCATTTAATAAACTCAAAAATCTCCACAAACCTGTAGTGACATTTTTTTATTCATATTTTTAAATAGCATGTGTTTTATGTTTCACTTTGATTACTAATGTCGTTTTTATTCTTAGTAAAAAATCCATTTATAGATTACATTGAAATTAAAATATCGTTATATACTCTACACATTATTGTATAAATACTACGTTAACTCGAGAAACATTATATTTCCTATTTCATTGCTAAACGTTTTTGATTATACACATATTGCATATTTACTACTGTATACAACTAATTTTGTACTTCATATTACTGTCATATTAAATGAATAACATTTAATAGTTGTATGAGTTCATTATTATTATTATTATCATTATTATTATTATTATTATTACTATTATTACTATGATTATTATTATTATCAAGTGGTAAACAGACTTAAAGTAATTATGTCAGGTATGTATTCTCTCGAAATCAAAATCAATAAATACAAGGTGAGGCATAAATTTTTTTTATTCTTTTCAGTGTAAACTTTGTAAATTAGTTTTATTACTTGTAAAGAATTACATGTTATGATTGAAATGTGTTAAGTTTATTATTCAATATTTAAGATTTATGCTTTGACATAATTTTGTCTTACACTAAGCATTTCTTTACTTATTTTGAAATATGCATTTAAACTCTGTTTATCTTTTTTTAATATGTGCTTCATATACACGTAAACACATCATTTACAGTTGAACAGGTATCTCATAACAAAATGTAATTTGACATTGAGGAGATACATTCGTGTTAAAAGATTATTTGTTTATTTCAATTACTGTTTATTCATGTACTAGATTGTAATTTAATGTAATTTTGTCATATATATATATGCATGAAGGCTTTGTGTTGATACATATTAAACTATCATTATTCTTATTTTGATTTATGATATAAAATATGGATTAATAATTTGACTACATATAAATACCATTTTATCTTTGTGATGATGGATATATTCTATGTATAATTTTTAGTTGGCTTCGGATTTAGAACAATTGCAAAAACGTGTAATGCCTCAAGTGAATTTATCTTGTAATATTGCTCGTGTTCAACCTTATGATGTAAAAAACCAAGCTAATTTACTTGCTGCATCGCAAAATTTAATGAAGGTATGTTAATCAGATTTGTATATATTTATATAATTTGTCCTATTTCACTATTCATGAGTTTTACGTAGTACTAAATACAAAAGCCTTTGTTCGTAATATTTTCGTTTGCCTATGAGTACATTTATATAGTTTATCTAAATTTATTTTATTTAAATTGGAAAGGAATTACAATTAAGCATCCTTTGTCGTCATCTTTTCTTATATTATTTTTATTTATGTAATCAAAAAGATAGATGACATATTTCTGCTTCATCCTACTACGTACTTTGTTTAAGGCAATGGATTGAAATCACTAACCTTCACATTTGCATGAAAGTTGGTTAAATGTACTTGGAGTTGACTATTAAGATATCCAGAATATATTCTGATATATTAATTAATTTGATGTCTCTTCGCTAGTAGTGTATATTTCTGTTAGTATTTAATTGTAAAAATATATAATTATAACTAAACGATCTACATATTTTCTATTTTACTGGTAATTATATTAAGTAGAACAGTAACTTGCTAATCTACTGATGTGAGATTTCAAACACTCAGTAGATTCTTTACACTAAAGATTCATTTCAGCCATACAACCATTGAAAACTAGGAGGCGCTGGACAGCTGCTTCATCTTAATATCAGATTACATAGCAATGAGCATCAATAACCCTATCTGTCCGTAACATAAAACTAAAAAAATGTATTAATATCCAGAACTCTGTGTAAAATAAGAAGCATTAACTAGTTATCTCCAGTCGTCTTATTTTTGTGTCTCCAAAGTGAACACTTAAACATATAACCGTTATGACTGTTTCGCTGCCATATAATTTCGCGTTAAGTAAAGTATCCTCATAAATTCAATACTTAATGTCTGTTATTGAACACATCGATACTCGAATAGAGAGTTCCTTTTTCCGTAGGAAATAAGAGGCAGTACGTTTGACTAATCGGTTGTTTTTCTAAACGATCAATTTATTATCACTAAACGATACACACAGAGGAGAATCTTAGATTATTTTGTGGCTCATCCGCGGATCCTATCCTATTATTGTATTGTTCCTCACTTTCAAAAAATTTTGAATTGAAATTGAGGATTTGTACTAAAATGTTATTTGCAGTTATATCAATTTATTGTATACTCAACATTAACAGCTTTATCTAGTGTTTATATAATTAATTTCATTCATTTATCAAAAAGGATTGTGTACTTAGCTTTGGATCACATTGTAATTTTAATAACCAATAGTACTACTCGGTTACCGAAACTAAATTAGATTGAGGAATATATTGTATCTGCAACAGTGATTAAAAGTCAAATGTCCTAATAACTGGGCCATCACTTTACAATAATTATAAGAACTCTATTCGTACATATCAATATTCATTCCAAGCAAACTATTCGTAATACTTTTCCTTTAATGAACTTGTTCTTTTCTAAATCCTCAATTTAAGCAAACCTGTATTGATGAGTAACGGGTACATTTTCACTTTGATCATTTGCACAATTATCAGGTTATAATATTATCGAATTTACTTTACTTCCTGAGAAAAAATATTTAATATTCTCTCTGTTGATTGTAATCTGAAGGCAAAAGGATCATAATAAAAAAAGTGTTTACCAAAACATCTTATTTATTCCATAATCGAATCAGAGATGACTCATTACTTGACTTTTATTTTATATTCTGTTTATATCAATGTGGTACATCGTATTTATTTCGATCATCCTTACATGAAACATTGAATGATTTATAATATTGTACAGTTCAAGGTCAACACCTGTTTTTATTTTCTACATTGTACACAGAATTACTCATTGATGTATATTTTTTTCTGTATTGGGGTTATTTATCTGACCTATGCAAAGGATGGAAGTGTGACTTTTTTCCCTTATAAAACACAACTAGTGTGCACATAACTTTTCTATTGATTTAATATATAATTGATAAACAATGAACTGTCTGCTCTACCTAGATGTTTATTTATTTTAAAAAAAGTGTAGATAAATGATCTTTCACATTGTTGTTATTGTTTTAAGTGCTATTTCATTATTGTTCACCTTTATCGATCTGTAATTCTTTTCTTCACTCTTTCTCTCTAACCGTATTGTAGTGCTTAGAAGATTTATTACGGTCAGCTGATGCAGTTGCACCAACAATCCAAGATTCTGGTGTCCAATCGGCATTAACTGATGTGACACGAAATACTCAAGCTTGTTTAAGTGATCTTCGTTTATGTTTTGCTAATTCTGAATCTGTACTTGGCAATGAACCTCCTGATTTATCAGAAAAATTATATCGTTTAATAAATGGAAAAAAGACATCACAGTCGAATGGATTAAGTGAATCAGATTATCATATTGGTGATATGGAGGCGAACGAATTAGTTAAAATATCAACAGCTATTGAACAGTTACGAACAGAGTTGTTCGATCCATCTTATCATTTGTTACCAAATGAAACCGTAAGTTTTCAAAATATCTGTTATTATGACTTGTTGCAATTATTTTTTCTGCATAATGTTTATTTCCACTTGTTAGTTCAGTTAAAAAGTGCAAATTGCAAGTACATCTGATCATCGGATTTTTGCGATACTATCTCCTTGACTCTTATCAGTCTGCGAGCCTTGGTTACTAAACAAAGAGCAAGGGATAATATGACATAGTCCTTACTTATAGGTAACTTCATAAACACAGATCGTTGTTTGGTTCGATACCTCTATGCGATTTTGGAGCACTAGTCAAGTTTGATGATTATTATTGGTTTCCTGAGTTTGATAGATAAGCCATGTAAATAATATTTACTTCAGTTCCTGGAATTTAATGAGTTCCATTATGAACGCTGACTGACTAAATGTATTTCTCATACTTTTGAAGAGTTTCTTAAGATTGAATAACGCATAGTCAGAAGTTAGAAGCTCAATTGTCCGTAAAATAGGTCATGATGATTTTATCCAGAATAACAATGAAAGCTTTCTAATTAATCTATTTAAGTGAACAACTTGTAACGCATCTACTAGAGCTGACAATCTTTTACTAGTTGTGTATGTAATAAAGAAGTAATTAAAGTCAACTCTTATACTTTATATATGTATCTATACGTGTATTAATTCTAATCAAGTAATTCTCTATTGTTACTTATTACTTCCTCTCCCAACTATTACTTAATTTTAATAAATTTAACTCTTATCCAAGTAGCAATAGAACTAAGTATTTGGAAATTTTAACTTCGTAATTGTTAAACAATTAATTCTAAAAAAATGTAATTAAGTTTTGTTTTCTCTTCAATCGCTTATCTCTTCCAAACTTATTTTTATTCATATTATCAGCTTGATTCAATCTGTGTTTCATTATGGTCTGCAATAACTGATTATAATCAAGTATTCACTTTACTAGATGATAATAATAATTATATGAATTCAAATAATCAATTAGAACAAATTTGGCATAAATTTCCTCCGTTAATTGAACGTATCAAGCAGACATGTAATAATTATGAAGGTAATATGAAAAAAATGATGCAATCCAGATTAAATATTGTTCAAGAATTGTTGTATCACCTTGGACCTGTACTACGCGGTATACGTAGTTTAGCTAGATATTTTCATAATGCAGCTCAGTCAACAACAGTTGATTCGAGTAAGTTTAGAAAAAAATCGATTACTTTGCTACAGAGTTATACTTTCTTCTGATAGTCATGTTTTATTATTACTATTATTATTACTGTTAATATTTATCGGCTATCAAACTATTACAGTTTTTTCATCATATCATATGGTCAGCTCTGTGAACTCTCTTCTACTCATTGTAGTGTTTATAAGATGAACAAATAATGTACAAGAAATACCAATGTTTTGTTTGGTGTAATTAATTAACAGTCAGATAAACTGACTGAATAACATAGGAACATTCATAGTCTGTTACTGTCTACGTCAATATATGATGTCACAGTCGGAGTATCCCCGTCCTTATCGAGAATGAAATACTCTATAAGTAACTATTCCCAACTATCAATCCAGAACTAGTAAACGAATAGTGCACAGAAATCCGTTTATCCAATGTTTACAGCAAGTTCACTCACCGTTACATTAATGTTGGCATAATATCAATTACAACTGCCTAGATAACCCTGATAAAAATATTCATCATGCGTACTTTTTTATATATTCTCACTGATTATAAGTTCTAGCTACAAGCTGTATACCTAGACACAATACTCACCACAATCAGAGCCACAATATGGAAATGCTTGCTCCCAAAAAAGGAATTTTAGCACGATCGAACAAGATCAATGATATCGATACCTCAGCTCTCTTGATATTAATATAAATAGATCTAGGGTGTAGGAAATACTCACTCTTTGGAATCATTCATTAAAATCAGTATTTTTTCTTTCTGGTCACTTAGATAACCCCAGATTCTCAATCTTCAAACCTCATGTTAGTTGAAAAGATCAATCATAAATAGAGGTGTTTTAGTGAGAAAACAGATTTACAAATTATTCCTCAAATAATATGCACTATTGATCCAGTCAGATACGTTAATTGAAAACAATGCAACTATACATATTGTTCTTTAAGATAACTGTGTTCATGAAAATCATTTACCAGGATTAAAGTATTCTCTGGAAATTTCCTGTGATTAACAATATAAGTGTCTTTCCTTTATATGGTAGATAAATGTGATATACAAATACCACTCATTTCTAATGGATAGTTGTGCGGAATGTTGTTCAAACATTCGTTGGAATTGATCGATTTCTAGTAATTTAGATAAATATTTAATTTTCTCATATTTGACATATTTATTTATTATCCCATTTTTATTAGTGTGTTTATTATCAGAAAACATGTTATATTACGCGCGTACTTTCAGTATTCTTTCATTGTATTTGTTTTGTTTATTTTTTTTTCTTCAACAATAAGATTTAGCTCGAGTCATCAACGTATCACATGGTGTTGCATCAAAGCGTCAAAGCAGTATATCTGTTTGTTCTACCCTGATAGAACAGAATAATACTAATTCAAGTCTAACAAATTCAGAACAGCAAACTCAAATTACTGCAAATTTTATGCATCAGAATTTAATGTCGATAGCTGAAACATGTCTTGTTGCTTGTGGTCAACTTATTACATGGGCACTTAGACATAATTCACAGACGACTATTCCTGATGAGGAACTGCAAGATGCTGGAGTAACCGCTGATCAGGTGAGTATCTGGTTGTTGTTTAGTTTTGTCTTAGTTATTTATTATTACTTGTAAATGATCAACTTTTCATAATGCGTTTTGCGCTCGAATTTATGCTAAACTATTTGTGTTGAATTCGTCTCTTTGTGCTTCTATGCTGTGATAATTTATGTTGATGCACATGTTTGCTTAGTATTATGTTGTTTACCACTGATGTATTGATTCATCAGAGTGATACTAATGCTACTTAGGTTGCATAGATCAATATAAGTGTTCTAGGTTTTAAACCCGCTATATTTGAATGTATTCATTCTCCGTCTTCCCCCGAATTCTGAGTTTCTTAGTTCCTAATAACTTTAACTATTTTTATTTCACTTATTTATATTTTCTTGAGTCGTACCTTCAATCTGTAATCTTTCCAATCACCACTCATACTATTACTACCTCTACTATTCTGGAATTTGGCCTGACAATTACATCTGATTGAGCGGATGGGTTATGGCAACTTGAATCTATGTAAATGCGTATCAGTTTCTACGTTGTGACTGACTGAATGTTTCAACCACTATACCTCACACCTACTTGGGTGTTCATAGTAAAATAGCTATTCGATTTAAATAGTATGTTTGTTTAACTCAGAAATATTTTACTATAATATTAATTTTCTATCGATCAGCTTTGACTATATAGAGTGAAGTAGTATCGGTCATATTTAATTTTCTAAACTGTCTTATTGTTAATATTGAATTGTTTCTTTTATATTATATCTCGCTACTTCGGTTCATTTTTTTATCTATATAATTCATCAATCAGCAAAAACTCATAATCCGTTTGTAAACATTGGTGAACAGCGACTTCCTTTACTCTTTCTAAATGCCTGAGATTTACAAATTGAGATAAATTAATACATGTCAATTATTTGTTAATCAACACCTTATTTTGTCCATCTTTGATAATTCTTGCGGTTTTGAACGCTATACTCGATTCCTAAGCTATTCTTGAAACCCGCAAGCTAGAACTATACAGCGACCTGAACACGAGAGAGAAGGTGCAAAGTGTGCGAAAAGTACTTTACTCCAAAGTTCATTCTAATACAGAAAACAGAGGGTTTTTATAATATTTTAAATGTCCTTGGGTTGCTCGAAGATTCTGAAATGCTACTAAACATAGTAGCGGAGTAACAATCAACCGATCAGAACCTCTACATGTGACGTTTCACATGTTTCTGGCTAAACTCCAAGTGAACTCTGATTGGATGAAATGCTAATTAAGGTTTCCTGATCCTTACGCGTCTTTCGCGAGAACTTTTCTGGATCATCCCAATAATCTTATAGTTGAACGTGTAATCCTTAGTTTCAGTCACACAGCCAGTTTGTCAAAGATGCCTATTAAAATGCGAAAATAGATTTGCTTATGAATATTATTGTAAAATGTCACTATTTGAAACATGATTGAAATGATTTATACATCATTCTCTTCCTTTGTTTTACTTTCGTGATAAAAAATAAAAAGTTATAAAGTAATTAGTTTAGCAGATGAATCTTTTTCCATAGCTTTGCTTCCAAGAGTTTATAATAACCTCTGAATATAAAATCTGTTTGTTTATTTGTTCAAACATTGTTAAACAACTGTCAGCCAATGTCAAAGTCAGAATCATCACTACGAACGTCAAGATAGTCGTACTGTACAGAGTTGAAACGCGGAGGACTACTATAACCATCATCAAGAAGGTTCAAGTATTTTTAATTAGTTGTCTACGCAAGATACTCAACATCCATCAGTAACAGCCTTCTGTGGTAGACAACAAATCATCTTCCAGCTGAAGAGGAAATTAGAAAAAAACGTTGGAAGTGGATAGTTCACAGATTGAGGATATCACCAAACTGCATCACGAGGCAAGCACCAACTTGGAATCCTGAAGGGAATCGGAAAAGAGGAAGGCAAAAAAACACAAAACGTCGGAAAATAGAAGCGGATATAAAAAGGATGGATAACAACTGGAAAAGTGCTCAGGACAAGGTAGGATGGAGAGTACTGGTGGGCGGCTTATACTCCGCTACGAGGAGTAACAGGCACTGAAATGAAAAAATGAATTGTTAAAGTTGTTCATTAAATGGAAGAAACAATATTTCGATATCCTTGTTTCGTTGTCTCTGATCAGTTCACTGAAATATTAATTTATTTTTAAAAAATTGTAATTCTGTATTTGTCCTCATTTTGTGACAAACGTCCATTTAATTTTTAAATCACTGTAACTCAGATCTATCTGATAACTAGAACAAATTATATTCTGTCAATATTCTACTCATTACTGAACATAATCGTGCAGTTTAAATGAAATTTAATTATGGTGTTCAAGTAGTTCTTTTCTACTTCTCATTTCAGATTTGTGTGTGTTAACAGTTAAGATTATTGGTAATGATAATCATTTATGAATAACATGACTTCGTGATGTAATAATACTAACAAATATAATGATATTGTTGTGAAGTAGATGGATTTCGACTAGCGATAAAATCATAAACGCCTGTTTCATCGTATTTAGAACATTTGGCTGAATGTATTTGGATTTCGGTGTTAATATCTCCCACCGGGACTCGAACCTTGTATTTTTGCTGCAGACACTCTACGAATTATCCACTACTCGATTCAGTTCCGATAGGTTGAACGAAGCTGTTGTTTATTTCATTATTAATAGTGACTGGAATCATTCCATTTTTAACACTCGACTGGATTTCTATATTAAAGGATTTATTTATGACTTAAATATATCTTTTGATAAACGCATTTCTTGTATAATCTATGCTTGTATAAAATTGCTTAATTATGAACTCTTTATTATATTTATCTCTCACTTTTAATGGTATTTCTTGTTTGTAATCTTTAAACAGTTGAATACATCAATTAATGCTGTATTAGGTTATATTCCTGGTGAAGTGACTGTAAGACGTTTATTCGCACTACTTCAAGATGCTTCTAGAATAGTGGAAATGTCAACAAACGAAACTTTAGAATTAACTAGTAACCAAAAATCTGATTCTAATCAATTATCTTCATATGAATTATCATCTCCAGCCATACTTATGCGTTCATCAAATCTACCACTTGTAGATATTTATGAACAAATGAGTGAAACAGCTAAACAACTTGCCCGTGTAAGTTTAATCATAATTATTGTCAGTTTGTTTACTATATTATTTTGTTATTAGTATAATATATAGATCGAAATTCAATATGTTTATATCTAAAGTTCACAGATGAATAGTCATGTCTCGCTTTTTTTTAATTTTAATGAGATAAATATTTATAAAGGAATAAAGAGAAAAGTAAACAAATAAAAATTGTCAGTTCTGTATAGATATTCAACTTTCTGAATTGAGAGTGTAAATAAGTTTATTTTAAAGTAAAAAAAACACTATTGTTCATTTTACTATTTGATTGATATTAGAAATGTAAATGTTCTTTTATTTCTGTTTGGTAATCAACATGTTTTTATTTTTATTGACAAAAATTATTCTTTTGGAAGTGAGATATATATTGATCTATTCGATTAAATACTTAACTGTCATTGACGTTTATTAATATTAAATAGTTGAAGGACTGTTGACAGGAAATGTTACACCTAGGTTTGGTTCTAACTAGCACTTGTCACAAATGCTTATCGGTAATACTAAAGAAACTGATGGTTCATGTGGAGTCAAAATCTCCGATACTCAATGCTACAATCATAGAAGTTACCACTGATTTCTTGTAAGATTGAAATACATATGCTACATGATGCGCAAGTATTAATCACTATCTGGTTTGTATAGAACTTGTGATTGTTCGGATTGTATCGAGTAATATGAAATGAGGACACCAGTTTAAAGGAATCACCATTATTTGTTTGTCTATTAGATGGTTGAAAGTAATTGTTCAAGTTATTACCTATTATAATAATAAAATCGATTCACTTGTCCTATCACACTTATTATCTGTCTTATCTGAATACTTCTCTTTAGTGCAAATCATCTTTGAAATTTTAAATATTTATTTGTATATTTGACATGATTGCTTGAGAATTTTTAATTATACAGCATTTCTCTCCCCTCATCAATTAAATATAGGATAAGCAACTTTTGTTGATTGTATTTTTAATAAATTCCCTTTCGGATGAATTTCTTTAAGCTTTGTACAATTGAATGAATATGTATTGAGAAAATTACTGAATTATTACAGCAATTAGCGAAAATGCCGATACTGTTGTAACTACATGACTAACAAATTTTATCGAGTCAGCTCAATGTTGGGCACATTTTTTAGTTTCAGTATAAAACTAATTTCCTCACCGAATTGATATTTCGGTTGAATTGTATTATTTTCTTCTCTTGATTGTCAATAATCTTTTGCTAAAATAAAGCTGCCTACTTTACTTCATCTCTCCTGCTCAGTCCCAGTATCTTAAAATAATGCATTGTATACAAACTGGTGGTATCACATTCATAAAACATCGAAATCACTGAAAGTAGTGTTTTAAGACGGTGACAGCAGGTGAATTATCGTTGCTTTACTATCTTATCATCATTTAGTCGTTCTACTATATAGTATTGAACCATGTAAGTTAGTTGTCAGATCATTAAAACAAGCAAATGACAGTGCAGATAAACTATTGAAAATAAGAGTATAAAAGTGAATATAATAATAGTATTCCAAAGTCATTCAATGCGTTCATAGTTTTTGTAAGATTTCGATGACTATATTTTATACATATTTTTCATTAACTATATATGATTCTTTTTATTTTTCGTACTTCATTTTAGACTTGTTTAAGTGTTAGCTATGAAGTTTCTGGTAAAATGAAACCTTCACAAATTGAATCATCATTTGGTTCACATAGTAATTTAATTTTATTAGCTTGTATAGCTGATCGATTGACTAGTGCCGTAGCTGACGTAGTACGTGCTGCTGGTTATCGTAGTGCACAATTACGTTCTATTGGTCATTTATTAAATAATTTTAATCAAGCCGCTGAACCTGTTGCTTATGGACTGCAATATGCAATGCGTACCTTAGAATCAAGTCAAAATGATTCTGGTATACTGTCAGCAAATTTAACACTTGCTAAGTCATTGTTGTAAGTAGCTTGGTTTTTATTGTATTTAAAAATGTTTTCCGATTTCATAATATTAGCCAACGTTTCATTTATTACTTTTTAAATTATCCGTAAAATTGTGAACACTGGAAGGTCTTTCTGTTTTAGTATGAGACTCCTGGACAGTGCTCGAACGTCTAGATCAATGAGCCAGCGTTGGACGATGTTAATGTCTTACTTTAATCAGTCCACGATAGTACACCGTCAAGTACTGTGAAACCAGTTGACCGATAATTGTACCGTCAAATCTTAAAATCATCTTTAACTTACAAAGGACATTTAACAATACATCTCAGTCTTATTAACGACGATTTTAACAGAAATGGTCATTTCATTCTTTTTTCGTTTGATCAAAAACAAATAAACGGAAAACTGATACATATGAGTGAACTGATTTTGTTCATTCTTTTTTTATCTAATCTGTTTCTTTGCCATCTTAAGCATATATAAACATTTCACAAGTTTATTTGCATACATTATAACTAGTTTGTCTAAATTCCAGTCTATATATATATATATATATATATATATATATATATATATATATATATATATATATATATATATATAAAGGCTTCGTTTAAATCATTGAATCCATTAACAATTCGGCAAAATTAAAAAGTGATTATTATCACAAAATATAATGAATAACTAATTAAACAAAGTAATTTTTAATTTCAATGGTTGAGATCATGAGCGAATTGAAGCTAGACCACTATGGAAAACCTTAAAACACTGTACGGCCGTTTCGTCTTACCATGGGACTCCTCAGATGTGCGCATTCACGACACCGCTTCGCGAGATTCGAACCCAGGACCTATCAGTCTCGCGTACGAGCACTTAACCACTAGATATTAACACCATCGGGTGCCGGCTCAGTAGTCTAACGGCTAAGCGATTGCGCACGACACTGATAGGTCCTGGCCACGATCTCGCTGGGGGATCGTGGATGCGCACTACTGAGGAGTCCCATACTAGGACGAAACGGTCGTCCAGTGCTTCTAAGTTTTCCATGGTGGTCCAGCTTCATTTCGCTCATGATCTCATCGATTGAAATTACTATAATATCCACAAAAAACCCTTCTCTGATTAGAAGGTAATTTTTTGTTAAATGTTCTGATTTTCTAGGTTCGCAGATTAGATTTATTCATTTCAGTTTATGCACATACATGTTCATCAATAGTAATTTTATTTTTCTAATGTATATGATAATATGACTTAAGCTACCTAATTCTTGCAAATTAAAATGTAGAATCTGAAGAGAATCTAACGAAAAGAATATTGTTTGTTCAAATATTAGTCTTTTAATTTGATGAAGATCTTTAGACGATTAAAATAATGGACAGCTGCTTTTTTTTCTGACTTTGAAACTTCACATTAGTGCATAGCTAATAAATACACCCTGCTGTAGATTGAATTGAAGACTTTTACGCTTCACAGCGAGTATATCATTGTTTAAAAGCACTGAGTTTTGCTTTTGTTTTTCAATTAGAAATGTTATCGTCAAATTTATCATTGCAAGACAAAAGTATTTTATTTTTAAGCTTTTAATTAAATCATGTCTTCAAGTTCAAAAGTGATAACAAACTAGTGTGAACTTTTATTGAATAATTTGTATTTTGAGTGTGAGTTCATCTAACCAGTAAATAAGATATGAAGTTGTAAATTTTGCCAGAATATTTCAACACTCTGTTTCGATATTTTATATTCTTGGATTATCCATTGTTATTCATTCGTTGTGGTAATTTGATTTCTTCATTAAATCCTTGTGCTGAAGTAAATGTTATATTTAACTAGAGAATAAAGTCAGTTATGGTCTAAATATCCCTGTTAGAGGGCCTATTTACTAATAGGAGTAATAGGCTAAAGTAGGTAAGATTTGAATCATAATTTCTCTGAATATGATAATAAATGATGCGGCTGTGAATCGTACTACCAGTTTAGTTCCCTAAAGGCTATTTATGAACGATACAACAAGCTAAATAATTTTACTGACGAACAATCAATTACCCGATTAGTTGCTCTGCTTTTCTGATCAATTCAATTTGACTACAATCTGTTCATATTAATTTTTGTTTGCCAAATAGGAGCACCTGGAATAAGCTTACTATTTGTTGATTTTAAAATTTTAAGTATGGATATTTGTCTAGTATTTTGTGTATAAGATTTTGCCTTCGCTGATATATCTATACTGACATGTTTATAATCGTTTTTTCATTAACTTGTTTCATACTGCCTCAAACATTTTGTATTAAATTATCAACATTTTGTTATACACTTCTAAATTAATTGATTTGTTACATAGGAGATTAAGAGATTGGGCTTTAGAATTAGATCAAAAGGCTCTGACATCTAAAGAACAAGCATTTTCATCTCGTATTGATGATGGTGTTCAACAAAATGATGGTGATGATGATAACCGTCAACTAACTATAAACAATTACAATAATAATGAAAATGAAGCCAAATTGACTGAAACATTTATGCATATGCGTAATCAATGTGATGTATTACTTCATCGATTAGACAGCTTGATACATCCAAATGTATACAATGAAGATAAAGGAAAGTCTCCTGATACAGCAGATAGGAATAGCACGTTTTGTCCTATACTCTTACCAATCAATGATTTGAATTATCCTCAGTGTTGTGATACAGTATGCGATATTGATAAGGTAAGATGTGTAGTTTGCTAGACTTTATTGTTAAATAAAATAACAAATTTAAATTGTAAGACGGAGTATTTGTTAGATATAATGCTGCTTTCCTAATCTTATTCATTTATTTGAAGGATATTGATCTTTTCTATATTATTATTCGTCATTCACTGACTGTTAATACATTTTTTAAACTGTGTGCTTTAGACCATTGGGCATTGATGTGACTGTAGACTTATTATTCGTAGGAAAATAGTGTAAGTGAATCTCTGTTTCTGTGACCAATCGGAGAAACGAAGCGAATAGAAGGGAACGAGGCGAAATGATGCGCAGTGAAAATGGCGTGTGAGCCAACTCACTTAAATTAAGCCTTACTCAACAGTATCACGTCATCGATTGTTCACAATTTCGAGATATTGAGGGGAAGTTATGATGTACTTCTCCATAGCATAATGAAGGTATTTGTCCACTTCATGATAGCTATTAAAAACAGAATAAATAAAATTTGTAATAATGTAGGTTAATTAATATTTGTGGAAAATAATTGGGAAGGAGTAGAAGAAAACCCATATATTACGGAAAATATAGAAGAAGGTTAAGACCATGGAAGAATGAGGAATTAAAGATACTGTTTTCGTACGCAAAAGTTAGTCTTGAATTAGTGGGTAGCTATGCCTTCTGGTGTACATAAGTTTTTTTATTTGTATTATTTTAGAACTGATTCTACAAACCGTAAATACTTTTTTAAGAAAAATTCAGATGAATGAAAGTTACTAGAATCAACTAGATGTTTCAGGATTGAGCTTTTGATTGACTTTTGCAGTCCTTTAGACGGCCAAGCAAGTTAATGTTCGAAGACGCGTTCCGAAAGAACTTGCTTTGTGGTGCCACTATAACCTGTTTTACATAACCAAGCGAAGCCTTAGATACACACTGATTTAGACCAAAGTGGAAGCTTGTCCTTCATACAACTAAAAATCATAGTCCGACTAGATAAGACAGTACGAAGTTCAGCCCAATGGAATGTTTTTCCTCAGAGACCTCAAAAGTCTGACTTCCAAACTTCCTGCTGCAGTATCTCCTTTAGACGGAATTTCTATTAAGAGAGTCCTCTTTAGTGTTATAGACACTCTTTCGCGTTTCTGTTTTAGCTTCAGAATATTTTCAATGAATCTAGGTGAATATCCATTGTTGACGAGTATCTGATGTTGTCTATAATCTTCTATATCGATTGTATTATTGGTACAGATTCGTCTGACTTTCATGCAGATAGAATGTATCAGGTTGAAATAAAGTTTTTTTCTGCTATATTATCTTTGTTCTTTATCAACAATACATTTTAATTAGTAAATATAATTTAACATTTGTATGATTTATCTTTGAATTGATTGATTTAAGGAATTTAATTCACATTTGAATGTAATATCATCATCTATAACTGATAATAAAGCTGGATTGTTCATCCAATCTGTCAAAGGTTTAGCACAAGTCACCAACCAGTTAGTACAAATTACTTATCAAGCTGCTTATCTCATTGCTGCAGCACATCCAGCTTCACGACCAGGTCATGTGACTCGTTTCAGGTCATCTGATCAATTAACTACGATACATGATCATGTAGCAGCTATTCGTAAAAGTGTTAGTGAAATATGCCAATCTCAAAATGAGGCTTCATCCAAAGGACTTCCGTCTTTAGAAGTATGTTTATTTTTAAATGGATGAGGAAACGTTTTAACTATTGATTTTTGAGTATTTTGCACATTATACGCTTGTTGATATTTAAAAAGGTGTCAGTCACTGGCAAAATACTATTTATTTATTTATATAGCTACAGGGTTATAGTTTTTTTTTAACGAACGGCTGTTGACTTATCCAATAATTTAAAATGTTGAACCATTTAGCTCAATTTGTTCATTGACAATTGATCTTTGTTCTTTCCAAGTTTTCAAGAAATCTTGTTGTCAGTTATACATTAATGCATAATTCTGTTTGCTTTCAAAGTTAGTTTTAAATTTTCAAAGGATTTAATTTAGCTAAACAACATTTATCGAGTTTCATGTGCATTGATGTTATCGATTACTCAGTAGCTACCGATGCTATGCCTGACCATAGTACGAACAATTAATGTAGTACTTTTTTTAGCTTTATTCACTAAATGAACTATTTGATCGTTTTTTTTATCCATTTTTACTTTTGCCACCCCACAATAGTCATGTAATGTATAACACAACGGTAGTAATGCACAGAATATGCCTTATTATTATTATTATTATTATTATTATTATTATTATTATTATTAATATTATAATTATTATTATTATTAATAACATTATTATTATTATTATAATTATTATGATAATTATTATAATTATTATTATAATAATTATTATTATTATTATAATTATTATAATAATAATTATTATTATTAATATTATTATTATTATTAATATTATTATAGTTATTATTATAATTGTAATTATTATTATTATTAATATTATTATAATTATTATTATAATTATTATTAATATTATTATAGTTATTATTATTATTATTATTAATATTATTATAATTATTATTATATTTATAATAATAATAATAATAATTATTATTATTATTATTACTATTATTATTATTATTATTAAAGCTTTATTCAACATTATATTTTTGGTACAATATAGAATTCTCAGCATAATGTATTTCAACAGGTTTCCTCTTCTTATATCTTGATCGATCCTGACGATACATATTGAGTGGTACCCAGTTCGATGTTAGGAGTTCGGTAATCGACATCTGAATAATGTTCATTCGTTTGAGTGCATATTGCAAGCCACCATGATGTCGCTGGTTGTACCTTTTTGTAATCCGTACAGCGAAAAGCTGTAAACTTTTCATAAAAGCGCCTGAATAGGTTTTGAGCTCAATAGACATAATAATGTGTTAAAACAAACAAGATGACAGATAACTTGACGAAATATCTAGATGGGAGGAACAGGTGGCCCAGATATTCAAGCAGGCCGCCGGTATTATTATTGCGTGACAAATATTCATTCTGCTATTTTTTTAATCTGCAGTTATATTTCTGGTGAAATTTTGTTGCATTTTCTAATAATCATCGCATTTTTTTTTATTAATTTGTAGATTTTAGCTACTGCTAATCATTTAGCACAAAGAGCTACACAATTATGTCAAACAACACGACCTTATTTGTCTGAAATCAAAAATCTTTCTGAAAAAAGACGTCTAGCTGATGTAAGCACTTTTTATGTAATGAATACGTATTATTAATATGTTAATAAGTGCTTTAGAATCCGAAATTACATATGGGATGTTTGATTGCTGTGTACATATGTATCGAACATTTTATATAATCTCTCAAATTATCAAGGACAATTTTAATGGTAATATAACATTCAATGATTCTGAAGAAGTCTAGATTGCAGAGTCATTTATCTCAAAAGTTTGTCTAATAACTTAGTACAGACTTTGCTCACTGTACTTTAAGTTAGTTTCTATACACTACTGAGTCATCGATCACATTTATTGTATTGTATGTCATATAAAATTAAATGCCTTGGTACGGTTGAGTGTGTGAAAAGTCAAGTCTCCCTTTTAAGATATGTTCATGTGACCACGAGTATATAGCCACTGTCAGCGAAGGTTTGCTCACTGCCTTCTGGCTGTTAGGGTGTTATTTTACGAAGTTGAGAGGAATTGGAAAATCCTGGTTACAAACTGATGGTGCACATATGCGACAGGATCCTGAAGGAACAAATGTTATATGAACCTATTTTTGTTCATCAACTAACATGAACTCTCTTTTTCTAACATTGCTCCACTGCTTTGTGGATCAGACCTCCTAGTCAAAAGCTGACGGAATATCACCTTAGTAAAACCACCTACTTCAGTTTGACGACCCGGGGAGTATCCCGACCTACACACAAATTTAACGATAGTCACTTTATTCGGTGCATGTATATTTCTCTGCCATTTTATATCAAGATTTATGTGTTCAAATTGCAAAAATATAAAATTAAACCGATAAACAAGATTCTACCCATGAAGTTTAAGAGATTTCCTTACGGAATTCATTTATAGTTTTTATGAAAGCTTAACACATAACGATCGCGTGTTTTGCAAGTAATCTAATTCACTTTTGGTGATGCTTTTGCTTCTCTGTATGGGATGATCCAACTCGGACACTCATTGTTGTCCTAGATAGAATCATCAAACTTTTAATTCATTAAAACGAATAGTTTTCGTATTTATGAATAAATATCTGATTTACTGTACTTATTCTATACATATTATGGCTTAACATATGAAAGTCAGCTAATTTTATGCAGTTGTTGTCAAATAAATATTCAATATCAGAAGGGGTTTTGTGGAGATTTTAGTAATTTCAATAGTTGAAGTCATGAGTCAATTGAAGCTAGACCATCATGGAAAACCTGGAAGCACTGGACGGCCATTTCGTTTTAATATGTGACTCCTCAGCAGTACGCATCCACGACCCGCCCCTCACGAGATTCGAACCCAGGACCTATCAGTCTTGCGCGCGAACACTTAACCTCTAGACTATTCAGCCGGTATTCAACGGTGTTAATATCTAACTCCAACCAATTATTCGCTTACTGAAAAATCTTATTAATGAACTCTCGATTTGATTTTCTTGCCGCTTCTAATATCCTTGAACTAGATCTACAGAGCAACTTGAACGCCATCGAAAAAGGCACGAAGTTTGGTGATATAGATATATTTAACTCCCAAAACAAATCAAGACGATTTATGAATATTTCACATTTTCTATGATTTATTTACGGTTACATTAACAGTCAGATTTGTCTAAATTGAATTAAGTTGAATAGAACAATAATAATTCAATAAATTACTGTGTGGATACATATTTACAGTATTATACAATTAAGTACCTATGATCTTTCTTAACATGTCAATACTTAATACACACGACTGAAAATAAAATCAATTTCATATGACTTTTGCACTACAATTAATGAAGTTAGTATTCGCATCGTCATTTACTATTGATAATATAATAGTGTTTAATGGTTTAATATTCATTTTTTATATTTATCTACAGTCATTAGAACATGTTGCACGATCAGCTGCTTCTGTATTTAATATAATTAAAACTTCACGTAGCACAAATCCAACATCTGGTACGACCGATATAATTCAAAAACTATGCTCAGCATCATCTATACTAGAAGTTGATGTTGATCAATACATTGATTTATTACTTCGTGATGCTGCCGGTTCACCTGCTCATTTAGCTGAAGAAACTTACGAGGTATGTTTTCAATATTTCATTGCGCCGTGTTCTTTGTACGCGCATAAGATAACTATTCTTTGATCGTAACCCGTAATAATTTTATTTCCGAATTTATCAACTGTTGTCTATATTGTGTTTTTATTATCTGGTATGATCTTTGAAATAATGTTGGATAATGAACGAAATTTTTATCTGTGACAAATACATCTTCTGTTGGTAGACAATAGTTTTCTGGTGAAGTTTCATTTTTGCCCTATACTTGCTACTGTTTGTAACTAATGTCAACTGTATGGTTCCTTATACTGAGTTTATTAAATTGAATATCTGAACAGAAAATACGCTATATACTTAAGGATTTTTAAAATGTTTTGCTTAAGTGACCATAAATGGTCTTTTGTTCTTTATACGTCCCGGTTAATGAGTTTGATCTTCACTCTAAGCTGTATTCATACAAAAATCTGGTATATCTACAATAGTCGCTAGTTCTTTTGTTTTTTAATGACTCACTCCTTGATTGATGGATGAATATATGATTGGGTGGATACATCCCGCTAGTTTGTTTATCTCATGACTCACCGGATTGGAAATATACGTAACATGTTTGTTTATGTGTTTATTATGCCTCGTTCAAACTCTTTTCTTAATGAATTTAAATGACCTAGCAACATACTTTATCAATCGGTTATGAATGAATAAATCTATGTACGAAAAATCTTAACCGAAGTACTTATTATTTGTCTACTTGAGCTCTGAAATATTACTTAATTCTTACACTGTTAAAACAGTATATAGTTTAAGATTAATTATTAAGATAACGCTGTGTTCAAATTTGTATTTTAAATGAACTCCATTAAATA
This sequence comes from Schistosoma spindalis, assembly GCA_946903255.1. Lineage (NCBI taxonomy): Eukaryota > Metazoa > Platyhelminthes > Trematoda > Strigeidida > Schistosomatidae > Schistosoma > Schistosoma spindalis. The sequence continues at coordinate 26,078,851 of OX336424.1, forward strand.
TTACTATAAGTTAACAGCATATTGGGTATCCAAAGTTCTTCAAAAAAAAAACATCCACCATAAAATAACTGCATAACACACTTTATTAAACTTTGCTTGTTCAAAATACGAAAGAATGTATAACCTCTAGTAAATATTTTTCTACGTTAAATTCGTAACTGATTAATCTCAGTTGTTAAAAAACCAAAGAGCACTGAACAATTGGTTTGTCTTTGTATGAGACTCCTCACCGTTGAGCACCCATGACATTCATAATAATAAATTGGGAATATCTCAAAAATACTATATTGTATGATAATAGTCAATAAGTCAAATAAAAGCTTACAATGAAAGGAATATGAATATACATATAATATAGTCGGTTGGTAGTCATATAATAAGAATGTGCGTATAATGTTAGTCTATAAGTAATTTCCATTCGTCAGGTTCTAGAACACAGGCATGCTTATCGTCGTCCGACAATGGTGGTCTTTCTTGACTTAGAAGCAGCATTGAACTCTGTAGATTGAGAGGTTCTATGGCAGTGCCTGTCAGTAAAAGACGCATCTCAGAAGTACGTAAACCTTGCGAAAGCTCTTTACTCAAACACTACAAGTTGAGTCAGAGCTAATGGCAAACTGTCATTTGATTCTTCAGCCTCATATGGTGTCCGACAAGGCTATCCACTATCTCGATTTTTGTTCAACTTCATCATAGACCAATAATGGAAATAACGTTCTTGTCGACTAAATTTTCGGGCATTGATCTCCTACCAGAACGTTCACTTATTGACTTGGAATACGTAGATAACATAGTGCTGTTTGGTGAAGACACTCATAAAATGCAGAGTATTCTGATAGCACTGAGTAAACAATGCCATGATATTTGGGATGCGTTTCTCCCCATGTAAATGCAAATTGTCGCTTCAGGAGTGGTCTGCGTCAACACTTGAACTAAGGATAGGAAGTGAAGTAGTTGAACGCGTCGACAACCTCACTTGTCTTGGAAATCTGATCAACCCTAGTAGGTAGGTTTCTGAAGAAATCTCAGCACGAATCCACAAACCTCGTTTGTCTTTTGCCAACTTACGTGACCTATGGCGAAGGCGAAATAACTATTTATCAATTAAGCGACGAGTATACTGTGCAGCAGTTCGTTCTGTTTTACTTTACGTCTGCGAAACGTGGCCATTAGGAGTGAAGATACTCGTAAGCTACTAGTATTTGATCACAGATGTTTTATATATTACTGTCATTGTAGTAACTACTTCTATAAATCGAAATGACTATGTACAGTAAGTGGTTTAAGCCCTAAACTATGTATCGGGATTTCACATCGATAGACCTAAAAAGGATTTCACTGTGGTAACTGAATTCAGCATTAAGAAACAGCTAAAAGAACTTCCAAAAAATGCTCAATGATAGCCCAATTTAAAATGAGCTTAATGAACACAGATTTTCGTGTATTTTTTCCAACATTACATAACTCAAATACACACTTACAAACCATAATGTCAATGATAAGATCACCATATCCCAATTGAGTTTGGTGATCTGTGAATATATCCTATAAGGTAGGAATTCCCTTTTTTCTGTGAATCCATTCCAATAAGTTCACAGATCACCAAACCCGAATGGGATATGGTGATTTTATCATTGGCATTATGGTTTGTAAGTGTGCATTTGATTTATGTAATGTTGGAAAAAATACATGAAAATCTGTGTTCATTAAGCTCCTTATATGCAATCTTTCTTCTACATATTACCACCACTGAGTTAACTACTTCTATGAATCCGGTATTCATCTTGTCGTGCTAATGCGGTATGGTAACTTAGACCGATAAATATATATGTGCCTGGTGCTACGTTGTAGCTGACTGACCATAAGTAATTCCTAACGGTCACCATTCCTTTATTCTCGTCCGGATATAACATCTATATCTATTTATAATTTTCTACGATCCTATTTAAAGGAACCGAGTTACAAAAATGATTGATCTTGTATAAAAACAAAATCAAAAAAGAATCTGAAATCGAGTGCTTGCTAATTTTACTTATAGAGTTTTTAAACATTTAAAAGTACCTGGTTCAAATCTCCATACCTCTTTTTCAGAGTGAATCAATTAACTATCTTAGATTGTGTTAGTAATAATCATCCTATAATGTTATAGTTATAATTAATAGTTCACATAAATAATTACAATGTATTTCTTGTTTATTACCTGTTAACGTGATATATATATATATATATATATATATATATATATATATATATATATATATATATATCCATTCATGCGTTCATGACATACTTCACTGTTTTTTCCTTACTTCTCTTTAACTTCTTCATATACACATGATCAACATATTAGCTTCAAGTACCTGTACTAAAATGTGGACAAACTGTTGCCAAATGTATCGCAAATCTAATCGATTCTAGTCGTCAAATAATTGATAATCATTGTCAAAATATACAAACAAAATTAAATGGAGAATTAAATGATAATAATAATGCCAATAATGATAGAACTGGTTTATCTAATTTTGAAGATGGTCGACATAATTTACATGAATCTTGTTTAAATCTACTGAGTACTTTACGGTAAGTAGTTCTTTAGTTGTAGAGTACTGTATTATCAGATGAGGTTTAGATGATAATATTCACTGGTGTGAAATATTAGATAAATTTGTTTTTGTGTTATTGCTGTTGTAGTCAACTTTTATGGGACATGATTTAATAGGTTTATACGCAAAGTCAGTATGTTTTACATTATCTTCGCTCGAAGAAAACTGAGATTTTATTGGTTATTTTGACCTTTATACAAGTTTTCCAATACTGACTGACAACATCCTGAGAACAATCAAAATAAGCCAGGCGGGACTCAACAGTTTTTATTGTTAATAATTGAGGACTCTGTAACAGTGTGTACCTGTGATCCCACGACAAATGATGCTGAGGATCTTTAAGGTCTCTTGACGAGTATGGCACCGTCAAACCAATAAATCGGAATTCACGGGTTCTTTATCTTCAGTCTGAGTCAGTTATTTTTCTCTTACCTCGAAGCACAATGTTTGTTGATGTGGGAGTTATATGAAGGAAAACCATGAGCAGCCATGCCTAGTTGTGCCATCAGTCCATGAAATGTTGTAACTTTATAACTAAGATGTTGTGGTGTTTTTTCAACCACCACCGATACTGTGACTTCGTCTGTTACCCTGGTATTTGTTTTTACACTTCCATCTCGTTATTCTGACTTAATGAAAACCTTCATATCTTGGGCGATGCATAGGACACAATAAACAGCTTAGACGCAGCTGGACAATTTGAACTTTGAAAATGACTTAACCCTTCTATCCGATACTCAGCAACATGCGCAGATCAATACGCCAATATAGCAGTGACTTCTATAGATGTCAGCCTAAACATTCATAAGGGAAAAGGCGAGATTTCGAAATACAACACAGCGAGCAGAAACCAAATCTCACTTGATGGTGAAGCTTTGGAAGAAGTGGAAGCTTTTACAAATCTGGGCATTACCGTCGATAAACAAACAGGATCTAATACTAATATTAGCTGACGAGGAAGTCAGTAAAAGACACTGTAGGTGAGTAGGATACCCATTGTAGAAATCATTAAACTGTATCGTACATTAAGCCCTATCTTAGAATTCTCATCAAAGAACATATTACAAAGACGGACATCAAAATAATTAATAGTACTTGGGATGGATGGTCCAGAACAGAGTTGGTTACAAATCTCTGATAGGTGGCATACGCCCTATGAGGGGTAACAGGTGTAAATAAATAATGTCCGAGTTTGCACTTTGAGTTAGTTACTTAGTATTCCTCTCAATAGTTACTTTAAGGAGACATAATAGCTTTATTAATTGATGTAAGCAACTATGTTCTTTTTTTGAAAAATCTGATGTTATCATAAATATCAAAAGAAAATCTATCATTGTATGTTTCATAACTATGGAATTATAGTTCCGAATTCTCTCAATAAGACGATTAACTTTTATTCTAATTTTATAAAAAACAGTAAATGTTAGAAACAGAAAATAGTAATAATGTACATGTATCCATGTATGCATACATAGCTTTTTTTAATGATTATAAATAGGATTACACTTGTAATCCTACTTTAAACACAAGAAAATGTTTAGTAATACGTATATGTGCATGGATGATAATTCATGTTAACCGTTTTTATTGATGATTTAATGGTAACCTGTTCAACTAAAAGTTATTTTCACTAGAAATTGATGTCATTGTCAATGTTAAACTTGTCGCAGAAAATACAACCAACATTTGGTTTTATGGTCACTATCTCTTATATATAGTCAATAATTTGTACATTTATCGTCTTCTTATTTATTGCCAATCAACAAACAACCATGTATTTCAATCGTTCTCTTTATTTTATTTTCATGTTTAATTTTCAGTATCTAGTGTATTTTATTCATTCCAATTATGATTATCACATTCAAACGTATTTTAAGTAGATAAACAATTTTTTTTTTTCAATATGAAGTAGCTTGATTGTATTAGATATGGTAAATTGGATGACTTATCTTCATATTTATCTGTTTGTTGTTGCCTGTTTGTTCGGCATGTTGCAGTTAATAAGTTGTGCACATAAATGCGTACATGTTCAATTATAAGTGTATTCATCGTTTCTTATATTCAAATAAATTCTTAAACCTGGTTTCATAGTGACTCATATTTAAGTTACTTTCTGGTATAGTCTGCAGTTAACAGTTAGTACTGTTGAATTTCAGTGGGACAGTGGCTCATTAGTTATGGGATTTGAATTTTAGCCACAGTCGCAAGCCATAAACTTACTCCACCTATTTCGATATGAGCAACCAGTTAGTGTCACTGACCTCACACTTAGAGCGTGTCTCGATACCAAGTACACATTTCTGTATCTGATGAGTTAGTAATAATAAAATTAGTTAGTCATTCTCGGTTGATATTTCTTAGCTTTTTATACTTTCAAGTAACTTTGGAAGTGGAGTACTAAATTATCCCTTTTTAGGTACCTAGGAATTTTTATTTAATGGTTTCAAATATTTTTATAGAATAGTTGGATTTTAGCTAATATTGGAATTCAGTGGTCTCGCTTCGCTCTATTTGGGACTCACCAACTGAATATCTGCATACCAGTGTTGATACTCACACTGAAACTCCAACTCAGTGATTTTCGCTTCAAACATCCAAAGGATTGTTCACTGATCTTTTGATTCTAGATGATCACTAACTTTAATTATTTCGTCTTTTTTAAAGCCTCTCAAAAATAGATATTTTGTCCCTATTTTTATCTATTTACGTTGATATTTAAAGAGCTCATGTTTCTTAATAGAAGATTACTATTCATTTAAACGCATAAATATTGGTACAAGGAAGCGCCAAATATATGTGCGCCACACTTCACCACTCAATTTGTGTGAGGGTCGAGATATAGCCCGGGAACCCAAAAGGAAGCAGGTGGTTTTCTTAGAGGGTCATTCCCCAAGCTTTTAACTTGAAGGTTTGATCTGAAAGGCAGCTGAGCAACGTTAAGAGATCTAGTCTCATGTTAGCCGGTGACCAAACGTTGGTTCATATGCCATTTGTTCCTTCATGATCCTGTAGCCCGTGTGAACCATTGGTTTAGAATCATGGTTTTCCAACTCCCCTGGGCGAACTTTCCGTACCCATCAGCCCGGTTAAAGCGCCAGACATTCTCTTTTCGTCTTCTTAATTTTGTAAACAACATCCCCAGCGCGAAAAGACAGTGAATAGTACTTCTCTGGTAGTGGCTATAAACACGTGGCCATGTGAGAGCATTTCGAGAGGAAGAGCGGGTACTTCTCACCCTCGGTTGTACCAGGGCACTTGAGGGCTTAAGATAGGAATAATACAAGGTTATACTGATATATGTTTATGCTATTTTTCCCAGTAGCTTTTGATGCACGATGTTTGTCATATATAGCCCAATTTCATAGATTGTTTCTTGATTTTATTTCCAAAATTCCCATTCATTTGACATTTTAAAAATTCCGTTTATATATATCTTTACACGCTCAAAACCTGGGTTACAGGCTTTTTTGTCTTTTAGATGAGCCCTTTTTCACAAAGACGTTTTCCGTTGAATACGTTCGATTTCCTTACTTAAGTAGTATTATGTATATCTTATCATGATTTTATTAAAATTATGAATCCGTTTAGTCGTCCATATTAAATCATTGTTATGAAGCAGGGTTTTATGTGTGAAAGTGTAAAATGAATTGAAAATAATTCTGTTCAGTAGATGATAAATAGTGATCCGACTTGTGGCCGCGGGCTCTTCGCTCATGTGACTGAGTTATTGTAACAAAGCTTCGAATTATAAATAAATAAATATCTTTGTAATATCCCAATGAGTATAAAAATTAGATTTTCTGACGTTTCGTGACTTAGTGTGAGCCACTTCTTCAGAGAATAAACAACCAAGTTTAAATAGTACAACGGAACAATAAGAATAAAAAGCTTCGAATTATTTAAAGTTGAAGGTAAGATTATTTTACAGAGTAATGGGTTTTTCATGTAGTAAAATGACACGCTGATGTAAAAATATTACCTGAAAATAAACATGATAAATTACAATAGCGGGTCGAAGGAGATATGTTTGTAAGTCACTAACCCTCCAATTAATTATTCTTGGGTATCTAGTCAGCTAAACAGATAACTCTTCGGGCCTTTGACATTTAAGCTAATAAATCACTGTCAACAGTTACATCTCCATGGTCTAGTTAAATCTTTCTTGTTCGTTCTAGATTTTATGCTCAAGCGAACTATTGATTTAAAGTTATTCTTCAAACGTTTTCGAAGAACCGTCTGTCATCTCATTTTTAAATACCACCTACTCTTAGTCTTTCTTGATTGGAATGACTGTTTCTTACTTTAAGACAATTAACGCAGTTTGTATGATAGGAATTAACAAGTGGGTAGCTGTACGAAAAAATCTCCATGTAAATGGTAGATCCTACACCTTCAGTAATCCAAGGGAGCCTGTCATTAGACACTAATAAAGTCTTATTATTATTTGACGGTTATTGAAAAGTTGTAAATGCTTGTCAGCTGTGTTCAGGATTACATCCTTTTTTGATGTTATATATTATTCTTTATCTGCCTATTAATAACGTCATTTCGCTATGCTCGTATCTTAGTAACCATTTGCGATATCTTGATACTAACAACAAAGACTTATTGATTGATTAAGATTGAAAATGTAAATCATTTTTGAAAACGCATTATTTTTCCCCACTTTGATCTTATTATTTCAGGCAAAATGTTCCTGGTTTATCTACATGTGATCAAATACAGAAAACTATTAATAATTTACTCAATGATTTAAATCATGCTATTGTATCAGTTAGCAGTGTTGGTCAATCAAAACGATCTAATTCATATTCATCAAATGTACAAAATTTAGAGAGTTCATTAGCTCTTATTCGTACCAGTATAGAACAAATTGAACATTTGAGTAAAGAAACAATTGAAAATTGCCAACTTGGTAATTGGGAAATAATGGCGCATAACTTGTATTCAATTAGTACATATTTACCAAATTTCGTTAAAGTCAGTTAATGTTTATTTCGCTCTTTTATATGGTATTTTATTTTAGACGTTTTACTTATTTATGACAATACTGAAGTAGTTTAGGTTTCACTAGTGACTAGCTCCGAGAGGTAATTCTCGTAATTCTAATGGGAAGCTGTTACCAGTGGAGTCCAACCATGTCGAGTATGATGGTCGTGCAATATCGTAGATTGGTTGAAGTTAGACGTTTACATCAATAGATGCCGGTTCAGTAGTCTAGAGGTTAAACATTCACGCTCGACTACGGTTGATAAAGAGGTTGTACCAATCTCTTTTGGACACACAATCCTGGTTTTCCCAGACGTATGGCTATTGCTTCGGCAATGCTAAGAAGATGCAGTGTAATTCTCTTTAGAAGAATTCTATTTACCTCTTAGATGACTGTGGACGCAGAGTCTGTCTTGATTGAATGACCTGTGTTGACAAAATATTTGATTATTGAACTTCTTATTGAGCCCTTTATTCCTGTTTTTAGCCACGTCAGATAATGTTCTTGAATTCTTTTGAATAAATTACGCATCTAAAGACCCATATATCTGGCTCCACATGAGCAGGTAAATTGCTAAACGCATATTGAGTTGGTCAGATTCGATAATTTATCCTTAAGATTATTGTTGAACAATGATCAGCTGGAAAATATTTTTGCAACGTTGCTGCGAAGAACGTTCATTAAAAAAATCAGCAATTCTCTTTAAGACGTATATGGCTCTATCACCCTTAAAATCGATCTTTATCAGAAGGAGTTTTGTGGAGATTTTAGTAATTTCACTGGTTGAAATCATGAGTCAATTGAAGCTAGACCACCTGGAAGCACCGGACGGCTGTTTCGTTCTAATATGGGACTCCTCAGCAGTGCGCATCCACGATCTCGCCCCCAGCGAGATTCGAACCCAGGACCTATCAGTCTCGATGTTTATGTATTATGTTTTCTTTTCGATTGCAGTTGTTTGTTTTCGGCGGTTTCCGTTTTATGTTCTTATCAATGAATGTCGAAGTATACCCGTTTTTGATAAGTATTTCCTTCAGGAGACCCAGTTCGTTATTTGTGGTCTCGAGACTACAAATTCTTTGTATTCGCGTAACGAGTAATATTGTTAAGTTTCTCTTTCGACTAATGGGGTCCCAGCTGTGGAAACTTGATAGTTGGCCATTCCGTATGGGTTTCCTACATATAGATTTGCTTAGAGTTCCGTCTTGTTTTCTTGTCATTTTCACATTAAGAAAGTGAATATTTCGTTTGTTTTTCAACTTTAATCATGAAATTTATTGCTGGATGACAGTTATTAAATATCTTTAGAAAATGACTCAAATCATATTTGTTGTCCCAAATGATAAAGATATCATCTACGTACCTTTTATACAGGTGCGAGTTTTCTATAGTCGGTTTAACTTGGTTGTTTAAGCTGGTTACATAAATGACATACGACAGAACTTAGGACTTTTATACATTATCTAGTTAGGTATTTAAATATTATACTACTTATAATAACAATGCTTTGTTCATAAAATCTTCAAATAAAAAAACTTAAAATAAAAATAGTTTGGTATTTTAATCTGTATTTACAGCAAACTGATTAGAAACAACTGATTTATAATGATTAATTTTAGAAAACTTTGGTGATAACATAAAGATCAATTTATAAAGAGGGATATAGTGTAATATTAGATTGTTGAAAAAAGAATATTACATTTTAAACAGCTTTAATTTTGCTTAGCAAAAACAAGAATAACGTTTTACTTACACAACCATTGGTTTTGAAATATAGTCATACGGTAGAAAACCTGATTTGAAGTTATTTAGACTGATTGCAAGGGACCAGAAACTATTTTAAATGGAGACAGATTATCGATTAAATAGTGGCTGAGTGTCATTAATTGTTTCCTCCCTTCTGGTTAATCAAGGGGCATATACATTGAAGTGTAAATTAAATTATATGCCGTCTTGTACTTTCGTCATTACATCTCTAATTATTAGTTCATTAGTGTTGATCATTTTTTATTTAATTTAGGTTCCCGTGATCTCATCAATATTCGTTTATGAAAACCTTAATTATTTTCTTGGAAAACATAAATAGAATAGTTCACTTTTTATGTCTTTCGATACAAGAATTTTCCTACTTCAAATAAGTCGGCTAAAATACTCTCTTGTACTAATTTTAGTGATCGAATATGAAGTGCTCATCATAATTTAAAGGACTATATATACATACCATCCTTTTGATACGGCAAATCATCCAACTCACAAAAAGAAACCACTAGAATCACCTACCTGCTCTATAAATCTCCGCATTCCATACTGTTAAGATGTAGTACATTTTAACGTGTATAGTTCTGTAACCCTTTCAGTTACAATTTAGACATCCATCTCTGAGTTCTGTATTAGTTTCAGAAACATATCTTTATTACCGTCAACTTTTCTTGAAAATCAGTTAACCAGTGAACAACAGTGTTCTTTGTTTTGTTTTCATTTGACTACTGCATAATTGAAATCAAAATTATTATCGGTCATTCTTATTCTAAGTAATATCTACTTACATTTTCTTGTTTTTATTTATTTGCATTTGAATAAAGAGCAAATATTTTTGTCATTGCTATAAAATTGATACATTGTCAGAGTTGAATTAAGTACATTCATTACCTTATGAATGGTTGAAATTTCTTCCTCTTCATCATCTAATTTCGTCTTACTTTAATACAGGAATCTATTCGTACATGCGGAAGTTTGATGCGACTCTCCGATCAAACAAACTTGAATAGTCTCACACGTACTATTCTAGAAGCTATGCAACAATTAATCGATTGTGTATCTATTACTCTTAAAGGACGAGTAAGTAGTCTTTTTTGTTATCCATTATCTTAATGTCATTTTGAAGACATTTTTCACATAAATAATGGATAACTTTTTCAACAAATCAATCAACATTTATCACAAACCCCCTATAGCATTATTACTGATAAGGTTCTCATTATTAGATTATTTCGAGATATAATTCTGATGAAAATCTGTGAATGGTGGAGTTCAACCATGCTAAATGTGAAGCAGTCACCCACTAGTGAGATTGAAAGATAACTACACAATATTCTCGATTAGTTGGAGATAGACATATAAACCACTTTATTCCGTTGTTTAAAGGTTAAATCACTATCGTTGAAATTTGATGGTTCTAGGTCCAATAATCGTTGGGGACGTAGATGCGCATTGTTGAGTAGTCTCATACTAGGACGTAACAGCTGTTCAATGCCTTCTGGTTTTTAGTGCCTGTATAACTACAATCAGTTTGTCATGTGAATTATAAATTTTAAATCACAAACTCATTTTAACTAGACCGATGATTGAAAATAATGTAGCAGTGAGGACCTTTGGTACTCGTAGTATACAGCTCCGCATTCAGGAATCAGACTTAAGAATTATAAAAGATTTCACTATTAGCAGTTTATCATTAAAACATAGCTAACTGGGTGGACATGTGATGATTTCTATGACCAACTTCAGTCAATTTGTTCACTATAAAAATGTCTAAATCAATGAACGCCTTGTTGATTCAATTAAACTTTATTTCATAACCCCCTGTTAAAATTCCTCATTAGTGTTAATTATAAAAAAACTTAAATTTGTTTCAAATCTCTTCCGTTATTTATTTGTTGATCTTGTTCATTATTTATATATACAATAGTCACAATCATTGCCAGTGTCCAACTGTCACAATTCACTGATCAATTACAATAATCAATTACAACAAGCTTGTGTTGAATTATCTAAACAGATCGATACAATTGCTATGGAACAAGGTGGATTGAATTGGCACATTGCCTCTATCACTTCAGCTTGCTCAAAGGTTAGTCATCATCAACCTTTTAATATCTGTGTTCTTATTTTGTTTATATCTCAATTTTCGGCTTCTTGATGCGTGTATGTGTGTGAATAATTTTTTCATTACAAATTTGTGCAGCAATAATAACTGGATGATGGTCTGGCAAACTTCTCGTTCTATATTCATGTTAGTGTGCTTATGTGCTTGTGTTTATCCTCTTTTCGTATGATTTCAGTGGAGAAGTGTCAACTGTTGATGTATATATGCGAATTTCCAAGATAATAAATGCACCATTAAGTATATAAATAAAATGACCTGAAAAACGTAAACAACAACGAAAAAATATCAAAGTTGACAGACATGGAGCACAGATTTTAATGCAATAAAGTCATTTATATACAGGTTAAAATGTTTAACGAAATATCTGAAATAACTAGCATGTATATATTCTATTGGATTATTAAATTGTTTGTCGAATAATTGATTAGTGCTGACACATAAATTTTCTAAAGCTTATTTTTGTCGGTATATAGTATGTAGATTAGTGTGCAGTTTAAGTGCTATTGATAACCATTGGTAACGAGACAATAGATGACTATTGTCATAGATACAAGTATGGAACTTCTCAGTGGTGCAGTGGTTAAATTCTCAGTTATAAAATAAGTATTCCATAGTATATTTGGTGTTTTCACTTACTTTTTTAAACTGGTATGGTAATTATAAAGCATGTTTCATATTATTGCAAACAATGGATGTATGGGCCGTGTATTTTCTCTTATCCAGTTCATTGATTCGTCTGTACAAACGGTTATTTAACGTGAATCCCTTTTATACATAGCAGTAGTGATTTTCTCATCTCATTTTGCGTCAAAGGAAGTAATTCAAATTAATGACATATCATACTTATGGTTTCTTCTTTCGGTACATCTGTAAATAATGAAAAAACACCTAATAACATCATAATTCTATCTAATATATCCACCTAGACTTTTCCTACAGAAAATTGGAAAATATTCTTTAGTCGATCAGTCAGTCCGCTGCAATGTATGACCAGGCACATATATGCATCGATCTAAGTTACCATACCGCATTAGCACGACAAGATGAATACCGGATTCATAGAAGTAGTTAACTCAGTGGTGGTAATATGTAGAAGAAAGATTGCATATAAGGAGCTTAATGAACACAGATTTTCATGTATTTTTTCCAACATTACATAAATCAAATACACACTTACAAACCATAATGCCAATGATAAAATCACCATATCCCATTCGGGTTTGGTGATCTGTGAACTTATTGGAATGGATTCACAGAAAAAAGGGAATTCCTACCTTATAGGATATATTCACAGATCACCAAACTCAATTGGGATATGGTGATCTTATCATTGACATTATGGTTTGTAAGTGTGTATTTGAGTTATGTAATGTTGGAAAAAATACACGAAAATCTGTGTTCATTAAGCTCATTTTAAATTGGGCTATCATTGAGCATTTTTTGGAAGTTCTTTTAGCTGTTTCTTAATGCTGAATTCAGTTACCACAGTGAAATCCTTTTTAGGTCTATCGATGTGAAATCCCGATACATAGTTTAGGGCTTAAACCACTTACTGTACATAGTCATTTCGATTCCTGATAGCTATAGCTAAACCTTTGTCCAATCGTATCGCAACAATTTCATCATTTTCTTTGAAATCTTTAATGCTGACCTTTAGTTCACTACTTGTACTCATTGAGGTTCTTTTTAATGACTTTACTCACGAAAATTTGCTATCACATGTTTTATTAAGTAATTAAAGTTTCATACTAACTTATTTTTAAAAGTCTTTAGTTTACCTGTTTTCTTTGACTAGACTATTGATTTTCTATACTTTAAGAAATAGAAATATGCTGCATCCCTTTTATTTTGACTCACCATGAGATATATTCCGTAATTCTACAAATCATTATTTGTTCAGTATAAACCAAACAATTTTCTACTCATGAAATGTCTGTTAGTATTTATAAAATGACGTGAGTCCTAATTTAATTATTTTCAACTTGACTACTTGGTGATCAGTAATATTTTTTAGTAAATTTTGTATCAATGCGTTTATTACTAATCTGTTTCTCTGTTTACTTATTTAGCTTGATGATACAGTATCTTTATCGAATGGATCACAAAAGAATGATTCACATGAAAATGCTGTTTCATTACCAGCTAACTTTGTGCAACTGCATGCGCGTCTAGGTCATCAATCACGTGAATTGTCTGATCTTATGGTTAGAGTAACGGAAGTTTATGCTGCCAATCAAGGAGAAAATTGTGCAGAAATCATATCTTCTTTTGTTCAACAATTTCTTCAAATGACTGAGACAGTACAACAAATGTCTTCTGTATTGAAAATGCATCCACAAATTGACACGGGACCTGCTTTAGCTCAAAAGCTTTGTCATGCTACTCAAGTAAATTCAATCTTCATTTGAAGATTTATTACTTAGATAAATAATTAGTTGTAGTACCAGGGTTTCTTGTTGCCGTCCTCTAATAATCTAAAATGTCAACATAGTGCACCCGATGTCGAGTCACTTGAGTTGGCACTTTTAACTTGATCGATGGAATTCGGCTAGCGCTAAAAATCAGATATACAAGATATTACTAGGCAATAAATCAATCGTGAATCAGTAAATTCGTTACCTGTTTGTGCTTACCTCTGGAATTCATCTTTTCCTTAAAATACTTTTCAGTTTAAATATCAAATAAACAGATTTGTCATGTTTATACACATACTGCAGCATTGTAACAAAACCAAGTTCCTCGAATCATGTAAACGATTATTTAAGGTATTGCTTGTATTCGTTTACTGAAATACCTTCAGCCAGTCAATCGTCAGATTTAAAGCTAATGCGAATGACAAGTACAGACAACATCGAATAAAAGAATTATCACTAGCGCTCAATAAAACTCACCATGTGATCTTTTGCTATGTATTTTCCACTCTCTCTCTCATAACCTTCTATCTTGATACTCTTTAGAAATGAAATATAAACATTCTAATTTTTTCCTCTTTACATTTACAAATAGGCTATTGGTGCAGCTTCTTCTGAATTTCTCCGTGCTCCATTACATGCAGATAGAGTAAATAATCTAAATTCTAGATTGAATGATCTTAAAGCTGTACTTCAATCATGTACTCGTGGTGCTGATGCTTGCACAACTGCAATAACTAATTTAAATCGTCTAGTAGCTGATTTAGATACAGCTGCACTGTTTGCACGTGCTGGTACTTTACAAGAATCATTTAAAACGCCCATTTCACCCATTGATAAAGGTTCTGTTACATTTAAACAAAGAGGTTTTCAAACTGCTCAAGAAGCGGTGATGCAAGCGGAAAAAGGCATTGTTGAAGATATGCAAACTCTGGTAATTTGTTTATTTAGATTTTGTAAAATTCATTATGGCTTGATGGTTGTGTATATGACACGTTCTGATTGTCTTTTTTAATAATGATGTAAAAATACTCGTAGATATAAATATAACTTGCTAATAACCAGCACGAAACTCAATACACATCTATTTCCTCTAACCACTTAAAATCAAAGTATGGTTCAAAAGATGTTAAGTTGCTTAAATCAGTAATCACATTTTAACTTGGTCGATTAAATTTTTTCTAAACTAAAGTTTAGACAAAATGATATCGGTATGTCTTTCAGTCCTACAGAAGGTCATTCACTGAGTGGATAGCTCAGTGTTACTAGATACTTTTTTGTTGATTAGTAGCTTTATTTCAAATACTATTTGATTGTGTTGAGTTTGGCTTATTTTTTAACGGTTTTCCATAGCAGACTTACTCTGTTGTGGTTGTTTTTCTGGTAAAATCAGTTATTAAATATCTTCAATAACTGCTAGTCAGCTAATCAGTTAACCACTTAGTATAGAAATAAAAATGAACCGTTATTCAACCTGAACACGTAGCTGGACAGCATCATCAATGAGCAAGGACAACACTCCTACAACTGAAGAACATATGGAACTCAAAACAACTGTCAATCAACATCAAATTCAGAATCTTCAACACGAACGTCAAGACGGTTCTACTGTACGAAGCCGAAACTTAGAGAACCACTATAACCATAATCAAAAAGGTACATGTATTGATCAACAATTGTCTACGCAAGATACTGAATGTGTGTTGACCGGATACTATCAGCAACAGCCCACTGTGGGAGAGAACAACCAGCTTCTAGCTGAGGATGAGATTAGGAAAGATGCTGGAAGTGGATAGGTCATACATTACGGAAATCATCAAACTGCATCATGAGGTAAGCGCGTACTTGGAATCCTGAAGGGAAACGGAAGGAACACACTGTGCCGGGAATCGTAAGCAGACATGAAAAGGATGAATAGCAACTGGAGAGGATTATCCAAAACAGAGTTGCATGGCGAATACTGGTTAGCATCTTATGCTCCTCCACGAGGAGTAACAGGCGTAAGTAAGAGGTTCTGAAATCGTAGTGCATACGATAGAGGAATTCATCTATATGGCTCCATAATAGTCGACCTCTCGAGCTATGATAGGATCGTAAGAACTCCAATAGCCTCAACCACATAGCTTCAACATTGTTAGTGTGCACTCCTGTTGTAGGGTCCACAAAATGGCGCTTGTGGATAACGACATGATGCAAATATCGAAGTCTATGCAGGCTCCGGTAGGCTCTACAATCACCTGTATATATTGTGGTACCCAGCTGCACGTATTCCTGTATAATTGGTATTATTGTCGTTGATTGTCGGTTTCCGACCCTTTGGAAGTGTTCCTTTTGGGTTGATCTGTCGTAAATTCCAAGTACCTGTGAGGTATATTTATGGAAGTGCTACTTACCCAGTCTTCCTTAATACTACGTCCTCTGTTATTTTTTCGCTTCCGGACTACTGTTTCGTTTATTTCAACGATTCTCCTAACTCCTTCAAACGACTCGTGTAAACTTGTCATTTGTATTGCACATATATCCCTACAATACTCATACCACTAAACAGCTGAAGTTTCAGTAACGTCTGCAAATGCTGCAACCAGTTTACGTTTACGAATTATTATAATAAGATCTCTAAAATCATCAGAACGAAATGATTTCATTTATTCAGTATTTTACAGTGTAAAGTTTCATTTTTATGCTTACATAAACCAGATAGCTATTTTTATTTCGTTTATTATTTGATTTTTAGATTAAAACAACATCAACTGATCAAGATGCTTTAGCAATATCTGCACAAAATTGTTTTATTCGAGCTACAGAATTAACTGAATCAGCTAAAAATGCTGCTTCATGTACAGCATCATTATTATCATCTAATCCAGATTTATCTATTGAAGGACAAGTACAGTTGTTAACATCTACACGTGATGTTGTCTCAGGTTTAGTACGTTTACTTAATCATGGTAAATCTATTTCTGCAGTATGTTATGCTATTGAATTTTGGAATGATCAAACAGATGATACATTAAATAGTTTAATGAAAACTAAACAAAAAGCTTTAAATGATACAGCTGTTCAAGTAATTGAAACTATATCTACTTTATCAAATGCTCTACGTTCTGTTAGTGATATGTTTATTGTGGCTAAATCACCTACTGTAAAAGATGAGAATCCACCAATTTCACCTATTCCTCCAGCAGTTCCATTGAAAAAAGTTAGTCTGAAAGCATCTGCACAAAAATTCACAAGTTTAGATAAAAAAACTGATCATGCAAAATCTAACGTTCATACCAGTCTTGAATCAATTATAGTTATATTAAGTAATTTAAATGAACGATTAAATAAATGGGATGTTAAAGATGGATTATTACATACACCAGGTAGGTGTAGATCTTTTGTCTTTTTTTTCCTAATGAATTTTATAATTGATCATTTACGTATGATGTGTATACCATTAATTTTTTTCCAAGAAAATCACATACTAATTACTATAAACGACTTTGATTGTGTTTTTTCAAATATTTTTTCCTAACTGAAAAGTGTATTGTATAGATTGTTTTCTCTTGGTCAGGAAATGAATTCCCAACTATTGTACCGTTCTCACAATGATTCTCTTTCTTATCTCACGAAAATTATTTTATATTTAAACTATTGTTTAAACGGTTAGACCTTTAATCATTTATGACTCTAAGCATAATCAGAGTCACTGTAAGTGATGATGAAAACCAAGTTTTTGATCGTTTTCGTGATTCAGTTTAACACAGCTTTTCGTCCAACGAAACCCTGTGTGTCTAAATCGACAAAGAACCTGTACTTAGCCTATTTCATGATAAATGTACATTTTATGAGCCACCAGTTGACTTTCTGAATACATTGTACGCATAACTAATTGAAACGATAAACATGGTTTTTCTATTAGGTGAGGAGTTGTAACTAACGATCTTGTCGATTTACTTTTGAACCAAATGAGCTCATGGTATCATCTTAAACATAAAAAAGAACGATAACGTGGTTGTTTATTTGACAGTAATTTAAATATTCTTAATCTCGTTGTACGCAAAGGTATGACTGGCACCAGTTCCCCTCGTTGCCTTGGGGCACAAATTAACTCAGAATTCTTGAATAGAATGTTATTTGTTAATTATTAAAAAAACAAATCTTAAGTTAAAGCTTATTACAATTGATAAGATAAGTTACTATAACTTAATTGAATTACTTTTTTGTTTCTGGGTAACATTGAGGTTTTTAGTTTGTTTCTATCTTGGAGAGGGTAGTAACTGTTCAATCCTTTCTGATTTTCAGTTGATCTTTCAATTGACGGCAATATGTGATGGAAAATATGTGAAATACAGTATCTAAACTTTGGGTACAACAACAATTCCTCCAAAACGCAACCCGATATTTGCTTTCATATTACTTTAGATACCATTACAATTAGCGATAATTAGGTAGTTCTTTCAGTCTTTGTGTTTTAGGTATTTTTTTCACTCTAGCCAAACCTAAACAAACAGAATCGATCAGAAAATTAACGTCATAAAGTTCTGAATAATTGTGATTGAAGATCTGTTGAAACTTATTAATTAGTTCAGCAGAACATTGAGTTAGTTATCTGGAGTCCACTGATACAAAATTTGAAGCAGTCTAAGTTTACAGTCAAATTCATCAAATATTTAATTTCATGATTAGCGGTACAACGATTAGCTTCAATAAAAAATTCAGTGGACTAGATTGATTAAGCAGATAGTTTTATGAAAAGCATTGGTGTCAAACTTTCCACGACCTCTCTTTCAGTACTTTCCACTTTTTTACTTTATTTTCATACCCATTGATCCCTCACTGATTTTAACGAATCATCGTATGTTTTATGTAGGTAAATAAATCCAGAGGTATCAGAAATGAAAGAAAAAACAAAATTTCATATTACGACTTTATGTAGAGTTGGTCTGTTTCATCGGTACACTAAGTAAACTAACTGTCAGGCATTGGCGTCGATTTATAAATTAAACGAATTACCTATAGAAGACTCCACTTAAATACCTAAGCATGAAAACATTTTCTCAACAGTCCAATTTACATAATTCCTGTTTAGAATATGAATGTAATAGTTATGTAAATAATTATCAACGCTTAGTATGGTAAGCTTATTATATGAGCATTTGATTGTCAGTTATTTGAATAATATCTAATTGTAGAACTCTGGCTCTGTGGTTAAGGCATCTGACGCCCCGCCAATACCTTTCAGGTTTTTACACTGTTCCAATTACTTTGGTTTTGGAAAGATAAATAGCATCGATAGCCGTCACATTTAAATTGTGTCAGTATAGCCAAGTATATGAGTCGATACCTCACTGATGAGTTAATAATAGTAAGCTTCTGTTTTGGCTGTCAAGACTATTTAAATGGTCGCAAATCATACTAATCTGAATGCATGTTTTAATTATGATTATGACTGATAATGTTAGTGACAGTAATTACTATCATCCTACTATATAATTAGACAGAATACTCAATTATATCCACTGTATAACATTTATCAAACCACTGTTCTATTTATGTTTTCTCTGCCCATGTTCTTATTTGTAAATGACAACCTCCAGATTTTGATGATGATATGGAATTCGAAAGGGAAACAGCACTAGGTCAAGTGATCAATCCATCTTATTTAGTATGTGCTGCTCGAGCTATCACTCAAGCAGCTACAAATGCAAATAATGCTACTGGATCAGGTAAAACATCTGAAATTGGTTTAGCTGGTGATATGATACGCCGAGCTGCGGAAGAACTAGTAAGACGTCTTCATTCCGTTCTACAAACTTCACTGTCATCTGTCTCCGTATCAAAAGATAATGTTTCTTGGCGCGAATCGACTAATCCTTCTAATACTGAAAAAGTTTTATCAAATGGTGTTGTTCGTGAATCAGGAAGTGGAAATACTCTAGATGATTATAGTGAATCAGTATGTTATCCTGCTTTAGAGAAAATATGTCAACGAGCAATTCATGGAAGTGCTAGTACAATGTCAGAACTTAAACAATTAGTGGAACATATGAATAAAGTAAACCACACTTATGTTTCAATTATAGTTATTAGTTTGTATTTTTCATTGTTGTTTAGACAATGTTGTCGTTGTTGTTATTGTTGATATGGTTACTCAAGCAATTTTCATCATGAACCAATATCAACACCAAGCAGCTATCTGAAGTAGTGTCTCTTCCTAGTGATAGTCTCCTGAACAACGGCATACACGGATAACTACATATTCTGTATTTGAGCTTTTAAATCTTTGTGTGTCGTGATAATTTTTAACTTCAGTCAACTGGGTTTAAATATGATGCGATTCTTATCTATTATCATCACTGATTTACTGCTTGATTTTTTTTTTGCTTTAAAACTGAAATTTATAGCTCTTCAACATTTCAATGATTAATATATTTTTTCAGCTGCAGTAAACTAATAATTACGCAGACAGTTTTGTTCTTAAAATGAGAAGTTTACTTCTGCGTTATATAATATTTCCATACTGTGCTAAAATTCATAAATAACGATTATTCGACTGCTGATGTTTTCAAAAAGAAAAGATCTTAAATTGTTTTACAAGGCATTTGTTTGAAGTAACCTCTCTTAGTGAGGTTTCAGGCTCGAATCCCAAGGAGATATTTACGGGTTAGTATTGCCTAAAAGTCCCATACTAGGACAAAATAGCTGCCCATTACTTTTGTTACGTAATGGCTGTCTAACTAAGATTAGTCTGGTATTGTAAACTATGGAATCCAACGATCTACACTGCTCCCCAATGGTAATTCATAAATGTTGTCTTACAATAGCCAGTTTAAAGCATACAAAGATGTCTTAATTTAATTAGTATTCTACATAAATTCAATTAGACAAGTCGGAAATTTCAAAGATTGAGAGGGTATTGAATTTGGCTTTGATTGTGAGTTTATTCAAGTATTTCTTTGTTTAATAATAAACGTTATAATGTGATGAATCGTATGTAATCAATATGATAAAACGGAATAAAATGCAAGATAAAAAGCCAGTAATTTCAACTTAGGTGTAATAATAATAAAAGTAACACCAACTCACTATTTTATAAAAAGCCAGAGATTTGAATATGAAACATAAAAACTAACTAATATGATTAAGAATGACTTGACTCCTTCGTAGGTTAGAGCAAATGAAATGGTTGAATATAGGTTATCGACATTTATTTCAAGTCTGCCCTAATGGTTCCCACTATCCATAGATGTCATAATCACGGACGTTTTGTTAAACTACCTCTAAAATAATATAAAACTGAAAATGCTTTATTTATCTCAACGCAATGTTCAATTCGAACCAGATGAAGAAGAATGTCGTAGTGGCAGCAGTCACCCCTTTTCTTAGTCATGAAAATGCATGTTCCTGCATCTGAATACACCTTTCGTAGTCACATCCAGAAGAACTGTCAAGTTGACTTAGATGCATTTATGAACTATTTATCGAGTAGCTCATCTTTTGTCTAAGCTACCTATTTACACATATAGATTATATTTGGTTTGCTTTTTTCTTCAGTTAAAATGATTAATTACGACTTGAAGTTTTGGTGCAGTAAAAATAACTTGTAATATTCAGTGTTTTATTCCGGTTGTCCATCTTGAATACATTATGAATACATACTACTGAAAAGATAACCAACCCTATGTAGTAGTGTTTCACTTTTATGTTTCATTTTATTTCGTCATTATTACTTTACTCTATCTTCTTTTGCTTCTTCATACATCATTTTTTGTTTATAGGCACTTGATTCTGGTCCTGGAAGTCCGGACAGTGTTCAAGTCACTCTGGCTATGAGACGTTTAAGAGAAACCGTTTTTGAAATTGTTGACTGTTCAATGTCTTTACCTGGTGCTAACGAAGATGATATTGCTGGTGTGTAGTTACCTTTTGTTGTGTAGTCTGTCATGTATAGATTCAGTATGTGCGCAACACATACTTTTACATTAGTTTCACAAGTATTTTTCCAGAATGTGCTAACATTTTATTGATTCAATTACTAGCATAGATAATCTCTTTCATTAAAAAAGTAGGTAGTCTTAATCGCAAACTATAAAATCAACTGAAGTATCGTTCCAAATCATAGAGCACTATGCTACAATAACCATTCCCCTGTAAACTACCATTTTGAGATAGCTAACCATTGTACTAGGGTTATTTAGCTATTCAGTCTAACAGTCAGAAAGCTTTTTCTGTCAATTTTACTACTGTACAGATCTTTTGTGAATTGTTTCTTTTTCGGAAAACAATGGCAAATGGTCACGCAGTGTCGTGGATTGATTGAAGTTATACATTATGGTAAGTTGAAAAATGAAACGTAATTAGAAAATGTATGGAAATAGAAATAGGTTGCTTTTGAGTGATAGATGAAATGGAATGGATATGAGGGGATGAAATAGTAGACCACTGAGCCGAACGGTGTTAATGCATAACTTCACTCAGTTCATGACATTTCGCGATCGACTTCTATTGTCTTCGGTGGGCTATCAATTTTGAGGAGTTCTGTACTAAGATGAAACCGCTGTCCAGTGTTTTTATGATTTCAATGGTAGTCTAACTTACATCGGTTTATTATTTCAATGAGACAATCTGTAACTCAAGTGAATATAGAAGTTAACGTGAATGATGTTTTTTGTAACAGCTTTATGAATAAATCAAACAACTCACAAGACGTTACATCATCAAAATATGTTTATATTTGAGATTTTACAGCATACAAAAAGTATCCGCTGAAAAATTAATAACAGCTCTCCACTGACCATTGTATTTTCTTTTAATCATAAGAATGAATAATTATATTAAAGTATTGAGTGACATTCTCATTTTCTTTAAAAATTTACTTTAGATTTCAAACCAGCTGTTTCTACTAAACCAATTCCAATTTTAATTGACAATAAAATTACAAGTTCTTATGAAAATCCTTTTGATCGAAAGTCAATTTATGGCAGTTCTATAGATATTGAGAAGAGTATTGCTGAAGCAAATGCAACAGCTGTTGATATTGACCATTCCACATTATCATCATCTTCATCAACATCTGGTGTACAAAATGCACTTCAAGACTTAGCTGGAGAAATTGAACGAAGTGTTGAACGTATTGGTTTATTACATTCAAAACATTCATTTAAGGTATTATACTTGTAATTTGATTTGTATTTGTACACTTCTCACTAAAGTTCTTAGTTTAACTATGTAGTCTATAAAAGAAGAAAACTTTAACAGTCTGGATAATTTTGATCATAGGTGTCTTAGAAGTATCTTACTCATATTGTGGAATAATCAAGTGAAGCAATGTTAATGCCAGGCATAATGTGCCAAACAGAGGTGGCAAATTTGTTTATAAGGCTTTAAATCTTTATTGAATAAGATATCTACGTCATGTGTTATGTATGTTCACTCACTACCTACCTCGACATCTAATGTTGCACGGAGTAGCAGCAAGTCAGGAAAGAATAAGGAAGACCTAACCAGGACGTGTCGTTATTTCATGTTATCATTGACTGTTGGTAATTCCAGACTGACTGAAGTTCACTCCATAACTTCGGTTGCTAGTAACAGATGACGAGTGACATGGCTCAAAATCGGATACATTAGTCCAGTTAAATAAAACAGTATAATAAATAGATGTTTGTTCAATACTACGTGAATATCTAAAAGCTTCTCAACTTATATCAGCTTCTAAAAAATCTAAGCTTCTATAACATCGAGTCAATTCGTAATATTTGGTCATTTCAACAGCATACTATTTGTCCCTATTATAGGCTTTGACAGCAAACAGTGTTTTCTTAGTTAACACACACTGGTGGATAACACGTTTATTTCATTGATTCATCTATGTTGTTTAGTTGAGCCGATTCATATCACTAGCTATCGAAATAATTAAATTAAGGATCGAATCCTTGTAGTGAAATCAGTACATGATCATTGAATGATAAACATTAAGTTTCTGAGATCAAAATTAACCTTAGGAAAAATACCTTGTTTATTCATTTCATAAAAGTCATTAAACATTTAGATATTAAATAGATGATTAACAGAATGGCGCATCTATCTTTTTGAGGGTTCAAGCATGTCTAATATGAAGCAGTTATGATAAATGCCATTGGATGATCGTATTATGTACCGAATCGATCGAAACTTTAATTGTACCTGTGAATGTCGACCTAGTAATTCTAATAATTAAGGGTTCACCCCGAAATCTGAAGGTCATGAGTCCGACCCATGTCAAGATCGTGTGTGCTAAGACTAAACAGCTCTCCAATGCATTGAATAACACCTATCAATTAAATCAATCTCCAGAAAACCCTTTCAACTAAAACTGCACAAAATATTTTAATATGTTCTATTGCTCACTTGTCTTATTAAATAATCAACCATATTCTAATGATCATTTAAAGATTTGTTATGTATTTTGGTCTTCTTTTTTTCCATAGAATTCACTAAATTCACAAAAATCAAGTCATTCACAATTAGATCAGTCTAGAGATACGGTAAGATAATTATAAATGAAACAAATAATTTCATGTTTTAAATATAATTTTAGTGTATTGTAGTTGCATTATTTGTGTTTTTCTTGACCGCCAATTCATTAAGCAAGTTGTTTATTCAAGATAAATATTGAATACAATTAATTTTATGTTTTTATACAATCTCTTGTTTTTATATCATGTATTCTTTTCTACAAGGATTCAGTAGACATTACCGTTTTTTAAAAAGATCTTGTATTATAAGTTTTGTTATTGCATCGTTGGTTAGGAGAATATAAATAGAATTATTAACTTATCTTTAATATCAGAAGGGGTTTTGTGGAGATCTTAGTAATTTCAATAGTTGAAATCATGAGTCAATTGAAGATAGACCACCATGGAAAACCTGGAATCACTGGACGGCCGTTTCGTCCTGGTATAGGATTCAGCAGTGCGCATCCACGATCCCGCCCCTCGCGAGGTTCGAACCCAGAACCTATCAGTCTCGCGCGCGAGCGCTTAACCGTTAGACCAATGAGCCTGGCATTCAAAGGTGTTAATGTCTATTTTCAACCAATCCACGAAATTGCGCCACTGTCTCCATCTTTAATAATTTGTTAAGTGTTATCAGTATGGTTTATTTGTATTCTAGGCAATAAATATATTGTACTTTTTATAGTTTACAAATGATCATTTACTTTTGTGCTTTATTTTTTAAAAAATGTTACAAATTCATGTATTTGTATATGGTTTCTCGAAAATTAAATTTAACCTGTAAAGTGTTTATGTACTTTAGATGTTTATAGTCTACTAATTTACATGAATTCACTTCATTCTACAATATTTGTTGTTTTCAATTTATAAAAAAGCTGTTACACTTTGTAATTCCTTTTTTTATGTATGTAAACATACTTTTTCAGCTGGTACTTTCTAAACAGTATGTGTGACTCAGTAATCTTAATTTTAAATCCACTTTATCTTGTTACATCGGAAAATGACTGCCTGTTATTGTTGGGATGGCTTCCGAGGAGCACGACGGGGCCATCGTAGGTCCTAAAGAAATCGAAGTTTCCACTTTATTGGAACCTGATAGTTTTCTAGAATATTAACTTAGCATGCTATGATTGAACGGTAGTATAACTTACGTCCTTGCGGATTGGCTGAATTATAATGGTGTTATAGCTAACGCTAATATAAATATCCATAATTTTCTGTACATTTTTTTATTCTCACCCAGCAATCGCTTCTCCTTCATCTTCTGTTTTCTGATTTGTGACTGTGGCAGTTCTATATGCTCGAGTTCCGTTAGTTGCGTATCATATTCTGCACTGACCAAGTAGCGAACGTAACAGGTATCCCCAAACTCTTACAACGTAACAAATGAACATGCTTAAAGAAGAGAAAGTCTGTTCAGAGAAGAAAATATTCTTTCAGACGATGTCATTTACTGAAGTGATACAACCGTATTTATAATATTTTTACACATAGTAAAAAATCTTTGGGCCCTTAATAAAATTACCAAAAGTTAATTAAAAATTCGAAGTGTCGAATATAAGTTACTTTATAGTCAAAGGGTAATGAGCTGTTGACGAAATGAAAATAATTCATTTGTATTCATTGTTTGAATCTTCCCACTGATGTTTAAGACCGTGATTGATCAGTCTCTTTTTTGCATATTTGCATTTTGTGCGGATTGCTTCAACATTGCTATTAGGTCACGAGCATTGTCAGCAGAGGTGGATAGTGGCTAGAGCTGGAGTCCAAGATGCACGTTTTTTTTTCCTTTTGAAATTCGTCAGCTTGACGAACCTGCATCCCAGAGTTCATGTTCATTCTGGGACTCGGACTCAGTATCGTTCTCTCTATCTTGGCTTGAAATGAAAATAACATATTACACATTGATATGTGAAATGATTTTGAATTTGATTGTACCACCATGATTATCTAAAGGGGAATGTAAATCAGTCAATTGCTCTATTGTTAATCATCTAGTCAATTCTGGCTATCCATCTTCATCGGAATTTTCATTTAATATTATTCATGAAGTCAGATGAACTGGTTCTAAGCGCTAGGTTACTTAAGTAATACGTGCATTGTAGACGCTTTGACAAGTCCTTTATTCATACTTGGTCTCTCTTTTCAGAAACGGTATGTCCAATACCTTATTTGACCATGCTCCTAAACGCTTTTCTAATTGTGTAGCTTGTTCTAAATGCTTTTTATCTCTTTCTGTTTGTCAAATGGACCAATGGTTTTTGATGAATTTGTTATTGGCACAACAATTTTCTATCTTATATGTAGACTACTGTATATATATCTATGTAATTCTTGTTCATATTTGCTTCATTTTGTCAAACAAAAACTACCATGCTTAAGGATATAATGTTCTTCACATTATATTTTATTACATTATCTTTTCTTCCCAGTATGCAAACAACTGTTTTGTTTTTCCTTATAACTAGATGATAATATTTAAAATATGATAATAAGTACCTGAAATTTCTTAAATTAAAAATAACTTGTTCAATTTACAATCATAATGTAATAGAGTTTGTTTTTCTCTTAAATAAATATTATATTTAGATGACTTCAACATCAAAATGTACAACTACCGTTGTTTCAACGAAAAACAATCAAATTTCTAACAATGATAGTCTTACAACTATAAATAATGCTAGTGAAAATATAGATTTAGAATCATCAGACGGTATGGATGCACTGATTATAGCTTGTCGAAATTTAGTTCATGCTACTTTAAGTTTAATGTATTGGGCTGCTGCTGCTCAACGTGAACTTGTTCAACAAGGTCGATTAAAACCAATTGATATACCACAAACCCCTGACCTGGAATCTGAATCACAATGGGCACAAGGTTTAATATCAGCCGTAAGTCGTTGATATTTATTACATGTTTTGTATTCTTCAAGGAAGTTCATTTTTCGTACAGTTGTCAAGGAAAGAGTTGTTGAAAGCAATTACTTCAAATATTTTGAATATCTAGCAAAATCGTGTTTAAATGTGTTTCTCGATAGAATATTTGTCAAAAAATCAATATTAGCATTACTAACTTCATTCAAATGAACTAATAGTGTGGGATGACATTTATCCTCCGGTGGCTGAAATTCTTGACCCCTATTGATAAAATTGATCAATTTACATTCATCAATTAGGATTAGCAGACCACGTAGCTAGTGCTAAGTAAAATTATTAACGTTCAGAGTTTAGAATAAAAGTGAATATTGAAGGACTAATTCCCGTTTATATTAATCCTCAGAAATAACAAGAAATAGTTTCCTTTTTAAAACTATTCATTTCATTAAATGGAACAGGATGTAAACATTTTTGGGGTTGGGATGAAAACATTTCTAAAGATTTCAGAAATCATTTGGTTATAAATGCTAGTCAATAGTGTGATTATCCTAATTGTCTATCTGACGATATGTGAATGAGGTCATTACTCACCGAAGTCAGTTTGTCATGATACTAGTGTACTACGAGCTTCATGAGACATAAAATGTAGACGCCAGCATTGTTATTTACTGACTCGATGTTATCAGCCCCACTGTGAGTTATAAACAGGCATTGTCTTGATCCTTTACGTTTTCGTTATTGCTCACTGTTTAATAGTTATGGATCTGGGGCGATAGTTAACAATTCTTCATCTGTTTTATTGTACAATTAAAACAATATATACCAATTATAAAGTGTATGATTTTCATATTGATTTAATTGTTAAGCTCATTAGACATTTCAACAACTGAAAATTACGAATCTTTACTGTTATATGTAGAGCTTAGACTCTTAATATACCGCGTATAACTTGAGCACTCGAACGCTAGAACCCTCCTAAGTCGCAAATGGGAGGGCAGAAGACAAGTGAAAGGAATGCTGTTCTAAACAGTGTCAACTATAGTATAAAACCGTCAGGTATTTATAGTTTTTAGTAAAAACGAAACCATCGTTATAGTCCTCCAATCTGTATACACGGGGTTATTAGCACTTGTCCAATAGGGAAGCTACACGTAGTGATTCTGAAATACTCTTCCAAAATATGATTGGATTGAATATCTTCAGCTCTTTCTGAGCTTCCTCGAGTTCACCCGAAGACTATCGTTGCACTTACTATTTTCATATTCATTAAAAAATTTGACGACTATCTGAATTCAGTACCTTAGTAGATGACGAGTTGTTCATTTCAAACGAAAGACACTATGTTCGAGTCTCAATGTGGACGTCAACAATAAGTCTCAGGAACACTCAACTCATGAGTTTGTCATTCCAATCCTCTACATTCACTTACGTCAATTGTCCCATACTATTTCTTATCTCAATGTAAAATTCTAATACATATTTGGTTGTAAGCAGCTGACGAGAAACCACGAAATATAATGAATTCATACTATTCTGCATCAATATTTGTTCTAGCTTTACTTAAGTTTCAAGCTGGTTGAAACGTCCATTCTGGATCCCACTCCCAGCCACATATCAAACGTGCTAAATCAGTAGATATTCTTTCTAAGATTGTTACACATTAATTCTTTTGACATATAATCAGTTGCCTAAATTCATGTAAATATCGTGTTTTTTACTCACAAGATAATTTCAAATAGTGAACCCAAGACAAGAATGAATATTGAAAGACAAGAACAAAACTTAACACATTGAAAATGTTGCTTGAAATTTCTTAATGATTGTAAGATAAGGTTTTTGTAGATCATTCACTAACCGATGAAATTAAGGTATGATTTTCAGATTTAATTATTGTTCATTATATTACTTAAACCAACTATCAAGATTATGGTTTCAACATTAAAGTTAATCGTCGAACTCTCAACAAGCAACAAGGCGATTATTGGATTTTGAATATTGTTAAAAGTACTAAACAATTTACTATCTGTTCATCAGATATTCACTAATATATCAGGGTTTTATAGTGCCTCTCAAATTGCATTGATTAATTTAAAATTCATCGCTAACTTGATTTTCCTTAGTTTTTACCTCATTGAACACATATTTACATCTGCACTGACTTTATTTAACAACTTACTGACTAACTACTAATAGGGTTATTGGGTAGTATGTTGTTTTCAGCAGTGCACACGGTGTCATAGTGTTAAATATTTACACTGACTTAACTACCTGTTCATTTGTTCTTCATTTATCTTTGATTTTCCTGGTTGTTTATTTCAAGTGCTTCAAAACCGTTTCAATTTATTGAAAGCATAAACAGAATGTGTAGAGTTTTAATGGTACCTAGAACAATTACCGAGTAAAATGTTTCTTTAGCTACATTATCTCTGACTGGTGGTTGCATAAGCTGTCTTTTCCGACTACCCATGATTTGGTCAAAATAATTTTAAAAAGCCGTTACAAATTTCAAATGATTTGAAGTGTTATGCAGTATTTCTCGTCTCTTTTTTTTAAAATTTATCCAGGCAAGGTATGTGGCTGTTGGTGCGAATCACTTAGTTGAATCAGCTCAAGCATTTGTCACAATGCACGTTAGTGGTTCTTCACAATTAATCGATGCAGGTGATATAACTTTAAAGCCAGAAAGTTTAATATCGGCCGCACAAACAACAGCTGGTTATACTGCTCAATTGGTCATTGCTTGTATAGCTAAAGCTGATCCGAATTCACAAAGTTGTTTAGGCTTACGTAATGCTGGTGGATCTGTTAAACATGCAGCCGATCGTTTGGTACGAATTGTACAAATGATCGTATCCAAAAGCAAACCGGCAATGACTACAACAACACCAGTGAACGTAGACAAAGAACAATCTGAGACATCATTAGACAATTTAAATGGTCGAGTTGTTTCATCTATGAGACAAGTATGTGTTGGTTTTGTTGTTGTAATATTGATCACGGCTTTTAGAACGAACTACAAATACATCTGGTTATATTATTATGAGATTATTCTGATTTTGTACACTTTAAAATGTATCTTATATTACAACTCACTGTATCATTATTATATTTTACGAAAATATATTATGAATACTGAGTTGATAGGTTAACATTTACCGATTTTGAATTTTATTATAACCAATGCATGTTTATGTTACCAGTCTCCTTTTATTTTTATCAAAAAAGGACGTCTTTATATTTGCAAGAAAAACGAAAGATATACCACAAGCTTTAAATAATATGTTTATCCTGTCATTGGATTAAATAAAACTTTCTGTGTGTCTAGTTGATCTGAGAGCGATCATAGTATCGTTTGTAGATTTAAATCGGTCTTGCTTTTAAACATAGTTTTTCATGTATGCTCACATGCGCTCAACACAGCCTAAATATTTTATTTTATATTATACATTGATCTGAGGTAGGTAGCGGATCTGTTCGTTGACTTATAATCACAACTCCTCACTAACTTCAAAGAATGTTACGACACAATTATTACTGGTTGTAGAGAGGATCATTTGTCATACTCTTCAGTAAAGTTCCGAATTTATTGTTACCTATCTACAACTTATACATCTGGATAATATCATCAATGATGCTTACACATTAGTTTTAATACAAGTGTGTATGTAACTGTTAATGTTTGTATGAAAACAATCGTTCTTATATATCCGTTAATCCCTTATTGACAATTCTACAATAATAGATTTGTTCCTATAATTCGGTGAGGAGGATAATAGTGCTTCTTATTCACTACTAAGAGCATATGAATTTCAGTCATTTTATCTCAAGACTCACTCCCACTTCATTTATTTCACTTTGTCTAAGCCGACAAGATCAATATATATATGAATGTCATAAAATTGAACTGCTCTGTAATTTCAAACAAACGGATAAATACAGTAATAACAACGGTAACTAAATGATAATAAAATCGCTCTCACTTCCACGTATCTAATACAACGAAATTAACAGTTAACTGTGATGAATAATTTTTTCTTTCGGAATTTAATTTTCTCCTGTCAATTTTTCTAGGTAATTGAAACTAAATCCAGTATTGCTGCTAAACAAAGGGAATTGGATAAATTACACGCTCAACTAAAACATATTCATCAAGATCAATATAGATCACACGTACAGTAAAAAAATAGAAGAGGAAAAAACAATGACATAAAAGATAAACAAATGACTACTGTTACTGTGTTTCCTCCATATTTATTGTCAATTACAAAAGTTTGTGTTTATATTAACTCGTCCGTCATCTTTACATTTTTATAACTTTGTTGAAAAGATTAACAGACTATTTCCGAAATACTATGTTGATTTACGCATTACTTGCTTACTCACTTAACAATGATGCTTGAGTATGCTTGTGTGAAAGTTGGGTGTTCTTTTATTAACTAAAAAGACAACTTACATTTTTCATATAACTTAGTGTCTTATTCACCTATTATCTTTCTGTTCTGTTTTTTTTAGAATCTATCCTCAAATCTACTTGATTCATATGTGTATATCTTTGATAATTAGTAGTAGTGATTCGTTTCGACTAATTGAATCCCTGATAAATTACTTTGTATTATGTCAGTTCGTTAGAAGAGGGATGCTTTTGCTCTCTCTTTACAGTGAACCTGTAATGTTTTATTCGTATCATTTTTTTAACCACAAATAATTATAATCGAGATACACATATATGGATGTATGAAATGATTTTATATAACTAGAATAGTAAAATACTGAACGCCATATGTACACACAAATAAACACACTTAATACCTCTATAGTTCATATAGCTATTGTTATTTAGTATTGTTGATAATTTTCCGGTTTTTACAAATTATATTTTTAAAAATACCACAGACCTTTACATGAATGTTCAAATTACTTGAAAGTAATTGTTACATACAATATATTTATTTATACAACAGATTTTTGATTGATTCAGTTTACATTTTTTTCGGATAAAATTATACTGTTGTTGCCAATAGTCATAGTCTATGATTCTGCCTGTTTGTGTGTACATGTATGTTCATTCTCTAGTATTACTATGTTCCGATTTATTCACCGTATATATATATATATATATATATATATATATATATATATATATATACACCTTAGTATTATAGTTTTTTCCTAAATTTCACACTATCAGATAAGAAATGGATTAATGATAATTAACCAGTCAATTTTATTGGATTGATTCTCTCGGTATTAACTATTTACAATTGAACATAAATAACCAATGGACGTAATAATATTAACTAAATATAACAATAATAATAATGCATAGGAAACACAACTACAATTGTTTACTAATCCGTAATAATTCTATCACTGTTTTATTGCCT
Source organism: Schistosoma spindalis (assembly GCA_946903255.1). Lineage (NCBI taxonomy): Eukaryota > Metazoa > Platyhelminthes > Trematoda > Strigeidida > Schistosomatidae > Schistosoma > Schistosoma spindalis. The sequence continues at coordinate 26,111,480 of OX336424.1, forward strand.
TAGCTTCCATTTCTTTCATCTCTTTCTCCTTCTTTTACCTCAATTTTTATGCGAATTCACTAAACATTTTGTAATAACTTCTGTGGTTTATAAATTGGATTATTTTTTTAATTTGTTGATAAATTTAATTCTCAGTTCGTTGATATTTTTCCGTTTTTCTTGTTTTAGAGAAAATGTATTTGCAAACTTATTGAGAATACAATATGTTGTTTAATTTTGCATTGAAAATATTTGCGCTAATTTTTGTAAATCGTTTGTATCTATTTACTGTGAGTTATTAATTAGTAAAATGTAATCAAATCAATCAATAATACTGGTGTTTCTTTTTTTATTTTATTTTTTCTACTAATTAATTAATACATATCAAACATGATTTGATGGACAGCATATACTTCACGTAAATTTAAAAGGTTAAAAGAAAAATGGTAGTACAGTACTATGTAGTTAGATGTATATTGTATTGCAAAGAATTATATACAACCTTACAGTATGGGTTCTAAAAATAAAATGAACTGAAATCATATGAAGTAGTTTATTTGTCGCATCTACGTTGATTTTAATACTAATTGACGAATTGTGGATTTTAGATATAAGTCATGTAGAAAGTTTGTGTATTTCCTTTTTGTGGATTTTCTGTAAGGAATTAATGTCTCGTAGCCTCTGTATTCCGACTGGCTAATACTTTCTCTTACGGTCGTCGGCATAGCATCATTCTATCAATGACGTTCCAATTTATAAAACAGTTGGAGATTATTGTCATAAAGTTCCAAATCTACGCTCTGTAATTGTAAGCTATCATAAAGAACGATTGTTTTAAATGTTAACGGATCTGCATTCTTCATCAAAAGAGTTAAACTACTGCAATCTCTGAGGTATATTGTGAACGGAGTTGACATATTTTAAATAGCACAAGTGTAATAGATACAGTGGTGTTTAGTTATTCATTTGTGATCAGCAAATGAGACTTAGATCATGTATTAACTCATTACAATACTATCTTCAATCATGATTTATTAAACGCTCTTGCTATGATTGTGGTTTAACATTACAACTAATGCCCAAATGTTTCAAACAACATAAACAGATACAACTGATTGATCAATGGGTAGTGGCCGGTGTCATTTATTTCTAGTCCTTTAGTCATGATTGCATTAAATCGATCAAGTCAGAATGTGACAATTAATCTAAATGATTAACGATCGCATACTTTTTAATCATTGATCAAATTATACAACCTTGTAATGTCTACAATAAACAATAATTATATGATTGAAAATAAACCTCTGACATAATTTAGTTTTTAAAGTTGAGATGAATATTCAAAAAAAGAGGCAACTGGTTAATCACTAGGTAGCGACCGATGACATTTTTTCTCGTCCTTCGAAAAAGAGGCAAGAAGCAATTAAAAAATGAGTGAGAAGCCAAAAAATCTGGTAGTAGGCACAGCAGTCTTTTTGTTTATTCATACTATGGTAAACTAGAGATATAAAGTAGGATAGGGAAAACCACATTTACACAAAATTATCACAAACACAAGTTACTGCTCTGTAAGATGATGCAATTAAAATAAACTGAATATTGCTGGATAAGCAAAAAAGGTTAACAATGTTTCCTATTTATCTAATTGAAAATGTTTGATCTTAATAGCTTTTGCAAAGCAAAATGAAGGTGGCGTTCATATTTGCTATTCATTAGGTGCTCAGTGGTTGTATTTGTAAAGATGTTGCAAGTTTTTAGGGATTGGTTTATGTTCAGAATATCGTGTGGAGGTTCTTCACTTTATATACTGGCTATGACAAGATCAATTGAAGCTGTAAGATATTACGCAACAGTAGTATCTGATTAAATAAAGTATGTTATTCGTGAAATTTAAAATACGTTTGTGATATCTGAGTCAACAACTAAATATCCTTGAGACATTTAGAACACCCTAATACACATTTTAAACATCTTCATCCTCGATAATATTTAATAAGGCTTTATATCACATTAAATACATTTTTTCCTATTCTAATACATGTATAGTTTTCTCGACCGTTCACGCGAAAATAGTTTCCTCACTGTTGTTGTTGATGGCCCAATCAATCCGGAATAATGTATAGAAGTGACCAGACTAGTAACTACCTCGTGAAACCGAACACCAAATCCAATAGTTTCTAGTAGACAGAACAATTAATCAGCTGACTAACTTTAAGAAAATATTGAAGGAAATTGGAATTATTATTATCAATGTACACGATACTATGACTACATTTAAATTACTAGATATTAAGTAAACACACAAGGTCCAGAATGAAGTTCATACAACACAGAAAAAAACGAGCCAGTAGTAACATTTGAGTAATTCACCGAAATAAGCAGTATTCCTCGGACTACTTTAACTATAATAGTACCCCGAGCTTTCTCCACTCGCTCCTGCATCTGTATACAACATGGAAATTGAATAAGATGAAATAACTTTCCAATAATTATAAGTTTACAATAATCGTTTCATCTGTCACATAGAAAAACAACCTTTTAATCAGTTACAAATCGTAAATTATATTTCTTCTTTACAGATTTTATAAATACAATGCTGATATTTAAGAACATCAGTATTTCAATATATTTACAATAAATAATGAAATAGCACATATTTACAAACATTAAATTTTTACTAAAGACTAAATCCTCAACATCTTTTGATTTATAATCACAGTTAAAAGGGTTCATGATTAGAAGGAATAAGTATAAAAGGAATGTTCTGGAAACTATAAAGAAAATATTACTGATAATGATAACAGTAGTGATTGTATTAGAAGTAGTATTTCCCATTTATTGAAAAAAAATACTCGTGTAACAGAGAAGTAACAATGTGCAACTAAAAAAATATCCATAAAGCTACATGATGAATAAAACAAAAATATTACATCAGTAGTGTAATTATTATGATAAATATCATCTAATATGAAGTAGCATTCTCTATTTCCCTCTTCATATTATCTCTATTCTAGAGCTTATCAGATTAATTCATAAAAACGTCCAGATTTAGGATCATAGTAACATTTCAATATTGGATCATAAATTAATTCGATAAGTCCATGATTTGAATTTATATCGAATGGTCTGTCAGAACTATTATTATTATTATTATTATTATTATTATTATTATTATTATTATTATTATTATTATTAATGACCACTTGTTTATTAACTGATACAGTATTTTGTAATTCCATTTGATTTACAGAAGTTGTATGTTGTACAAGTTGATATGATTGAGGCAAGGGTGATGTAATACTTTCACATACTGAATATGATATACTTTCATTGGATGAGCTAGAAAAACATATATCATGAGAGGTGTTCAGTGAAAATTTGAAAAATCACCAGAAAGTGAGAATTTCACTGAATATTAATAAGTTATTATTTATTCATGTATATTTAACGAATGGATTTTCTGTATCATACAATTCAAGAACTGATAGATAATTATTTCGTCCTATTTCAGGTTTCCTCAGTAGTGTGAACCCATGACCTCGCCAAGTTTTGGACGCAGGGCTTTAAGGTCTTTTAGTGAGCATGACACATTTAGAGAACTTATCCAAGATTCAATGGTCTATTTTTCGATCTCCGGTCATTGTATAATGTAGTATGACTCTTTGCTACGGTTATATAGTCTTTCTTTAGTCAGTTATATCAATATCAAATTAGTAAAGTATACTTTTCATTGAGACTGTTGATGCCAAACATTTCAGTTATTTCTCGTTCAAAGTAACTTATAATACACTCTTATAAAAACTCCTGTTATGAACCTGGATATACTTACAATCTTTTCACAGATATTTTTAAGTGTTTATTATTTAAGAATTAGACTAACTAACTAAGTCAATAACGATTGGTTCCTTTCGATTCATTTTTATAATTGTTTAAAACATATATTAGTTATAGTTTTGATGCAGAGCGTTTATGGAAAGCTTAACGGTTTAAACAAGACTTAGTATCAGTCCATGCATTCGTTAACTGATGAATTAAGACGTGCCAGTAATTGCAAAGTGCCTAGTTGTGGTACGCGTGATAGTTACGATCAGTAGTTTGGAACTAAGCGATGCCGCTCAGAATTGATCTGAGCTGTAACGCAGATAAACTCATTCTTTATCTTCTGTTAGATTTTTTGTTCCAGAACCTTGTCATATATACCTTTTAATTTCACCTTCTCAAAACATACTTTAACGGTATTGTCTCCTCATTATCATCTCTACTACAACTATTTCAACTTATCTGCCTTTGATTTTATTTGCTTTCATCTTTTCGTAGTAATGTGGTATGCAACTTGAACTGAAACACATTTAAACCAAGTACTACATTGGTTATGACTGGCTGACTTACTCAAGTCTTAAACTAAGTTATAACTGATTTGAATGTTATTTCGCATACCTTGATTCAGTTCATCAAGCAGTATTAACTACTACATAATACACTCAGTCTTGATACTAGGTTAGTGTGATCTACACAGCCAATAAAATTAATTGATATCAGCTGTCGCTACTGACTTTATCCATCTATAGTTTTCATAATGTAGCATTCAATAATTAACAGACTCTTAGTAAGATAGCTATATAAAATAACTCACTTTGCTGTTTCAGTACCCCAATGACTAGACAATTCAAAACCTGTAATTAATTGTGATACATCATCTGTACTGTGTGTACGTTGATGAACCAACGATGATGCACGAGAAGGAGTAAGTATGGCAGGATCATTTTCATTTCTACACGTGTAACCATTTTGTTGACAAGTGCTTTTTTTTGATTTTGTCAATAACTGGTGATTCATACCCAGTAGTAAGTGACCATCACGTCTTGCATGAACTAGATGTTGATCCTCATGTTCGTAATGCTGATGATGACGTGCCAAGTGATAACGTAAATAAATTAATGATCCTAAACCATCGGTTGTAGTGGTATCATCGCCCGCGTTGTAATCATCATTGTCACTGAAGCTGACATTTAATATTTGTTTTTGAAGTGCAATCACAATATCACATTTTTCATTTTCAATTGTATTTAACATGTTCTTTTTAAGATTGTTTAATGATGGACCTAAAAAGTAAATAAGACCAAGTCACTGATAATTTATTTGATTTAACTGCTATTTTTACAAACCTACATATCACATAAATATAACTTTTGTCGAATGACCGCTAAACCGTAAGAAGTACTGAAAAGTAGACAGAAGGAAGTGGGAGACCATGCTTCTCAATAGAAAAACAGATATCTGATTGATCCTACAGCAGCTTTTATAGTATTGTATCGGAGTTGTCAACATCTCATTCCTAGGTTTGTGGAATACTTAATATTAAAATACTTACGCCTCCGACAAGTGTTCTTAATTTCAAATCTTTTATTTATTTTAATGTTTCGGATGGTATGACGACCTTCTCTTGCTATTTTACAAATGATTGATTTTTGAGCAGTGACAAATGTCATGTTTGTCTAGTCCTTTAGTGCTGTTCAAATTCGATCGATCGAGTTGTGATGTGGCCGCTGGTCGAAATGACTTGCCATCACATACACTATGTTGAGATTTTGGGTGGTTAAAGGCAGTTGATGGGAAACCCTGAACCTGGATTTCGTGCTATCCAGCACTTGTCAGTAAGGCGTAGCTGTAGTCTTGAGAAAACTTGTGGTCCCTAGCTGATCCGACCCCGTTTCATCCAGCTTCACAGTCTGAAACGTTACCACTAGGCTATTCTGACCGCAACTGACCTACTTAAGACTAGGATATTTACAACTGATTGATTACTGAGTACACCTGTCATTCTATTTTGTATCTTTCGTATTTCCAATTACCGTTCCATATTTGTCTGACTTTTTGTTGAAACAAACTTTACTGGTTTTTGAATTGTGTGTGTGACTAGATTGTTTGATATCTGTTGTCCAATTACATTACATTTCCCCGCCTTCTCATCATATTATTGAGATTAATTGAGTAAACTTCTGAAAATACAGAAATCCTGGTCAACATTTTAGACTATTTCACAACTGATCATTCAGTCAATTGGTTTATGGTACCTAGTAACCAAATACAGATTTATTCACTTAGATTTAATCGAAACTTCAGGTGTAAAAACTGATAATCAGTCAGTCAGTTAATCAATAACAACGTAGAACTTCGTACGTACGTACATCAGTTCGAGTTGTCATACCACATTAGCGCAGAGATACAATTGTCAATTCAAATCTCGTAGTGGTAGAGGTAGTAAAAGTATAAGGCAGGAATCAGAAGCATTAGGGTTTGAAGATGTTATTCAAGGAGTATAATCCAGTGAAATAAATTTGGAAAGAGGAAAAAGGGACATGAAGAATTCAGAAGATTAGAATTTGGGAGAACACAATAAGTAGATGCACCTGCGCCATTGCAAACGATTTTGAACAACGTCATTCAAGCTCTCTAACCATCGGTTGCTTTCGTCTCGCGGATCCCAACCAGACAGTCTACACCTACCAACATGGCTCAGTCCACTTGTCAGCGACTTCATGGATTTATGCCATGTTTTGGTCTGGCCGCCCCTAGCTTTCTTCCAACCTACTCCTACACCATAAAACATCGCACGTCGGGGCAGTCAGTGGTCGGGCATGCGCAACACATGTTCCAGCCATCTCATATGATTAAGTTTCACTACTTCATCAATTGATTTGCTATCCTTACCTAGTACTCAATAACGCCTGATAATGCCAAACTGTGTTCAAATTTAGTGAAGCGGAGTTTAAATCTACAATCTAGCAGTTAAAAGTTGACTGCCTCAATGACCAAGTCATTGCTTCCCACTGATTGGGAAACAATTTCGACAGAAGTGCAATAATAACTTACATATTAATTTGTGAATGTGCATTGCTGAGGAGTCATGCATTGGGAAGAAATGATTGCACAGGACTCCCTAGTTTTTAATGCTTCGCTATCTAACTTCACAGTACTTGACGCCAAATTCCTTTGAAAATAATAAACTTCAAAATCATTTCAAATGTCCTTCATGTGATATCTATTATTTATTGTTCCTTGGACTTTAATTTCTAATAACACACCAATCTAAGTATTTATATCAAATTATTTATCAGACCAAAGGAAAAAAAAGGAAATCATTTATAACGTATACATAACACCAATAACATATTGAGATCATGAACCGACCATTGAAAACCCGGAAGCACTGAACGGTCGAGCAATGTTGTGAATTGATTGAACTTAGGCATTAACACCGTCAGATCCCGGCTCAGTGGTTTAGGGGTTCAGCGTTCGTATGAGACCGAAAGTCCTGGGTCTGAGTCAGGATACGGAATGGTAGGTGCTCATTGTTGAAGAGTCCCATACTAGGATGAAACTGGTGTCCAGTGCTTCAAGGTGTTCTGTGGTGGTCTAACACTGATCGGTTCATTATCTTAATGAAACTCAACAGCCTTCACAACCCTATAATGAATAAAAGCATATCTTATACAAAAATGTGTGAAAAAGAATTAATACTTTGTGGTGATACTGGTATTGATTTTGATATTTCAGAATGTGGATATTTCACATTTGTCACTGGTGTTGTGATTGTTTTTCTCAACTTGTTATTATGATTATTACTGGTTATTTGTTGTTTTGATGATGATAAAAACTGTAAATCAGGTTCTATAGCTTCACCAAGTACTGCTTGTTTAAGGCTAGCTAAAAGTGACGCTTCAAAACTGGCTGATAAATCATCAGATTGTTCATATCCGGCTAAATCGATAGGAGGTGGTGTACAAACCATTTTATTATTATTTTCATCATTTTCATTAGATTTATATGAGTCAGTTTTTTCTAATAAATTCTCATTTGTTTCCAAGATGGTATAATCATTTGATAAAGGAATATCATTATTTAAATGATATGTAGTAGATGCCTAAAATAAGTTTAAGAAAAAATAGTATTTAACGATACGATCTCATTAAGTTTGGTATAATCAAATTTTTTTACTAACTAATCATTATTCGAGAGTACATCGTAGTAATATAATGATAATTTTTGTGAAACAATGAGTTATTGGTAAAAGAACTCGAAACACATCGTGCCTAATCAGAGACTAGACAACCGAGAAAGCATTACTAGTCAACACATTTTGGTGTAGTTTAAAGTTAAATATATGAACTTTATGTGATTATAAAGTTACATTATTATCATTATTTGAATAGAAATACTTGCATTGGATGGAGTGAGTAATAGCCCGGTAGGTACTATTTGTTCACTACTAACTGTAAGCTACTTGTTAACTATGAATATCTCTCACTGTTCATAAAATACAATCAATTAGGTAATAATTGCATCAGTTGACTTCACATATTAATGTCCTAATTATATAAGTAACTGTTATATCTGGTCGTCGCTGTACCGGAAAAAACGCTTATCACTTATACTCGGTACAAGGGACCTCTGCAATTCCCACGACTTATTATTATTATTATTATTATTTTAACACATAGGTATTGGTACAAGGAGGCACCAAGTACATATGCGCCACACGAATCTCAATTGATTTGTGTGAGGGCTGTGATACTGCTCGGGTGCCCAAACCGAAGCAGGTGGTTTTCTTAGGGGGCCACACCCCGAGCCTTTGACCTGAACGTCTGATCCACAAGGCAGTAGAGCATCGTGAGGAGATGCAGTCCCATGGTAGCCGGTGACCAACGATTGGTTCATACGCCATTTGGTCCTTCAGGATACTGGAGCCCATGTGCACCATTGGTTTGGGATCCGGTTAAAGCGCCGGACATTCGCTTTTCGTCCTCTCATTTTCGTAAACAACACCCCCGCCACGTGAAGGCAGTGAGTAGGACTTCCCTAGCAGGGGCTATGTACGCGTGGCCATGTGAGAGCATTTCCAGAGGGAGAGCGGACTCTCCCCACTCTCGGCCGTACCAGGGCATTTGGGGGCGAAAGTATGAACACAAAGACTGGTATAAGTGAAGATTTATTAGCCCCAAAACACTATGACGACGACGATAACAGTGATGATCGATCCTAGCCTAAAATACACTGGTTTATATATTGACTGTAAACCCATTTTGATTAATAATTAGGATTAAATCACATACTCAGTTATAACAAATCACTTACTGAGCATAGTTCATGTCAACTGAATACAAGAATATCATATATTATACAGAAAATATCATACTGGGAAAACAAATCAAATACTACACTGAATAATCATCACGTTGAATCAAAACGGATGTAATGTTGAATAAAACTCATAATGAGTAATTCAATCGAAAATTAACTTTTCTTTCCATCATATCAGTAGCAAATTTTACTAGTTTTAATGTGTTGTGATTTGATATATTACGTTTTTGTAGTTGGGAGCGTTGTCGATGTGAGTTAAATAAGCTTTGTGGTAATTTAGTTATCAAGTTTGTACGTTCTTAAGAATATTATGAAAATAAATTAAGATTTATTTTTCAGTTAAACAAACATATACAGCGGAAAGTATATAAAAATAACGTATTATATGATAAATTTCTTAGAGAAGAAGGTTACTGAAACGAAGTGATGATTCATTGACTACATCTAAGAAAACTGCTTTACAAGAACTAATTCATCTAGTTTATATACAATCTATTAAAATCTACTCCCACATTTCATAGTATTTCTTAAATTGATTGCTAAACGCTCACACAGTCTATGAATAGTTGATTGTCATTATCTGTTCAACGCTACAGGTGATGAATCACAGGTCGAACCGATTATTGGTAACGTCTTTGGACATTTCACTGATCGATAGAGATTTTAATTTACAAGGGACCACAAAGTCTTTTGAGATTGCAGAAACATCTTAATGATAATGCCTGTCCGGCACAGAATAAAAGTAGAGAGTATGCAAGTATTATCTCTGACCATTTCACTCAAAAAGATAGTCAATGAAAAATCCTACAGGATAAATATTAGGATGGAGAAATTATTTCATAGATAATATCAAGAAGAAGGCATAAAAACTAACAGAACGTTTATGTATCAAAAAATGACCTACTACTGTCATCGATCTATTGACTGTACTGTGGTGACAATTTGAAAGATTCATGCGTCATGAACAAAATAGATTAAAAGAATAACCACTCATTAGGCGAGACTGTCACTATGAAAGACAGTTATCGAGGATTATGAAGCGCTATGTAATTTGATGATTAAAATGCAAAGTTAAACCAGTAAGTTGTCACCAGTTTAAGTGGTAGGAAATCATGATGACAGCTAAGAGGCTGCTGATACCAGTTTGACTGCTAAATAAGACATTGAAATTAAACTGACATTTGTATGTGGTATATATTCAAATGTTAACTTATCATGGCTAATCGTATCCGTCAAACGATTTATTTCTGAATACATATATATATAACAGAAGTTAGTTAGTATAGGTTATAGAAGTTTAAACCATTGTATGACTTACCATAATCACTTTAAATTTCAAATCTGCATCAGTTAATTCTTTTAACGAATGATGATCTATACTAATACGTTGTAAATAAGGACTTTTTGAGCAGATTACAATGTCCTTATTCTCTAATTTTTCATCGATCTCTTTAGTTTCGATTTTTTTAATACATGATTGCGTTAAAAAGCTTGGTGCAGGTTGAGGTAGACTATTAAATAAATATAAACTGCCTAAACGAATAGACTGATATTGTTTTTCTATAGTATATTGTTGTTGATAGGACTGCTCTATTTCTGATTTCATATTATTCATAACTTTTAATTGATTTGAATTTATATTTTGTTCTGCATAATACAATAAACTTGTAGAATTTTTGGCAGTATTAGTTAGACGATTGGAAATGGCACCGGCGCTAAAACTTCTTGGACTGTAATTATATGATTAAGAAAAAATGGATGAAGTAAATAACGGGAAACATTATGATAAAATCTAAATTAAAGCATATAAATATTTCTTCGACCAATAACCGAGAACGTCTAATTTTAGAAAAATATGTTTATTACATTCTCATTATCTGTGACAAAAATAGCAATTTCAGTGTCTTAAACGAGAACTCAGGTACGGTAAACCACATTATTGTTTGACGCAAAATCACACAGTTTCTGAATAAAATATGGAAAACAAACATTAAATACATTATTTGTACATCTTTGTGTTATCCTTTACATACTCCATTATTCCTCTAGTTCATTTGTTATTTCGATCGCTCTCCGATTTCCTTTCTGTTCTTTTCATTTCAATTTTCTGCTGGCAGACATTTCATTTCTGATCTCTGCTACATATTGCTTATATCTTTCAGCGCAAGTACCAAACACTACAGTACTACAGCAGTACTGTAAGTGATTTCAGTCGATTACCTTTACATTAGAATTGAATTTGAACTAAGAATTTTGTTTCCGCGATATTTTACTGAATAGATCAGACCACTCGGACCACAAGTGGGATACTTGGAAAGCCAACTAGAAACTTCAAAAGTTAAATTCCATTAAGGAGAAAAAGAAACCTAATATATGGTTTCTGTCAGAGGGATAGAAGAATATCAACAGAAGACACAAATCACATCAAATGGAATAAAGTCAGACAAATACTTTTGGAAAAATACTTTCCTTCTAAATTCATAAACGTGAAAACCCCTATAATACTAAATGTATTGTCCATTACAACTATTCTACCAGAAATCTTAAAAATACGATTATGGAGGTCTCTAAAAAGACATCTTCCGTTAAGTTGAGCTGTGGATTTTCGTGATCCGACAATATGTAGACAATAATCTGCCGTTTCCGGTCACCACAATATTTATTTGTAGATTTACTTGCTATTGTGGGTCATACACTGTAATGGTAACAAAATAATTTCTCTTTTCAAACGCACTTCAGACTAATACCCATTACGGATCTCTAAAGTTAAATATAAATCAGTCAACAGCTTCGAGCATGAAGAATCCAAGTTTTGTCAACTATCTCAGCAATTCACTACTCAAAATTATCCACAAAGTCAAATGCACTGACCTTAAGGAACTTTGAATCAGATACTTGTGCAAAATAAACACTTCATAGATTCAAACCTGACTTATATCATCAGTTGTAACTTTTAAAATCACATATTTTACCATGATCTCGACCCACATCCTAATCTCATGAATAGTCATTAACGTGATTATTGTTTATATTTTTCAAATGGATAGTTATCTTCCACACATTTCTTCTATATGTTAGTTCCCAGTTTACTACTTTTCACTAGCCTTTGACTTTTACTTAACTTCTATTTGATACATAAAACTTTTTAATAAAGTTATGATTCATTGGATTTATGTATGAGAATAGCAGAAAATACATTTTTAAAAGTAAAACGTCTAAGAATTTCAGAAATTGATATCACAAAGGATTGAAGAATTAAAATTCAGTATTCATAATTCAAACTTTTGGTAGCATAGGTATAAACAGTATTTTTCTCATTAAAAAGCAGCAATTTAAGTAGTTTTGTTCTCTGAGCTGAATGATTTAGTCATGGATGTTTCATTGTCTTTCTGAACAACATCATCAATACAAACTTCAGATAGAAGTGAAGTGTTCAAATTTCTCCACATTTGATTCACAACTTGTCCTGTAGACCTCGATCTTTACTGGTTATTGTTGACCTGTCATTTTCTACCTCTTTATTTTGATTGTATCTCCCTTTGATCTGATTCTTGGTCTTATATCTGTCCGTGATTTTTCTAATTGATTGGTAGATGGAATCGATTTCAATGTATTTGTTGACTGCTAATTAATCTGAGTGCCAAGCTTCTAAAAATTCTTTGATGCTTTTAGTATTCCCTTTATCCAAAAACTCAACATTTTCTCAGTCGACTGTGTGTCTGCAGTCGTCCACATGCATTGATATACGCAAAGATATGTCGTGGATTTTGACTGCTGATTGATATTCATTCAGGCGTAGATGAAGCGGGATCCTCTCTGTCCGATGTAGTGTCCTTCGCAATCAACCAATCAGAAAATTCATGGACAATTGTACGACCAAGAATCAGATCAAAGGGAGATACAATCAAAATAAAGAGGTAGAAAATGACAGGTCAACAATAACCAGTAAAGATCGAGGTCTACAGGACAAGTTGTGAATCAAATGTGGAGAAATTTGAACACTTCACTTCTATCTGAAGTTTGTATTGATGATGTTGTTCAGAAAGACAATGAAACCACGACCAAGCCATACAGCTCGGAGAAGAAACTTTCTTTAAACCATACACCTTAGCTTTAAATCTCCACCATCTCAAAAGTAGGAATATTTTGAATATGATAGTTTTTAAGAAGCGGCAGTAAATTATCTTTATGTACACACATCATACTACTTATAACACATGAAAGTAGTTTGAATTGTGTATATACTTTAAGTGTTTGCTTCAGGTATTCCATCGATATGCATCATAAAAGCTCCTTGAATAAAAGAACAAGGGAATTAGAAATTCATTTTGCTCCAGCTCCAAAACGTGTGAATGATAAAGTCATACCGATAGAAACAAGAAGAGTACAATGCAATGCAGATAAGCAGGTACCAACAAAATGAAGCTGAACAAATGAATTCGACCTTGTCTTCTAATAAATATTACACTATACTGTACTTTGAGCCTGTTTATCGATAAGTATGAATCACCCTACACGCAAACTAGCCTTAGACCATTTGACCCCATGATGACGACAATAACTTCGAGTTAACGATCGAAAGGTGATCAAAGAGGTTCTACTAAAACTACCTTAATTCAAAATCATCGAACGAATGAAATATAGTCCAATTATAGCCTTCTTCAATTATCTAGTGTTCTTTTCAATCAATTTTATTTCTTTATCAAATAAAAGTGTAGAAACGTGGACCGAGACACGACATGTTGGGTCATGTTTATATGCCTATAGAAAAATTATGACATTCATGTACTTTGGTATTCACTTCCAAGCTTATTAGGTTTTCTCAAATTATTAACTGTGACAGGAAAGTTGTAACCGTACAGCTGATCAAACTAACTTGTTGAAAATATAACGTCACTAAACTACCTATACATGGGTTGATATTTGAATAGCCTTTTTTGCACACTGAAAATAAGATATTTACAATTGCTGCAGAATCCCATAAAGATGTAAACAAAAATTTGGATAAATTAATTCCACACAAGGACCTTAAATTCTTAACAGAGGTTAGATGTAGACATACCAGTAAATTTCTAAAAGTTAAGATATACCGAAATCGGGAAAGGTGCTGTCAAGCAATACTCACTCTTTAGAAACATCTGAACCAGTAGGTACTTTACTAAAACCTGTATAACTCTGTTCATTAATGCAAACCCTGTTTATTTGAAGAGATATTCGTTTCCTTTCGGAATTTTGTCCTCCTAAAATACATTTCTCACCCTCTACTGATGAGGACTGAGTTGATTTCGTACATGATTGGTCACCACCTGTAGTTAATTGTGATACCTGTAATATACATAAAAGAGTCATTTGTCAGTTTTGAGGTGTAAATCAATATTACATACTAGCAGATAATTTTAACTTATAAAATTATAGTGAATAAAGTTATTGTAAAAACCATATATTCCCACAAATTTCTATTCGTAATCAAGCTTTTGAAATCTATTCTTTCTAATTTAACGGTAAATATTACAGTTAATGTGAGTAACGATATTTTTAAAATTGGCAAGATAGTTTTACAAAGTTGTCAAAAACTCCATTTTTATTTAAAAGGGATCTCATTGACAGTGTTATTACTAAAACATCCTACACAGAAAAAGAGCGGTATGTTTAAGTGCTCCTTACAAAGATTTGAGGATAAACTATCTCACAGTTATGACTTAAACTTATTTAAGTAGGTAATTCTACCGGGATTAAAAAGTTTATTTTGATGGTATGGGAGCAAGGTCAAAACGACACTCCTCTTGATAGTTGGGATAAAACAAGGCAGTTTGAATCGATACTATAATCATTAAGTTTGATTAAGTGAATATGTCATTTAGTGGTTAGTAACCATTCGGTTTAAGGTTCGAATCACGTATCACTTATTCGCTTAGCAAAAAGTAAATAGGCAGAACATTATTTCAAAAATTTGTCAAACTATAAGAGTTCGATGCATTGAGTGATAGTGAGCATTTTAGATGCTGCAGTAAATCGGTGTTTAAACTGATGAGTTTTACAGAACAGTTGACAAAAAATTAACATGATAGAACGAATCCTTGCTCTTCTTCAAATAATACCATTTAATAATTTATAAGATCTATGTTGAGAACGTCTAACCTTGAAAAGATTCTTTGAGTTTTCACTCCCTCGTAAATTTATCCGTTCGGCTCTTCTCCATTCATCCAAACGAATTTTCGGAACGTTTAAAACCTTATCATAATCAGAAAGACAAGTATTATTTCGACGACAACAACAATAAACGCACATGTTTTGCTTGATTTATTGAATAAAAGAAACGGTATTTAAGTAGAAAATCGGATATGTTAAGAATATAATACTACTTTATCCAGTGATAAAGCTAAAATGAAGATCACATTACAGATGCATATTTATATTCAATGTAAAAGCCGTACTAAGTGAGTTCGTTGATAATTGTCAGGGCTTTTTACTATAGGTCTCTCTTGAAACCAGTAAGGTGACTTTCTCTAGTGAATAATTATTTCATTAAAAACTGCGGTTTAATGTCTCACAAGAATAGGCACAGAAGTACTTACAACATGCTAAGGTTATATACCTTAAATCAAATGTCCTACACCACTCTATTTAGATGAAGGTATTGAAGGCTTTTTGTAGAATGTGGCGCATATATATTTGGTGCCCCCCTGTACCAATATTTATGTGTTCAAATAAATAAATAAACAAATAGTAGAATGAAACACATTTGTTCTGTAACGCGATTTTTCTCCTGTCACAAGAAGTAAAATGCAAGTAGGACCGATTGGTTCCATGTATAATTTATGAAAGAAGCTATACTAATAAGCATGTCCTTATTTTTTGTTCATTCTATAAAAACAAATAAGAGAGTACTTATCAAAGTCCACTCAAAAAAGTTCCCAAATCGTTTAAGTAAACATTAACAATAAGTCTAATAATAAAACTTTTCAACCAGGATCAGAATCTTCCATATACTAGAAAAATCGAATACGTGTTTAACGAAATGATTAGTTAATGTCTGATTAATTTTACAACAATTTTTGTCATGGGTTAAATTAAACAGTCAAAAGTCCATAGAGCACTGAGAAAGCTTTTTGTCCTAGATCAAGAGTGGCTGGTTGTAACTTCAGAACCAATTACAGTTTTGTGTATTCAACTTCGAATCACATTTCATCTAAAAAATAATGACAAAAACCGTTTGCACAAACCGTTTGCACAAACCGTCATAAGTCAAATATAGTTTTTATTTTCAATACAGTTGAAAAGAGATGGATACTAGTTTATTGCTGGACCTAGCTAACAGCGCGCACCTTCCAATCTCAGACAGAATTAAGCACAAAGTCTTTGGCTGTTTAGGCGCCAATCTTCCAATGACTTCGCATATAATGTCCGTGCTTATTGAAAATCATACAAAATAAGCAACTGATATCATGTGTAACTTATATATAGATAAAGTAATATTAACGGGGTGTTTAAAGTATCCCACAAGTATACCTGATAAATTTCTGGCATGTTGTTTTCTGAAGTTTGAGGATCTAAAGAGAGAAATAGAACAAACTATGTAGTTTACATCTTTCAAATAAGATTACATCAAACGGATGAAAAGAGTATCTAGTGAACAATCTTGTGAAAACTAAACAAGTGTACTATGATAAGTCCTTCAGTTGAGTGCAGTAATTATTTAAATTTTTGAATTGCATCTTGGCTTTAAAAACTCAAATAATTTATTCACGAAAAACAAATAACCGTCCATATATACCTTTAAAAATAGAAGTATATTTACATTAAGTTTATCGAGAGCAATGCACAATCGTTGGTGAAACTTCAATATAAGGTAAAGGAGCTCGGGTATCGAGACGAAAAACTTAAACAGTAATATCACACATTAAACGTCTTCCAATAAAACGTTAGCAACATCAGGACTTTTTATTCCATTATTTACTTAGACCACAAAAGTTTCATGAACAGATGAGTAAAAATAAGCATCAATATATTTTCATTAGAAATAAGAGCATTAAATCTAACAATGAGTGGCCGAAAGTGAAGACGAAGTACTAAAGTCATTACTGTTGAAACTTATTAAAATTATCCTGATATTTCGTTTACAGTTCAATACAACATTGTTTGGTAACAATTCCACAACAAGCATGTTTAAAATGAATAAGAATTATAGCTATTTTCTTTCGTACATTGTTGTGGTGGTTTAACCGTAAAGCTTTATTTTAGTAGATCTCAGATCATCAGTACATTATCTCGGAGCTACACTTGAAATGTCAAAGTTTGCAAAACTACGGAATTGTTCCAAAAAAGTAGATTAGATAGGGCCTAAAACCCCTGTTTAATGGCTAAAACTCGCATTTTTATGTGTAATTTTGAGTTAAAGTGAAGTACGGAATTTCTAAAATCCAAGATATAAGACACCATTCTATATGAAGTGACCACTTTGTTTTAGTTTTGTTCTATTCTATGGAGGCTGACATTTCATGTTCTTCGAGAACTCACGTATAAATTTTATTTGGGTTATATAGCATCTTTTGGAAACTTCATGGAGAATCAATTATTCATACTTAATCCATCTAATATTCTATCGTATACAGATAGCTTAAAACTCAAAAATATCCCGAGGCTAAGTTAATACAAGCATATACTAAGTTGAAACTGATTAATAGGCGTTGACAAAGTCAGAAACGTCCATACACCACTCTATAATACAGAATGAAAAAAGTTGTTCAATCTATCGACACAAAGACTTACTATCGAGAATGGAAACATCACTGATGGAGGATGAAGTGACTGAAAGCTCGGATAAATAACAAAATGGGTAGACCGTGATGGTTTGCAGCTTCTTAAGGCCATCTTGAACATTTAAGTCGTATATAAAAGAAAACAAATCAATCGTAAGATTTAACCACTGAACAGTGAAAAGTTAGAATATATCATGGCAACAAACCGCTGATCTTAAAACCGTAGACAAGGGAACCATCACAGTAAAATTCTTGATGGTTATAGACTGAATCTTTGTAGAAAAAGTGAAGATAAGTGGTCTTTTGTCGTTTGTAGAAAACCTGCTTCAACGTGAACGTGCTACACAGTGTTTACTTTAGATCGAACTTAAATTCTTGCTCATTGGATATAAATATGCGAAATATTAAAAACCGGTACAAGATTCTCGCTAAATACTATTAAAACGTATTGACACTACGTACAACACATTTTTTCGTACATGAATTCCAAATGTGTCGACTGTTGAGATGTAGATAATTTCACAACTTGAGTGCGAAGAAGATTTGATTTGACCTAAAACATAAAGCAAACTCGTAAGCGAACCAAGGATATGTTCGAAGCGCCGGATATATGACATCTGAAAAATGGATTCATTGAGTTAGCTTCGAATAAAATGCGTTTCTGCATGATGAGAACGAAGTAGTATATCAACGTAGTGGAATTGGTCTAAAAATCTAAGATCATATAGTCATTACTAGGCATATGATGTGGAAAAGAGTTTTATACTTAATTTGGCCGAAATAACAATAAGCATATATCCGTTGATGAGAGACTTTTCTACAGTTTGAAGTGCGACTGACCTTGCAAACTATCAAAAACAGGTGTTTTAATATTTACAAACACTTCCGACCTTTAAGGTCATATCGACCTTAGTTTGGTATATTAATGAAGAAAAATACCATATCGAGTGCTTCATAGGTACCTGGTCAAATCTTTATGTCCGGGTCATTCAATATTACTGTAAAAGCAAATATATCCTCGAAATAAATAGTACTGTAATTTCAATGGTTGAGATCATGAGTCAGTTGAAGCTAAGCCATCATGGAAAACCTGGAAGCACTGGCGACCGTTTCGTCCTAGTATGACCATAGGCTGTCCCAGATCAACCTATTACAGAAGCTATCTACCACAAGGCCGGACAATGTAGTTATCGCCAATGATCGACCAGGGTTCATCACACAAATTGCTGATGGAGGTCGAATTAGGTTTCGAGCATTCCATGACCCTTTACATTTATATACGGACTCTTTTCCTTCCAGTAATATCGGTATGTTTAAGTGTTCTACGTTAAGCCACGAGTGTACGAGGATTACACTAACAGACACACTTTGTAGGTGCATTCATATGCGGACACAAAATTATGAGGTTAATATCCCCCCTTTGCATACATTCAAATGGGAAACGTGACATCATTTCTCAATGGCTGTCGCAAATATAGTAGTACATGCAGTAAGTGTCTGTTGGTTGGTGCTTTGGCCTCGTCCATCAGGAAGTGTTAATGAATTTCATGAATGTAATAAATTTTCAATTTTTAACGCCACGGCATTGATTTGCAGCATCAATCAGGAAAGTACATCTTGGTTAGTGATAAGAAGAAGCAAGTGATTTGCATTCCTAAAAAATGGTTCCTGAACAACGACTGACTTTTATCGGGATGAGGTTACTAAGAAGGACGTTATTAAACATTTTGATTCACGTTGATAAAATGCACCATACTGCATTGTTGTGGCAAGTTGTAGTCAATTTAAACTTATTGTTTTCAGATGATCACTATGTAGCCGAGGAAATCAAAGTATGTTTAACCACAGTACTCGGCTACAATACTAACATTCCGGCAAATGATGAAACGCTGCCGTGTGAAGCAGAAAAGCCAAAAAGGTAAATTGTTCAACTTACTAAATCACTTTAGTGTTATGGCTGCGAAACGCAAAATTGGCGACTATCTATGTACTTCTGAAGAATTAGAGGTTGCTGAAGTTGAAGCTGGATTTGCCTCTGTCGAACATTTTGACCGGAAGATTTTCTCCTATAGCAAAGTATGTACCTATTTAATCAATGCTCATAAAGTAGTTCATCAAAAACAGAGGTTTTATCACCACAAATACCATGTACATCGACGGAAATCGATAAACCGTAAGCTGCATTTACTGTATTCCTGATAACAAAAGGTCGTGCAATTATACCAATAAAATGTTCAGGATGATTATGAAAGCGGTCACTGAACTCTCTAGAAAGATTGACAAATTGATCACTTCAAATGAACGCTTATCCATGGGTGTAAGTGACAGGCGTACGGAGTTAATAGATACTGCATCTATCGCTTTCCCATTAAGAACGCATGAGAAGTTACGTTGTTTAGAAAAACCCCAACGTTTAGTCAACTTTTTGAGAAAAAACCCCGAAGTTTGGTGAAATTCTGGGAAAATGGCACGAAAACCACAAAATTTCCCCAAAATGGGTCGAATTTTCCCGAAATCAGGAGCTTGGGATTAGCGAGCTTTAGACCTCGTTTAGACTGTTCGTCAGGCAATGCTACATATTTGGCTTCAATTAATTTTGGACTTATACAAATCCAGTTTCCAATGCTGCGTTAATCCAAGAATTTAATGGACAGTACCTCGTGTATAATCCAGATTCAAATTACTGTCCAATTCAAATCATCATTACTTGGAAACGAAAATAACCCAGGCAAGTTTTACTCTTTTCACCTTTGCTGGTTCATTTTAATTATTAAAGTACGTCTTAACTTTCACAGGTTTTTTTCTGTTGGATTGGCTGTATATATTTCATACGAGTCACTCTCAGGACTTAGTAGAAATATTTAATACTTTTAACTACAGCCTTCTATTAAGTAAACGTGTGCCTTTTAATTACATTTATTTTTATTTGCCTTTGCCACCTACCTACCTATTTTTCCACTGGTTAATCGTCAATCAACACTATAATTAGTTAAACATAATGGTTTCAGGATATCGTCATAAAGCATTGTCATATCTTGACAATCACGTAATATGATCGATAAAATTGACGAAACTATTGACAAATCGGTCAGCAAATTGACTTGTAATTATCATTAAATAGTGTTGTTTTCTCGGTATCTTCGTCCACTTCAGACGATTGAAGTATGTTTCACTATCGGTTGCTCATTCAATAAATGTCTCAAAACCTTGTCAGTCTAATTGAAGGTTTAGCGACACAATCATGCATGAGAATAATCAGTACAAGCAGTTAAGCGAATCTCCTGCAAACTGAAAACATCGATGTTAAATTTACCTCAACACTGACTAAGGTTCATACCATTACCATAGACATGAGTTGGGAGTGTACTCTCCTTGGTTACAACTCATGTTCTCTGTGGTGTTTGAATGAACTAATGACTCCTTTGTACTTGTTGAATGTTTGATTTCGAATTCTAAATACAGTACATTCGTTAGTGCTTGTGTAGTACTTCTTGATTCAATTGCGTTATCCCTGGGATTATTAGTTCATACTATAATTCAAATACTTCTTATTATCATATTGGCGTCGCGATGGGGCCTGCGATGGAACAGTTAGATATTCATTCGGATTTTGATGCTTATGAGGATTACTTTGAAAGGTTCGAAATCTGGGCTATGACTAAGGAAGATGATGATAATATTAATATTTTGGCACATTTTCTCACATTCATCGGAAAAGAAGCATATAGCTTAATAAAAATTTTGGCTTTACCGGAAAAGCCCATTTCTCTTCCTTATACAACTCTCAAGGAACTACTTCTAGACTATGCTAAGTATACAAATTTCGAATGCGGTAAAGGGAGATTTCGTAAAATAATTCATGAGGATATAAAAAATTCCACCACATTACGTCGCCCCATCCCAGTGCATACTCAAGATTATGCAGATAATTCATTTGGGAATTGCGATGCAGTTGACGAGGATGGGCACAAGTTTGGTCAATGTTTGTGCTGTGGAAGGTTCCACCCTTTTAATTCATGTAAATTTCGTAATTGTAAGTGCTTTAAATGTGTTGATGTTGGACATATTCAGTCAGTTTGTAATACTACTGTTCATGTTGCTGCAACTAATATTAAGTCTTGTAATTCTGATTCTGTTAATCTGAATATTTATTATGATCATTTATCTTTATCGACGATTTCAAAAGACAGTTTAGATTCATATAGCAGTTCAGAGTTAAATGAAACTCAAGATTCTTGCGAGACAACAATTTCTAATGAATCAACCTATCAGATTTCTCATGTTTTTGTACCAGATATAATTTTTCCTAATGATCCACATATTTCTGGTGAAATGTCTTACAAATCTGGTGAAAATATTTCGAATGAACCTAATGATGATATAAAAACTGATGTAGTTTTGATAGATGCTGATTTTTCTAACGATCCTTTACTCTTCAATGACATTCTTAATAAATTCGAGGAAACTATTTCAGAAAAATCAAATCTTGATGTCATATCAAATATTGTTTGTCCTCATGATGCATTTGTTTCTTGTGAGAAACTTGTTCAATGCGAAGCACGAGTATTAAATGAGCTAGAGTTTGATTACAATTCAGATAATTCCATATCAACTGTTGTTTGTCCTTATCATAAATTCACTTCCAACATTTACTCTAGTCAAATTGAGAAAGATGTTTTAAATGAAGCCACATTATTCATAACTTGGGGACATGAAGATCCGACATTATTTCGTGGGGGAGGATAGTCTATGGTTCATATCCTAGGTAGTAGTTTCAGTATTCAACCGGCATGGTGATTGTTCACAATCCCAGAAATCAAGTGAGTCTGTTCCGATTTCAGTTGTTTATTCTAATAATAATGAGTGCATTCTATATAATACAGAGACTTTATCCAATACATTGTCGGAAAGACACAGCATGAACTTGAGGAGAAGGCGTACAATTGATTACAGACACTTAGACTCTTATTTAAGCTGTGGCGGATGTGGTGTTTGAATGAACTAATGACTCCTTTGTACTTGTTGAATGTTTGATTTCGAATTCTAAATACAGTACATTCGTTAGTGCTTGTGTAGTACTTCTTGATTCAATTGCGTTATCCCTGGGATTATTAGTTCATACTATAATTCAAATACTTCTAATTATCATATTCTCCCTGATAATCACATGAGCACCACTCACTGTTAATTATCTTGTAAAAACTTATTTAGCCGAATACATCTTGCAGCATCATATCACCTAGAAATGTGGCACATAGGCTTAGTTGATTTCAATAACTTATAATCCCACTACTTTTAGCCTAAATAATCTTCACCCAAAATTTCGTTTCAAGCGTGTTAGGTATAAAAACAGATGTTTTACAATTATTAAATGTATTTCACGACCTTATATCTTTTCTTTACATTAAATTTACTGTACTATTTCTAACTTAAGCTTGTTCTCTATCATGTATTGGTAATTGTGACGATGCAGTGAGTTGGTATAAACGATTATGTGACTTCCGTGTAAGATCTTATAGATTAGGCAGTTATATCATGATAAATCCACAATTTTAGGAATAGGTCTATTATTACAGCAGTAATAATATCATAGTAGACCATAATTCTATACCCTCATGGATAGTTTATTCCGTAAAGGAGTTTTAGGCACAAATAAACATAGTCTAGGAAAAACTTCCATCAACTAGGAGTATTTGTGGACGAATTAAAGCCATTCACCATAGCCGTGACCGAAACATGATCAACCTATGACTTAGAAGTCACTCCAAACTTATCAGGAGATAACTGCTTCAAACGTAATAGGATCAGATGGGGGCGGGGTTCTCATAATTGTAGCTGATGATACAAACATCCGTCACTTTTTGAATCTTATGGTGATGAAGCTTGTGAGGTCGCTACGTATGAAATTGCAGAATTATGGTCTACTTTGTCACTAGCAGTGCTCTAATAATAATGTTAATCCTAAAATTGTAGATTTATCATGATGCAGCTGCTAATCAATAAGATCTTACGTAAAAGTGACATCACTGTCTACTCATTGTATCGCAACAATCACCAATATATGATGGAGAACACATTCAAGTTGGAGATAGAACAATATATTTGATACAAATAAAAGTGATGGGCTACACATGAATAACTACGTCTGCAAGGCTGAGCCATGTCAACCAACTGAATTGAACTAATATTCCCGCTTTTCATAGTTAACTTCCTCTTCGTGCCAATCCTTTAACATTAGTCTTTACAGCAGTTATATGCCTGGCTTAAAAGGTCTTGTGACTAGGATCCAATGTCACTACAAACTTACTTTTGAAGTTTGTACATTTGTACTCCATACCATATATCATAGCCTAGTTTTCTTACTTGGCGATTTCATTTTGAAGCACATTTAGCCAATAGCGATCTTGCTATTTTATCAGTCATATTTAGGGATCGTGGCGTAGTTTCAGTTTCACTTAAATGTGTAGAGAGCAAACGTGGTGGCAATGCCAGAGCGAACCGGTCAGCAGACACCAGCTCATCAACTGGCGAAGTATAATCTACATTTATAGGTAATTCAATCTTAGTTACGTTTGCGTGGTGCCAAGCGTGGTACCATTCAAACGTAATAACAACATAACACGAACAACCAAAATGGTACAGAAACATTTTGGAGGTGGAAAAAAATCATTGGAGTATGTTTGCCTATATAGGTTCTGAACAGTAAGGACTCAGTCATGGTAACACTAAAAACAGACGCAAAGCGATGACAAGTACGGCTAGACCTTCGGATAATCACAGATGATTAGAGATCCCGAAGATTGCTTGAAAGGGTTGCTGTCGTATATAAAGAGGCGAACTCTGAGATGTGGAGCGACTTTGCCAGACCCAACGAAAAAGCATCAATTGACATTGGCAAGAAGTGCATTAGCACAACTAATATATTTGTATATATATATATATATATATTGATATCACGCTTTCTATCAACGATCGCGGAAGACCAGCAATTAATGATAATAGTATATAGTCGAAGGATTATCTGGTTATTGGGATATGAGTTGTCTCGCAAATACTTCAACATCTCAAACAGATAATTCTGGTGCTTCTGAGAGATATCCACTCTAGGATCATAAAAGCCTCGGCAGACCTGATTGTTGAACATTCAGTAATACTGGCCAATATGTCACTGAGTTATATTAAACTGCCAAGAGATCAAAACATGTAGTTATCAATCTAGTTTATAATACTGGTTGTAGAGACTTAATTGGTAACCATCATCAAGTTAGTCTGACTACAGTAGTCGTCAAAATGATAGTGAAGTTTGCTCAGGTGGCTATGCGTAACTGAACAATGTTTTAGTCAGGGAAGTCCATGGTTTTAGGAAAAATATTTCGTGCCTGATGAACCTTATTGTAGGAGAAGATTGAGCAGTGTTGAAAGACATTAATATCCCGGTAGATGTTATTTTAATATATCAAAGTATAGCATTAGCAAAGTCTCACACCTGGGCCTTCGATTAAAACTGAAAAGTTGTATAATTACTTTTGAAGTTAGATAAGTGACTCCCAGAGAATGAAGATAATAATTATGGGTGAACGAGACCTTGTCAACGTGAGAACCTGTAAGAGTTGAGTTTGTCAATGTTCAATCACTGATCCTTTTCTTTTAGTCTGTGTAATTTATTTATGAACTGTAGTAAAGTCATCCGTCCCACTCTTTGGCGATGAAATCAATCTTTGGAGACTCAAACACCTTATGTCCGATAAGGTAATGTCGTAGGTTGACTTAAATTCACCGGTCAAACGGATGTATATGTGATCAATACAATTTGGTTCTAATAAAAGCATAGTAATGCAAATAAATAACTACAAAAATCTGTATAACAAAACAATAAATGAAATAGTATTACCTAAAGCAGTGATTAAAATGATCCAGCAGTCATAATAAGCAAAGACCCTATAATTACCAGCAACTGTTGGAATGTTTCTTCTAGGGCTCTGGGTTCTTGTAGACCATTTGAAAATTACTTTGTCACTTGGATGAAGAAACGTCTGGGGCCGCGTTTGGAATAATGGATCAAGCAGCTAGTCCTCGTTTCAAGTATGAAACAAATGTGCTAGAATGAGTTAAGTGTTGGAAGACCAAAGTGGTGGGATATCTCACTTTTCTACCCGATGAAGATATACTGAGACATCTCAGCCTATTTGTATTATCCTAACGAGGGTAACAGGGTGATTTAACACTATGTAACCAAATACTGAGCGATTACTTTGGCATTATTACATCTGATTTTGATTTACCATGTAGAACTGGTCACCTGAGAAGAAATCCTTATAAATTTCCAAAACAGGGATCAAACTGTTCACGTCTGCAGTTTAATTTCCTGCATCGAGCAGTGAACTACTGGAATTTTCCCCCAGGAAGTGAATTATCAGAACCATCCGTTAATATGCTAAAAAGCGAGACCGAATCTTTACTTTATTGCAAGTTTTAATGGATAATATTGATCGACTGACCTCCTAACATTACTACTAAGGTTTCATGTGTGAACTAAACTGTTTGTTCATATTTATTGCTTGGTTCTGTCCTGTGTACAAGGTCGTGCAACGATACAAGTTTGAACAGAGTCTGTTCGATTAGATTGTTGTTCATCGATGATTTGGTCAACTGAAAAACGTCCAGAAGTAGCTATGTGTTGTTTTTTGTTTGCTTATGAGTTTTTACCGTGCCCCCAAACGATAGGACAAGTTCAGATTCGTTTATGAGTATACGTCTTTTAAGCGACTAATCAGCGATATATCCTTGATCTGACTTCTTAAATCATATTCATTAAAACGATTTTACTTTCCTTTATCTGGCGAAACTTAGATATAAGCCTTATATTATCGTATTCATGATGCCTCAAATGTCTTCTGGGTAAAAGTATCACAGAATAAGAGTTACGTACAAGTGTTATCGACTGCTTTCTGAATCTTCATCTGTAAATATTTAGCTGGAAGTTTTAAAGCATCCGCGTATAACCGCTTTATCAGTTGTTTAGTTAACTTTATGGGTTATTATATTTGCCATTATCTTATATTTGAAGAACATCGAATTTTTCTACATTTTGGACAACTCTTTACCAATAAATAATGCTAAAATTACTTTGTGATGTGCCTATAATGAAAGAGTTGACATTGCTTGAGCGGGATATATAGCCTTATTCTAGAATAAGTATGTGACCCATTGAAGCTAGTATGGGACAGTCTGCAAACCTAGAGCGACTTGATTTTCTTTGAAACTGTACACACATTTATGCATAATATTTGCAAATATTTTGCCTGTACAACTAGGGAACATCAAAATCCAAATAGCATCAGAATGGAACAAGATAGATCTAGGACATTTTTGTGATAAATAAAAGTAATATATTAGTAATATCCCAACGAGTAGAAAAATTAAATTCTTTGACGTTTCGTGACTCACTGTAAGCCACTTCTCTGCTCGTTGGGATATTATAAACATTATTTTTTGTTTATGGCAATCTACCCAATACTTAATGTATTCGAAATTACGAAGTCAAATCTTGGTAGTAACACCTATGTTGGTGATGGTCTTATCGTGTAATGATAAATTTAATGCTAACGAGCTTCTCAGATATTTGTGCCTAGCTGACAGAAAATTTAAATGTCTACTTGATCAAAAGTTACGAATGATAATCCCGTAGACATAGCCAAGACTACTTAGTGTCTGACTTAAACAAGACCGCTTGTTACCTTCAATTGCATCCATTTATTTACTTATGGTAATACATACATTCGGAAAGTAGTGGATTCCTAATTGAATCCTTAAGTAAGTCCCGAAGAATCTGCAAATTTTCTCAGTGATTGGCACTATTGTAGGCAAATACATCATAGGTTCAGGTCATATAAGCCCAGTTATATCATTTTGAGTAAACATTAAATAGAACAAAAGCGAATTACCACTTAACACAAAAAACGTGGCGACTCTTCGTCTCGTTTTCATTTATCTAAGTTTTCTGCTCAGTCAACTCTACCGTGGTATTCTATTGTTTTTTTCTCGCCTTCTCAGCATTCTTTTTTGTTGATCATTAAGCTTTACAAGCATTCTTTGCTCTGTTGAAAATCTTTTTACCTAATAAACATAATAAATTGCTCATTTAGTAAATGTTCGATGTTTATTTGACAGCTATTATTGTAGTTACTCCAATCGATTTTATCACTTAAAAGTGTTTGGTTTTCTACCGATTTGGCTATTCAATTCCGTACTAATTTTCAAACCTTTTATACCACCTTAAAGTATTGTTATCAATAACTTGACTGTTTTATCTGCCATAGTAACTAAAATTTGTAGTTATAAGATTATAAGCAGTACCTAGGAGTATGTTTTGCCTATTTTGAGCGGAAAAAACATTTGGTTGAGAAATTAATGCATGTGCTAAATATTTAGGATATATGAAGCAAAGTGACCTAACTTCACTCTAAAATATTTCTTTGTTCCTTAAAAACTAATAGCTTGTCGTACTGACAAATAACTTTAACTTATACTCAGATGTATTTTGTCATTTCTATACTTTTTTACCGTGATCTATACCTTTGACTTCCAGTTCAAATGTCTATAGTTTCCCTTCAAATCGGCCAATGTGGTAATCAAATTGGAGCAAAATATTTCAATACTGTATATGATGACTGTTGTGTCAAGAAAAAGCCACTTTTATCAAAAACTGACACAGAATATATTAGGGATTCATTAAATACATTTTTCTACGAATCTTCAAGTAAAAATTTCGTTTAGAATTTGACTTTGCTTCAGAAGGATGTTTGACAGCCAGGTGTGTTCAGATAGATATGGAAGAAAAGGTTATTGCCAGTGTCACTAAAAGTACCTGTCGAGAAAAGTGGGGTTACTCTCCCAATAGCTTTTTTACATCCAAATGTGGCTCAGGTACGTTAATGTTAAGACCCTTTTTAATCCAAACGATGCAACTACATGATAAAAATGCATATTTTTATTTCCAGTGATATTGAATTACACAAATTCCTTATGCATTTTGGTAACTCAATGGTTGAATATTTGTCGAAATGTTGCTTCAAAAAACAGTTAGGTGGTTGAGTAATCATGGACTAATAGCCACTCAGTGGTGAACATAACCATTGAAACCTTTTTACTCATCATACTCCGTAATGATGTTACATAAACGTTTTGATAATCACAAACAAAACTGGTAAGAAAAAAGTGGGAAAGGAACTGAATTGTCAAAGTTTTCTACATGGTCAGAATCTGATTTATAGTGTTTACAGCTTTTAATTGCTGAATTCTTTGTTGACGGTCCAAATCGTCTAGCTTATATTCATTTGCATTGCTGAGATCCAAGTTTACTAATCATAAAAAAGTTCATATTTTGATGTTCTATTTAAAGCTTCCCCAAATTGATTTAGCTACATCAAATATGGTGTGTTAATATATATGGTTTTTTATATCCAGAACACGTTTTCAGTTATTTAAATCACCACATTCGAAAATATAATTTATTTACTTAAAAACTATAGCATCTGTAGGAATCCAAGAAGTTTAAAAGGTTCACTGAGCTTGAAAATGTGTACCAAATTAGTGTATGTTTATAAATTTATTTTGACGAGCTCTTAACAAAATGATAAAGTAAGGGTTATTATATGTACGTTGGCATGAATTTTATAATGTGATAGTGACCGCTTGGAGCTGACGAAGGCAATGAAGATGAGAAAGACAATACTGAAAACAATAGGCATCTATTTAGATTTGTCAAAAAATGTGGTTTAAAGGTCGTCTATTGACAAACGCATTTGAAGAAAACGAAATATTGATATAAACTGATTATTCAGTTATAAAAGTAAACAGTACTCCTTTAAAAACATTTTAACTGGGATACACCAAGTTGTTAATTGCCTACTGCTCCTGTAATCAATCAACTCCCAACTAGAGGTTGTCGAAAACAAACGTGAAGAAACTAAGGAAGTTTTACGTACAGTCCCCAAATGCCCTGGTATGGCCGAGAGTGAAGAGAGTCCGCTCTCCCTCTCGAAGTGCTCTCACATGGCCACCCGTATATAGCCTCTGCCAGGGAAGTCCTACTCACTGCCTTCACGTAGCAGGGGTGTTATTTACGAAAATAAGATGACGAAAGCGAACGTCCGGCGCTATAAACGGATGCCAAATCAATGGTGCACATGGGCTCCAGTATCCTGAAGGAACAAGTGGCGTATGGACCAATTGTTGGTCACCGGCTACCATGGAACTGCATCTCCTCACGATGCTTCACTGCCTTGTGGATTAGACCTTTAGGTCAAAGGCTCGGGGCGTGGCCCCCTAATAAAACCACCTGCTTCGGTTTGGCCACTCGGACAGTATCACAGCCCACACACAAATATAATGAAAATGATGATTTTCTCTGAAAACTCTATTCACGCCGCGATTTACCGTCAAACAATTCACATTATTATTATTATTTACCACGTTATTTATTCACTCTCTTATTCCTACTCTGTCTAACGTTATTTTTTAACTTATATAGCAGCTCGCCTATGGTGGACATTCGGCTCTATCTAAACGTTCTGGTGTCACTGCCTAGTTGAAAATTGTATGTTACCACCGAATACGAGTACTGAAGCAGTTTTTCTGAAACCACGTGCACCATTTAAACTGGCTGCCTTCAACGTTTGCACATTTATGCACGTCAGACAACAGATAGGGCTGGCTATGTCTTTGGAAAGTCTTAATATTGACGTTTGTTGTCTATCCGAGACTCTGGTGAAGTACTACAAATTCGCTCTCCATCTGTCGCTTCAAAAAGCTTGTTTTACGTGCGTTTATCCGGGGACCCTGTGGCATCTTCGTCTGGTCTTGCTGGTGTTAGTGTCGCACTAAGCGTTAGAGCTGAGGCAGCACTAATCGATCGGATCCCCATTAACAGTCGGTTATGTGCTGTTAGATTAGAAAGTTCCATCAAAGTGAGAAGAAATCGGCGTGAGAAACGATGTGGTGGCCGATGGGGACTTGTTGGTCGCAGAACAGATAACGGGGAACGTCTACTGCAACTATGTACAGACCACAACCTGTTTCTGGCTAGCACTAACTTTCGGCACAGTCATCGCCGATGTGCCACCTGGCGTCCCCCTTCTACATCTCAAGCCTGGATACAGATTGATCACATCGCGATCAGCTACCGCTGGCGTGGTTGTGTACAGGACTGCCGCTCCTTTTGGAGTACCTATCTGGACTCTGATCATGCTCTGGTTTGCGCCAATCTCACCTTACTTTTCAGTGGACAACGAAGTGACCGCCACCAAAGGATTGATGTTAGCAAGCTGGCTGCAACTTCTGTTGCTAGTAAGTATCGAACCGAGCTAGCTTCTAGGCTAGCTACCATTCCACCGAAAAGTATAGATGAGCATTGGTTGCAATTGCATGGCGCCATGAAAATGGCGAGTAAAGTCAGTTGTGGGTTTGCGAAACGTCCCGCTTATAAGCACTGGGTTTCTTCTGGTTCCTTACAACTCATTGAAGCCCTTCGGGCTACTCTGGTTGACCGTGAGTTTGACCACAGACGAAGGATGTTACGTAATGAAATTGGGCAAAGCTTGCGTAAGGACCGAGAAGCCTGGTGGTCGGAGCGTGCTAATGAGCTGGAAGTAGCAGCTGCATCGGTAATTACCGGAAGCTCTTCCGACTCATCCGAGCCACTGGCAGCAAGAAGTCTGATGTGAGCAAAACAATTTGCGAGGATGTTAGAACACCGTCATACTTATCAAAGGCCAACAATCGTAGTGTTTCTTGATATCAGGGCTGCCTTCGATTCGTTGGACAGAACTGTTCTCTGGGATTGTCTATTGAAGAAGAGTGTGCCTGAGAAGTTTATTAACATCCTAAAAGCCCTATATACAAACACCTCAGGCAGAGTAAGGGCATACAACCACCTTTCTCCATTGTTCCACTCAAGCAGTGGGGTTAGACAGGGTTGCCCAATCTCACCATTCCTCTTCAACTTTGCCATCGATGACATTCTGGAAACAGCTCTGATGGATGTAAGTAATGGTGGTGTGGATCAGTTGCCTGGAGAAAGACTTCTCGACCTTGAGTAGGCGGATGATGTTGTCTTACTGTGCGATAATGCCCATGCCATGCAATCCGCACTTAATCAGTTGGCAATCAATGCCCGTAGGTATGGTATGTGCTTCGCACCTTCGAAGTGCAAAGTCATTCTACAAGACTGGCAGGATTCTAATCCTGTACTCACTCTGGATCGTGAGCAGATTGAAGTAGTCGAGAAGTTCGTGTATCTAGGTAGCTGCATAAGTGCTGGTGGTGGTGTGAGTGATGAGATCAATGCACGTATAGTGAAAGCCAGAGTGGCTTATGCCAATCTGGGCCACCTTTGGCGCCTTCGTGATGTTAGTCTGGCTGTAAAAAGTCGGATATACAACGCGTCGGTGAGAGCAGTTTTGCTCTATGCTTGTGAAACCTGGCCTCTCCGAGTTGAGGATGTTAGACGGCTCTCTGTGTTTGATCATCGTTGTCTCCGAAGGATTGCTGACATCCAGTGGCAACACCATGTTAGTAATGCAAAGGTTCGGCATCGTGTGTTCGGGCACAGAGACGATAATGCAATTGGTGTCACCATCTTGAAACACCGACTTCGGTGGCTTGGACATGTTCTACGAATGTCGTCCCAGAGAATTCCACGTCGTGCATTATTTGCCGATTCTGCGACTGGTCGGAAAAAGCGAAGAGGTGGTCAGTATATGACATGATGTCGTGGTATGAAAGAAGGCTGCAAAGGGATGGCTTGTGTTGGTCCTTCACGACTCCCTGGCTGGGGTCCGAGAGACAGTGTAACACAGTGGCTAGAAACGTTATCAGATATGGCTCAGAATAGAAGCCAGTGGCGATCCTGCTGTAACCTTCTTTTACTTTCTTCATAAAAAGTGTTTGTATCTTCCTTAATTGTAAGATTTCTTCTGAATGTACCTTTTCGTCTCCCCCATTGTTGTTCTCTTTTTTTATGATTCCCTACGTTCCTTACTTTTTTTTCCCCTTCTCCTTAAATTCTCATTGTTTTGTGTGGCGCATATATATTTGGTGCCCCCCTGTACCAATATTTATGTGTTCAAATAAATAAATAAATTACGTACAGTCGTAAATGTATGGGACACAACTCTTTTTGTACTTTCTAATTTGAAGAGTTGATTTAACTTCGTTGATCAGCAGGTCCTATAATAGTTTGCTTCATTCAAAAGCATACAGAAAAAGTGTACCAACCTACTAAATGTCTTTCACTAAAATAATACTAGTTGAATTAGAGCTTATGATGAACTGTAATCAGAATAATCTATGTTAATCGATGTAAGTCAGGATTGCTCATTCTTCCTATTTCAGTTAGGTTTCTTCATATGAACA
This sequence comes from Schistosoma spindalis, assembly GCA_946903255.1. Classification (NCBI taxonomy): domain Eukaryota; kingdom Metazoa; phylum Platyhelminthes; class Trematoda; order Strigeidida; family Schistosomatidae; genus Schistosoma; species Schistosoma spindalis. Next base: position 26,144,773 of record OX336424.1, read on the forward strand.
TTGACTAACACTTCAGAGATTGATCTTCCTATTTAAAATCTCACTGATAAATTTGTGATGTTGAGGTAACATGGTCCTATTTAACAAAAAGCCTAGATAATTAGGCTGTCATTAGAGTAGTATCCTTCATTGTCAAACAGAAAAGCACACACGAACTCTCACCATCTTTAATCTTAAAACTTACTATGGATGAACGTTAATGAAATTTAATTGGGATGGAATGTATCCCATTAATCTTCCGGTTGTGATTTCTAGGTAATAATTGGGCGTACGGTTATTTCGTTCATGGAAGTGAATTTGAAGATCAGATACAATGTTTAATTCAGAACCAACTAGAAAATTGTGATTCACTAGATGGAATCTTGGTAACAATGAGTTTAGCCGGTGGGACAGGTTCTGGTGTGGGCACAAAAATACTCACGTAAGCTTAAATGTTAATCTTGTCGCATACTGATATATATTGGTCCGAATAAATATATACTTAGAGACATAGACTGATGACTTTTTCCGATATTTTAACTTTTCAAAGCTTGTAAACAGTCTTTGCTGTGTATCTGTTTACTAACAACAATGGTTTCCTTTGGTTAGTTAACATCATTTGTTAACAGAAACGATATGGATTAAAACAGTCCTTAATAATGTGGTTATGTTCACTGTTTAATTATATCTGTTGGATTGAAAATATTTTCAGTTGTCAGTCTTTTCTTTTGTAGTGTTCTTTGTTATCTGCATGGCTAACTTTATAAATTGCTGGAGATTAGGTTCTTTAGCTTAGTGCCGACTGATATATTTATAAGGGTGCTAGAACACCTTTCTTGTCATTGTTGAAATATAAATTTATGTGCTTATAACTGATCGTATTGGGTTCCTGTTCGGTTATATGGATAACCGGTTATCGTCATACAGATTTGCTTATACTACTGCTACTGTTGTAGCTCTCTTCTTCGTTATGTTAATAAATTTGCAATTAATATTTAAGCTTATAACTGTGTGTAATAATTTGTATCTGTTATTGCAAAAAGTCCTGAGATTTTTCTTACTAAACTGACTAAGATAGACAACGAAACATCGAGGAATAAAATAAAAACAATTAACGAGGAGATTAGCACCACTGCAACCATTTGATGGAACCTCAACATTGCATTCTCTAAACCACTTGACTAATTATCCCAGTTATAACTGTACAACTAACTCGAACACATTTCTTAAAAGAAAACTAGCCATTTGGAGTGGATCAATAGTTGCGAGGAAATTGTAACCATTGATTAGTTTAGAATGGTTGGTATGTATGTATGTTTCGTTGTTTCTGTCTCTAATTATGAGTGAGTTTTAACCCTCCAAAGTTCATTCGAACCACTTGATAAGTTTAAATTCACTTGGTATTGTTTATTTAAATCTCATTGATGTTTAGGACTGCAATTTATCAGTCTCTTATTGGGATATGTGCATACTGTGCGTATTGCCTCGATATTACCTTAAGTTACAAGCATCATTAGCAAAGATGGATAGTGGCTATCAGGACTCAGTAGCTAAGTGGATAATATGATGGCATTTGAAGCGAACGGTACTGGGTTCGAGTCTTAGAGTGAACACCAACTCCAAGATGCAGGCACATCCAGCTGAAGACCCCCAAATAAGACGAAACGCGCGTCCTGGATTCGACTGTTAACCATTATATATGTTTGCTAATAACACGATAAGTTTCTAGAAGACAAAGCTATTCACCCTGATCATTAGCTGGATTTACATATACCATGCATTCTCTAGTGAATTTCCATGTTGGAGAAGTTTATCGATCGGGTGAAAAATTGATAATCATTTGCCAAATGTCCGTATTGAATATACTTTTTTTGTCTTGTTTACTAATGATTAGGATATACTTCAATTGTGTTTACGTATTTGTTGTTCAGTTTCCATTTTTGTCTTGTGTACCTCACAATTTCGACGATTTTAAGTGTGTTAAATAGTTTCATGAGTAGTTTTCATTTCGTAAGGGAAATATTTATAAGAAGATTTTGTGGTTGCAAAACCCTTGTTGGTTGAGACATTATCAATACACAAAATATGTATGTCTGTTAAATTGACATTGGAATTTTTAATGTTTTAAACATGACGGGTGTGAAAGTGATTCTTCAGGATTCCAAAAGGACATCGCATGGAGAGTTATGCTATCCCACTGTTGGAATTAAGTGTATTATTAGGACGCCTGTAAACAGACTGAACAATTGTCTGACATATTTCTTTCCATTATTGCCCTGAATGATTCTGAAAGGTATTGCTTAGGCGCAAGCTATTTGAAATATAGGTGATATCATACTTTGTTTTCAAAGTATAATAGGTATCTTTAGTGCAGTAATTTTCGTTAAAAAATACACTTGATACCCTATTTCCCTCTTTTGGAAGCGGTCAAGGAGAATAAGCATACTATCTAAAATGTTACAGTTAATTTTTCTTATCCGAAAGACTCAATTTGAAGTAAAAGTACTGATTTGTAATATTCGTTTCATTTATTTGATCTTTTCCGGTATTATCACTTGATTTTTTCTTTTACACATTGTGCACGTTAATTTTCCTTACTCCTCTGCTCATGTGGATTCCAACACCTTGAACGAAGATAAATTTCATGGTTTCTTATCAGCTACTTACAGCTAAATATGTAATATAAGGAAGATAAATTTATTCGCATATCTCATTATAGTAAACTTAAGTGTTAATTTATTGTTTACAGGTAATTCAATTTTAAAAACTTTTGTTCTCCATGTAATCAAGGGACAAACTTTTATTTGTCTTTAAAACACTAATTTAATATCCTTTATTAAAGTATAACAACTACTTGTATATCAAAAACTGTGTGCTGTTCTTTTTTATTCATGACTTGATTGATCAAATATAAACATCTCATTTATATTTTAGACATTTATCTGACATTATACCTAAAGCGTGTGTGCTCTCACAATTGATATGGCCATTTACACGTGGTGAAGTGTCTGTTCAAGCTTATAATGCTATACTTACACTTGGACATTTGTTGTCTCCATCTACAGCCAATAGTCTCGATGGTTTCATAATGCATCATAATGATACGTTACATGCAATTTGTTCAAATCGTCTTTTGGCTAGTGATCCGAATTGTCAAATCGGTATAGATCATTTAAATGCCCTTCTTACTCATCAGTTAGCTGGGATTTTACAGGTTTGTATTTTATATATATACTCTTTATTCTGATTCGAAGGAATCGTTAGTTTTTTAGTAGATTTCATTCATAACGTTTTAAGAGTATTATCTGCACTAGATAAGCGACTACATTTTTGCTTTTTGACTACAATAAGTCACACATGAGTTCTCTTTCTGACCTCCGTAATACCAAGTATTGCTCCGCAGCCCATTTTCGTCAGTGTGTATTTTATGAATAGTGTTGGAAGTAGTTGATCGTTTTATTGTTTTATCTATTGTAAGAGTTAAATCAGTCTTTTTTTGTTACATGGTCCTGAAAATCTCACAAGTGATTCAAAAGTATCATTTAATGTTTTTCAATTTATATCTCATAGTGCAGAAAATATGTTTGTTTGTTTATCGAACAATAAACATGATGTGCATTCAGCTATCATACCTTACGGGTGTAAAACAAGACCACTGAAAATAAACTAAATATGGATAAATTACGCAGAATCGATGCCGTTATCTGACTGTAAATCAATGTGGAACGATTATATACAACTACCAACTATTAGTCAAACCATATAGGTGATTTTGAATTTTCTGATTGACATTTGTGATATACATTTAAACAGTACTTCGAAACTATCTGGTAGGATTAAAGATCAGTCTAAGTGACACCAACCCACTAATTCCTTGTCTTGTTACATATTTCCAAGATCCTATTGTTCTTTACCTTTCATTTAGTTCTAGATTGTCTGGATTTTTCTCTCCAGTTGGTTTTATGGTTTCTTAACCTTCGTGTTTATCTTTTGTTGTTTCTTTTTTTGTAAGCTGGTGTAAACCTCGATAACTTGAACTGATATACATTGTTTAAACTATGGGGCCCCATGCTGTTTCTCTTTATTTTTCTGTCGGTATAAACAGATACAATTCTAGTTACCTTCTCAGTGCATCACTATGCTGAATGGAAAAATGAATGCGAATAAATAGTTTAAATCAAAATAATCGTCTACACATTGGTGTGGCAGAGCACAATAGTTGTAATGATAGGTTTATCATTATTTCCTTTGCATTTTATTGGTTATAATGTGTTTTTTGTTATTATTATGATCATCGTCCAAAAAAGTTCTTTTACTGCTCGAGTAATTTGGTTTATTGTGTTCCCATTCTGACCACGATAGGTTAGTGTTAGATAGTTCTTTACTCTAAGATAATATGATTACAGTATTACATAACTGTGTGATAAATATACATTAATATACTTACACATCCTAATCCCTCAAACAATAAATTCTGAAGTTCAGCATTTCTGTATTTTCACTTGATAATTATGAATTTAGAATGGAAAGATAGTAATAAGTTTATTAATTCTATGCTGTTCTAAATCTAGTCAGCATATCTATTTATTTATGTAGAATACATTCAAATCGTCCACAGGTTTGTTGAGTCATGATTAAATCTGCATAATTTCGTCAAATATATTTACATTGTGTTAGTTCATTGGTGTAGTATCTATAGATTTATAAATATAAAATAACAGTAAATCTCGTGATTTCTATTTTTCTTCTTCAACAGCCAACTATAAATTATACTGAAACAGGATATTTTAAAGATAAAAAACGTTTAACATCGTATTTATTGGATCTATGTGGACATCCTGATTATCGAATAACTCGTTTACGTTGCTTACCGTATATGCCTGTAGAAAATCGTAAATTTTGTACAGAAACTTGGGCTCAATTAGCCCGTCATGCTAGACAAATGTTATTGACGGGTTCCGCTGTAGAAGATAGTAAGACTTTCGTTTTCTCTATACAGTTTCATTGTATGTATGCTTTAGTTTTAACTTTTTGTAACACCTCATAAGTAAGCATATATACCTACTTACATAGTTTTACGCCTGTTACCTATCGTGGAGGAGCATAGACTGTCCACCAGTACTCTCTATCGAACTCTGTCCTGGTCAATCCTTTCCAATTGTTTCCAGCTGCTGTTCATCCTTTTAATGTCTGCTTCCAAATCCCGACATAGTGTGTTCTTTGGCCTTCCTCTTTTCCGTTTCCCTTGTCTCGTGATGCAGTTTGATCCTTCTATCCACACTGTCAAATGCTTTCTCATAGTTAAGGAAGTTGATGTATAGTGACATGTTGCGTTCAATTGATTGTTCAACGATGATTTGTAGTGTCGCGGTTTGGTCTGTGCTCGATCGATCCTTACGGGATCAATCCATTGATCTCGAAGTTCGGCGTCTACTGAATCTTTCACCTGGTTCAGCAACACTTTGTTGAAAACGTTGCTAAAAAACGCTAATTAGAATAAACAAGCATATATACTGCTTCATATGTAGATGCGTACTGCTCAAAATTACGTTGTAACATGGTAGCTTTTGGAAACTTTTAACTACTGGTGGTGTATCCGTTTTTTTATTGACTTCGTAAAATATTCTGATTTTTTATTGATCTTATAAAATTGACGAACAACCCCGTAAATATTTGTTTGCATATTTAACTGCCCAGAAGTTCAATTCCATTATTATTGCAATGATGATTTTTAAGAAGAAATATTTATATAATTCCTAATTGTGCTCAATGGCATCGATTACACATTGTTTCAAAGCGGACTAGTTGAGTAATCCTGTATTAGAAAAATAGTTATTTAAATTTTTATATGCTGATAGCTAGAGTGCGGTGTAGGGTTTCTACTTTGATATTTTAGCCAATAACAAGACATTGTTTGTGTACTGTTTGCAGTCAAGTCTTCCTCTTGATTGTTTTTTTATGAAATAACTTGACTTTAGTTAAAATCTCTGCAATTATTCATAATATTCTTTTGTCAATACGGACTAGGTTTTCTCTGATATAAAGTAACTAAATAGACAATTCTTCCTAATGCATAATTTTTGTCTATTTTTTAATTCTTACTGTTTATGGTCTTTCAATGAATGTGGCCACATTTATATATACGCTCAAAATATCGAGGTACTGAAAATGTTGTGTTTAGTACGTAATTTCCGCTGAAAATATATTTTCTCTATTGAAAGCCTTCAGGTTATAAAATTTGATCTTATGATAATATTTCAATGATAATAAAACTACCATTGTTTACTTATCTTTTCTGGCATTTAGAACTTGATTGGTCAGCCAGTGCTTCAAATTGTGGATCTAATAACCGAATTGAAAATTCACGGCTTCCATTACTTTCCTATTTATCTGTATTGCGAGGTGACGGAGCAAGTGATCATGTTCGAGATTCGAATACTTTTGTTCATTCACTTACTAGGGATCTTTTGATTTCTGGACCTTCACCAGCTCCTGTTCCTTCTTCTTTTGGCTCAGTTGTTCGTGGACATCAGCGTCATTTTGGAGATTACCCTCGTAGTTTGTTTGTTGCTTCTAATGGGGGTGGCTCACGTATAGACAATGTTTCTACTGCTGAAACTAATCGCAAAGAATTATGGATGTCTGCAGCATCGTTAGGTGATACATCAGCTAGTTTAAAATATGTATCCCTTCGTGCCTGGGAACTGTTTGCTTCTAGAGCATACATACATCAATATGAAAAATATGGATTGACAACAGATATCTTTATCGATTGTGTTGCTACAGTAGAGCAAATCGCACATTGTTATTCTACTCTATCATGGCACTAAACATTTGTGGGTTTCATTTTTTACTTATTCATCTTTTGTACATATTTTCTTTAATATTTAAAAAATGAATCAGTCTGACTTCATTTTTTATTCATTATTGTTTTTTGGTAGCGGTTTTACTTGGTTCCTGAACGCTTGAAATTTCTTTGTTGTTTTCTCTTTACCAGTCCTTTTATTTTATAAAGTTAGTGACCACCGTGTTCAAAAAACCGTCTTTCATTACATGTATGTTTTATTTTTTTGACAATATTTGCTAGCTCTTATCATGTGTTCTTAAAACCAATATTAACTTTTGATGTAATAGGATACCACTGTTTTCAGAAACATTAAACCAGCAGTTTTGCTTATTACCGCGGTTTTTGGTTAGGTTCTCTGAGCTCATTGGTTTAACTGTATGGCTTTTAATTTCTTTTTGAACAACATATTTAGCGTATAGCGGTAAAACATCGAAATAAATAGTTCTTTAGGTTTTCGACATTGTTGCTGACCTTATTAGTTTTACTAGACACGCCCTAGTTGAAGGTGCTTAGTCACACATTAGCACCGGATTGTGAGTAGATACTCTGTGCTAGGCATCTCTTGAAACTACTAGCCAGCTAAGATCAAACGCTTCTTAACATATCGGCACCATAACTCCGAACTCCATCCCTGACTTCTGATTTGATTGGTTTTATACCGTTTGATTATAAAGATGCTACGAATGCACTTTTCACTGCCAGCTTACAAGCATTCTGTAGAGGTGCATTGAAACGTAAAGAATGGTTTCTTTACGATTCCATTGAAATGGATGCGGCAGAGATACAGGTTGGAAATAGCCATGTCTAATATCCCAAACTTCGGTTGCTTGACAGTGTTGTCTCGCCGATTGCTAAGTAGGCTTTTTTACTTTTGAGATGTTAATTAACTAGTTCGACACAATAGGATACGTCGTCATCAACGTTCGAGTCTAGGTGTGTAGGCTGTGCGTTTGCGGCCGAGTAAGTCATATGTCCGATTGAGTTAAGTTTTTTGAGATTCGATAGACTGTATACTGTACTGCATAAAATATCGTCTGCTATTCCTAACTTGAGTGCTAATATGAAGCAGCTACTGTCGAGGTCTGCTAAGCGTGAACATGTGCCTAATTAATAATACATCATTTGTTCTTCCTTTTGTAGATCTTTACAAATTACAATAAGACTTGGCAATTATAATTAAAATACATGACGATTGATGCTCTAGCATCTGCCAACTACTCATAATGTTGCACAATATTACGCTTTTTCTTTTCAATAAATTTCTTTAAACAAATACCATTTCTCACGCGGATTGCAGTTTTCATGCCCTGTGTTACGGGAATAAAGGTGATAACAGGAGATGTTTGGGTTTATGCCAAAGGTGTTTTAAGGGTGGAAGCAAAATCAGAGAAATTGGCGTATATTTAGGCGAAAAGTAGACAATTCAGCGACGTTTGAAACAGAGTGACATAAAGGGGGAAAACCGCATTATTTCCCCGGACAGGCGAAAGAGTAGACATATTGGCGCGTTTCCCTATTATTTCCCCTTTTATTTCCAACGCATTTTCCCCTTTGTTCGTCTTTATTTCTCCTTTATTGGTTGATTGGGGTTCTTATCCTTTCGCAACGATGGAGGAAATACTATATTTCCGTACTCTAAACCGGGAGAAATAAATCCAATTAAGATTAAGTGGAAAGTTCATCCATCGAATTGGCTGAAAATGCGCTTCAATCTTACCAGTGGAAGGTTTGCTCGGAAGGGATTTTTGTCGCAATTAGCGTAAGATTTCAAATCATATGGTATCAACACTCCCAGATCTTTCTCACCTTGGGATACTTCTACAAGGGAGTTGCCTCAGTTGTAGTTGTAGTTTGCAACATGTCGCAGACATTTTGTGTTGTTAAAGGTAAGTCCGTTGTCATCTGCCTAGATTTTAAGTCGAGTTGGATTCTCCTGAGTTTTACATCAGCGAAAAGTAATAAATCTGATGATACCTGATGTGCAATATCGCCTACATATATCAAGAAAGGCACACGTGAAGCACCTGACACGAAGAAATGAACACGAATCGCTTGAATGAAATTTACCATACGATAAACACTCGTCAAACTTGTGCTCAACTTTCTCACTGCTTTGTAATTCTTCAGTGAGTCATTTCACATGCTTCCATAAAAACGGAAATTGCCGTTAATTAAACTCCAAGACGTGTGACCTTGACTATGAAATGCATTAGGACAATCAAGTTATGTAATGTCTTGGAAGTCAGTTTTGTGCAATACCTCGTAATTAATACATACACTTCGAACATCAAGGAAAGAGCATCTCAGCATTTATATGAGCGCCTTTTCCACATTTGGCACGTTAATTCTTGCAATTGGTCGAGTGAAATAGACTTATCTGGAAATGCCGAATCTTTCGGTAAACTGCAAACATCATTTTCGATGAAAGTAAGTCAATGAGTCACAATTCCATCATGTTCAACATCTTTCCTCGTCCTATTCCAGATTCCAAACCTTTCCATTTATTCTTCGAAGGTATCATGATTTCAATGTACATCCAGTTGTTCATTCACATGTTCCATTAGGAAGCCAACATGATAATTATCAGTATTCGAATTGATATGCTCTCTAAATGTTCATAGACTAGTTCAAATTAAAACAAATAGAACTTGATGAACACAACTGAAGTGATCTCAGGCCCTTCAGTGGATGGCTTCAAGAGGGAACTTGATCAAAAAATATTCACTCGTGGATTGTCAAACCAGGCTTTCCTTCACGACGCAAGAGAAGGTAAATCAGTGTAGATGGTGATGCAAAGAAAAGGTAGTCTTCATCGGATGTTATTATTGCATTTCGTTAAAGGCTTATCTTCAAAGTACTATTTACTGTACGTTTTTTAGCTGGCTTAACTACCATTTACCAATCAAATCACAAGCTTTGAACTCAACAAACATTTTGACGTTATCTTATGTATATCAAGCATATTTCACATGACAATGTAGGATCTAACAGCGTTCAATTCTAGGTTTAATTACTTATTATATTAGGCATTTATTTGTCTACTATGAGCATGGAAACGTTTCATATTACGGTTATTATATGGTGGTTTCGCTTCAATTGACTCGTGAAATGAACTATTTAATTATTATAATATCCACAAAAACCCCTTCTGATAATGGTAATTGAAAGGTTAACCTTTTTTCCATTTGTAGAACGCCCTTGACGAAATTCCGAATCTTACGTGATAAACGTACCAACAAGTTTATCCCTAATAGAAAGAATGTGAGAACATAAATTATTCCTGAAAATCGCATATGTATATTTTTAGTTTTTAGTTTTTTGAGTACTACATCGATAACGTGAGTAAACTGTGATTGTGTGTTCATATCACAATGTGTTCTAAGAATCGTTCACTTAGCTCCGTAAAAACGCTTGTAAAACCACGTGTTAATAGCCGCGTAAAAGAGTACAACATTTTTGAGACGAGGTTCTGTTATTGTCGTTATCTTTATATTAGATAACAGAAAATAAACGGATTAAGTAAAAACTAATTTCAATGTTTCTCAATGTGTATGCAAGTACTTGAATTGACTAGCATGTACGGCAGTAATAAATGAAGTATAATATCACTTGATGGACACAAATAGTAGTATTTGAATAAGCATGCAGTTGTGTGCATTTAGTATATATTTATTAAACGCCAAAGGTTCTCTAATGACAACGTTTACTTCTAAACACACTACACAGTAAGTTAGTTCCTATTCTATGTAAATAAATTCTGTTAAATCACGTTATACGCCTTCTCCTCTGAAAAGTTCAAGATATTAGTGTAACTATACCTATTCCCCTTGCCTGGCAGACGTTAATCGGAATATTGTAAACCGATATCCACTAAATAGTAATATGACCTCTATTTCGAGTATAAGAGCAAATAAACTGCTTTCCTTAAGACTTTTAATTGTCCTTATAGATAAGGTTATGTATTCCCCTGTCTAATGACGGCGTTAATAAACCGTATTATTCTTGACAGTATCAATTTAAGTGGTTAGCAGATGAGTATTACGCATAACGGCGATAAGTTATCCAAATATTCTTAGTTCTGTAAAGCAATAATGTGATTGACCTCTCCAGGTAGCTTTAGTATGCACTGTAAGCTTGTCACACCTGGAATCGTATAAACCTCACGTAGGCATTTAAACCCGTTAACAGCCTCTTTACCTTCCTGTATTGCTGAGAATGTGAAAAGAGGTAAATAGGGATTACTGAATATTTTGTTGGGACATTGTTAATGCACAAAGTGCATTTGATTATGCATTATCTTGAAATATGTTCACATAACTTAGCTTTCCAGATGGTTGTCTGAGTATCTGTATAACTATGGTTGACATTTAATTGGTAGAAGAAATTACCCGCACTAATATGACGCTGAAACTAAATAGGACATTCATTAGAGAAATCATCAAACTGCATCACGAGGCAAGCGCTAGCTTGGAATCCTGAAGGGAAGCGAAAAAGGGGAAGGCCAAAGAACACACTATTGGGAATTGGAAGCAGACATTAAAAGGATGAACAGCAGCTGGAAACAACCGGAAAGGATGGAAAATGCTGGCGGGTGGCCTATGCTCCTTCACGATGGGTAACGGGAATAAGTAAGTATGTTGTCCTGCAGTCGGTAGCTGAACAGCATTGTTACCAGGATATACCACTGGAAAAGGGAGTTCCTACTTTGTATGTGAATACCATGAGCACATATCACCATAATTATCTAAATTATGGGTTTTCTTACACTCTAAAAGTAAAAAGTCGACAGTCCCAAATATAGTGCAGATTACTAAAGAATTGTGCTCTACCTCTTGAAGTATACTTAATGTACTTGTCTCAATTTTCTCAGAGACGGTTAATAGACAAGTTATGAAATTTCATTGTTTTGGCAAGCATAATCTACTGGAGTAAAATGACATGAAATTGATTTTTTATAGTTGTACGTGACAGGTGTTTGTATCTTAATAAGGCAAATAGATGCTTAATTGTATAGTGTGGTAAACATGTGTATAGACATTAATTTATTGAATTATAACTGCTAAATACGACCCACTTAAGATCAAATAAATATGTCTGTTAATCTGACTGTAAATAAATTATAAGGAAAGTGGACTATACATGAATCATTTTGATTTATTTGATAGTCAAATAAATCTATTTCACCAGTCCTCGATTTTGCTTTTTTCTCCTTTTCTCATGTGTTTAAGTATTCGCGTAGATTTAGTCTAAATTTATAGGTAATGGCTAGGAAATCGGTTCGATCTTTCAATTAGCAAGTTTTTCAATGGTGACTTGAATTAACCTATCTGAATTGCCCTAAAGGTTTCATTTACCTTGATCGGAAAACTCGTTAAAACCTTTACTTTAAGGATCTGAAATTACTTAAGGTCTTGGCAATTTGGAGTAACTAGAATGGTGTTGAGACTGTGTTGACCTTAAATTTTTACTTGTAAACGAAATCCAGGGTTCTCCGAAAAATCATCAATTTTACAATGGCCCTATTCAAAACGTTTATTTGTCACCTAGATCATGCTGTTGCGTACTCTAGGAAGTCCTGGAAATGATTAATTTTTGCTCTTGAAATACTATTCTACAGAACTGCAACAAAGAGTATCAGTTTGAGGTTTAAGCTTGATCTAAATAAATCTAGTCAGGGGGAACATTTATAGTCAGAATTTCACTGCCACAATAACTTTCTGAAATAACTAGGAGGCCATATATATAGCGTTCCTATATCTGAAGCATATGATAAGTAGAAACAGTCAATTATTTTACGAGAACCGTCAGCAAAAGATACAAAACAAGTGTGAGCAAGGGGACAGGTCAACCTCCTGAGTGTTAGGGCAATCAGACAACTGACAGGTTCGACGGCGTGTTTTGAGAAGAGATTTGGCTACTAGGACTTTCGACGTCTGCCAGACTAACTATTTGTCCCCCCCAACCGTTGGATCATGAGGATCTAACCGACACAGGAAACAAAATTTTAGAGGTCATCTTGTCAGGTTCACCAGTCTTGTGATCCTGTACGAGATCCTAATCAAGGTATGATGACACAAAAAAATAATGCTATCTTAATGCAAATGCTAACTTTTTAATAAACGGGTTGCACTTTGGTGCTCAAGCAAATGCTACCTACTTCGTTTCTTTTTCTATTTTATTAGCCGCGGATTTTGATAAATAATATATTTGTGTTGCACTATCCTTTTAGGCTACCCCTCATTACGTGGAACTGTTGATATGGATTATATCCCACTAACGCATTAGGATGTTTTCTTTTACCCCGTCTTTACAAAACGTGCATGAAGAATATTTAATAATCGGGTAGATTATTTGTAAAGTTAATCCGAAAGGAACTTCCAGGTAACATTCATTACATAAATGATGTTTCCACTGTCATTCAATATAAAACTTTGTTTTGAGTGTTATTTTCCTTACATTTTCTACCACAGAATACTATGGTTACCTGCGTGCTTAATAACTTCTACTTATTCGAACAAACTGAAATATATTGTAGAAACTTAATTGGGATCTTTACCATAACATTTATTCAGGATTTTGCGAAAGCAGCACTGTTTTAGATCCCAAGTACTACTCACACCATAATGAAGTACGAGAAATTGATAATTCATCAACTTCCAACCTAATGATGGAGCGACTAAAATTACAGGATCCTAATAGTTAAATTTTATTCACACATTCCGAAAGAGAAATCAGGCTTCTCTTCAACATTTAGGTTTGTGTAATCGAAACTCAAATCTACTAAAGTTAAGAAAATTATGGTTAATAAATGAATTACTAGAATGGGTTTTGTGGAGAATTGGTAATTTCAATAGTTGAAATCATGAATCAATTGAAGCTAGACCACCATGGAAAACCTGGAAGCACTAGCTTCAATTGATTCATGATTTAAACTATTGAAATTACCAATTCTCCACAAAACCCATTTTAGTAATAATCATCTGCTCACTAGTGACTGACTTCAAGAGATACTCCTGGAGTTCTAGTGAGAAGCCGTGACCAGTGGAGTTCAACCAGGTCTGTTGTGAGATATCAGCTCACTGAAGACAATGGTGACGGTGGCGCAACTTCGTGGATTAGTTGAAGTTAGACATTAACACCGTTGGATGCCGGCTCAGTGGTCTAGTTGGTTAAGCGCCTGGCGCGAGACTGATAGGTCCTGGGTTCGAATCCCGCGCGGTGCGGGACCGTGGATGCGCACTGCTGAGGAGTCCCATACTAGGACGAAACGGCCGTCCAGTACTTCCAGGTTTTCCATGGTGGTCTAGCTTCAATTGGTTCATGATTTCAACTATTAATAAATGAATGTCGATACCCGGAAATTAATAAGAGCGCTGTCAACGAAATGGAATCAAATGTCCGTTTTCTGTAACCTATATTTTAGTCACTCACGAGCTAATATGACAATAGTCCGGAATCTTACGCCAAAAATGTTATTATTGAAGGTACTTCTTGACTAAGTTCAAATAATAAAGACCCACATGAGGAAAAGTGAGAAATATAAAGCACGGGCGAGAATCCTGAGTAAACATATAAGTAATTATATTGTACAGTTAAACATCTTGAGGGGATAGTCAGAGTATTTCTTCTTCTACAGCCATTCTCAACTTTCTGAGCATTTCATAAATTGCCTTTTTGGTATTTTTATTGCCTAAGATTGTTAACTCATGATTAATTAGACGAGCTACTCCACTCACCCACAAAATAAAACTTTGAAAATTTCTTCCCAGTACCTTTATTGATACGACAACCATTTTTTACGCCATTTACCACATAGCCGTTGGTATTTTCACAGTTTAGTTGAGTCAAATCACCTTGATAGTGTGTAGCACATTATGAATGTTGTCTATCTATTTTTATCTCTTAAATAGTTATGGGATATATGGGCATAATAACGTGAATAAACCTTTCTAATATACCACACTGGTTTTGGATCAACCTCGTGAACTTAAATGTTACGGATTTGTGAAGCGTATCTGCAGTTAGTCTGAATACGCATAGCAAAAACGTGGCACAAATGAATGCTCATGTAAAAGTGAATACCTTTTCTGCTAATACGAGCACATTTTGAGATGTACAGTAAACCTGTGCAAGAGTTTTCGAATTAAAATCACGAAACTTTTCATAATAGAAACTGAAGTACATGAAACATATATTACAAAATAACACCTTAGATTTATGGTAAGTCAGTAATATATCATTATCACTAATAAACAGTTGAACAGATGATATATTGTGAGTCAAAGCATGACAGAACCCGTATACGTTATAAAGATAAGCGAGACAAAACATGAGTCTAGTTTTCACATATCAGTGTTTTGAGTGTAAATGGCTTCTGTGTACAGGGCGAAAGATCTACCTACAAATCCTTTCACTAACCACAAATATTTTCCCGAATTGTTTCCAGGTAAGCAGTAAGCTGTTAACTGCTTTAATAAATGTTTTGTTGATGAGTACAGTTATCATGGAAGTGCAAACACTTAAGTTTCACCTTACATTTTTCTAAATAGATCCATACAACATATTATACAACGAGGCGATCAAACAAAATATATTTGTTGTTACATCCACAGTTCTGGGAACTCTAGTATACCTGTGTCGTTGGTTATTTCGGTGACTTACCTCCTATCTCCAATAGACCTGACCGTTGTTTCTACCTTGACGTGGTGGTCGGGCTTGCCTATCGTGATGAAGCAACTGAGCTATACTGGCTGGAACAACCGTTCCTCAAGGTCCTACCATGCCAGACAGGTCGATTGAAGAGCGGTAAGACTAAAAGCAACAAAACCAAGGTCCGAAGGCGAAGTCGTACTGCTGACTGTACAGAGGTGTGACAGCAGTAAGGTGTTTCCTTCAGACAACCAGCATAACAGCGATGCTGCCTTCCCAAAAGGAGTGGAGGGGTTAGAAAATGTCGACCCTAAAAATGCACATCTCGCCTTATCCCACGGATATCCGTCTCCGGCGGTAAGGTCTCAACAAGTACGGAGCTAACACAAAAATCACTCATAAAAAGGTCGTGTGTGACCGACCTCAAGCAGCTGTCCCTTGGGCACTGCGGTCACGCTCTCAGGTCACTATGACCACCTTTAATCCGATTTCCTATTCAGGTACCTCCAGCAGAACCCTTCCACGGTGTGGGCAACCGGGAAGTGATAACCGCCCTCATACCTCTAACAGCACTCAAGACCACTGTATTCATAATCAACCTACCTCTTCAATTCCTATTATTCCTCTTACATCGACTTTCAAATCTAAACTCCCTCTTTCGGCTTCCTCCTCGAGTGTCACCACAGCCAACGATTCTAGTGCGCAAAACACAGTCCCAGGTCTACTGAAACCTCGCTCCAAACTACACATTAGAGCCTTCAACGTACGCACACTATGCTAAATCGGTCAGCAGGCTTCCTTGGCTAAAACCTTAGAATCTCGTACGATTGATGTATGCTGTGTCTCCAAAACACGCATACAGGATCCTAGCGTGGTCATTCACTTGACCTCACCTCGGCAAAACGGAGTGCCGTTGAGTTACACCCTCCGTGTATCTGGCGACCCGATGGCTAGTTCTCGTGGACTGGCAGGTGTAGGCATAGTACTAAGCATGAGGGCGGAACAAGCGCTATTAGAGTGGATCCCCGTAAACAGTCGTCTATGCGCTGTTCGGCTAAACGGCTCCGTAAGAACTCGAAAGGATAGGGACACATTTCGTTGCCTTTTTGTCGTTTCTGCCTACGCTCCCTCTGACTGCAGTTCGGGTGAATTGAAAGATGAATTTTACAGAAAGCTGTCTGAACTTCTTCAGAAAGCTAAACGTTCAGACATAGTACTCGTAGGAGGTGACTTTAATGCCCAGGTAGGTAGCTTAAACGAAACAGAAAGACATTTAGGTGGGTATTTTAGTATTCCGGCACAGAGAACAGATAATGGTGATCGTCTGCTGCAACTTTGCTCAGACAATCGTTTATTTTTAGCAAACACAAATTTTAAGCATAAGGAGAGACATCGTCTAACATGGCGACCCCTTGCACCAAACCAACGATGTACTCAAATAGACCATATTGCCATCAGTCATCGTTGGAGAGGGTCGATAGAAGATTGTCGCTCATTCTGGAGTACCTGCTTGGACTCCGACCATGCCCTAATACGAGCACGCATCTGCTTGCGCCTCACTGGACGCAAAAAAGCCACACAAAAAAGACTCATTAGAACCGAATTGAGTAATGAGAAAACCAAAAGTAGGTTCCAGGAACAACTGAGGTCACACTTAGGTAGTTCTGAAAACGAGGCTGACCCCGATGTTGATTGGAAAGACATACAAGCAGTTGTGGAAACAGCAGTGACATCTACTAGTGATTTAAACCACAGGGTTACAAAGAACCAATGGATTTCTTCAAGGTCTATTGCACTGATGGATTCTCGTAAACTCATCCCATCAGGTTCTGAACACGATGAAGAGCGTAAAGAAATCAGATCTAGGTTAAGCAAAAGTCTAAGGAACGATCGTGAGCAGTGGTGGGCAACGAAAGCAAAAGAGATGGAAAAGGCGGCGGCTATAGGGAACACAAGACAACTCTCATCTGCTCCCAGTTCAGACGTTTAGAACGATGGGCGGAACATTTTAGAGAACAGTTCAGCTGGTCTTCAGCTACTCTACAACTACCCTCTATTCCCAGACAGTGTGAATGGAACATCGAAGTAGGTCCCCCATCTCTAGCTGAAGTTCAAAAGGCTATAGTTAATCTGAAACGAGGAAGGGCAGCTGGTCCAGATGGACTGGCCCCAGAGGTCTTTAAGAATGGTGGTCTAGCTTTAGCGATTAGGTTGACTAATATTTTAGTTAAAATCTGGGAGTTAGACGTTATCCCATCTAACTGGTCACAATCACTTATCGTCCCAATATTTAAGAAAGGGTCAAAATCATCCTGTGACAACCACAGAGGGATTAGTTTAACTAATATAGTATCTAAAATACTAGCCTCGATAATTTTTGGACGCCTAACTAAGACTCGTGAGCTGCAAACACGTGAAAATCAGGCTGGCTTCAGACCTGGTCGCGGCTGCATCGACCACATATTCACCATTCGTCAGGTTCTAGAACACAGGCATACTTATCGGCGTCTGACAATAATGGTCTTCCTTGACTTAAAAGCAGCGTTTGACTCTGTTGACCTAGAGGTTCTGTGGCAGTGTCTTTCATTGAAAGTCGTACCTCAGAAGTACATAAACCTTGTGAAGGCTCTTTACTTGAACACTACTAGTCGAGTCAGAGCTTATGGCGAACTGTTATCTGCTTTTGCAACCTCAAGTGGCGTCCGCCAAGGCTGTCCACTTTTTCCATTTTTGTTCAACTTCATCATAGATCGACTGATGGAAATAACGCTCTCATCGACTGAATTCTCGGGTATTGATCTCCTACCAGGAGGTCCACTTATTGACTTAGAATACGCAGATGACATAGTCCTGTTTGGTGAAGACGCTGATGAAATGCAGAGTCTTTTGGTAGCACTGAGCAACAACGCCAGAATGTTTGGGATGCGCTTCTTTCCCTCTAAATGCAAGTTGTTGCTTCAGGATTGGTCTGCGTCAACACCTGAACTAAGGATAGGGGGTGAAGTAGTCGAACGCGTCGACAACTTCACTTATCTTGGAAGTCTGATCAGCCATAATGGGTTGGTGTCTGACGAAATCCCTACACGGATTCAAAAAGCTCGCTTGGCCTTTGCCAACTTACGTCATCTATGGCGAAGGCGAGATATTCTTCTATCAATTAAGGGACGAGTATACTGCGCCGCGGTTCGTTCCGTTCTACTATACGGCTGCGAAACATGGCCTTTAGGAGTAGAAGATATTCGTAAGTTACTAGTATTTGACCACAGGTGCCTTAGAAATACTGCGGGTATGTGCTGGGAGTGAGGTTAGACGCAGGGTATTAGGGAATGATGGTAAATCAGTTGATGAGGTTATGAATCTTCATCGACTGAGATGGTTGGGCCACGTGCTGCGTATGCCTGAACACCGATTACCACGACGCGCAATGCTAACCGGTGTTAGGGATGATTGGAAGAAAGTTAGGGGCGGCCAAACCAAAACGTGGCATCAGAGCTTGAAGTCACTAACTTCTGGTCTGAGCCATGTTGGTAGATGCAGACTGCCTGGTTGGGGTCCGCGTGACTATCGTAACCAATGGTTGGAGACTCTTTGTGACATGGCTCAGAATCGATCACAATGGCGTCGGTGTATACACTCTCTGTCTTCCTTTAAACTAAGAGATTAAAATCACTTCAAATCTTTCTTTCTAGGAACTAATCCTACCTTCCTGTACTATCTCCTTATACACACTCTTTCTTCTATATATTACCACCACTGAATTAACTACTATGAATCCGGTGTTCATCTTGTTGTGCTAATGCGGTATGGCAACTTGGACCGATGCATATACGTGCCTGGTCCTACGTTGCAGCTGACTGACTGACTATCTCCAATAGAACAAAGAATTACAACAGTCAATCAATATTGGATAGTGGACCAGAACAACGTACAAAGTGGTACGGAGGAGGTACTACTTCTGAAGATGTAAATGCAAAAGTGAACAATATACATGAATAATATTTCTCCCAGTAGATACGGATCCCGGTCATAAACCTGCTAAAGTATAAATTGTAGATTAACAAAATCGAACTTAACTATGTTCCCTTAGTTTCTTGTATGTCTTGCATTCTAATTACAGTTTTTCAAGTATTTTCACTGATATCAGCGAAAAAATCTCCATATAGAATATAAGAACGGGTTTAAAAAGGCTATCGAGGGCATCATAGAAAAACAATAACATAATTGAACATCAGTTATTTCCATACTCATAATAATGCTTGCATGTTCTTATAATCTACCCATTATTCTAAACTATCACCATGACCACCATTATAATGTTTGGAACTTCGAAATTTATGCCAGATATATGGGGCAACTTCTTTTTTACTGAGCTTGAAGAATACAAGTCCTACAGTTGTTTATTATTGTTGAATTCGATATGGTGACCGAGTTCTCCATGAAATACATCAATCAAAGTTATACTAACGAAACCAGGAAAGCGATATGCTATTCGGGACCTTTCTAGAAAGTATGTATACCTAGCATTCGCTTGAATTGTTTTATTTGTTTGGTAGTAGTGTAGCTAAAAAACACCAGTGGGGACAATCGGATGTATTTGACAACAAATTACAGAACTAGTTAGTAAAATCTAATAACCATATAGTAAATCGTTAATTTACAAAATATCAATCCATCACATCAAACTGGACTGTTCCTGTTGCAAACATCAATCGATTGTCTGATATTTCATTGTTCATGCGTTTTCATACAGATTCGATTGCGTTCCCGCTCTTCCTTTCTTGATCTTCCTTCATCTTCTGCTGCCAGACATTACGTTTTTAACTCGCGTTATATACTACTTATATCAATATAAGTAGCGCACACCACAATAGCACAATTTACTAATTAACTACAATTACATGTAATATACTATGTCAGGAAGTCACTTATATCACTTGGCTATTGGAACTTTGACACCTTGAGCGAAGTGTTGGGCCTTTATCGAATAGCTATATGAACGATTTATAACCTCCTTAACTGATATCCACTTAAACTTATAATCACAAATAAAATAGCTCCGTGTGATGAAGGAAAACCTTGTTTTACGGAAAAACAACAGCATCTATAGAAGATAATCCATTGTATAAAAAACACATTTATTTTACAGATCACAGAAGAGGTTATCAAATATATTAAGATGTGACAACAAAAATCTGATAAATTTGTACTTTGGGTATTGAAAAAATGAATACCCTATCATTACTGCTATGTAACAGATTGTTTAATAAGTGCACTTTCTAAGATCTCAGGAGCATCAGGACGTTTGACTGGATCATAATCCAAAAGTTTGAGAACGAACTCAGTCTAAATAAATACAAATGACAAAAATATTGTTTAACAAACTTGGATTAAAATTATTAGGATTAAATAAACTTTGAAAATATGTTTTTTTAAATAATAATTGGAATGTCAGACATTCGAGATTGTGATCATTGCCTTAATGGATTCAAAAAACGAATTAGATATTCTCCGAAATAATCAATAAGGATTTCCAATCTAATCTTGAAATCAGTTTACAAATTTACATATCAATTCAAAATGTTTCATGTGGAAATATGTGCCAGAGAGAGTCGATTTTTATAACCGTAGAATAGAATACGTTAACAAATTAAAAACAGAAATGAAATGTAAAATATTTCTTTCAGTTAAATTTCAAACTTTTTAAAAACGTAAACATAACAAAACTGATCCATAATGAATCATAGACTATCAATAGAATGAGAAAATAGAATCGTATAATATCATTTTCTATTGTGTGAAACTTGAACGGATTATTTTTGTAAATAATTCTCATAAACAGTGGAAATGATCATACATACATGATCATACGTACTGAACTTAGTGAGTAGCTTTATAATTCCAGCTAAAAATTATGCCGACTGCTCAGATTAAGCTGAATGAGTACATTACTTTAACTCAGTGGTCACCAACATACAGGAAAAATTGAACGTGTGTAATAATGATCCGTTAGACAAAGAACCACAGATAAGCTGATTATAATAATACAACAATCTGAAGATAGCTACTGTTATGTATTGACATTAACCATCCTTAAGTTAACTTGATATCTACACAAACCACTCAACCAAACAAATATTAAGGGTCCTATAACAAGTTAGTAGAGTACAGTTAAATCAGTAAGCTTAAAAAAACAAATTAAATAATATTTCAATGCAAGTGTAATAGGATTAGTTTAAGTAAAATATTTATCTAAAAAAGTCACTGACTACATGTATTTATAAAAATCAATTTGATCATTTACAAATATTCATGAATTGTAAGTACTATTATCTTGCCTTAGACAACAAAGCTCTACATACAACATTGAACGTCTCACTTCGAACTCTTTAGTTGATCAAGAGTTAAGAACGTACAAAATGATAAAGTCGAACTCCATACCATAGTATGAGTTATACTAATCGTGAATTGGAATAACATACAAATCCAAATTAAAACATTTAAAGCAAACCAGCACAACTAATCAATATAGAGTTGATAGGACGAGCTAGAATTAGGCCTTGTAGTTGCGAATTCATTCATTGGAGAGTAAAGGGGCTACAAAAATGATATTAACCACTTATTTATAACATTCGATCATGTTTATTTTTTATGTTAATAATTTATGTATAAGCAAGTGAATGTATGGCTAGTGATTTGTATTTTATCTTAAATCAATAATTCGATCTTAAGAGGAGCCACCACTCGAACACATTTATCGATTAGCATGTTTTTTTCTTTTTATTTTGATATTCAAGAAAGTATTGGGGTTGTGGAGATTATTAAGCTTTTGATTGAGATCATGAATCGACTGATGTTAGACCACCGTTGGAAACCTGGAAGCACTGGACGGCCCTGGGTTCGAATCCCGCGAGCGGGATCGTGGATGCGCACTGCTGAGGAGTCCCATACTAGGACGAAACGGCCGTCCAGTGCTTCCAGGTTTCCAACGGTGGTCTAACATCAGTCGATTCATGATCTCAATCAAAATTCAAGAAAGTGTTTGTCAGCCTTAAAAATCTTATTTATTTATTTATTTATTTGAACACATAAATATTGGTACAGGGGGGCACCAAATATATATGCGCCACACAAAACAATGATAATTTGAAGAGAAGGAGAAAAAAAAGTAATGAACGTGGGGAATTAGAAATAAAAAAAGAGAGAGAACAATGATGGGGAAAACGGAAAGGTACAATCATAAGAAATCTTTCAGTTAAGGAAGATACAAACACTTTTTATGAAGAAAGTAAAAGAAGGTTACAGCAGGATCGCCACTGGCTTCTATTCTGAGCCATATCTGATAACGTCTCTAGACACTGTGTTACACCGTCTCTCGGACCCCAACCAGGGAGTCGTGAAGGACCAACAGAAGCTAGCCCTTTGCAGTTTCCTTTGATACCACGACACCATGTCATATACTGACCGCCTCTCCGCTTTGTCCAACCAGTTCCAGAGTCGGCAAATAATGCACGACGTGGAATTCTCTGGGACGACATTCGTAGAACATGTCCAAGCCACCGAAGTCGGTGTTTCAAGATGGTGACACCAATTGCATTATCGTCTCTGTGCCCGAACACACGATGCCGAACCTTTGCATTACTAACATGGTGTTGCCACTGGATGTCAGCAATCCTTCGGAGACAACGATGATCAAACACAGAGAGCCGTCTAACATCCTCAACTCGGAGAGGCCAGGTTTCACAAGCATAGAGCAAAACTGCTGTCACCGACGCGTTGTATATCCGACTTTTTACAGCCAGACTAACATCACGAAGGCGCCAAAGGTGGCCCAGATTGGCATAAGCCACTCTGGCTTTCACTATACGTGCATTGATCTCATCACTCACGCCACCACCAGCACTTATGCAGCTACCTAGATACACGAACTTCTCGACTACTTCAATCTGCTCACGATCCAGAGTGAGTACAGGATTAGAATCCTGCCAGTCAAAAAGTCACCACCATCTTTAAAAAGAGCCGGAGGTAAGTCGTCTGGGCCCGGTGATTTGTAACGTTTCAAGAGTTGGAGTTCCTTGCGGACTTCCGCCTCATTTGGTGGATCAGTCGTCACCGGCCATGGAGGGCAGGACAGTCTGACCGATGTTGCCGGAGCAGCAGGCCAGTTGAACTGCCCTTCAAAGAACTCTGCCCATCGTCCCAGAGCTCGATGGAAGTTAGTGATTGGCGTTCGGTCATCCTCGCAGATTGTTTCGCTCACACCAGACTTCTTGCTGCCAGTGGCTCACTTTGATGGAACTTTCTAATCTAACAGCATATAACCGACTGTTAATGGGGATACAGTCGACCAGTGCGGCCTCAGCTCTAGCGCTTAGTGCGACACCAACGCCAGCAAGACCAGAGGAAGACGCCACAGGGTCCCCGGATAAACGCACGTAAAACAAGCTTTTTGAAGTGACAGATGGAGGGCGAATTTGTAGTACTTCACCAGAGTCTTGAATACGGGTCTCTGATAGACAACAAACGTCAATATTAAGACTTTCCAAAGACATAGCCAGCCCTATCTGTTGTCCGACCAGCATAAGTGTACGAACGTTGAAGGCAGCCAGTTTGAATGGTGTACGTGGTTTCAGAAAAACTGCTTCAGTACTCGTATTCGCTGGTAACATACAATTTTCAACCAGGCAGTGACTCGAGAACGTTTAGATAAAGCTGAATTTTCACCATAGATGAGCTGCTGTCTAGGTCGAAACGGATACATAAAGTAGGAATAAGAGAGGGTGAATAAATGACGTGGTAGAGTAATAATAATAATAATAGTAATAATAATAATAATAATAATAATAATAATAATACGAGTTATTTCAATGTTAATCAGATAGAAAGGAATATTTTCCATAAGCAAATAGTTCATCATCATGGTTTTAGTGCGTGGGCTGAGATACTGCCCGGGTGCCTAAACCGAAGCAGGTGGTTTTCTTAATTTATAGCAAAAATATCTTTAGTGAAACACCTTAACTTTCTGTCAAAAAAAACATTTTTGTCCTGTTTTATGTACAACATTATCAAAACAACATGGTAAGAAATAAACTCACTTCGAATGGATTACAGATCATAAATTCCCTAGGAAGTTTCTGATGTTTTGCTCGAGTTAATGTAAATATTCTTTCCATTGACGTATTAAATATTATCAACAATTCGATAAAGATCAGTCCCAATGAAAAGATATCCACTTTATGATTATATATATCCCCTCGTTCCTGAAAGTTTCAACGATTGAAAATTCAGTTAGATTTACAAAAGTCGTGACAATATTGATTACATAATAACAGAAATACCGAGTATTGTTTGTAGTAAAGCATATTATGGAATTAGACTCCAGCTTATTATAAGTGAGGTACATAACGCCCTAGAGTAATTAAAAGCCCGTTACTGTCATAAACAAGGATTTAATAAATAACCTACTTGTATACTTAACGGCCTACTGAAAAAAACAGATCCTTTGTAATCAAACATAGAAGAATGTTTTAAGCAATTAGTCCCGAGCGATTATCATAATTGCTATAATCAAGAACATGTGTTTGACTGCAGTAAAGAGTCCTTAGCACAAAGTAAGCAGTAGTGAAATAAATTCATTTTCTTTAGTCATTTAACTTATAAAAAATTTAAACAAACATACAAAAACATTTTGAACAGTGGTTAGATAGTATTCATTTTCATCAACCAAAATTGATGATAATATTAGCATCTAGGGGATATCCTAAGCTCAGTGAAACATTTTATTCTCGTTCCTCCATAAAACAGACAATCAAGGAAACATACCAACCACTGTGGTACGTGTGGTATAATGTTGCATTGATGAAGTTATAAATTACAAGGATTCCCTTGGTCGACGGAATTTGATTAAAACAGATAGTCATAGACAAAGTAGACCAAGTGTAATACATTGTACTTAAAGTAAACGAACCCATCGAATATGACATCAACCATGATTGAACATAATCTTACAAATGCCTTGATACAATCGAAAGTGGGGAGAGTCAACTCTCCCTCTCGAAATGCTCTCATATGGCCACGTGCATACAACCACTGCCAGAAAAGTTCTACTCACTGTTTTCTCATGGCAGAGGTGTTATTTACCAAATTTGGTGGATGAAAAGCGAATGTCCGGCGCTTTAACCGGGTTGGTGGATATGGAGGATCCACATAGGGGAGTTGAAAAACCCTGATTCCAAATCAATGGTGCACATGAACTTCAGTATCCCGAGGGAACAGATGGCGTATGAACCAGTCGCTGGTCACCGGCTACCATGGGACTGCATCTCCTTACGCTGCTTACTGCCATGTGGGTCAGACCTTTACGTCGAAGGCTCCAGGTGTGACGCATATGTATTTGGTGCCTCCTTGTGCCAAATAAATAAATAATAATACGTTCTTGTTAAAAAAGCTTAAGAAAGACACCGAAGTAGCTAAGTAATCTGAGAATTTAATGACAAAAATTTTTTTAATTTCATGAAAATTCATCAATATCCAGTTCATCAAACGTCTGCTTGGCTAAAACTATGGAAACTACGAAGTGCAAACGATGGAACCGAGTTAGTTCAAAGGTATGACAGAACACCATTAGTACAATTCAAATAATAGTGTGTGTTTTAACGGAAACGAAACTGAGGATAAAAAACCTCAATAGTATTACATAATAAATCACATTGAAACAATTTGTTATATTTCTGAAGTGCTAGATGAAAGTATCTAAAAGTCAATAAATATGAATAACCAGCGTGAGATTTGTGGAGAATTTTGAGTGACATCACGAACCGACCTAAGTTAGACAACCACTAAAAACCATAAAACAATGGATAACTGTTTCGTTCTACTATACAGCTCATCAACAGTACGCATCCATGAATTGATTGGATCCGAACATGTAGACCATTGTATTACGAGTCAGTGGTCTAAATATTAAGTTCTCACCGTGGATCGGAAAGCTCTAGGCTCGGTCCCTGGTAAGGTCGTGAACATACACTTTCCAGAAGTTTTACACTAAGACCAAATGGTTGTCCGATATTTCCTGGTTTTCAATTGTTCTCAGTCAGTTTGTAGTCTTAATAAAACAGGAATATAGTAACTGGAATTAGTAACTAGTAGTCACCATTTAGAGACTTAATGATTTCAGCAAAAGAATCAAAAATCAGAGGAATGTGCGAGTCGCCAAAACAAATTATGCTTGTACAATAACACAATAACTAATCAAATGATAATGATTTCTAAAACATAATTTAGCTAAAATGTCTTACTTGTTCAGGACTCATGTATAGATCTGTTCCCACGTGATCAGTATGTCTACGTGTCAATACAGAACACTTTTTTTGAGCAGTGCTAATTTCTTTCAAAGGATATAGTTTTCGATCGATGATGGCATTGTTATTATTATGCTCTGATTCACCATTCAAATCATTTACAATAGTAGTCAATGAAGAACATGAAGGCTGCTCCCCTTGTTTATTGCAATTGATATAAGAGCTATCTGATTGATTTAATTTATCATCAACCATAGAAGTAACTAAACCAAAATCTGCAAGTTTAAGACGATTGGTTAAATCAAACAGGATATTTGAAGGTTTCAAATCACGATGCATTAAAGAATGATCATGTAAATAAGCTACAGCTTCAACAATTTGACGAAACATACAGATCAATTCAACTCGTGGTGGACGTGATTCTGGAATACTATGAGAAACAAGCCAATCACGTAAACTTATTGGAGAACATAATTGCATTTGAATGTACAAGTAGCATGTATATTTAGTTTCATTTTTAGATTTATCTTTGATGGATTGTTCTACAAGGCTTGAACCATTTAATGAAAATATTTCAGTACTGTTTTGATGATCAAAAACGATAAGGCTGTCATCCAAACAAGCTTTTGAAAGCTCTCGATAGCTGAAATGAAATCAAAAATAAAACAACTAGAAAATATTTCTAATATAGGAAAACGCTTGAGTCCTATAAACATCAGTCATAATTAAATGAGACTAATAGAGCATAAGATAATTCAAAATTTTTCACAAACTCTGAATATTTCACTTATCCAGCTGAGTAACATTTTGAACAGGCGATACAAAGTTGAGATGAGAGGATTATATTCGTTTAACACTTCGGTAAGAAATTTGGTTGTTAGGTAGGATTTTATAAGTGGGAGAGAGCTGTGCTATTAAAAATGGATAAATAGAATGTCGATTGGTATATGTGATGCAGTGATACATTGTAAACGGGTGAAGATTGTTCCCAAGATTAAAGGATTATTGACGTTAGCCTCCATTTGAACGGATACTAGAAGATAAAACCTCCTCCTTTCTCTTTAACAGAACATTTTTTGTATAGCTTGATTCGTAAGGGTGAATGCCCTTGAAATGTTTTCGTGCTCAAATTTATTACGTTAATGGTCCTCATGAGTTTGTTTGACTCACTGCTTGTAGGTCTTGATCTGGTGCATGTGCCGTAAACTTAGCTGAATATCGTGAAACTTTTTCAAGAAATTCTGACTGTGATATTATGATTGGATTTCAGTAGTCCCCATCGACTTTGTCGCACCACGGCCTGCAACCACTATAATGTTGTATGAAGTGAGATTTTTGTATCTACGATACACTTTTTAAGTTGTATTTGACTTTAAAAGAATAATTTGTGAGTAATGTTCGGGGTTAGATTCATTTAGAAACATAGTTGTGATTATATTGCTGAATGCATAGATAATTCTATTCGTCCACAGTAATTGACATTATGAAAATCGACTTTATTCCATATACATTGTTATCAAGCAGAATTTTATTTTTAAAAGGAAAGGAACTCAATATCCACTTCCTATCACCATAAAATGTTGGACTGGTTGAAATTATCCGGAATTCGAAACACTAGTTCCTTCCTATGTAATTGTAGTTGAGTGAATGTGTTGTTAGAAAACTTTTATCAGTATTGGTTCTCAGCCAACAGAAGAATGTAGATGGTTTCCTAACTAAAATACCAAATATGAACCACGCTTGAAATCGCGAATTCGAGGGTATAAGGCAAACTACACAATGATGATGACCATAGACCGAATTCTGGATTATCTCGATGGTAATATTGTGGTGTGTGCTACTTATATAGATATAGGTAGTATATGACGTTAGTAGTAAACAGAATGTCTGGCAGCAGAAAAACAAGGGGATCGAACAGTACAGAATGGAAACAGAATGAAATTTGTATGAAAATGCGAGAACAATGAAGTCTGAGTAATTTTCAGACAATTGATGGACATTTTGCGAATTAAGCATTTACTATATGATTGTTAGATTTTATTAACAAGTCCTGTAATTTCGTGTCAAATACGTTCGATTGTCCCCACTCTTGTTCTGTTCACTACAATATCACTAACTGCTTACAGAATATCGAATTGCTTAGAGAAGTGGAAATATCGTTCGAGTCTCGGAGTGAACATCAACTCTGATTAGCTGAAAGCTGAAAGAAATTCCTCTTTCACTCTGACAGTAGTTCAATTTCTAAAAAGACACTGTACAACATGTCACTAGTAATATCAAAGTAATATACACAACTACGTAACGTGTAGCGCGACAAAATGATAAAAATTCACAATGAAAAATGATGCAAAATTAATCCCATGTTCTTTGATGGTGAATATTTAACAGATCGACTCAATATGTCTAATAATCGCATGCACTCTTTCACTATGAACTACTTACTTACGCAGGTCTGTCAGTTATTAGATGTACGAAAAGTAAATAAATGAGTACGAATAGCTGAAGTGTTAAGTTAAAAAGACAGAATAAATTTTAATAATCACAAACACCAAATAAGATCAACAGTGTTTCTGTGTAACTAATTTTAGTTTGTGACCAGTGACATTACTACTTGCTAATTACTAACTCAAGGAAAGAAACTATTATTCTTATATACTATATGGGAAAATCCCCAGTCACTAAGTACCAGTTTACTAACTGTAATCCTCAACCACGATCGACTTGTGATACACTGATATCTAGCATGATGTGACGTAAGTCATTTTATATGGAACACTCGATCAACTCATAAATGTTTAAATTCCTGCTAGAAACCGAAATGGGGGATTCTTATGCTACAGAGGATAATAAAAATCAATAGTTCATTTTAAGTTGATTATTCCAAGTTTATTAACAAATAAAAATCCAGTCAAAGTAATTCTAAACCTAGAGTTAACGAACCTAATTTAAATTTTAAAAAATGACGCACCTGGAGTGATGAGACTCATTTAATCCTATTGAGCTCTTATCTACGCAGAGCGATACATTCGAATGGCGCGAATTGATATTTGACGAGAAGAGAGTATTTGATGGATAATTCTCATTGTTCCCACAATCTGTACAGTCACTGTTTCTGGAAGTTAAGTCGTCAGATAAACCGAGTACTAATTCATCATGTGACTCTTGCCAGCCAGCAGGAGGATATTCCTTCCAAGCACGATGGTAGCGGACAATGCCTGGATGGTCAAGTGTAGCTAAGGCTGAGGGAAGAATCACAAAATAAAAAAGGTGTCGCATGGAATTGTGTACAAAATCTTTTTTTTAATACTAAAGAACTAATTCCATTATCGATCTATGAATGTACTAGAAATAGAACTTCAGAAAACCCACAGGTGAATTAACTAAACCAAAATACATGTATAAACAAAAAGAATAAATAGAATATTTCTAGCCTTAATAATGCTAGCAATAATATGAATGTAGATCACAATAATATAAAGAGATACATGTTACTGCTACTATTTTGGGGACAGAGAGATAAAGATTAAAACTGAATCGAAAAATACATAGGTAACTACTAAAAGCTAAGCCAAATTCGTTCACACTATAATTTAAAGTAATTAATACAACAGAAGGAATTAGAAATTTGGTAACGTTCGATAATATATACGAGATAATACAGCCAGTAGGATCAATAAGACTTGACTTAAATGATCGCTAGATACGTAACTAAGACACTCGATATACGACCAATAATTAAGCATCGAATATGGGCCAGACAATAGTTATTAACAGAAGTACAAGTGGATCACACAGAGTAAGTTTAGGGTAGAAATCATCAGTGGACGACATTTGCAATATTATATAATCCTACATATTTAACATAGTCGGATGGGCCTTGCTTTGCTCAGTCGTTGAGTACTCTTAAAGGTATGAAGGCGGTTACCACTTTCCGGTCACCCATACCGTGGAAGGGTTCTTCTACAGGTACCTGGAAAAGAAATCGGGTTAGAGTTGGTCTTAGTGATCTGAGAGAGTGACCGCAGGCCGGCAACACAATGCGTTAGCTCAGTACTTTTTGAGATCTTGCCAACGGAGACGACATCCGTGGGATAAGGCGAGGTGTGTATTTTTAGGGTGAACCTTTTCTAACTCCACTCTTCCTTGTGGGAAGGCAGCATTGCAGTTACGGTGGTTGTATGAGGGAAACACCTTACTGCCGTCATAACTCTGTACAATCAGCAGTATAACTTCGCCCTCTGACCTTAGGTTTGCTGTTTTTAGTCTTACCGTTCTTCAACCAACCTGCCTGGTATGGTAGGACCTTGAGGAACGATTGTTCCAACCAGTATAGCCCGAGTGATTCATCACGACAGGCAAGCCCAACCACCGTGTCAAGGTAGCGGCAACGGTCGGGAGCTCATTCACTAATCATGTCTTACCATTACCAGTATATCGGTAATCAATCAGGCTTCAATTCACTTTTTGATCTTGATTAAACTACCCATGTCGCATAATCATAGTTACACAAATATGAAAAGCTGAAAATAATGAAAAAGATAGTGTCCTTCCATAAAACATCCGTAGATTATGAATGATACAAAAAGCAACGGTATATATATATATATACCTCAGATTTAAAACTGTTGGAAGCTAGTTGGTTGTTAAGTCATTTCTATAAACTGGTTGGATGTTGAACAGATAATATAAAGGTTATTCGATCAAATATCTATTTTCATATGAAATGACTAGCAAAATTTGTATAATCAAAGTCAGTGAGTCACTATATCATTCCGATTTCGTCGACATTAAACAG
This sequence comes from Schistosoma spindalis, assembly GCA_946903255.1. Lineage (NCBI taxonomy): Eukaryota > Metazoa > Platyhelminthes > Trematoda > Strigeidida > Schistosomatidae > Schistosoma > Schistosoma spindalis. The sequence goes on from OX336424.1 coordinate 26,176,340, forward strand.
GATAAGTTTATAAATATGCAACAACCTTTTATGATCTCAAATTCACATAGTGTTTGCTATCGCGGTGAAGAAAGTTATGCAATTTAAAATTATTAATATTGCTATTTCATACATACCTTTTACTTCTCGTAGAAATATATTTTTATCATCGTCGGTATCATTCATTTTAATACGTTTGATAGCATAACGACAACCATCAAGACGATTTTCAACTTCAAACACTTGACCGAAACCACCACGTCCAAGTCGACGTATATACTTGAAATCTGTTTCAAATGATGAAATAAAACTAGGTGGTTGCATATTGGCAGTAGTAAGCAGAGACTGACATGAAGGATTTGATGTTAAATTATTCGGAGTCGAACATGATGGACATTTTGGTGTATCACACAAATCTCCCGATGAACTATGTGTTTTGACAACAACTGATTCCAAATTACATGGCTCAGACTGAAAGGAATAGTTTTTCAACCTAAGTTAATGAAAAAAACAATAAATAGGTCAACAATAAATATACTTTTATTATATCCCAATGAATAGAAAACTGTATTTCTGACGTTGCGTGACTTGATGTACGTCACTTCTGTAGAACAAATAAAACTACGTGAATTTCAAAACAGAAAAATCCTACCTAAAATTAGTAGTAAGTCATTTTTAGTGCCAGTCACCGATCCAAAGTGTATTGATTTGAGCGTTTATTTCGTATTCGATAAATCATGGACCCGGTGTGGCTAATATCAACTTTGATTGGTATTTTAGATAACGAATTTGCAAAGCATGGGTTCCTGTACCTGGTTTTGGGTCATATTTAAGGTGTGAAGGTTAGTGAAACTACCCGGCAGTTTAAACCTTAGTGGGTAGGTGGAGTGAGGTCCAAATCTATGACTTAATTGTTGGACGCTAAGTCTTTTAGCTATTAAGCCACTCTTCTGCTTGGTGCCTTAGTGTTTTATCCATGATTAAACTCTTGTAACGTAAAAAACTAACACTGCTGCTTACTGTGTAGAACTGGCAACAAATAGCTACACCATATGTAGATTGTAGGGATCACCAAATGCTAAGAATGGTCGTCATAAATTGAAAGACTATTTTCGAGAAAAATATATGACAGTATATTAATCAAAAATGACAGCTAATAAGAAAATTTGCAAAACGTATCACAGTTTACCACCCTCAAGCCTACTGAAATGATGATAAGTCAGCTTAAGTAACTGTTCATAATAATTCGTAACAATCGAAATTCCCCACAGAATTTCATTGTTCAATGTAAAGTTGTAGGGCGAATAACGTGTATCAGCAATAAAAACAAAACAATCACTAGCATATATGCTTTTTTGTAGGTAAAATTAAACAAATAACTTGGACAGAAGTTACCAATCCTATAAAAGAACAATAACTATTAACTTCATTTTACTTCTGAAGAATCTAAGCGATTTGACAAAACAACAACTATTATTAATACCATCCTGGATTTCAATATTTATATTAATACTGTTGGGCTATACTTAGTCCGTAATTATTTAATCTTCAAAGTTTAGAAAAATAACAAAATTGAATATATTCGCTACTGTCACTGTATTTATTACCATTTGAAAAGAATCAACAGCTTACCCTTTAGATACCTTATCATGTGTTTTTTCAGGGATGCATATTAAAACTCCATAGAGGTATGCTAACAAACATGTAGGCATTAAAATATTAGTTATAAATATAAGTTTTGTTAAATAACAGTATTGTTCATTCATCATCTTATACACTTGTAGTTGCGTTATCGATTATCTCTCTTTACATAATTTAGTAGGACATAAAACTCAAAGTTAATTCAACATTAGACTAAAACATTTAAAACAGTTTCAATAACCACCAAAGTATTTTACTATAAAAGAAAGATGTATTAGTCTAACATCAACACCCCCTACTATACTAAGCAACTCGCATTATCTCATTGTTTTGTGATCCAAAGGATAACATATCAAAATAATCGTATTTCCCAATCTATATTTTTTGAAAATAATATAGGAGTATGGTTTAGATAAACAGATAATTCTGTCCTAGATATCACTACTCAAGTGTAAAAATGTATTAGAAATAGTTGAATTCTAGGTACATAATGAAACTAATGTAAAACAAAATAGACTATTTACCAGCCAGTGTACTTGACAACCTTAAATCTCAACATTGTACAATTAGTGCAGTCAATAAATAACAATCAGCTGGCAAATCACTAAAAGATAAATGAAATAGAAAAGGTTTATTTAATCATATTGTCTTTTTTGGAAAAAAGAAACCTACTGTGTATCATAGTTAATTTTCACATTCATTATCCAATGTGCCGTAAAATAAATTACTCCAGTCAAAACTAACAATTGTATGAAATGTGTAGACAGATTAAATCCTAACGACCTACTATTTTCAATACCAGACGGTGAATGATTTACAGCAATCTCACTGGCACGTAATAGGAGCATAAGTAAATCGTTTGCACTGTCAAGAAATTGTCCTGGTATACCACTAGTGTCACTCATTTCAATATCAGTTGAAGTTACAGTCTTTTCAGGTATCGTTTCCGGTTGAAAATCATGTACAGGCTTGAATTGCCCCACATTACTTGGAAATCCTAAAGCGGTAGCCTTTTCAATTGTTTCTTCAACACTATCATATAAAAGAAATGGTTGTGTATATTTTTCTAATTTGGGCGAGTTTGAATAGGACGCTTGATAGTAGCCAGTTAAATCAGAACGACGATTATTCAGTGATTCAGTCGAATGTATAGATAAACTTTTAGACAGATTTATCATTTCCGGATTGGGAAGATCAACACCATCTTCAGCCTGAATTAAAGGGATAGAATATGATAACATAATTATTTAGAATAATATTAGTTGAGAAGTAATCTACGCGTACAGGAAAGTATAAAAAGGTCAACGAATTCTTTTATAACGCAAACATCTGAGAAAACTTACAACGGTTCACTTTAGCACTGATTAAATTTGAGTCTACCGCTTACTAGTGAACCAGTTTAAGACATCAAAGTAAATCTTAAAACTCAAATGAAATTGTGAAAAATGGTTGTAGAATCCGTTAAAGATGACATCAATTGGTGTTAGACCTACAAAACTTCAAGTCCGAATTCATATAATTGCTAAGTTCGTAATAAGCACAAACTCTATGGCACACTTAACCACAATGTATTATTTTAATAACCATGATGAAGAGAGGTTGTACTCTTGAATCACATTAAAAGTGGTCCATACAAACCTTACACAAAGAACTTCATTGTAAACAAAATGTAGCACGTTGCAGAATATACAAGTGTTATTACATCAATTACTTGAGTTTATTATAAAACGGACGACCAAAACCATAGCTACTATAATAAAGGAAGTTTGTCTGAAACAAGGTTTCAGTATTTGACAAACTGACTGATATCACTTTTAAAAATGAACCCTGTAGTTAAGTTCACAACTTTTATTCAACAAATCATTGCATTGCATGAACTTACTTGAACATATAGCTGACCATTTAAGCTACCAAGATAAATAAGACGATCGCGTGATGGACAATTAGGTTTTTCTTTACGTGATGAGGAAAGAGTATTTTTCCCATTGAACAGATTCAAGCCTTTTTCTTTTAATGATCCCAAATTTGAAATGGCAGTTGTTTTTTTTAATTCATTCACCTTTTCAATTAATAGTAAGGCAACTCTGTCATCTAAAATGATTATTAACATTTCACCATTATTGGAAGTTAAATTACAATATCTACATACAAAATATATGTAAAACATTAATCAAACACAATGTCTGGAAAAAACGAGTGGGAAATAAATCATGATATGCACAAACGATAGACACTAAGTGAATTCAGACATTATGAATGATTCCATAGTTCTATCTACAGCAAAATATTTGAACTCGGAATATAAGAGTGTTGAGGATTGAATTTTTTTGCTTTACGTTAATTTTCTACATGACATTAGCTCCGTTTGTATTCATGGATGATTCTTGGGGTAAAATAATTAATGCACCATAGTGTATGATAAAAAAAATCATGTATAGTTATTGTGGAAATAATTACATATGTCGGGAAATGAGTCTACTGAGATTAAGAAGTATTAAATACAACTCACTTTTTATACTCGATAAAAAAATACATTGTAGTCCTATTCCTAACAAAATTTCTTAATTAGCAAAGAGATTTTAAAAACTAGTTTATTCAATCGACTTAAAACCTTCGGATATTGCAGCGAACTAGCAACTTAAAGTCGATAAGTTATGGTTCGGTTCTCCACACCAGTAGCCCAAGTCAATCAAGAATGATCTAAGACCAAATCAATGGTGCACATGGGCTCCAGTATCCTGAAGGAACAAGTGGCGTATGAACCAATTGTTGGTCACCGGCTACCATGGAACTGCATCTCCTCACGATGCTTCACTGCCTTGTGGATTAGACCTTTAGGTCAAAGGCTCGGGGCGTGGCCCCCTAATAAAACCATCTGCTTATAGAAAATATTCGTTTCTCTCCGACTAACATTGAAATGACTGGTATTATTATTATTATTTACTACGTCATTTATTCACTATCTCCTATTTCTACTTTTTGTATCCGTTTCGACTCAGACAGCAGCTCGCCTATGGTGAAAATTCAGCTTTATCTAAACGTTCTGGTGTCACTGCCTGGTTGAAAATTGTATGTTACCACCGAATACGAGTACTGAAGCAGTTTTTCTGAAACCACGTGCACCATTTAAACTGGCTGCCTTCAACGTTTGCACACTTATGCACGTCAGACAACAGATAGGGCTGGCTATGTCTTTGGAAAGTCTTAATATTGACGTTTGTTGTCTATCCGAGACTCTGGTGAAGTACTACAAATTCGCCCTCCATCTGTCACTTCAAAAAGCTTGTTTTACGTGCGTTTATCCAGGGACCCTGTGGCGTCTTCCTCTGGTCTTGCTGGCGTTAGTGTTGCACTGAGCGTTAGAGCTGAGGCAGCACTAATCGATCGGATCCCCATTAACAGTCGGTTATGTGCTGTTAGATTAGAAAGTTCCATCAAAGTGAGAAGAAATCGGCGTGAGAAACGATGTCTTTTCGTCATCTCCGCCTATGCCCCGACAGATTGCAGCCCGGATGCAATCAAGGACGAGTTCTACCATCAGCTAACTGTTCTTCTCCATAAAGTGCGTTCGACAGATATTGTAGTACTAGCTGGAGACTTGAATGCTCAGGTCGGGCGTCTAGGCACAGAAGAGAGTCGTTTAGGTGGCCGATGGGGACTCGTTGGCCGCAGGGCAGATAACGAGGAACGTCTACTGCAACTATGCACAGACCACAACCTGTTTCTGGCTAGCACTAACTTTCGGCACAGTCATCGCCGATGTGCCACCTGGCGTCCCCCTTCTACATCTCAAGCCTGGATACAGATTGATCACATCGCGATCAGCTACCGCTGGCGTGGTTGTGTACAGGACTACCTCTCCTTTTGGAGTACCTATCTGGACTCTGATCATGCTCTGGTCTGCGCCAATCTTACCTTACTTTTCAGTGGACAACGAAGTGACCGCCACCAAAGGATTGATGTTAGCAAGCTGGCTGCAACTTCTGTTGCTAGTAAGTACCGAACCGAGCTAGCTTCTAGGCTAGCTACCACTCCACCGAAAAGTATAGATGAGCATTCATTGCAATTGCATGACGCCATGAAAATGGCGGGTACAGTCTGTTGTGGGTTTGCGAAACGTCCCGCTTACAAGCACTGGGTTTCTTCTGGTTCCTTACAACTCATTGAAGCCCTTCGGGCTACTCTGGTTGACCGTGAGTTTGACCACAGACGAAGGATGTTACGTAATGAAACTGGGCAAAGCTTGCGTAAGGACCGAGAAGCCTGGTGGTCGGAGCGTGCTAATGAGCTGGAAGTAGCAGCTGCATCGGTAATTACCGGAAGCTCTTCCAACACATCCGAGCCACTGGCAGCAAGAAGTCTGATGTGAGCAAAACAATTTGCGAGGATGTTAGAACACCGTCATACTTATCAAAGGCCAACAATCGTAATGTTTCTTGATATCATGGCTGCCTTCGATTCGTTGGACAGAACTGTTCTCTGGGATTGTCTATTGAAGAAGGGTGTGCCTGAGAAGCTTACTCAGACACTAAAAGCCCTATATACAAACACCTCAAACAGAATGAGGGCATACAACCACCTTTCTCCATTGTTCCATTCAAGCAGTGGGGTTAGACAGGGTTGCCCAATCTCACCATTCCTCTTCAACTTTGCCATCGATGACATTCTGGAAACAGCTCTGATGGATGTAAGTAATGGTGGTGTGGATCAGTTGCCTGGAGAAAGACTTCTCGACCTTGAGTAGGCGGATGATGTTGTCTTACTGTGCGAGAATGCCCATGCCATGCAATCCGCACTTAATCAGTTGGCAATCAATGTCCGTAGGTATGGTATGTGCTTCGCACCTTCGAAGTGCAAAGTCATTCTACAAGACTGGCAGGATTCTAATCCTGTACTCACTCTGGATCGTGAGCAGATTGAAGTAGTCGAGAAGTTCGTGTATCTAGGTAGCTGCATAAGTGCTGGTGGTGGTGTGAGTGATGAGATCAATGCACGTATAGTGAAAGCCAGAGTGGCTTATGCCAATCTGGGCCACCTTTGGCGCCTTCGTGATGTTAGTCTGGCTGTAAAAGGTCGGATCTACAACGCGTCGGTGACAGCAGTTTTGCTCTATGCTTGTGAAACCTGGCCTCTCCGAGTTGAGGATGTTAGACGGCTCTCTGTGTTTGATCATCGTTGTCTCCGAAGGATTGCTGACATCCAGTGGCAACACCATGTTAGTAATGCAAAGGTTCGGCATCGTGTGTTCGGTCACAGAGACGATAATGCAATTGGTGTCACCATCTTGAAACACCGACTTCGGTGGCTTGGACATGTTCTACGAATGTCGTCCCAGAGAATTCCACGTCGTGCATTATTTGCCGATTCTGCGACTGGTCGGAAAAAGCGAAGAGGTGGTCAGTATATGACATGGTGTCGTGGTATGAAAGAAGGCTGCAAAGGGATGGCTTGTGTTGGTCCTTCACGACTCCCTGGCTGGGGTCCGAGAGACGGTGTAACGCAGTGGCTAGAAACGTTATCAGATATGGCTCAGAATAGAAGCCAGTGGCGATCTTGCTGTAACCTTCTTTTACTTTCTTCGACATCAAATAGTTAAAATTAACTCTTCATTGTCTAACGCTGTCCCTGTTAGAAGTGGTGTAATACAAGGTACTGTCTTAGGCCCTTTGCTCTTTTTAGTGTTTATCAATGACATTTGTGAAAATTTTTGTGTAGGTAAGCCCCTTCTATATGCAGATGATCTTAAACTAGTTTATTCATTTCTTCACATGAGCTGGAAAATATGGAAACTTGGAGCTTAACAAGGTAGCACAGTGGTGCTTAAAATGGCAACTGGAACTTAATACGGCTAAATGTGGATGGATATGCTTCGGCGATACATCACTTAACCTAGACCTTACTATTAATGGAGAAATAATATCTAGGTTACATACAGTAGTAGACTTAGGACTTAGATACTCCCAAGACTTATCGCTTACAGAACAGATATCGAAACAGACCTCCAAGTCACAACGACTAGTAGGTTACATAATTCGAAACCTTCATAACAATGAATCACGAATTTTAATGTACAAAGTTTGTGTTCGACCTCTTCTAGAATATTGCACGTTTATTCTTAGCAGTGCGCGCATAAAGGATAAATTAAGGCTGGAGTCAGTACAGAGACGATTTACACTTCGTATTCTCGGAGCTGATTGTACCTTAACTTATAATTCTATATGTAAGAAACTAGAGCTAGACCCTTTATGGAAGAGGAGACTCAAACTAAATCTTATTTTTTTCTTCAAACTACTTAATAAACTATCCTTTACATCCAATCACGTAATTCAATACGCAGAAACCCCTCATTATGAAACCCGTAATTCCCTGGCACTTGTGAAACAAACTTATTCTAAATCATCTCTTTATATGAATTACTTTGCCTGTAAATTTTCTAGACTCTGGAATAACCTACCACAACATATCCGTACGATAAAATCACTCCCATTATTTGTACGTTGCATCGATGCATACTGCTCCTCTGAAAATGCATTGAATGCTCTAGCACCTGCAAGTGTATCTCACTCCACAAGTGTTATTATAGGAACTTTAAATGTTTAGGCATTTTTATTAGTACATTCTCTGGATAAAACCACCTACTTGCTGTCACTTTATGTTAATACCGTCCCCAGCTAGTTTAACTAATTTGAATATCATCAACAGTATATCACTGTGTCACATGACATACGCATTTTGATAGATCTGACTGACATATTTCGGTAATTACTGCTTTGTTGTTCCGTGCTCTCTGTTTTCGTTTTAATTTCTCTAGTTGTAGATATTTATCATTAAATCGATCTGGCACACGAAATGACCTTAATTACACCGTTTATAAATCAACAGGCTGTTCAGTTAAGAAATATTACATGTTCCCGGCTGATGCATTGGATCGCTGTAATACCTAAACAATTACTGAACTAGTAAACTTAAAACTCCTATCACCTGTTTCTTCTGTACATATAATGTTACTATTTATACCAAATTGATCACGCCTGTAAACTGGCGTGAATTCTGTAATTATTATTTTTTCAGAATATAAATCATTATTATTATTATCTCCCTTAACTGTAAGATTTCTTCTGAGTGTACCTTTTCGTCTCCCCCATTGTTGTTCTCTTTTTTTATGATTCCCTACGTTCCTTACCTTTTTTCCCCTTAACCTTAAATTCTCATTGTTTTGTGTGACGCATATATATTGAGTGCCCCCCTGTACCAATATTTATGTGTTCAAATAAATAATAAAATAAATAAACCATAACCAACTATAATATCAGCTTCACATTCCCTACTTGGCTTAGCTCCACTGATCATAATTTCCCATCAGAGCGTTGAGAATTCTTGTTCAGTCGAAACCAGCAAAATCAGACACTCTTTGAGAACGTCTTACACAACAATTATTTTATTTATTTATTTGAACACATAAATATTGGTACAAGGGGGGCACCAAATACATATGCGCCACACAAAACAATGATAATTTGAAGAGGAGAAAAGAGAAAAGAAAAAAATGTAATGAACGTGGGGAATTATAAAAAAAAGGGAGAGAGAGAGAACAATGGTGGAGGAAACGGAAAGGTACAATCAGAAGAGATCTTTCAGTTAAGGAAGATACAACCACTCTTTATGAAGAAAGTAAGAGGTTACAGCACGATCGCCACTGGCTTCTATTCTGAGCCACATCTGATAACGTCTCTAGCCACTGCGTTACACCGTCTCTCGAACTCCAACCAGAGAGTCGTGAAGGACCAACAGAGGCTAGCCCTTTGCAGCTTTCTTTCATACCACGACACCATGTCATATACTGACCACCTCTCCGCTTTTTCCAACCAGTCGCAGAATCGGCAAATAATGCACGACGTGGAATTCTCTGGGACGACATTCGTAGAACATGTCCAAGCCACCGAAGTCGGTGTTTCAAGATGGTGACACCAATTGCATTATCGTCTCTGTGACCGAACACTCGATGCCGAACCTCTGCATTACTAACATGGTGTTGCCACTGGATGTCAGCAATCCTTCGGAGACAACGATGATCAAACACAGAGAGCCGTCTAACATCCTCAACTCGGAGAGGCCAGGTTTCACAAGCACACAGAAAAACTGCTCTCACAGTCGCGTTGTAGATCCGACCTTTTACAGCCAGACTAACATCACGAAGGCGCCAAAGATGGCCCAGATTGGTATAAGCCGCTCTGGCTTTCACTATACGTGCATTGATCTCATCACTCACACCACCACCAGCACTTATGCAGCTACCTAGATACACGAACTTCTCGACTACTTCAATCTGCTCACGATCCAGAGTGAGTACAGGATTAGAATCCTGCCAGTCTTGTAGAAGGACTTTGCACTTCGAAGGTGCGAAGCACATACCATACCTACGGACATTGATTGCCAACTGATTAAGTGCGGATTGCATGGCATGGGCATTCTCGCACAGTAAGACAACATCATCCGCCTACTCAAGGTCGAGAAGTCTTTCTCCAGGCAACTGATCCACACCACCATTACTTACATCCATCAGAGCTGTTTCCAGAATGTCATCGATGGCAAAGTTGAAGAGGAATGGTGAGATTGGGCAACCCTGTCTAACCCCACTGCTTGAATGGAACAATGGAGAAAGGTGGTTGTATGCCCTCATTCTGTTTGAGGTGTTTGTATATAGGGCTTTTAGTGTCTGAGTAAGCTTCTCAGGCACACCCTTCTTCAATAGACAATCCCAGAGAACAGTTCTGTCCAACGAATCGAAGGCAGCCATGATATCAAGAAACATTACGATTGTTGGCCTTTGATAAGTATGTCGGTGTTCTAACACTTGGCGGAGGGTGAAGATATGATCAATACATCCTCGACCAGAACGAAACCCAGCCTGCTCCTCGCGAGTCAATCCTTCTCGGGTTCTGAACAACCTACGAAGTATAACGGAAGCCAATAGTTTGGACGCAATCGGAAGTAGACTTATCCCCCGATAGTTGTTACAGGAACGACGTGAACCCTTTTTAAAGATAGGGACAACTATCGACTCATTCCATGACGTTGGTACACTCTCTAGTTCCCAGACCTTTGCAACCAACGTCGTCAGTCCCTTAGTCAAAAAGTCACCACCATCTTTAAAAAGAGCCGGAGGTAAGTCGTCTGGGCCCGGTGATTTGTAACGTTTCAAGAGTTGGAGTTCCTTGCGGACTTCCGCCTCATTTGGTGGATCAGTCGTCACCGGCCATGGAGGGCAGGACAGTCTGACCGATGGTGCCGGAGCAGCAGGCCAGTTGAACTGCCCTTCAAAGAATTCTGCCCATCGTCCAAGACGTCGATGGATGTTAGTGATTGGCGTTCCGTCATCCTCGCAGATTGTTTCGCTCACACCAAACTTCTTGCTGCCAGTGGCTCGGATGTGTTGGAAGAGCTTCCGGTAATTACCAGATGCAGCTGCTGCTTCCAGCTCACTGGCACGCTCCGACCACCAGGCTTCTCGGTCCTTACGCAAGCTTTGCCCGATTTCATTACGTAACATCCTTCGTCTGTGGTCAAACTCACGGTCAACCGGAGTAGCCCGAAGGGCTTCAATGAGTTGTAAGGAACCAGAAGAAACCCAGTGCTTGTAAGCGGGACGTTTCGCAAACCCACAACAGACTGTACCCGCCATTTTCATGGCGTCATGCAATTGCAATGAATGCTCATCTATACTTTTCGGTGGAGTGGTAGCTAGCCTAGAAGCTAGCTCGGTTCGGTACTTACTAGCAACAGAAGTTGCAGCCAGCTTGCTAACATCAATCCTTTGGTGGCGGTCACTTCGTTGTCCACTGAAAAGTAAGGTAAGATTGGCGCAGACCAGAGCATGATCAGAGTCCAGATAGGTACTCCAAAAGGAGCGGCAGTCTTGTATACAACCACGCCAGCGGTAGCTGATCGCGATGTGATCAATCTGTATCCAGGCTTGAGATGTAGAAGGGGGACGCCAGGTGGCACATCGGCGATGACTGTGCCGAAAGTTAGTGCTAGCCAGAAACAGGTTGTGGTCTGTGCATAGTTGCAGTAGACGTTCCCCGTTATCTGCCCTGCGGCCAACGAGTCCCCATCGGCCACCTAAACGACTCTCTTCTGTGCCTAGACGCCCGACCTGAGCATTCAAGTCTCCAGCTAGTACTACAATATCTGTCGAACGCACTTTATGGAGAAGAACAGTTAGCTGATGGTAGAACTCGTCCTTGATTGCATCCGGGCTGCAATCTGTCGGGGCATAGGCGGAGATGACGAAAAGACATCGTTTCTCACGCCGATTTCTTCTCACTTTGATGGAACTTTCTAATCTAACAGCACATAACCGACTGTTAATGGGGATCCGATCGATTAGTGCTGCCTCAGCTCTAACGCTCAGTGCAACACTAACGCCAGCAAGACCAGAGGAAGACGCCACAGGGTCCCCGGATAAACGCACGTAAAACAAGCTTTTTGAAGTGACAGATGGAGAGCGAATTTGTAGTACTTCACCAGAGTCTTGAATACGGGTCTCTGATAGACAACAAACGTCAATATTAAGACTTTCCAAAGACATAGCCAGCCCTATCTGTTGTCCGACCAGCATAAGTGTGCGAACGTTGAAGGCAGCCAGTTTAAATGGTGCATGTGGTTTCAGAAAAACTGCTTCAGTACTCGTATTCGGTGGTAACATACAATTTTCAACCAGGCAGTGACACCAGAACGTTTAGATAAAGCTGAATTTTCACCATAGGCGAGCTGCTGTCTGAGTCGAAACGGATACAAAAAGTAGAAATAGGAGATAGTGAATAAATGACGTAGTAAATAATAATAATAATACCAGTCATTTCAATGTTAGTCGGAGAGAAACGAATATTTTCTATAAGCAGATGGTTTTATTAGGGGGCCACGCCCCGAGCCTTTGACCTAAAGGTCTAATCCACAAGGCAGTGAAGCATCGTGAGGAGATGCAGTTCCATGGTAGCCGGTGACCAACAATTGGTTCATACGCCACTTGTTCCTTCAGGATACTGGAGCCCATTGGTTTGGGGTCCGGTTAAAGCGCCGGACATTCGCTTTTCGTCCTCTCATTTTCGTAAACAACACCCCCGCCACGAGAAGGCAGTGAGTAGGACTTCCCTGGAAGAGGCTGTATACGCGTGGCCGTGTGAGAGCATTTCGAGAGGGAGGGCGAACCCTCCCTGCTCTCGGCCATAACAGGGCATTTGGGAGCATGAGACTCTTACACAACAATAATATTTATGAGCTCACTGGTGACTAATGGAAATCTCTACTGCCACTACAGGGAGGTTAGTTTTATTCTATCATTATCGTCTCTAAAGAACAGCTTGCGCTTGGAAATGATAATGGACTAGCATTAGTGACATTTAGGCAGTATTTGAGTATCGTAGAAACTGGTATTAATGATTATGTAGTGCGGAACAGGGAACAGTTAATTGTGAAGTTAACATCTACTGACATTATAACTCCTAGAGTAAAGTTACACCAGTCAACCACAACGCAGAACCTGGTAAATACGTGTATCAGTCAAATCACAATGCTCCACTAGCACAGAGAGATGAAATTACTAGCCAAAGTTCCAGAACAGTTGAGTTGGTAACAGTATGAGTGGTGATTGAAAAGATTAGGAATCGAAGATATGATTCAACTATATATATATATATATATATATATATATATATATATATATATATATATATATATATATATATATATATATATATATATATATATATATATATATATATATATATATATATATATCAAGGTCAGTAAGATAGAAGTTAATTAAAAACCATCTCGCCACCTAGTGATAATCAACTCACTAAACTAAACGTCTTCGCGTTTTACATAAACAATAAAATATGCTTCCATAAATAAGGAATCTCTAATGGTTATTTATATGAATAGTTTGTTTCTAAGCATAACTTATGTCGATTATTACTTCATGGAATTATCATTGCATTGTCTGACACATTTCTCGACTTCCCATTACACCAAGATTCTATGTGTGATCTTGCATTTATAGCCTTAAAATTTTCGTGATCTTAGCGACAAATAAAGTCAAATATGTAAGGATAGTATGATATTCTTAGATATATTATTTCAATCACTTGGATAATATTTTACTTGATTCCGTTTGGGTACCTGGATAGTATTAGTAACCTTTCCACAAACAGATGACTCAACCAGAGTGCGTAATCCGGTACTTAGTAAATTAGTTACAAGTTGTAACACTCGTCAAATGAGCTTCTAGGTTAGGTACGGTAATAAATGGTCGAGGAACATTACCCTTTAACATACGAGGGAAAACGGTGGAGTCAAAAGTGAGTGTCATTGAGTTACAACTGATTTTCTTACAAAGTAAACAATAAAAGAACCAACTGCCTGATTTTAATACGATTTTTAGCAAGAGTTGACATCGATGGTTTATCGTATAAGATAACTAACTTGTAAATATTAGTTTGCAGATAAAAATCACACTACAACTAATTGGCTTAGAGCAACACTTGAAGATACTTCATGTATGTTAAAACTATAGTATATATAACACTTCACGTACACTGAATAGGAAAACTTACACATAAACAATGACAGTGGTCTTAAGTTTTGTAAGTCCCTACGATAAATCCAAGCTTTTGAAATCCTTGAATTAAAGTTGTGGGACCATATTTCTTCGGACTGTAAACCTTTCGTTCTTGCAGTTATTGTATGTTTGTCTAGTCCAATATCCCAATCCGGTTCTTCCATATCAATAAATGACTCATCTACAAACTTTTTGTGAGTATGCTAAAGATAAAAAAGGCAAGTATTACGAGACAGTCTTCATATAGTGAGATCTATCCAATCCTGTTTTAAATTACCGATTATTGTTGTTAGACAACAGCTATGGGGTAATAATGAAATTTTTTAAGTATACATTAAATGTTATCCCAAGTATGATAATTATTTATTTATTTATTTAACACATAAGTATTGGTACAAGGAGGCACCAAGTACATATGGGCCACACGAATCTCAATTGATTTGTGTGAGGGCTGTGATACTGCTCGGGTGCCCAAACCGAAGCAGGTGGTTTTCTTAGGGGGCCACACCCCGAGCCTTTGACCTGAACGTCTGATCCACAAGGCAGTGGAGCATCGTGAGGAGATGCAGTCCCATGGTAGCCGGTGACCAACGATTGGTTCATACGCCATTTGTTCCTTCAGAATACTGGAGCCCATTGGTTTGGGGTCCGGTTAAAGCGCCGGACATTCGCTTCTCGTCCTCTCATTTTCGTAAACAACACCCCCGCCACGTGAAGGCAGTGAGTAGGACTTCCCTGGAAGGGGCTATGTACGCGTGGCCATGTGAGAGCATTTCGAGAGGGAGAGCGGACTCTCCCCACTCTCGGCCGTACCAGGGCATTTGGGGGCAAGTATGATAATAAGTTAATCTTTCTTGTGACATTTTAATATGAGTGAGAATAAAAAAGTAAAAGAATTGTAACATGATATTCTAGTAGCACTCTCATCGTTCAGCTAAATTAAGAGTTTATACTTGGCCAGACGTCGATTTATTACTAGAGTTCAGTATCTAAGTTTATTAACCAGAATATATTGTAATAAGTCCAGTTACATGAAATGACATTATCCAAATAAAATTTAATAAGTTTTAGGTTAATAAAAGGACCCATATCGCCGATTATTTGTTTACGCTGTGAATGGTTGTTAAGAGCAGAGAGGGTTAGGGTATGACACGGAGCCAGGGACGAAAAAAACGATGTATAGGACTGGCATCTGTCGGTCTATCACGAATCCCTGGTTGAGGTCCTGGAGATAGTAAGACTCAGTAGCCAGACTTTGTCAGACATGGGTCTAAATAGGAACCAATGGCGGTCGTGTTGTAGTTTTTTTTACATTATTCATAGGAGTGAGCGGAAGTCTTTCAAGTGGAAGAAGTCTTATTAGTTGTACTTTTTGTCTGAATTGTTTTTCCTATCATAAACTATGCTCGCTCACTTATTTAATTCATTTATTTATCTCCATTTCATTCACCTTCCGTCTATCATTTCACAGTTTTGTTTTCGTATTTGTACGGTGCATGTTTATTCTGATGGACATTTATACTAGTACTTGCTTGTTTTAAATAAAAATAAATTGGTCCAACTGATTCAGTCAGAATTACACTGGTTTCGAAACATAAAGGTTATTAGAATTACGAAGGACTTTGGCATTCTATCAAAGAATTTGCTTGCCACAATAATACCAGTTTTAGATGCACATTAAATACTCGTATAACTATTATTAACACGAAAATCTGGTTTCATATAAAAGCTGCATAAAACAGTCCCATACATATACCAAAATATTCCATAATGTCAGTGTTTGACAGAGTATATAAACAACTTACTGGAGTACCCAAAGGTACGTTACAAATAGGTGAAGTCTTCTGCACAGCAGTAGGTAGGGTAGGAATCCCACCAGTTAACAGGCAAAGCTCGTATTGATGAACGCTCAAATTCCACTTTTCAACCCCCGATGGAGCACTTACAGCGCGGACTACGTTATTTACTCTGTATACTATAATGGTCGGATCGTTTGTATTTGGAGGTTCTTCAACCAACTTTTTATTAACATCAGAACTAGTACACCCATCACGGGTACAATTATATTTGATCTGTAAAACAAGCGAAAATGGGCCATTTACTGGAATTAATTGGACGAAAAATGAAGACGAATTATGAATACAAGCCATAGCACAAAAAAATCATAAAGGGAAGAGGAAATGAATGAGAACAAATTACCTCTGAATATTTAACAAACAACCGGGACTCTTTGCTTTTTGTTTACTAACACACTATGGATAGTTAAAAGACGAAAAAGCTATAAAAATCGAGACTGTGCTTAAAATAAGCTGATAAAGTTCGATTTGATACGTAATCTTTATATGGCAGATGTATTGCTTTTGTCTTAATACTACTAACCTTAGTTTCGCAAATATTATTGATGTCTCAGTTCAAAAATCGAAGAGAATATAACAACGATCTAGAATTGACAGTGGCCTATATTTAAAATGCAGGCTCTGATAAATCAAGACACTAAAAACTATAATACATTTTAATTTACCTCTTTGAAAATAGCATTAAGTGCTTGATTTGCTTCAAATTCGTGAGCCAGATTATTCATATTTAGGATTGTCAGAATAGAATAACTCCATTAATAGTAGTAAGTTTAGGTGGTAATCCACTTCGAAAATACTTGACACCTGAGTGCGTTACCAAGAGAGAACGTAAATTAAAAATTTGGCCCTATATCTTATATAAAATGCTATTAGTGTTTCCAACTTTTCCCTAGTAACAGAATATGGAGGAACCAGAAATGTTCTATTTATTGAAGATTTTAATTTTTAATCATTTTTCATACTAAAAATATGGCTTATAAGAACGAGAGCTGAGGAATGTCCCACAGAGACAGAACTAATAGTAATGTATCAATGAATTAAGGAATTCATACGATAAAATACGCATGAAAATTATTGAGGAATACACCTCGAATAAAAAGAGATAAGTACTATTAATCTCAAAAATACAAAACAATGGATAATTGTAGCAGGATTAATACAGCCATACATTGTGATTCATGTCTGATAGTTTTAAACCACTAAGTTACATGATCCCGGAACCCCATTCTAGGAGTCATTACATTCCAATAAACAAAAACTAAATTCTAACCAGATTTGCTGGATCTACTTACACCTTATGAACTAGTTTCCTACGTTTCAGATTATAAGTTAGGTAGACGGAATGATAATACAAAATATCTTACCTAAATGTGCCTGGGAAACATCATTCGTGAAAAAAGAAGGTCTGATACAGACGTAAGGGCAAGGATTGGCAAAGCAAAGGCAGCACTCATACATCTGAAGAACATATATAACTTAGGACAACTTCCAACCAACATCAAACTCAGAATCTTCAATACAAACGTCAATACAGTCCTACTGTACAGATTTGGAACTTCGAGAACTATTACAATCATCATCAAAACAGTACAAGTATTTATAAATAATTGTCTACGCAACGTACTCAACGTCCGTTGGCCGGATGCCATCAGCAACAACCTAATGTGGGAGGACAAACCAGCTTCCAGCTCAAGAGGAAATTCGGAAAAGACGTTAGAAGTGGATAAGTCATACATTACGGAAATCATCAAACTGCATCACGAGGCAAGCACTAACTTGGAATCCTGAAGGGAAACGGAAAAGAGGAAGGCCAAAGAACACAGTGTCGGGCATCGGAAGCAGACCTTAAGAGGATGAACAGTATCTGGAAACAACTGGAAAGAATCGCCCAGAACAGAGTTCGATAGAGAGTACTGGTGGACAGTCTATGCTCCTCCACGATTGGTACAGGCCTAAGTTATAATAAAGGGACGTACACACTGGAGTACCTTGGAATCAGTGTTTTCCAATTTTCATTAGTGGAGTGTTCTATATCTGTATAAGTAATCCAGAACCCAGATGTACTTTCACTCTCAATTTCATACGGATACTTTGCTATGTGCAAGCAGGTAGGATTTTCTGGAAGAGACGATAAGCAAGCAACTATATGAAAGGATTGTGAAAGCAAAGTTTTCTTAAAAGCACCCTTAAAGTCTGAGGACAAAAGTTCTACTATCGTCTGAACCGAGTCTCAGGTGAGAGAAAACTGAAAATTACTGACCTAATAAAATTAGAGTGCTAATCGAATTTTTGTCATTGAGTGGAACTAGCTCAGTTAGTGGGCGTTTTAGATGAGTTTCTTTCTTCGAGAATTAACACAAACAAAGTGGTCGAATATTCTCATTCATGGAGAATATTAGATTATTTCATTCGTATCCCAGGATTTGCAGGCGAAACGTCAAATCCACCAAAGTTGGGAGTAAATAGATTCACTCACATTGGCATCTTTATGATAAATTCGAGTAAAAAGGCAAGTGGTCATACGACAGGAAATTACTTGTTTCCATTTGAGTTTACATTATTTTACACTTACATGACTCAGAACATTTCAATTCATAGCTAATGTTTATTCGTCATTTTGCTTTTGCTATGGTTGATGTGAAAAATGCAATGCTGCTTAGGTGCGAAAACCGAAGTATGTGACATCGTCAAGGAATCACCATTAACCCTTAACTTAAAAGTTTTGGCCACAAATTAAAGTAATATTAAGTCTGTTCCGAAATCAGCCCGTCCATTAGTCCAAGGTCAGTTCAACTTTTAAATATAGTGCATCCACCTATAAAACATGTTTTAAAATATTCGAAACCACACACTAACATGTAAACACCTGTTCGATGGGTCCGAGCCCTACTTGTCATCAAGAGCGGCTGGTGTGAGTTATAAGTAGTACGGACAAACTAACTATCCGTCTCGGTCTAATAATGGGGTTCCCAAAGCTGATTCAGAATTCCATAAACACGTCCACAAAAACTTTAACGAACTTCTTAGGCATGAAATTTTAATTTTCGATAACTCTGAGTTAAAGACCTCAGTCAGCTAGAAGATATCCTTTCTAGATTATGTAAACTTTGTGAACTATTAAATCAAATAGTAATCAACGAGATTTGCCACCAAATGTAACGGACTAACTTTGCCGTTGTTAGGATTGAAAGCGAATGTTGAATGTTCTCGTCCTCCAGTTAATAGTGAGTCTTCTGTGAGCATAAAATTTGAAGAGAATAAAGAGTCGATGCTCAGTGGTAATGCTTTAAGTGATGCTCCACCTAGCAAATCTGAGCCATTAATTAGCTTTCTCTCCATCAAAAAAAGTTGGCCATCAAGAGAAGGAACAATACTATATGATTTCGTTTTTGTTATGAGCTAAAATATGTAATAGTTATTAAGCCGTCAGGATGATATCATACCTGGAGATCACTCAAACTCTGAGAAACAAGAGGAGGGCCATCTATCTTCCAAAACAACTTTCCACTTCTTATATCTAAACCGATGAACGAACCATCAACAGTATTTGCTATTAACACCCTACAATCAAAAAGCAATATTTTCTGAACATGAATTCGTACCCTTGTGAACCGTGCGAATATGTGCCTCTAACATGTATGTATACTGCAGATGTGAAAATACAAAGAGAAAGGTATACAGACAAAGAATTCAGAGACATAGTAATGACATCATTCGTCAGGATGATCCCAACACTTTTGAACGAAATCCAAGGTCGACCTAATCCATCAATCGACAATCCTCAATCTGTAAAAACGGTTAGCAGGTCAGTTGTATTAATTTTTGCTACATACTTTTTTGTGAAAATTCAGTTTCCGCTTGAAAGCATTCACTGCTGGTCCTGATAATATTTGCTCCATTAAGGCGTTCTACTCGATAACCATATGATGTCGATAGAAGGAATTTCAACCTGAGTTTCTTCGGAGATTAAATAATTCTAGTGGGAGCAAAAAAGTAGAAACAAAAAAATTTCGGATGTGGATAAATTCAACGTTATCAAGTCATGTAAATGTATCACAGTCCGTAATTACGGTCGTGTTTTCGTTTATTTAGTTCAAATGGTTCAAATGGTTGCGGACGGAATAGAAGAAGCTTTCGCTTAACAGGCTTCCGTGCCTAGTAGCAGGGGATCACCAATACCTCCAGGCAAGAACCTAGGTATATTAACGATAAAAGAGAAAGAAAATGAATTGGTAAATCATAGTAGGATACTATCCTTAGTCCTTAAGAATAGATCAAGTCGCCTCTTAAAGGACTCCTGGGAAGTTGCTTGGACTAGCTCAGCTGGCAGCGAATTCCAGCATTTGACAACTCTTAAGGAGTAGAAATTGTGTCTGCAGTTCGTTCTACTATGTTGTATCTCCAGTTTTTGGGTGTTACCCCTTAGGTTAGTGTTGGGACTAAGCTTAAGTAGGTGTTTAAGAGGATGTCCAGGTGTGTTAAGGATACTGCTAGCCATTAGAAGGTCACCTGTAAGACGCCTATACTCTAATGGGTAAAGGTCGAGTGATTGGAGGCGCTCATCGTAAGGTTTAAATTTGAGTCCCCAAACTGATTTCGTGGCTCGCCGTTGGATACGCTCCAGAGTGTCCTTATCCTTTTGGAGTGTAGGAGGGAATACTATGTTCCCGTACTCTAAATGGGGACGAATGTAACTATTGAAGATTATGTGGAAAGTTCTCCCGCTAAACTGACCAAAAATGCGCTTCAATGTTACCAGTGCAAGGTTTGCTCTAAAGGCATTTTTGTCACAGTTGGCGTAAGACTTTAAGTCGTAGGGCACCAGAACTCCTAAATCTTTTTCGACTCGGGATACTACTAGAGAGGAGTTTCCTAAGTTGTAACTGTAATCTGCGACGTGTCGCAGATGGACTACTTTACACTTTGAAGTGTTAAAGGTAAGTCCGTTATCATCTGCCCAACTTTGAAGTCGAGTCAGATCCTCCTGAAGTGCCTGTATGTCCTCTTGGTTGCGTATCTCTCTCCAAAGTTTCACGTCATCGGCAAAGAGCAGTATGTCTGACGTTACCTGTTGAGGAAGATCATTTATATAAATCAGGAAGAGGAGAGGTCCTAGTACTGAGCCCTGGGAGACCCCACTAGAACATTCCATAGCGCGTGAGAAATTAAAGTTTACCCTGACCTTAAAATCAGTTTCAGTTTCAGTTTCAGTTTGGAAAGGACAGGAGGCTTGATGGCCTGTGTTAGTCCTGGCAATTGTGTTCTCTCAGTTGATCCAACTTTCTTTTGAAAGAATCTACGGATGGAGCTTCAACCACGTGTTGAGGTAATGATGATTCGGTGGGAAAGTCGATAATCAGCTGACAAGTAATTCGTTCTGGGCTTGTGAACTTTTTTGGAGTGTCCTCGTAAATTCTCTGTTTTGGAAGACAGGAAGAATGAGGGCATATCAGGTGCAAATTTATCACTAAGCAATTTGAAAACTGTAATCAAGTCGCCTCTAGTTCTACGATATGACAAAGGGAATAGGTTTAGCTTGGTCAGTCGAGCATCATACGGAAGCTTCGCTATTACGGGAATCAGCTTAGTTGCTGTTCTCTGGACCTTTTCTAAAAGCTCACTGTCTTTTTTTAAGCAGGGGCTAGCCGCTTGTATGCAGTACTCAAGTTTGGGACGCACGAACACTGTATACAAAGTCAAAAATATTTTAGCGTCGACATGAATAAAAGCCCTTTATATTGACCATAAAGTTCTAAAAGCTTTGGCGGCTGTTGCACGGCAGTGTGCAGTAGTCTTCAGATCTTGGGTAACGATGACTCCTAAGTCATTATGTGTCTGGACAGCAGGTAGCTCAGTGTTATTCATCGTGTATGTTACTGAACCTTGATGATCGATATGCATCACAACACACTTGGAAGTATTTATCGGCAGCTGCCATGTATCAGACCATTCGGATAATTTCTTCAGGTCATTTTGGAGTTCTAAGCTATCACCATTACATCGTATCGTTCTCCATATCTTGACATCGTCAGCATATAGCAAGACCGATGATGATAGTAAGCGAGGAAGGTCATTTACATACAAGAGGAATAGCACTGGCCCCAAAACTGTACCCTGGGGCACTCCACTAAGCACAGTTTCCCAGCTAGATAATTTTGAGTTTACCCGTACTCTTTGTTGGCGCCCAACAAGGAAGTCTTCTATCCACGTCAATAGATTGCCTCCAATTCCGACATTTTTTAGCTTATATAACAGCCGGTTGTGCGGAACCTTGTCAAAAGCTTTGCTGAAATCAATGTAAGCCACGTCTACAGGTAACTTTTGGTCCTTAGAAGCGCACCAGCTTTCTCGAGTGACTAATAAGTTAGTGAGACAAGAATAACCTATTCTGAAACCGTGCTGTTTCTCCGAGAGGATTCGGTTTACATCAAGGTATTTAAACAGCTCTTTCCGAATAATCTTTTCTAAGATTTTTACAACCACACTAGTTAGGCTAACGGGTCGGTAGTTCTCAGGTTTATGTTTCGTACCTGTTTTGAAGACAGGACTTACTATGGCGTTCTTCCAGTCTTTTGGTAAACGACCCTGCGTGACGGATAGCTTAAAGCATATACTTAAAGGGTTCGCAACGAAGTTAGATAACTCCTTTAGTAGCCTAGGATGCAATTCATCGGGCCCCACGGATTTACCTATGTCAAGCTCATTTAGCAGATCAAAGACATCGAGTTCATTAATGGTCACGCTATCCAGTGTATGTGTAGGGGGGTTTGTATGCGCTGACGGGAAGGGTGCTTCTATGGTATATACGTTGCTAAAGTAGTTTGAGAACACTTGAGCCTTACCAAAGTCATCTTCCACTAATGATGTAGCAGTACTGTCTCCCCATAGTGCAGGGATAATTCCTCTTCTTTTTGCCCTTTGGTTTATATAGGAATACAGGCGTTTAGGACATTCTATGGTCTATTGTCCAATCTACTAGTGATGCCGAGTGCATGATATCTGGTATGCTTGCTTTCCAGACGTTAGGTCGAATAGTCTACTGATTCTCGTCAAGGCCAAGAGCAATCACGGTGCATTGGTTGGTGGCAGACCATAGACTGGTTAATGTGGCAATGGTTGCACTCTGTTTTCAAATATATTCTAGTCAGCACATTTCTTCACGGTAAGTGAAAACTACTTGAGGGTAATCAATATTAAGTATTGACCTCGAGGCGAGACCTTGACGTAAACTAGCAGGTAGTACTATACACGTCCAACCCGAGCAGACCCTGATCACCCAGGTCACTTACATTGGTAATCTAAAAGAGTGTATAAACAAATTGATTTCTCAGACCTGGCTTCTTGATGTATCGATACAGTTCCAGGAGTTTGGTAATGTCAGATGAAGGGGTGATCTAGCCACATGATTGCACTAGTTCTAGTCAGTTTGATAGATATTTTTGGGTTTGTATATCTTCCAATCTGAGTAAGTTCTCCAGGCACCAGTGGTTAACACATCACACGACAGAAGTTCAGTCGGTCGCAACGTGCAGAATAATAAAGTGAGAATTCGAATGTCAAAGTAAGATATCGGTTTCAAGAACCAAATAGATAAATTAGTTAGTTTATTAATAATAACAACAGCTTGTGAATTGTGAGGTGTGCTGCAGACATGACTAGTCTAAGAGGGAACTGACAATCCACGAGTGAATATTTGTTATCAAGTTCCCTCTTGAAGCCATCCACTGAAGGGCCTGAGATCACTTCAGTTGTGTTCATCAAGTTCTATTTGTTTTCATTTGAACTAGTCCATGAACATTTAGAGAGCATATCAATTCGAATACTGATAATTATCATGTTGGCTTCCCAATGAAACATGTGAATGAACAACTGGATGTACATTGAAATCATGATACCTTCGAAGAATAAATGGAAAGGTTTGGAATCTGGAATAGGACGAGGAAAGATGTTGAACATGATGGAATTGTGACTCATTGACTTACTTTCATCGAAAATGATGTTTGCAGTTTACCGAAAGATTCGGCATTTCCAGACAAGTCTATTTCACTCGACCAATTGCAAGAATTAACGTGCCAAATGTGGAAAAGGCGCTCATATAAATGCTGAGATGCTCTTTCCTTGATGTTCGAAGTGTATGTATTAATTACGAGGTATTGCACAAAACTGACTTCCAAGACATTACATAACTTGATTGTCCTAATGCATTTCACAGTCAAGGTCACACGTCTTGGAGTTTAATTAACGGCAATTCCCGTTTTCATGGAAGCATGTGAAATGACTCACTGGAGAATTACAAAGCAGTGAGAAAGTTGAGCACAAGTTTGACGAGTGTTTATCGTATGGTAAATTTCATTCAAGCAATTGATGTTCATTCCTTCGTGTTAGATGCCTCAAGTGTGCTATGATCAGATAAATCGAGTCACTTTGTGGAACTACTCTACATTCAATCACCAGTGTTAATGAGCCATTTGGTTCAGATTTATCAAGTTGGGTGATTCTAACGACCATTTCATAATAATAATAATAATTTATTCTCAAATAAAAATTTTTTACATGAGGCATGCCAGTTTACAGGCAAGATCAAATTATTACAAATGATACAATTTCCAACTGTAGTAAATTACTCAACTGGGTCGATAATTTATAAGATATGAATGTAGAATGGTTGTAGACAGTATTACAGTTAGCGCGCTTCATGAAAGTTGCGTTGCGACGTGCAACTGAGGGTCGATGATAGATTCATGTGCAGTTGGGGGCTTCTAGAAATCGCAATCTTATATCCCTTTGGAATATTTGAGGCTTTAAGAATGGTGCAGGCATGACTACTCAGTCTGATTCTCTTTTATTAAAGTATTTAGTAAGCAGGAGCATGAATTTTGAGCTTCATATGATCGGCCTTAGCAGATCAACATCCATCAGATTACTGAGTTATCTGTCTACTTGCAATAGAAAAAAAGACATGACACTTGGGAGGAAAAATGTATATTTAACCAGTAGAGGGATTTGGGAACTGAAAGTGGGGGTTAGGAGCATTAGGCCTTGATTAATGCACAATGAATAATAGGAAACGGCAAACCATATGTCCTGTAATTTAGTTGTATTCATATTAGTAATAGTCGGGCTCGTTATATTCTTGTTCAGTTTAGAAATTAGGCGGTCCATAATAAAGTGCTTCATTGGTGAACGGGAGTTCAAGGAAAGATTGAAGCTCTTTAGAGTCTAGAAACAGGGTTATTAGCCTTTTGAATCTGGTAAATGTGTCACAGTTACGGATAGGCAATGGCAACCTGTTCCACAATAAACTATACCGTACAGTAATAAACTTACAGCGCATTTGTTTTTGGTGTTTTACGGTGTGTAGTGTATATGCGTTGTTTCTTAGTCTATAGGCTGGGTCGTGAATCATAGTTGGGCAGGAGGTTAGAAATGAGAGTCCATATATCGCTTTAAAGAGAAATATGAAATTATTCTCTAGCCTACAGTGCTATAAAGGTTCTAAAGAGAGGTGCTTACATCAATCTGTGTAGTCGTCTTCGTGTACCGACCGGTATATAAAGATCTTTGGAGACCGTAGGTCTACAGTATTCTAAAGGTGCGATTTTGTTGATGATACTTCTGATGTTGACATAAAATATATTGGTTAGTGTGTCGGTATCGTTTGCAGTAAAGAAAGTTCCCCAAACAGTGCTTCTTAGGTGATTGTGGAAGTTATTCCAATCAACCTTGCGATAGTTTCTACGAAGTGTTGCAGTTTTACGTCTACCGGTTGTGGTTTCTATATTAAGGCTGCATATGACAATGTTATGATCACTACCTGGAAACGTTTTTCCAATATACACAGTATTGGGGGTGAGGCCACTGGTAAAGACTAAGTCCAAGATATTTTGATGTCTGGTAGGGCTATTGACATACTGAGTCCATTGTCCGAGCTCTAGACATTCTATAAATGATTCACAACGCTTCGGTGCCTTGACTGGGAACCAGGAAATTTCGGGCATGTTGAAGTCATCACTAGTAAGCTTGCCTGTAAATGGGAGGGATGATGCTAGTGTGAATACCTCCGATAGTATTGCTATGTCATCTATTGATGCGTTAGGTTGACGGTAAACACAGCCAAACAGTAAGGTAACGGAATTCGACGTCTTTAATACAATCCATACCGAATCCTTCAGTTTGATTAGTTCAGGCATATCACATAGTAGTGAGTTTAGGCTAGAGTAAGCGTAAATCAGGCATCCTCCGCCTCGTCCCATCAATCTATCACTTCTATATAGGAAATAGTTGTCAAGAGGTATACTTAGGTCGGAAATATTACTGTTAGTCCATGCTTCAGATATCATAATAAGTGATGGTTGATATATGAATACAAATACGGCTAAATCCGTCTTTTTATTGCAGATCGACCTAGCGTTGATGAGACATATATTAAACAAATGGCCTACTAGGTTAAAATGAGTGAAAGTATCTCGAATAAAGTCGTTGTAACCCTCGCGGGTGTGATATGGGTTTAAAATAAGGGATTGGATGTTCTTCAATAGCTCGGTATTTTGATTGCTAGACTTAGTGGGGGATGTATCAAATGAGCTAGCGAAGTTGATTGGGGAGTTTACCCAGGAGGAAAGGGCGGGAGTACTCTCTGATGGAAACTGTACGGGGGAAACGCGTTTATGTTTTGCATGTGGTTTGAAATAATTTGGGCTATATTTTTCAACAGAGGTGTCACTAGGGACCGTATTCCAAAAAAATTTTGTACCGGCCTACTGTGAAGTGTATCGTTGTTTGCAAAATAGTCTTGGTGGTTTGGCGCGTAGCCTCTGTTATAACTATTTACGCTAGCATGAGAGTACTCTGCTGCGCGTAACTGGAAGGAGTTGCGACTATTATTGTACGTGGCAGTTGTTTCTATGTGGTGGGTTGGTACTAAAGGGTGTGAAAAGTTTTCTTTCTGAGAGTAGTTACAATTATGATCCTGCGGAATGTAAATAGGGTGTGAAGTGAGAAACCTATTATTACCATTCTTATTAATGGGATACCTATAGAGCAGTTGGGTTCAACCTTATGTGTTCCCCTGCTCGGTATCGTGAGTCTTGTCATCCCACCCTTTTTTGTCGGAGATGGAGTCTTTCGTTGTTTCTGTGAGATGGAGTTAGGTTTATTCGAGTCAACCTGTGAAGTATCTTTAGGAGGACTAACTTTTAAGTGTATAGGTTTAGTTGGGTGCGTGTTGTCGCACGACTCACATCTTAGTACATTACTGAGCGAGCAGCTGGGACTAGACATATCGTTATGTTTTTGTGACAGTTGGGTTCCGTATATTATCTAAAGGTTTCTGATCAACAAACTCATCTAGATCAACAGAGTGATCGAATATTCGTGGAGTGATGTCATGCTTATTGTTGCAAACTGACTCTGGCTGGTTATTCACTGTAATACTACCATGCAATCCTATCGCTTTACATCTTACACGTCGTTGACAGGGCGTAAGGTCTGGAGTGACTTTTATACTTTTGTATGGAATGAGTGAGCTCATATTTTTGCTCGAATCAATAAACTGTTTAGCATCATTACAACAGCCAAACATAAACAGGAGGGGGCAAGTAGATCTGTCTGACATTTTTTCTAAGGCGTTTGACTTTGCAGTTAACGTTCAGCATACCTCATGCTCTAAGGCAAATATCCCTCAACTTAGATGGGTGTATGTGGTCGGGGAGGTTATACGCAACTGCATTGAAGGAGGACATCACTCTTGGTAGAACGTATTGTCTGGTAGACTGTGCTGACGTTTCGATGCACATGGGTATAGTGTCTTGTATGTCAACCAGTCTTACCGTTGGCATACTGCACGCAGAGATGGAGGGGCAGTAACATGGGGATTCATGTGATGTTAGTGACATTTGTGTACAATGTGCATATTGTTCATTTGTTAAAGGTTTGTCATTGTCAGGTACTGAGTCGTCAGTCATAGGGGTTACAGATTTCGACCTTTTATTTGGCTTAGAAGTTGGTGAAGTTTCTCTTTAAAGAGTCTGTTCCTTTTTGTGATTTTATATATCATTGTCTTATTTTTATCTTTTTTTATATACATTGTGATATTTTTTACGTGTTTTTGGGTATATATATATATATATATATATATATATTTCCCACCCGTCCATTTTCGTACTTGATATATTACTATGACGGAACAGACCCCTAAAGTATTTAAGTTAAAGACTGTGTCCCCACCTTCCTTCCAACTTATGCCCTTCTAGCCAGACAACATCGAAGCTTGGTTTTGCTGCGCAGAAGCCGACTTCTACGGGCACGGCATGAACGACACACGTGCACAATTCCTCGCCGTAGTCGAGGCACTACCGCGCGAATTCAACAGGTACGTAACACCTAGTATATTTACTAGTGATGTTTCTGACCCATACAAAACCCTCAAACATGCCATCATTAAACGCGGAGATCTAATCGATCGGCAAAGGTTAGACCAACTCCTTAACAACATCGACCTGCAACATGGCTCCGCCACAGACATGTTGCGAAGAATGAGAGAAATTATTGGCCAAAGAACCTTCGACGATGGCCTATTCAAACAGCTATTCTTATCAAAACTTCCTCAACAGGTGCAAGCTGTGCTGGTCTCGTTCCAACACAACGCAGTAGACGATCTGGCTGCATCTGCCGACTGCATCCTCGAGATCACTAGATCTTCTAACGCCGAGGTTTTTCCAGTCAAAGAAAAGCCTCAAACCACCCAGAATGACATAACAGAATTATGTCGTACACTTAATCGTTACCTCAAACTCCGTAACGACCTTAAACGGTCACTTACCCCGCGAAGAAGCACATCACTTATGTGGTCGGTATCTAGACCTCGAGAGACGGATAATCCTGACTGGTGCTGGTATCATAAGCAGTATGGTAAGTGTTACGGGAGAACTGAAGACATTTGGCTGATTAAAACCTTTATATTAAATATCATTAATTTCACTGGTTTTGGATATATTTGTTTTACTTAGCTTCTGAACTTGTTTGTTTATATCATTATTTCGGACATTTTTTGGTTTCTGTTTGTCTTTGGCTTGGTAATTGGAAGTTTTTGCTCCGGGAACCTATAAAATTGAAGGTTTGTTTTGTAGTTATTATAATTATTGTTGTTGTTAGAACGACGCTTGATCGACTATTTGTGAATTGCGAATAAACTTGGTACCTAATTTGGTTTTTGGTTCTGTTGTTAATTTGGGTTCGTAAATTACAAATAGATCGACATACCGTACTTCAATAATGGGAAGGAGCAAAAACTTGGACGTAACATTAAAGTTCTTCAATTTTGGTTCTGTTGTAATATATTGGATTCGTCTGGACATTTTGGGTCCAATTTCTGGTCATATTGGTCGAATTCGCTTGGATTAATTCATATTTGTTTCGTTAACCGATTCTTTCGAACAAAGGCATACGATGGAAACGAGAAGCAAAACACCGAAGGATAATGACGAAATGGATGGTAAAGTTTCTAAAGCTGTCTGTGGTATGTCTGAATTTAATGATGATAAACGTGATGATATTAGTGTTAATAGTATGTCCTCAGCTCAGTTTAGTACTTGTAGATTGAGGTTAGATAAGGCATTACCAAAGAAGAAAATTTTGGAAAAGAGACTTGAGTTAGAAAGGCAGCTTAAGATGTTAGAGCTTCAAGAGGAGGTTGATATGGCCGAATTGGAATGTAAGGTCATAGAAAACGATAACAGACTGCCAGTAGACAGGTCTGAGATAAATGCTAAGGTGGAAAGGTACTTGGATTGTGACATTGCGTGTAATAAGCATTCCGGGGAGGTATTTAACAACTCAAAATGCGATTGGATTGATGAATTAAAGGATACGTTACGTACTACGGTTAATAGTACGGTTTTGCCTAAGATTGATATGATGTTTATTGATGGACAACCGAGCCAGTACCACCGATTTATTAGTCAGTTTACATATGACAAGGTTATGATCACTACCTGGAAACGTTTTTCCAATATACACAGTATTGGGGGTGAGGCCACTGGTAAAGACTAAGTCCAAGATATTTTGATGTCTGGTAGGGCTATTGACATACTGAGTCCATTGTCCGAGCTCTAGACATTCTATAAATGATTCACAACGCTTCGGTGCCTTGACTGGGAACCAGGAAATTTCGGGCATGTTGAAGTCATCACTAGTAAGCTTGCCTGTAAATGGGAGGGATGATGCTAGTGTGAATACCTCCGATAGTATTGCTATGTCATCTATTGATGCGTTAGGTTGACGGTAAACACAGCCAAACAGTAAGGTAACGGAATTCGACGTCTTTAATACAATCCATACCGAATCCTTCAGTTTGATTAGTTCAGGCATATCACATAGTAGTGAGTTTAGGCTAGAGTAAGCGTAAATCAGGCATCCTCCGCCTCGTCCCATCAATCTATCACTTCTATATAGGAAATAGTTGTCAAGAGGTATACTTAGGTCGGAAATATTACTGTTAGTCCATGCTTCAGATATCATAATAAGTGATGGTTGATATATGAATACAAATACGGCTAAATCCGTCTTTTTATTGCAGATCGACCTAGCGTTGATGAGACATATATTAAACAAATGGCCTACTAGGTTAAAATGAGTGAAAGTATCTCGAATAAAGTCGTTGTAACCCTCGCGGGTGTGATATGGGTTTAAAATAAGGGATTGGATGTTCTTCAATAGCTCGGTATTTTGATTGCTAGACTTAGTGGGGGATGTATCAAATGAGCTAGCGAAGTTGATTGGGGAGTTTACCCAGGAGGAAAGGGCGGGAGTACTCTCTGATGGAAACTGTACGGGGGAAACGCGTTTATGTTTTGCATGTGGTTTGAAATAATTTGGGCTATATTTTTCAACAGAGGTGTCACTAGGGACCGCATTCCAAAAAAATATAATATCGATTGACAAAGGTTGGGCTTATTTTTTCACAACATCGCGCTGTAACATGGCTCAGCAACAGGAATATTGCCAACGGACTTTTAATGAAGTCCTGCTTATACAGCTTTTCTTGTCTACGCTTTCCCAACAGGTGAAGATCATCCTTGCCTCATTTCAATATAACGCCGTAGATGAGCTCTCCGTCGACCGGATTTTGGAGATCACCAGAACCCCAACCGCCGAGGTTTATTCCGTCAAAGAAATGCCTCAAACAACACTAAGTGACGTCATAAACCTTCAGATTGTGGTTGTAGGTAGACGGCAGGAAACCCGGGTCCATCTTCTAATCTTACAACAGGGCCCGCACTGTCGAGTCACCCAGACCGGTGGCCACATTGCAACATGATCGATAGCATTCGATCTGCACTAATAACAAGGACTAGACGCGCAAGACATTGGTCATCCAGTGATCAATCAATTGTGGTCACAAACCTTTGTCATACTCCAACTCATTATCTTAATATTCATCATAAGTGTAGATGCTCCCGAAGCCACCGAAGAAGCTTTTCACCGAATAGATCTGTTTCTAGATCATGAGAAACAGACAAACTTGAATTATGACGGTATCAGAATCCGCATGGAAAATCTCGAAACTGAAGTAAACCCTCAAATTTTCTGAGCTCCAAACCAACAGGCAAACATTTCGGGAAACTTCCACGCCGGCATGCAACAATGGAAACCGTAGCTGGCGAACATGGCCATCTGCTATACGTCACTGATATGGTTACGGAAGTTCTGTATGCCATCGACACTGGCGCAAAGTTAGCGTTTATCTCCCAAACGCTAACGACTGTCTAAATGATACAGTCTCCAACTTACAGGCACCGAATGAAAAACAGATTGTTAAATACTGTAAGCTATATGTTCGATTTAACGCGGGTTTGTGCGAACTCATTCACTGGAGTTTTGTTGTTGCAGATGTTGCTATGACATTTATTGTTACAGACCTGCTATAACACCATAATCTACTCAGTGACACGAACAAACCGAGGTTAGTGGGCGACAATACCAAATCATTTGTTTGTGCAACTTCATTTTCTAGTTGCTGGTTATCCCAGTCATGGCTAAGCATATAATCGATCCATACTATTGACGGATACTCGATAAGTACCCTTGTGGTGCATGCTAACTGTATCAACAGATATAAATATTAAGAACACTAATCAGAAGCGGAAGGCCTTCCAAAATAAGCTGAAAAGATTGAACTGAAGAAAACAGAAAGGAAACGTGAAGTGGAAAAATTATGAAGGATGTAAAGGACAGTTGGTGGGAGATTTGTAAATGAAGTATTTGATGTATGGTTTTCACATTTACTGAAGTACTCTGACTTTGAGTTAGTTAATAAAATGATTATCCTCGCCAAGTTTTTTGTTCACAACACATCGAACTGTACCAAAAAAAATTATCATGTGTGACCGGTAGTATTACACATTACACCACGACTACAGGACTGCCTGTATTTTCGAAAGCGTGTCAACCATCTTTCTAAGAGCCAGGTTGGCTAAAAACAAATTCGACCATATGATAGACCTAGGAATCATTCGGTCATCAAACAGAACATTAACATCTCGCTTGCAAATGGTCCCTAAAAGGGACAGCAACAACTGACATTCGACTGGTGACTATCGGTGATTGAATGCGGAAACCATTCCTGATCGCTACTTGTTGCCTCACATTCACGATTTGACAGCTACCTTTAAATACACAACTTTTTCCGAAAACCGATTTGATTAAAGCATATAACCGAATTTCCATGGCTGCTGACAACATTCCTAAAACCACTAACATCACACCTTCTTGCAAACACCATTCGGCTTGAGAAATGCTGCACAAATTTTCCAGAGATTCGTCGATGACGTCTCTTGAGGGTATCAACTTCGTACATGCGTATGTCGATGACTTCATGATTGCAAATCCGGAAAGAGAATCTCATCTCCAGCATATGGACTTTGTTTCCAAATGACTTCAAAAAGATGGCATCGCTGTAAACATTAAGAAATGTCAAATCGGCGCCGACTATCTAGATCTTTCCAGACATACTATTGATGCCCAAGGCACCCGAACTCTGAAAACCAAAAGTGGCGGCTATCCTAGATTACTCAGAACCGACCTAGCGTGTACGCACGTTTGACTGACTAGTAAGTTTCTACAGGTGGTTCATATCATGTTATGTATCCGTTATGAGGGCTTTAACCGACTAACTCCGTAAAAATGGGAAATCCATCAATTTTGACGATATTGCGAACAAACATTCTGCATAGTTAGAAGCTTATCGGGAAAGTAAACTGTACTCGCACATCAGAACATCAGAGCGCCCATTAGTATCTCAAAAGACGCCTCCGACTTGGCAATCGGAGGAGTTATACAACAATGGGCTAACTACACCCAGCAACCTTTGACATTCCTCTTAAGACGGTTGCTAGCCACCGAATAGAGGTACAGCACATTCTGTAGCGAACCCCTAACTATGTGTTGTGCTGTACGGCACTTTCAACACTCTGTAGAAGCCCGATAATTCATTCTGTTTTCCGGCCACAAACCTCTCACCTTCTCTGTTAGCACATCTTAGGACAAGTACTTCTCTAGAGAGTCTAGACAAGTGGACAAAATTTCGCAGTTTACTTCATATATACAACACATTTCTGTGGCAGACAATGTGGTAGCAGACTCTTTATTCACGTGACTTTCTCGGACATTTTCCACAGAATCTACCTCCTCAAAATTTCCCTGCTTCAAGAAGAAGGTACTGATGTGCAATACGGGCTATCTTCAACAACTTCTAAATTGCACATTATACAGATGGTAACAGGTAAGGAAACCTTGCTATGTGACACGCCTAGAGATTATCAAATCGTGCCGAAACCTCATCGACTCAACGCACTCTATACATTGCACAAACGTTTTCATCTAGATGTTTGAGCTTCCATCAAGTGCATTTCAGGACGATATTGTTAGTGTTATACCTACAGCTTCGATTCTCAATATACCACGTATAACTTGAGTACTCGAGAGTTAGAACCTGTAACAGCTTAGGTTGATTGGTAAAGAGTTGACCTCAAGCAACTAAGCATATGTCGAAACAGCATGGTTCAAATATTCGTTCACTTCCTTATTTTGTATAGGCTTTATATTTGTAATTACCTTATATTGAATGTTAAGAGGTTTTGTTTGTCCAAACAAGATATCCCATGCTCGAGTGTGACCGCGCAAAGATCAAAATAAATACCTATTCCCTACTAGTCTGGTTTATTCTATCAATAACACGAGGGTTACCTATAGGCACGAAAAACTCTAAAAGTTGAAAGTTAGAAGACAGAAGACAAGTGAGAAGGAATGCTATTCTAAGCGGTGTTAAATATGGTTCTAAACTGTCAGGTATTTATAGTTTTTAGTGTAAACGGATGCATCATTACAGCCATCCGGTCCGCATACAGTGGTTTTTACCATTTGTCCAATAAGGAAGCTACACATCAGGATTTCGGAATGTTCTTCCAAAAGATGATTGGATGAAATGTCTCCTGTCCTTTCTGAGCTTCTTTTAGCTTCCTTGAGTCCACCTTTGGGCCGTCCTCGCACCTCCCGGTGTTTCATATGCAAGACGGTTTGCTCATGTTCACCTGAAACTTGGTCACCTCATTCCTCTTGCGGTCCATCGCTCTTGATGGTTGTACCACTTCGTCCCTACGTCCTTTATGCCTTCTGAATTCGTTCTCCCATGCATTTTAAAGCGAATTCACGAGCGTTTGAAACGGTAGTCGGCTTTGTGTAATCAATGTTCTGCGTCCATTTGAATTTAATTACTATTTCTCATACACATCTCAACATTTCTCAGAACTAGATACAGTACATTTCCAATCCAACATTCAGTAACATCTGGTTCACACTTTATATTACCTTGATGCAACCAGACACGTACTGTGAGGACAGTCCACGGTTGAACTGGAGGAAGCTCTAAGAATCTCAGAAAGAGACGAAGATATTTCAGAACCCCTATTGGACAAATGCTAATAACCCTTTGTATGCTGAGTGAAGGACTTTAATGATAATTTCGTCCCTACAAAAACTATAAATACCTGACAGGCTTGTACCATAATTGACACTGCTTGAATTAGCAATCCTTTCATTTGTCTTCTGTCTTCTCATTTGCGACTTGTGAGGGTTCTAGTGTTCGAGTTCTCAAGTTATACGCGGTATATTAAGGATCTAAGCTTTAGATATACCAAGACTGTCCAAATTATCCCCCCGGACACACACTGCCGGTGACTTTCCATCTGGCACCGCCGGACTGGTCGTAACCCCGTAAGACATTGAGACTTTACTGATCATTTGTTCTGGGACACTCCAGCCCCCCTCAATCCAGAGCCGTTTTGATTGTTACCACTACCCTTTCTGCCTGCCCGTCCAACTGAGAATGGTACGGAGGAAACTGTAGATGCGTTATGCCATTTTTTTGTAAAACCGTTTAAAAGCGGATGACATGAACTGAGTACCGTTGACAATTACTAGAATCTCTACAACTCCGAAACAAACATAAGTCTCGACAATTTTCTTATTGTATCCTCTGACGTCGTGTTCGACATATCATATACTTCTGGTATCCGTAACAACCAAGGAGTTTCTGCCTTCTACCTGACCGGCGAAATCAGCGTGTATTCTTTGCCAAGGTCCGTCCAGTTTTGTACATGGTTGAGGTTCTACCTTAATCTGATTCTTTGCAGCTTGTAAACAGACGTGACAGCCATGACACTTTTGTTCTATATCAAGGTTCATTGACGGCCAGTATGAGCAAATCAAAGCCAGTGACTTCACTTTACTTATTCCCGGGTACCATTTATGGAACTGTTTACGGACTTGAAGTCGAAGAACCCTGAGGATAGCAATACAGTGGCCAAACATGGTGCAGGAATCGACAACTGTCAAGGAATCTCGCCGACGAAAATATTGTATAGGCCATCAATGTGGTCTAGAAAGCCACCTGTTGAGCATACAGTGTCAACCAATCTTCAAGACATTATCTTCCTCGCGTTCTCACGCGACTGCATATATGATTAATGGAATGGTTTGCTAAGTGTAGTGTTTTTATTATGTTTAGACCCAGGAGATCTGGCCTTGGACATTTTGTAAGATATAACGTTCGTCTTTGCATTAAAATTTGAAACTGTACGACATAACTTTCCAGCAATGTTTCATTTCTTTCCAGGTGCGCTATAGGCTAACTGGGTTGTTGGGAGCACCTCGGGTTTTCCAATATGCTTCCAGGTTCTTTGGCTGGTGAGTGTGATGGTGGAAGCAGTGTTGAGCTGCAGGCGGACACGGTAACCGTCAGCCTCATCAGTTATATATTTTCGTCGACTATGTTCTGTTTGTTTGTGCTACCATTATCTTGCTGGTTGATGCATGAGGTTTATGTCTCCTGGAATAAAATCGCGGTGGACGACGGTACATCCTCTTTTTACAGCAGGATTCTTTATGTTCTTTATGCTGACATTAAGTGCAGTGGTAGCATTTATAAGGACAAAATAACTTATAATGCCACTTGCCACATGAGGAGCACGAAGATGAGGGCTGTTTGTTCGAGCTGCCCTGCTTTCGTAGAAAAGAATCTTTTCGACCATTAATTAAGTGTACGTATGGTAGTCGACCAATGTTTTGAACCATAGAAGTGTCATGTTTCAAACTCACCAGCCTCTAACATTCACTAGCCAATTCTTATAGCCTTATATTTGGACACTGTTCAATTTTACTCAGAATTCTGGTACTGATGTGTAGTGTTTGAATGAACTAATGACAACTTTGTACTTGTTGAATGTTTGATTTCGAATTCTAAATACAGTACATTCGCTAGTGCTTGTGTAGTACTTCTTGATTCAATTGCATTATCCCTGGGATTATTAGTTCATACTATAATTGAATTACTCCTAATTATCATATTGGCGTCGCGATGGAGCCTGAGATGGAACAGTTAGATATTCATTCAACTTCTGAAGCTTTTGAAGACTATTTGGAAAGGTTTGAAATATGGAGCATGACCAAGAAAGATGATGAGGATATTAATATTGTGGCACATTTTCTCACATTCATTGGAAAAGAAGCATATGGTTTATTAAAAATTTTGGCTTCACCGGAAAAGCCCATTTCTCTTCATTATACAACTCTCACGGAACTACTTCTAGACTATGCAAAGTATACAAATTTCGAATGCGGTAAAGGGAGATTTCGTAAAATAATTCATGAGGAT
The DNA here is from genome assembly GCA_946903255.1 of Schistosoma spindalis. Lineage (NCBI taxonomy): Eukaryota > Metazoa > Platyhelminthes > Trematoda > Strigeidida > Schistosomatidae > Schistosoma > Schistosoma spindalis. The sequence continues at coordinate 26,213,646 of OX336424.1, forward strand.
ATAAAAAATTCCACCACATTACGTCACCCCATCCCAGTGCATGCTCAAGGTTGTGCAGTTCACGAAGATGGGCACAAGTTTAGTCAATGTTTTTCTTGTGGCAAGTTCCACCCTTTTAATTCATGTAAATTTCGTAATTGTAAGTGCTTTAAATGTGGTGATGTTGGACATACTCAGTCAGTTTGTAATACTACTGTTCATCTTGCTGCAACTAATATTAAGTCTTGTAATTCTGATTCTATTAATTTGAATATTTATAATGATCATTTATCTTTATCGACGATTTCAAAAGACAGTTTAGATTCATATAGCAGTTCAGAGTTAAATGAAACTCAGAATCCTTGCGAGAAGACAATTTCTAATGGACCAACATATCAGATTTCTCGTGTTATTGTACCAGATATGATTTCTCCTAATGATTCACATATTTCTGATGAAATTTCTTACAAATCTGGTGAAAATATTTCGGATGAACCTAATCATGATCAAAAATCTGATGTAGTTCTGATTGATGCTGATTTTTCTAACGATCCTTTACTCTTCAATGACATTCTTAGTAAATTTGAGGAAACTATTTCGGAAGAATCAAATCTTGATGTCATATCAAGTATTATTTGTCCTCATGATGCACTTGTTTCTTGTGAGAAACTTGTTCGATGCGAAGCACGAGTATTAAATGAGCTAGAGTTTGATTACAATTCAGATAATTCCATATCAACTGTTGTTTGTCCTTATCATAAATTCACTTCCAACATTTACTCTAGTCAAATTGAGAAAGATGTTTTAAATGAAGCCACATTATTCATAACTTGGGGACATGAAGATCCGACATTATTTCGTGGGGGAGGATAGTCTATGGTTCATATCCTAGGTAGTAGTTTCAGTATTCAACCGGCATGGTGATTGTTCACAATCCCAGAAATCAAGTGAGTCTGTTCCGATTTCAGTTGTTTATTCTAATAATAATGAGTGCATTCTAAATAATACATAGTCTTTATCCAGTACACTGTCGGACAGACACAGGATGAACTTAAGAAGATGTGCAATCAATTACAGACATCTGGACTGCAATTTAAGCTGTGGCGGATGTAGTGTTTGAATGAACTAATGACAACTTTGTACTTGTTGAATGTTTGATTTCGAATTCTAAATACAGTACATTCGCTAGTGCTTGTGTAGTACTTCTTGATTCAATTGCATTATCCCTGGGATTATTAGTTCATACTATAATTGAATTACTCCTAATTATCATATGGTGTCAGTATCTTCAGGTGACTGGAAGCTGCACAAAAAATAGACACTTAAACTGGTCTTCCGTCATTCCTGATAATTTGAACCTACATACCCTTCTTATAGCCTACACTCTGACAGACAACCTATACTTTATGCAATAATCAATTAAAGCACTGCATCGATGCCTTACACACAGTTCATAATTTGTAACCGCCTGATAAGCTTGTAATATGGCACTTATAGAAATAGTGTACTCCAACAGGTTGTGAAACAAAGGATTGTGTGAAGAGTGATATATCTCCAAAAAATAAGCTTAAATGAGCCCAACATCACAAAAGGAGGGAGGGTGGAGTTGCTGACCAGCAAGGATTGATGGTGGGAGCGATGACTTTAACCCAGCCGTGTGTGTGGCGCAGAACATTTTGTTTGTATCTTGTGATTGAGAACAGGTCAATCAATCTGTGATATTGAGGTTGTTCTCCCATGCTCACCACTCAGACTCATGTTCACAAATTTATACTGGATTGGCTAATCTACTAAGACAACATATAACATGCTAACTCGGACTTTCACATTTAGACAGTGTGGCAAACATCGGATGGAAAAAATATAAATTTAAAAAATCAGACATTAAAAGATACAGTTATTGGTTTTCTTAACACTTAACTCTCTACATGCACTTTCTGTTCAATTAAACAAACTTACTTACTCCAACGCTGACTTCCTTCATTTGAACTTACTCCAAATTGGTAAATATCAAAATTCATTGCTATTCATTACTTCATTCTCTCGTCTTGAGCCTCTGACCATATTTCACATTGGCCACAAGAGCTACAATGAATTTTTAGCTACTAATTAAATATACCTCTCCATTACACCACAAAAAGTTAAGCATTGTTCTTCGTTCATAACTACATACATTGCTGCACCTATATTTCTAATTTTTTTCAGAATCTTACACTAAGGGCACAGCTACCGAATTTCTGACACGTGGAAAAAACTAGACGTACGTGTTTTCCCAAGGTCATAGTTCACAACAAACGCTATACAAGTCTACTTTATAACAACTCTAAACTTAAAAGATTGGATTGCGTAAATACTTGGCACGACCAAATTCCTAACACAATGATGCGCAGATTGGGTCTTATGTGAAACATGGACGCGATACCACTCAGGAGAATATTTTGAAGAATACTCATTATATCTGAAGGAACGAACTGATAATCACTTTTATAGACTACGTTTATTTAACATGCATACTGTGAAGCAATAAATGTTGTAATTTATAGATCATGCCCGTAAAAATGGCGTGTGCTTGCCATTGCAGAAATATATATCATTATCAAAATCTTCTAGGTCGACCTTGAACACATCCCCACATTTCTGAACTTCTTATAACTCCCTTGAGTTCACCCGGGGGTCTTTCTTTCAGTTTGCCTGATATGAATAAAGACGAGGAAGTATGCATGCTCCTGTGCAAGCTGCAAGAAATCTAAGGTGTTAGACACAACAAACATCCCTTACTCACTTTCAGAACTCCTTAGGCTTGTTCCGTACATGATCAAATGGATTCAGTAAGATATATACTATTACATCTTTCGCGCCGGTGGTTACCTCTTGTTTTACTGATAGAAGAAACCAAACTAGTAGTGAACAAGCCTTTACTCAGATCGTGGTGCGACATCCAGTGGCGCACCAGGTTATCTGTTTAAACACACAAAGCTTTTGAACATTCAATGTAAGATGGTGGGAAATATAATCCCTACACAACATAAGAAAGTTAAAAAAATACTTGAACTCTATTGCTTTGACATATACTTAGATCAATCTTAGGTCAATCTTAACTAATCAACTTAAGTTGTAACATTAGCATCCTCCGAAAATCGACTTCCACAGGAACGTTGGTTCGATCAACTTATTTATCGAAAACATCTCAGTTCCGTTGCCGCGACCCAAGGGAGAATTAATAAAACGTTCGGTGTTTGACGTTCAATCGATGACGACTAACCACGTCAGTAATCGGCGATGCTCCATGGAAAAGCCACTACCTCGGAGGACCAATGAGAACTCACAGCGTCTCTAGACTTCTCGTGCTGACTTTTGCTTCATTGGTTCGGTCAGTAAGTCGGTGTTCTAATTGATGATTTCATCACGCGATGATTACGAAGTCATAAAATGACACTTACCAGATTTAAGTGAAGACTCTTTCGTCTTTGTGTGTGGACCATTCTATACGTTGGCCGGAAGGTGTTCTCGTCAATGGCATTACTGTTAAAACAGTAGTTTGCGCCCCTGGGGGCACAGCTGTGGAACTTCTGACACGTGGAAAAAACTAGACGTACGTGTTTTCCCAAGGTCATAGTTCACAACAAACGCTATACAAGTCTACTTTATAACAACTCTAAACTTAAAAGATTGGATTGCGTAAATACTTGGCACGACCAAATTCCTAACACAATGATGCGCAGATTGGGTCTTATGTGAAACATGGACGCGATACCACTCAGGAGAATATTTTGAAGAATACTCATTATATCTGAAGGAACGAACTGATAATCACTTTTATAGACTACGTTTATTTAACATGCATACTGTGAAGCAATAAATGTTGTAATTTATAGATCATGCCCGTAAAAATGGCGTGTGCTTGCCATTGCAGAAATATATATCATTATCAAAATCTTCTAGGTCGACCTTGAACACATCCCCACATTTCTGAACTTCTTATAACTCCCTTGAGTTCACCCGGGGGTCTTTCTTTCAGTTTGCCTGATATGAATAAAGACGAGGAAGTATGCATGCTCCTGTGCAAGCTGCAAGAAATCTAAGGTGTTAGACACAACAAACATCCCTTACTCACTTTCAGAACTCCTTAGGCTTGTTCCGTACATGATCAAATGGATTCAGTAAGATATATACTATTACATCTTTCGCGCCGGTGGTTACCTCTTGTTTTACTGATAGAAGAAACCAAACTAGTAGTGAACAAGCCTTTACTTAGATCGTGGTGCGACATCCAGTGGCGCACCAGGTTATCTGTTTAAACACACAAAGCTTTTGAACATTCAATGTAAGATGGTGGGAAATATAATCCCTACACAACATAAGAAAGTTAAAAAAATACTTGAACTCTATTGCTTTGACATATACTTAGATCAATCTTAGGTCAATCTTAACTAATCAACTTAAGTTGTAACATTAGCATCCTCCGAAAATCGACTTCCACAGGAACGTTGGTTCGATCAACTTATTTATCGAAAACATCTCAGTTCCGTTGCCGCGACCCAAGGGAGAATTAATAAAACGTTCGGTGTTTGACGTTCAATCGATGACGACTAACCACGTCAGTAATCGGCGATGCTCCATGGAAAAGCCACTACCTCGGAGGACCAATGAGAACTCACAGCGTCTCTAGACTTCTCGTGCTGACTTTTGCTTCATTGGTTCGGTCAGTAAGTCGGTGTTCTAATTGATGATTTCATCACGCGATGATTACGAAGTCATAAAATGACACTTACCAGATTTAAGTGAAGACTCTTTCGTCTTTGTGTGTGGACCATTCTATACGTTGGCCGGAAGGTGTTCTCGTCAATGGCATTACTGTTAAAACAGTAGTTTGCGCCCCTGGGGGCACAGCTGTGGAACTTCTGACACGTGGAAAAAACTAGACGTACGTGTTTTCCCAAGGTCATAGTTCACAACAAACGCTATACAAGTCTACTTTATAACAACTCTAAACTTAAAAGATTGGATTGCGTAAATACTTGGCACGACCAAATTCCTAACACAATGATGCGCAGATTGGGTCTTATGTGAAACATGGACGCGATACCACTCAGGAGAATATTTTGAAGAATACTCATTATATCTGAAGGAACGAACTGATAATCACTTTTATAGACTACGTTTATTTAACATGCATACTGTGAAGCAATAAATGTTGTAATTTATAGATCATGCCCGTAAAAATGGCGTGTGCTTGCCATTGCAGAAATATATATCATTATCAAAATCTTCTAGGTCGACCTTGAACACATCCCCACATTTCTGAACTTCTTATAACTCCCTTGAGTTCACCCGGGGGTCTTTCTTTCAGTTTGCCTGATATGAATAAAGACGAGGAAGTATGCATGCTCCTGTGCAAGCTGCAAGAAATCTAAGGTGTTAGACACAACAAACATCCCTTACTCACTTTCAGAACTCCTTAGGCTTGTTCCGTACATGATCAAATGGATTCAGTAAGATATATACTATTACATCTTTCGCGCCGGTGGTTACCTCTTGTTTTACTGATAGAAGAAACCAAACTAGTAGTGAACAAGCCTTTACTTAGATCGTGGTGCGACATCCAGTGGCGCACCAGGTTATCTGTTTAAACACACAAAGCTTTTGAACATTCAATGTAAGATGGTGGGAAATATAATCCCTACACAACATAAGAAAGTTAAAAAAAATACTTGAACTCTATTGCTTTGACATATACTTAGATCAATCTTAGGTCAATCTTAACTAATCAACTTAAGTTGTAACATTAGCATCCTCCGAAAATCGACTTCCACAGGAACGTTGGTTCGATCAACTTATTTATCGAAAACATCTCAGTTCCGTTGCCGCGACCCAAGGGAGAATTAATAAAACGTTCGGTGTTTGACGTTCAATCGATGACGACTAACCACGTCAGTAATCGGCGATGCTCCATGGAAAAGCCACTACCTCGGAGGACCAATGAGAACTCACAGCGTCTCTAGACTTCTCGTGCTGACTTTTGCTTCATTGGTTCGGTCAGTAAGTCGGTGTTCTAATTGATGATTTCATCACGCGATGATTACGAAGTCATAAAATGACACTTACCAGATTTAAGTGAAGACTCTTTCGTCTTTGTGTGTGGACCATTCTATACGTTGGCCGGAAGGTGTTCTCGTCAATGGCATTACTGTTAAAACAGTAGTTTGCGCCCCTGGGGGCACAGCTGTGGAACTTCTGACACGTGGAAAAAACTAGACGTACGTGTTTTCCCAAGGTCATAGTTCACAACAAACGCTATACAAGTCTACTTTATAACAACTCTAAACTTAAAAGATTGGATTGCGTAAATACTTGGCACGACCAAATTCCTAACACAATGATGCGCAGATTGGGTCTTATGTGAAACATGGACGCGATACCACTCAGGAGAATATTTTGAAGAATACTCATTATATCTGAAGGAACGAACTGATAATCACTTTTATAGACTACGTTTATTTAACATGCATACTGTGAAGCAATAAATGTTGTAATTTATAGATCATGCCCGTAAAAATGGCGTGTGCTTGCCATTGCAGAAATATATATCATTATCAAAATCTTCTAGGTCGACCTTGAACACATCCCCACATTTCTGAACTTCTTATAACTCCCTTGAGTTCACCCGGGGGTCTTTCTTTCAGTTTGCCTGATATGAATAAAGACGAGGAAGTATGCATGCTCCTGTGCAAGCTGCAAGAAATCTAAGGTGTTAGACACAACAAACATCCCTTACTCACTTTCAGAACTCCTTAGGCTTGTTCCGTACATGATCAAATGGATTCAGTAAGATATATACTATTACATCTTTCGCGCCGGTGGTTACCTCTTGTTTTACTGATAGAAGAAACCAAACTAGTAGTGAACAAGCCTTTACTTAGATCGTGGTGCGACATCCAGTGGCGCACCAGGTTATCTGTTTAAACACACAAAGCTTTTGAACATTCAATGTAAGATGGTGGGAAATATAATCCCTACACAACATAAGAAAGTTAAAAAAATACTTGAACTCTATTGCTTTGACATATACTTAGATCAATCTTAGGTCAATCTTAACTAATCAACTTAAGTTGTAACATTAGCATCCTCCGAAAATCGACTTCCACAGGAACGTTGGTTCGATCAACTTATTTATCGAAAACATCTCAGTTCCGTTGCCGCGACCCAAGGGAGAATTAATAAAACGTTCGGTGTTTGACGTTCAATCGATGACGACTAACCACGTCAGTACGTTGGTACGTTTGAAGTTTGCGTTACGATAACGCTATCTAATATATATTGATTGTATATCATTGAGTCCTAGTTTATAACTCATACATAGCTTTAGAATTCATACTTTAAGCAATATGGTTCGACTGTTAAAAAAACGAGCACGGAAAATTCCTAACTCTTCAGATATTAACAATTCTGTTATTACCTATACTTCTTGCTCCCCTACTCCTTTTTTATCTGAAAATTTTGGGACTGGTCTTTCACCACACGTGCTGCTGGACGACTCTGTTTCTAATTTAGTAATGGGTTCCACCTCAAGATCAAAAAGGATCGATGATATGAAGAGTGAATTAAACACTCTGTTTAAGCAACTAAGCGACATGCGTTCTAAAGTCGAGTCACTTTCTAGCTCTTTATCAAAGCATGATGATCTTAAGCAAGAACTAAAGACACTATCACCCTTAAAACTGCTTTTGTCAAAAGACATCGTTCCTGCGGAACTTGATGACATTATAAAAGCAGAATCTGTTATCGATTTTATCGCTAGTGAAGTTACCAAGCGAATAGTCTCTCGTAATAACGTGATTGTCTATAATATACCTGACAAAGTCCCCATTAAAACTGTAAGGAATTCGATATTAAAAGCATCTAACCTTCAAGACAGTCCATGCCAATGCATCCGACTTACTAAGAAGCACCAGAAATACTCGTGCCCGGTCTTGTTCAGGTTTGATTCTCATATATTAGCTGAACAGTTAAAAGAATCTGAGCGGCTGATATGCGCGCTTACGAAGTTTAGAAACGCTCGCATAGTCTCAGATAAGACCACCAATCAAAGACTTATGCAAAAACGTACTATGAACGAAAATATAGATGTTGAGATCATAAAAAATCACGACGCATCAGCTGCGGGATCCACTGATACTGATACCCTATCTCATGTTCTCCAGTACTCTGATCTGCCAACGAAGAGTGCTAACTTACCTATTATGCCTGTAGTGACATCTGATAAGCAATGTACATCTACTGATTACACTAATCCGATAGTATCCAATTTACCATTAGAAGCCCATAAGCAAATACCTAGTCCTAATGCGACAGCTCTTAAAAACACTGTCAAGATTAAAAAGTCTATGCCACGTAAGAAGAATGTTTGTACAAAACCTTCTGGTTCTAGACCCAATAATAAAAGTATTACGATGGCCCTACTCAATACAAATAAGACTAAACTACCCGACACCATGCTTTACCCAACGCATCGTAGGGGAGGATATAAGGGCAGACCTGGTTCAAATGTCTCACAAGACGGCCACTTCAATCGTTATGTAAGTAGGCCTAATACTGGACAGACCACAGTAAACCAACGAGCCTCACGAGTACCCTCAAACGCTTTAAATGATAAACCTGTAAGACGTAACCTCTCTCAACACTTTCCCATTAGGCAAGATGGATTACTAGGTTACCCAACATCAAACTTTTTAAATAATATACCAGTAATACATAACTTTTCTCAACACTTTCCGATTGGGCAAGATGGATTACTGGGTTACTCACCATCAACCCAACCTTGTCTTAACTGTCCGCCTAGTCAAGTTCAACAAATTAATCCGCTTTATCAAAATAATGATTTTTTTGGCCTTCAGAAATCCCTGGTCCCACTAGCACTACAATTTGCTCAAGCGATCGCCCATGTGATCAGTCGAACATAATAAACCACAGTCTATGCAAATCCAAAATACACGACATCAGTAGGGAAGCTCTCGGTTTTTTTACACTCCATACGCCCTTTCTAAATCTACTACTTATCAATGCACGTTCACTTCTGAACAAAATTTCAGCCTTGAGAACATTAGCCTTTCTATCCAAGCCTTCTTTCATACTTATCACTGAAACATGGTGCTCTCATGCAGTATCTGACTCAGAATTAAATATCCAAAACTATAGACTCTATCGCTGTGACAGAGAAACTAAGCCAGGAGGTGGTTGTATTATATATGCTTCGGATACCCTAACAACTAATAGAGTTGAAGATAGTGTCCTGAATAGTTTACCAGAACCAGTCTGGATATCTGTCAACACCCTGAATCATAGTCTACTCCTTGGATGTATATACAGAGCTCCTGAGAGCTCGAATAATGGGAATAATCTTATTATCAATGCATTCATACATGCATCTGCTCTAAACTTTAATGCTAAGGTTATCACTGGTGATTTCAATTATCCTGGGATTAACTGGAGTACCGGTAGCTGTCAGTCATGTAATGAGGAGTTCTCGGCAACCATTAACATGCACTGTTGGTCACAGTGGGTTCGTACCCCAACTAGAGGTGATGGTATACTCGATCTAATATTTAGTAGAGATATTATCCCACTGTCTGTAAAGGTATACGATGAATTTGAAAGCAGTGACCATAAGACAGTAGTATGCTCTCTCCCTATATATCCCTCTTCTAACCGACCCATTCAAAAAACCTGTCAATATAGAGACTTTAAGCATGCCAACTGGGACCTCCTGCATTCACTGATTAAACTTTCAGACTGGGATAACTTTTTTTCATGTACTAATCTCATAGATACTATCGACGAATTCTATTTGATCGTTAACTCTTGTTTAGATTCTTCTGTACCTCTTAAAACGTACAGGTTTATTAAACCTTACGAATTATATATACCAGCTAAATATCGTAATAAACTAAGACGCCTACAGAATCGTTATTTCAAGTCAAACGACTTCACGGCAGCTGTGCAAAAAACAATAATTTTTAATCAAATTAAAGAGACACATAGGTTAAAAGCCGTTAATGAGGAGATACTAGCACTTAATAGTAACTCAAAAATACAAAACTTAACTCTACTTCTCAATAAACGCGCTAAAGTAACTCAAAATGTTGATAAACCATGCATCCAGCATAATAACACTTTTATATACGACTCTAAAACTATGGCAGACCTTTTCAGTGCTACTTTTGCGAATGATGTAGGAACCACAAGTGGCTCTGCTTCAAGAGTTACGTGCGTGACCAGCAACTCCATAAAATCTATCTCCTTCACATGTAAGAAAATTAATATGGCTATAAATGCCCTTAAGCTTTCGCGCGGTCATGGAGCAGACGGGATTCCATCCTTTCTCTACAAATACGGTGGTCCAGATATTCCACTTCTTCTTCTAAAGCTGTTTACTCTCTCTATGGAAACTGCTTCTTACCCTTACTGTTGGAAAACCGCGTACATCATACCACGTTATAAATCTGGAGATAAGACTGACATGAACAATTATCGGCCAATAAATATTACTCCAGTGATCTCTAGGATTATGGAGAAAATTGTAAGTGATGAACTTTCCAACTATTTACTCGCTGGAAACTTTATCAATGATACTCAACATGGATTTCTCAAAAATCGATCTTGCATGACATGTCATTTCGACTTCTTTAATTTAGTCTACTCTCTACGTAGCCAAGGATATCTAGTCTTAGTGCTATATCTGGACATTTCTAAGGCCTTTGACATGGTTAACCACCAACTTCTTATAGGCAAACTTGCATCTTATGGGGTTCAAAATCCTTTGCTAGATTGGATTGATTCATTTCTCAGAAATCGACATCAAATAGTTAAAATTAACTCTTCATTGTCAAACGCTGTCCCCGTTAGAAGTGGTGTAATACAAGGTAGTGTCTTAGGCCCTTTGCTCTTTTTAGTGTTTATCAATGACATTTGCGAAAATTTTTGTGTAGGTAAGCCTCATCTATATGCAGATGATCTTAAACTAGTATATTCATTTTCTCCACATGAGCTGGAAAATGTGCAAACTTGCATTAACTTGGAGCTTAACAAGGTAGCACAGTGGTGCTTAAAATGGCAACTGGAACTTAATACGGCTAGATGTGGATGGATATGCTTCGGCGATACATCACTTAACCTAGACCTTACCATAAATGGAGAAATGTTAACTAGGTTACATACAGTAGTATACTTAGGACTTAGATACTCCCAAGACTTATCGCTTACAGAACAGATATCGAAACAGACCTCCAAGTCACAACGACTAGTAGGTTACATAATTCGAAACCTTCATAACAATGAATCACGAATTGTAATGTACAAAGTTTGTGTTCGACCTCTTCGAGAATATTGCACGTTTATTCTTAGCAGTGCGCGCATAAAGGATAAATTAAGGCTGGAATCAGTACAGAGACGATTTACACTTCGTATTCTTGGAGCTGATTGTTCCTTAACTTATAGTTCTAGATGTAAAAAACTAGAGCTAGACCCTTTATGGAAGAGGAGACTCAAACTAAATCTTATTTTTTTCTTCAAACTTCTTAATAAATTATCCTTTACATCCAATCATGTAATTCAATATGCAGAGACTCCTCATTATGTAACCCGTAATTCCTTGGCACTTGTGAAACAAACTTATTCTAAATCATCTCTTTATATGAATTACTTTGCCTGTAAATTTTCTAGACTCTGGAATAACCTACCACAACATATCCGTACGATAAAATCACTCCCATTATTTGTACGTTGCATCGATGCATATTGCTCCTCCGAAAATGCATTGAATGCTCTAGCACCTGCAAGTGTATCTCACTCCACAAGTGTTATTATAGGAACTTTAAATGTTTAGGCATTTTTAGTAGTACATTCTCTGGATAAAACCACCTACTTGCTGTCACTTTATGTTAATACCGTCGCCAGCTAGTTTAACTAATTTGAATATCATCAACAGTATATCACTGTGTCACATGACATACGCATTTTGATAGATCTGACTGACATATTTCGGTAATTACTGCTTTGTTGTTCCGTGCTCTCTGTTTTCGTTTTAATTTCTCTAGTTGTAGATATTTATCATTAAATCGATCTGGCACACGAAATGACCTTAATTACTCCGTTTATAAATCAACAGACAGTCCAGTTAAGAAATATTACATGTTCCCGGCTGATACATTGGATCGCTGTAATACCCAAACAATTACTGAACTAGTAAACTTAAAACTCAAAAAACATGTTTGTTCTGTACATATAATGATATTACTTATATCAAATTGATCATGCCTGTAAACTGGCGTGAATTCTGTAATTATAATTTTTTCAGAATATAAATTATTATTATTATTATTAATCGGCGATGCTCCATGGAAAAGCCACTACCTCGGAGGACCAATGAGAACTCACAGCGTCTCTAGACTTCTCGTGCTGACTTTTGCTTCATTGGTTCGGTCAGTAAGTCGGTGTTCTAATTGATGATTTCATCACGCGATGATTACGAAGTCATAAAATGACACTTACCAGATTTAAGTGAAGACTCTTTCGTCTTTGTGTGTGGACCATTCTATACGTTGGCCGGAAGGTGTTCTCGTCAATGGCATTACTGTTAAAACAGTAGTTTGCGCCCCTGGGGGCACAGCTGTGGAACTTCTGACACGTGGAAAAAACTAGACGTACGTGTTTTCCCAAGGTCATAGTTCACAACAAACGCTATACAAGTCTACTTTATAACAACTCTAAACTTAAAAGATTGGATTGCGTAAATACTTGGCACGACCAAATTCCTAACACAATGATGCGCAGATTGGGTCTTATGTGAAACATGGACGCGATACCACTCAGGAGAATATTTTGAAGAATACTCATTATATCTGAAGGAACGAACTGATAATCACTTTTATAGACTACGTTTATTTAACATGCATACTGTGAAGCAATAAATGTTGTAATTTATAGATCATGCCCGTAAAAATGGCGTGTGCTTGCCATTGCAGAAATATATATCATTATCAAAATCTTCTAGGTCGACCTTGAACACATCCCCACATTTCTGAACTTCTTATAACTCCCTTGAGTTCACCCGGGGGTCTTTCTTTCAGTTTGCCTGATATGAATAAAGACGAGGAAGTATGCATGCTCCTGTGCAAGCTGCAAGAAATCTAAGGTGTTAGACACAACAAACATCCCTTACTCACTTTCAGAACTCCTTAGGCTTGTTCCGTACATGATCAAATGGATTCAGTAAGATATATACTATTACATCTTTCGCGCCGGTGGTTACCTCTTGTTTTACTGATAGAAGAAACCAAACTAGTAGTGAACAAGCCTTTACTTAGATCGTGGTGCGACATCCAGTGGCGCACCAGGTTATCTGTTTAAACACACAAAGCTTTTGAACATTCAATGTAAGATGGTGGGAAATATAATCCCTACACAACATAAGAAAGTTAAAAAAATACTTGAACTCTATTGCTTTGACATATACTTAGATCAATCTTAGGTCAATCTTAACTAATCAACTTAAGTTGTAACATTAGCATCCTCCGAAAATCGACTTCCACAGGAACGTTGGTTCGATCAACTTATTTATCGAAAACATCTCAGTTCCGTTGCCGCGACCCAAGGGAGAATTAATAAAACGTTCGGTGTTTGACGTTCAATCGATGACGACTAACCACGTCAGTAATCGGCGATGCTCCATGGAAAAGCCACTACCTCGGAGGACCAATGAGAACTCACAGCGTCTCTAGACTTCTCGTGCTGACTTTTGCTTCATTGGTTCGGTCAGTAAGTCGGTGTTCTAATTGATGATTTCATCACGCGATGATTACGAAGTCATAAAATGACACTTACCAGATTTAAGTGAAGACTCTTTCGTCTTTGTGTGTGGACCATTCTATACGTTGGCCGGAAGGTGTTCTCGTCAATGGCATTACTGTTAAAACAGTAGTTTGCGCCCCTGGGGGCACAGCTGTGGAACTTCTGACACGTGGAAAAAACTAGACGTACGTGTTTTCCCAAGGTCATAGTTCACAACAAACGCTATACAAGTCTACTTTATAACAACTCTAAACTTAAAAGATTGGATTGCGTAAATACTTGGCACGACCAAATTCCTAACACAATGATGCGCAGATTGGGTCTTATGTGAAACATGGACGCGATACCACTCAGGAGAATATTTTGAAGAATACTCATTATATCTGAAGGAACGAACTGATAATCACTTTTATAGACTACGTTTATTTAACATGCATACTGTGAAGCAATAAATGTTGTAATTTATAGATCATGCCCGTAAAAATGGCGTGTGCTTGCCATTGCAGAAATATATATCATTATCAAAATCTTCTAGGTCGACCTTGAACACATCCCCACATTTCTGAACTTCTTATAACTCCCTTGAGTTCACCCGGGGGTCTTTCTTTCAGTTTGCCTGATATGAATAAAGACGAGGAAGTATGCATGCTCCTGTGCAAGCTGCAAGAAATCTAAGGTGTTAGACACAACAAACATCCCTTACTCACTTTCAGAACTCCTTAGGCTTGTTCCGTACATGATCAAATGGATTCAGTAAGATATATACTATTACATCTTCGCGCCGGTGGTTACCTCTTGTTTTACTGATAGAAGAAACCAAACTAGTAGTGAACAAGCCTTTACTTAGATCGTGGTGCGACATCCAGTGGCGCACCAGGTTATCTGTTTAAACACACAAAGCTTTTGAACATTCAATGTAAGATGGTGGGAAATATAATCCCTACACAACATAAGAAAGTTAAAAAAATACTTGAACTCTATTGCTTTGACATATACTTAGATCAATCTTAGGTCAATCTTAACTAATCAACTTAAGTTGTAACATTAGCATCCTCCGAAAATCGACTTCCACAGGAACGTTGGTTCGATCAACTTATTTATCGAAAACATCTCAGTTCCGTTGCCGCGACCCAAGGGAGAATTAATAAAACGTTCGGTGTTTGACGTTCAATCGATGACGACTAACCACGTCAGTAATCGGCGATGCTCCATGGAAAAGCCACTACCTCGGAGGACCAATGAGAACTCACAGCGTCTCTAGACTTCTCGTGCTGACTTTTGCTTCATTGGTTCGGTCAGTAAGTCGGTGTTCTAATTGATGATTTCATCACGCGATGATTACGAAGTCATAAAATGACACTTACCAGATTTAAGTGAAGACTCTTTCGTCTTTGTGTGTGGACCATTCTATACGTTGGCCGGAAGGTGTTCTCGTCAATGGCATTACTGTTAAAACAGTAGTTTGCGCCCCTGGGGGCACAGCTGTGGAACTTCTGACACGTGGAAAAAACTAGACGTACGTGTTTTCCCAAGGTCATAGTTCACAACAAACGCTATACAAGTCTACTTTATAACAACTCTAACTTAAAAGATTGGATTGCGTAAATACTTGGCACGACCAAATTCCTAACACAATGATGCGCAGATTGGGTCTTATGTGAAACATGGACGCGATACCACTCAGGAGAATATTTTGAAGAATACTCATTATATCTGAAGGAACGAACTGATAATCACTTTTATAGACTACGTTTATTTAACATGCATACTGTGAAGCAATAAATGTTGTAATTTATAGATCATGCCCGTAAAATGGCGTGTGCTTGCCATTGCAGAAATATATATCATTATCAAAATCTTCTAGGTCGACCTTGAACACATCCCCACATTTCTGAACTTCTTATAACTCCCTTGAGTTCACCCGGGGTCTTTCTTTCAGTTTGCCTGATATGAATAAAGACGAGGAAGTATGCATGCTCCTGTGCAAGCTGCAAGAAATCTAAGGTGTTAGACACAACAAACATCCCTTACTCACTTTCAGAACTCCTTAGGCTTGTTCCGTACATGATCAAATGGATTCAGTAAGATATATACTATTACATCTTTCGCGCCGGTGGTTACCTCTTGTTTTACTGATAGAAGAAACCAAACTAGTAGTGAACAAGCCTTTACTTAGATCGTGGTGCGACATCCAGTGGCGCACCAGGTTATCTGTTTAAACACACAAAGCTTTTGAACATTCAATGTAAGATGGTGGGAAATATAATCCCTACACAACATAAGAAAGTTAAAAAAATACTTGAACTCTATTGCTTTGACATATACTTAGATCAATCTTAGGTCAATCTTAACTAATCAACTTAAGTTGTAACATTAGCATCCTCCGAAAATCGACTTCCACAGGAACGTTGGTTCGATCAACTTATTTATCGAAAACATCTCAGTTCCGTTGCCGCGACCCAAGGGAGAATTAATAAAACGTTCGGTGTTTGACGTTCAATCGATGACGACTAACCACGTCAGTAATCGGCGATGCTCCATGGAAAAGCCACTACCTCGGAGGACCAATGAGAACTCACAGCGTCTCTAGACTTCTCGTGCTGACTTTTGCTTCATTGGTTCGGTCAGTAAGTCGGTGTTCTAATTGATGATTTCATCACGCGATGATTACGAAGTCATAAAATGACACTTACCAGATTTAAGTGAAGACTCTTTCGTCTTTGTGTGTGGACCATTCTATACGTTGGCCGGAAGGTGTTCTCGTCAATGGCATTACTGTTAAAACAGTAGTTTGCGCCCCTGGGGGCACAGCTGTGGAACTTCTGACACGTGGAAAAAACTAGACGTACGTGTTTTCCCAAGGTCATAGTTCACAACAAACGCTATACAAGTCTACTTTATAACAACTCTAAACTTAAAAGATTGGATTGCGTAAATACTTGGCACGACCAAATTCCTAACACAATGATGCGCAGATTGGGTCTTATGTGAAACATGGACGCGATACCACTCAGGAGAATATTTGAAGAATACTCATTATATCTGAAGGAACGAACTGATAATCACTTTTATAGACTACGTTTATTTAACATGCATACTGTGAAGCAATAAATGTTGTAATTTATAGATCATGCCCGTAAAAATGGCGTGTGCTTGCCATTGCAGAAATATATATCATTATCAAAATCTTCTAGGTCGACCTTGAACACATCCCCACATTTCTGAACTTCTTATAACTCCCTTGAGTTCACCCGGGGGTCTTTCTTTCAGTTTGCCTGATATGAATAAAGACGAGGAAGTATGCATGCTCCTGTGCAAGCTGCAAGAAATCTAAGGTGTTAGACACAACAAACAATCCCTTACTCACTTTCAGAACTCCTTAGGCTTGTTCCGTACATGATCAAATGGATTCAGTAAGATATATACTATTACATCTTTCGCGCCGGTGGTTACCTCTTGTTTTACTGATAGAAGAAACCAAACTAGTAGTGAACAAGCCTTTACTTAGATCGTGGTGCGACATCCAGTGGCGCACCAGGTTATCTGTTTAAACACACAAAGCTTTTGAACATTCAATGTAAGATGGTGGGAAATATAATCCCTACACAACATAAGAAAGTTAAAAAAATACTTGAACTCTATTGCTTTGACATATACTTAGATCAATCTTAGGTCAATCTTAACTAATCAACTTAAGTTGTAACATTAGCATCCTCCGAAAATCGACTTCCACAGGAACGTTGGTTCGATCAACTTATTTATCGAAAACATCTCAGTTCCGTTGCCGCGACCCAAGGGAGAATTAATAAAACGTTCGGTGTTTGACGTTCAATCGATGACGACTAACCACGTCAGTAATCGGCGATGCTCCATGGAAAAGCCACTACCTCGGAGGACCAATGAGAACTCACAGCGTCTCTAGACTTCTCGTGCTGACTTTTGCTTCATTGGTTCGGTCAGTAAGTCGGTGTTCTAATTGATGATTTCATCACGCGATGATTACGAAGTCATAAAATGACACTTACCAGATTTAAGTGAAGACTCTTTCGTCTTTGTGTGTGGACCATTCTATACGTTGGCCGGAAGGTGTTCTCGTCAATGGCATTACTGTTAAAACAGTAGTTTGCGCCCCTGGGGGCACAGCTGTGGAACTTCTGACACGTGGAAAAAACTAGACGTACGTGTTTTCCCAAGGTCATAGTTCACAACAAACGCTATACAAGTCTACTTTATAACAACTCTAAACTTAAAAGATTGGATTGCGTAAATACTTGGCACGACCAAATTCCTAACACAATGATGCGCAGATTGGGTCTTATGTGAAACATGGACGCGATACCACTCAGGAGAATATTTTGAAGAATACTCATTATATCTGAAGGAACGAACTGATAATCACTTTTATAGACTACGTTTATTTAACATGCATACTGTGAAGCAATAAATGTTGTAATTTATAGATCATGCCCGTAAAAATGGCGTGTGCTTGCCATTGCAGAAATATATATCATTATCAAAATCTTCTAGGTCGACCTTGAACACATCCCCACATTTCTGAACTTCTTATAACTCCCTTGAGTTCACCCGGGGGTCTTTCTTTCAGTTTGCCTGATATGAATAAAGACGAGGAAGTATGCATGCTCCTGTGCAAGCTGCAAGAAATCTAAGGTGTTAGACACAACAAACATCCCTTACTCACTTTCAGAACTCCTTAGGCTTGTTCCGTACATGATCAAATGGATTCAGTAAGATATATACTATTACATCTTTCGCGCCGGTGGTTACCTCTTGTTTTACTGATAGAAGAAACCAAACTAGTAGTGAACAAGCCTTTACTTAGATCGTGGTGCGACATCCAGTGGCGCACCAGGTTATCTGTTTAAACACACAAAGCTTTTGAACATTCAATGTATGATGGTCGGCTCTATGTATTGAAAAATAGATAGCAATAAATATTTCTTTGCCCTGGTAACATTAAACTCCCTTCTTATTTATTACGTCATTTATTTTTTCGACTTTTTCTAAAGTTTAAACTACAACGCTGTCATTTTTTTAATTCACAACTAACCGACTTCGATTCATATCTTTCTTTAATCCCGTTAATCTGCTTTCGGTTTCCTCATTACACAATCATCTAGTGCTTTTTATCTCCATGATTTCTAATCGCTATTTTATTGTTCCAGAACTGTTCCTAGCGAACTTTATTTATCCGAAACAAAATTTTTGTGATCTTATATATATAAGTTTGTCCATATCTGTTGTAACTTTTTTTACGTGGTATAATTTTATTTTCCTATTAGTTTTTCCCTTTAATTTAACATTTAGTAGAGATATATAACTCGTCACTGATAGGATTCTGTCAACGTCATACATTAATTTTGCTAGTTTTCAAGCTTTCTATTTTCACCAATTAACGTTAATATATTTGCTCTTAACTAATACCGGATCTGATCCTACCATTAAACTTTACACTGTATCAAGTGAAAGTATAACTGTCGCTGTTCACTAGATTAAACTTCATAGTCACATTACTTACAATAATGTCCCGGCCATTTAAAAAACATATATTCTCTTCTGATGCCTATAGCGCTTGCAAAATATCTAAATCAGTCACTAAAGCGAATAATGTGAAAACTTATAAACACACTGATCAGTCTGCATCCTACTCTGATCTTCCCTCACTAAACGGGCACCGTGTACTTGGGCACGACATATCACTACCTTGTATATCGCTTGTAGATATAAATAAGAGCAGTCATATGCCGTTGGAGTCGACATCATCTGTCAGTCCAAACAATAGCATCACATGTTGTGAGCAGTATTTAGACAGTGCGGCTGACCCCAAACACTCAAATATTTTACAATCGGCCATCCTGAGAAGCGGTCCACGGAGTACATGTAAGCCTCCCCACAATAGTCTGCCCGATGATGTAGATCTTGATTACTCACCCAGATATGTACTCCATCCCCCAAATAACTATGCACAAGGCGACCATCCGGTAGACACCTGCAACAGGTTTGTGTGTAACCATATCGACCTTAAAATCTTAGATACACATTCCAATAATCTCATCACTAGTAGCAGCCAAACAGAACTCAGCTTCACCCAAACTATCCAAGATTTATTACCGTACAAATATTTAGTCAATATTCCAGAAAATCCTGATCTCGAAGTTATAAAAAACGCCGAAAAAGTGTTAAAAAGACTTCAGTGTATGCAAAATGTTATTGTGTATAATATACCTGATAGTGCAAACGTAAAGACTGTTAGAAATACTGTACTACAAGAATGTGGATTGTCGCAATCTTGGTGTGTAACAAGAAGATTACGTAAAACACATACTAAAGCCTCCTGTCCCATTCTATTTCAGTTTGGTAGTACTGTAGAATTATGGTCTACTATGATATTAGCACTGCTCTAATAGTAGACCTAATCCTAAAATTGTATCATGATGTAACTGCCTAATCTATAAGATCTTACGTGGAAGTTACATCATCGTCTACACCAACTCATTGCATTGTGACAATTACCAGTACGTGATAGGGAACAAACTTAGGCTAGAGATATAACATATTTAGTGTGAATAAAAGATACAAGATAACATTCAGCTGGGACCACGCCTGCAAGGCCGAGCCATGCCTTCTGACTAACTCGTATTAATTCAACTCATTCCTTATTCCCGCCTTCTCTATTGTTGGGTATTTCCCAGCGTTAAATGTTGAATGTCTATTTTCCATTTTGTCTCGTGTTAGGGCTCAATGCCACTACAGTACCACTGAAGCTAATCACCTCCTCAATAGTCAGTCATTACTAAGGCGTATTCCCACATTCAAAAAGATTAGAATCATCCATGATAGGACTTGTGGAGATAGGTCTGTCAAACTTATTTTGTAAATAATTTTTATTATTTCTTGTATTCATTTTGTCAATCTTTCACTGTGTGTACATTTTTTATTAAATCATTGTACCTGTTGTTTTAGTAAATGACCTTGATCACTTTTTCCGTTGTGATACTAACATAGCGTGACACTTTCTGTGATCGTTCCAAATACACTACTACACATACCTCTCGTTCTAAATTCACTCGCATTTGTGTTGACTGAAGCCTAAAGCAAGTACCATTTATCTTTACAGACGATAATTTGAATATACCATATTTATTACCGAATCATATCATTGGGGAACCCAACACACTCACAGGAATTATTAATCATCTATAATTGTGGATATTTAACACCAGATCAATTTGGAACAAGTATTCCCTGGTAAAATAAGTAACGTCCTTTATTTCTATTGTGTTTATGACATTTAACTTATATAAATATTTAAATATTGCTGTTTGTTATAAATAACTATCATTACCTTTTGGATCAATATATTATCTGGTCCACCACAGACTGCTATCCAGCGTGGAATCTTCAATGGACCACAAACTAATCAACCCAGATTACGTAGCCGCGGCAGCTACAGCGTTTGCCACTGCATAAATCCTAAAAATCCATACACTACCCCTCCTCAAAACGGAGGCACGTCGGATGCTGCTATTAGTCCAAGGAACAAGACAGCTCATAAACAGCTGCAACCACTCATCCTCAGCCCAAACACCCAACTATCCCAAAATACCAACCCACTTATGCCTCAATAGTGCCCCAGTGTTGCCTCGATAAGAAGCCTAAAAATAATCCTCCCAGGAGTTGCGCTAACAGCTACAGATGCTCAGACACCGCTGTACGAAATAATACTAAACTCTCTGTAAAAACCCACCAGTACTGCAGCACCCCTAACCCAAAACATGCATCTTTTCATAACAGTAGAATGCCCTACATTAAATATAGTGATATGGCAGTACGTACTCATCCTAACGTGAAACGGCACTCGATAAGAACCACACCTACATGTGATACCCGTAAGTCATATACTGTGGACCTTACAAGCTCCATGAACCAGCACACAACTACACACAACAGAAACACCTCTCCTGGCAACAGAATCAGGCAATCCTTCAACCCTTACCAGAAACATAATACCTCCTAAACTACCCGTATAGGACTAAAATTGCCCACCGCACACAAGGAACCCATAACGTTGACCTACTAGGGAACCCACCTACTGACTAGATACCATCTAAATCAAGCCACCCCATACAACTCTTTAATCCCCACTAATTCGACAAGTACACCATCTCATCCTTTTTATCTCTCTCCCCCTCAACAGTGCTGCTTTTGGGTCTCCAAATGTTGAGGGCTATAATCACACTAATCTGAGACCATCTAAACACTCCGACCCAATGAGGAGTGGCACACCTTTCTCAACGTCGATAGCTGTCTCTAGTCTTAAAAGCTCCTTGACTGAACCTCCTCATCACTCCCCGAACACACTACCTAACCATCCAACTCTACCTTTCACTCTTAAACATACTTCTTTCACCAAACTAACTTCCAACTACCTTTCTCGCAATAACCCTATTGGTAATGAAGATGCCACAGGTATTCGGAGTTTGACAACGCTTTACCCAGTAACACCTTCTAATATGAAGCGCACCCACCAAGTAAAATCAAAAGACAGAAGCGAGGAGGCCGAAGATATATTTGATAGGCTATCAATATATCGAGGATCGTTTGCACTAATCTGGCTAGCGATTGCGGCAGATGTTGAGCACGGCGTTCCCACACGTGATCTGGTGCGGATGCTTGACCGAGCGCCTTCAGCTAGATGAGTCCACTAAAACTGTGGTCAGCATCCAATGTCGAAAACTTACAGAGCTATTTGATTTTGGGGAACAGTTTAGATTCAAACTGACGTCCACGATCTGTAGTGATGGTTGTTGGGCACCTAAAATTTGCTACCCATCGTTCGACGAAGGCGCGGGCCACTGTTTCAGCAGTAATGTCTTCGATGAGTACTGCTTCTTGCCATCGAGTAAAACGGTCTACGCATGTTAAAAGATAAGAATATTCATATGAATCTGGTAAACGTCATACCAAATACAAATGAGCATGGTCAAAGCGAGCATCGGGAGTTTTAAACGAGCCTAGGGGACATTTGTTATGTCTAATAACCTTAGATTTCTGGCAGCTAACACAGGAACGTGCCCACTCCCTCACGTCTTTATTCATACCAGGCTAGCAAAACCGTCCTGCTATAAGCTTGATGGTTGCACAAACACCTGGATGAGAAAGACTGTGCAACATATTGAAGACGTTGCGTCGATAATGTTTCGGCACGTTTGGGCGATCTCTACTTGTAGATGTGTCACAAAGTAAGGTTTCCTTACCTGTTCCCATCTGTTTGATGCACATTTTAAGGTTTGTTGACGATAACTCGCGCTGAAGATCAGTGTCTTCTTCTTGAAGCTGGGCGAGTCTCAAAAGGTCGAACTGTTCGAGGAATTTATGCGAGACAAGGCGTCTGCAACTACATTGCTTGCTCCAGAAATGTGTCGAATATCTGAAGTAAACTGCGAAATGTAGTCCAGTTGTCGAGACTCACGTGGTGAGTACTTGTCTGAAGGTGAGCTTAAAGAGAAAGTAAGAGGTTTATGGTCGGTAAAAATTGTAAATTCACATCCTTCGATATAGTGTTGAAAATGCCGGACAGCACAATACATAGCTAGGAGTTCCCTACCGAATGTGCTGTACCTCGATTCCGTGTCTAGCAACCGTCTAGAGAAAAATGCCAAAGGTTGCCAGGAGTGGTTAATCATTGTTGTAAGACTGCTCCGATTGCTGAGTCGGATGCGTCTACTGCGATGCTAATGTGCGCTTCAGGGTCCTGATGAGTAAGCATGGTCGCCTGAGCGATACATTCCTTAAGAGTAGAAAATGCTTTTCGCGCGGTGTCATCCAGATTGATGGATTTCTCATTTCCACGAAGTTGGTCGGTAAGGGGTTTCATAAGTAACGCGCATTTCGGTATGAATCGTCTATAAAAACTTACCAGACCGTTAAACGTGCGCAACTGCTTGATGGTGGTCTGTTCTGGGTAATCCAGAATGGCTGCCACTTTTGTTCTAAGGGGTCGGATATCTTGCGTATCGATAGCGTGTCCTAAGAAGTCTAAGGAGTCGGTTCCGATTTGGCATTTCTAAATGTTTACAGTAATGCCATGTTTTTGTAGTCGGTCGAAAACAAGATCCAGATGCTGGAGATGTGATTCTCTGTCCGGAGAAGACAGTTGCACCTTTCAAGGTAGCTGTCGAATCGTGAATGTGGGGCAACGGGTAACGATCGGAAACGGTTTTCGCATTCAATCGCCGATAGTCGCCAGTTGGGCGCCAATCGTTGCTGTCCTTTTAAGGGACCATGTGCAACGGAGGTGCCCACGGGCTATTTGACGGTCGTATGATTCCTAAATCTATCATATGGTCGAATTCGTTTTTCGCCAACCTTAACTTTTCGGGGGCCAGTCGGCATACTTTAGAGAATACAGGTGGTCCTGTATTCATGATGTGATGTGTAACGTTGCTGGTCACACACGGCGATTTCGTTTGCGATTGGTAAATGCCAGAATACTTATTGAGTATTGGTTGGTAGAAGGGGTCTATAGTGTGCTTAATAGTGACTGGAGATAACCTGCAACCGGAAAAAGAAGTCAGGCAAACAGAAAAAATAGAAGAAGGTCCATACTAATGATTGGCATAGAAACATCTGCAACAGCAGCGATCCAGTGAATGGGTTTGCGTAAACCCACGTTAAGATAAACATACCTTTTGCCATACGTAGCGATAGGCTTTCCGTTTGCCGCCTGTAAATTTAAAAACGACTCGTGAAGCCGGTAGTTGGAATTCGCTGGGAGAACGCTAACTTCTGCGCCAGTATCTACGAGGTAGCGAACTCTAGTTATCACATCAGTGACATGTAAAAACGGCCATGTTCGCCGGCTAAGTTTGCCGTTAACGCGTGCGGGCCTGGAAGTTTCCCGAAACATTCTTCGCATCGACCAATTTCGCGTTGGGAAAATTGCAAGGTTTTATGCAACTTCTGGCAGACTTACTGTTACGTCCAAGTTTTTGCTCCTTCCCATTATTGAAGTACGGTATGTCGATCTATTTGTAATTTACGAACCCAAATTAACAACAGAACCAAAAACCAAATTAGGTACCAAGTTTATTCGCAATTCACAAATAGTCGATCAAGTGTCGTTCTAACAACAACAATAATTATAATAACTACAAAACAAACCTTCAATTTTATAGGTTCCCGGAGCAAAAAACTTCCAATTACCAAGCCAAAGACAAACAGAAACCAAAAAATGTCCGAAATAATGATATAAACAAACAAGTTCAGAAGCTAAGTAAAACAAATATATCCAAAACCAGTGAAATTAATGATATTTAATATAAAGGTTTTAATCAGCCAAATGTCTTCAGTTCTCCCGTAACACTCCCGACCAAAAGAACCTTGGTTCTTTTCACAGACAAAAATAGGTAACAGCGATCCAAGTATGTGCATCACAAGCAATCAACAACAAACATTCAATATACCGACAATCTAGTGATCCCTAGGACTTACACCAGTACGCCTAGGGATCCGATTAACTACCTACCATCTACCGCTTTGAGAAGACACAGTTTACGTATATCTCTCACTAGAATACCCTTTCTCGTCCTCAGCTCTACCTGTCTTACTAGTCTTTCCTTACTTGGTATCACTCTCTGTACTAGACCTAAGGGCCACTTGTTTTTCTCGGAAAGGTCAGAACATATCATTACTAAGTCACATTCCAGTATGTTCCTCTCTAGTTGTGTCCACTTGTATCGACGCTGCAATAGTGAACGATATTCCTTAGACCAACGTCTCCAAAATACTTGCGCCAACACAAACAACTGTAACATCAACCATTTAACAAAATGCTCTATCCTCCATAAAAGCTCGTATCGAATTAAATCTAAACAAGCTAAATTTAGCTCATCAACTCTGAGCGTACTCACCTGTAGAGACAGATCACTTCTAACAGAATAAATTATTGACAAATATTGCTTAAATCGGATCAACCATGCAACAGCCTTAAGTAATCTAGTCCAATCTGAATAATAATTAATAAGTAGATCAACAGTGGATTCTCCAACCATTACATGCGTGAACATTGCCTTTTTTAATTCCATGAAATGGGGTTCAGCACCTTGTACATCCGCTTCAGGCCAACATTCATTTGGCTTCTTCAAAAAATGTGGTCCTTCCTCCCATACCTTGACGTCATTGATGTTAAACTTGAACCCTCTTGATGCAAAGTCTGCTACGTTTTCCTTAGAAGGTACGAATCTCCATTGGTCCACCTTAGTAAGACTGTGAATAGTCGAAATACGGTTTGCTATGAATGTTTTAAACTGGCTTTCCTCATTTCTAATATAGTGTAAGACAATCATGGAATCCGTCCAAAATTTAACTTCTGCAAACTTAATATCTAACTTGGACTGCAGCTGGGACCCCGTACGCGCTGCTAACACTGCTGCCGTAAGTTCCAAGCGCGGTATAGTTTTTAACCTTCAAGAGGGTTACTCTTGCCTTAGCCGTAATAAGACGAGAACATATTTCAATGTCAAGGACGCAAGATCGGATGTATGCCACTGCACCATATCCAGTTTCCGAGGCGTTACAGAAAATATGAAGTTCCAGAAGCGAGCGATCTGATTGTGGAAACAGTACACAACGTGGAAAACTAACGTTCTCAACCCTCTGAAGTTCACTTAAAATCTCTAACCAGCGTTTGCATTCCTCACTTGGAATCTCTTCGTCCCATCTCAGTCCCGATTTACCTAAACGCTGAAGTAACTGCTTCATAGGAAGTATAAATGGTGCTAACAATCCTAAGGGATCGTAAAGTGAGGCTACACTCGACAATATACCTCGCCTAGTGAGGGGTGTTTCGGTATGCGAACCTTAAATTCAAAGGCATCAACCATAGTATTCCAAAATAATCCCAATGTGCGTTCCGTAGGAAGTCTCTCAAAGTCAATTTCTCTTACGGCTTCTGCTCCCTCATCTGGATCAGTTGATTTGAGAACCTGGGAACAGTTACTTAACCACTTGGTAAGTCTGAATTAACCTTTTCTGAGGAGTAAACCAAGGGCTTTTGCAAGCTCGATTGCATCCTGCACATTATCAATTGAGGCTGAATAGTCGTCGACATAGAAACTCTTATCTACGACTTCTTGAACATTTTTATTCAATTTTTTACCGAATATATCTACCGTTTTCCTAAGAGCGAAATTAGCGCAAAAAGGAGAGGACACGGCTCCAAACGGATGGGCTGTTAAACAGTATTCCTTAGCCCTTTGTCTTATATCACCGTCTTCCCACCACAATATTTGAAACGCTCCTCTATCTTGTCTCGGGATCTTTACTTGAGGAAACATCTCCTCGATGTCAGCGGCTAATGCTACGTTACCTAATCTGAATCGTAGAAGTATACCAATTAAACTATTTACAGTATTTGGTCCTCTCAAAAGCTGATCATTAAGAGAGCAGCCCTGATAGACAGCTGCACAATCAAAAACAATTCTCCATTTTTCAGGCTTTTTAGGGCTGATAACAGGATGATGAGGAATATACCAACAAACAGCATCACGGTCAAATCCCTCCATACTAGCTTCAATGATGTAGCCCTTACTTAAATGCTTATTCATTACAGCTTGATATTTCTCCAGAAGACTATTATCTTTCATAAACCTCTTCCTCAAACACTCTAGTCTGCGTTCCGCTAGTTCCAAATTATTCGGTAGTCTTGGCTTATCATACTTCCATGGTAGACCAACTTGGAAATGGCCACCCTCCAGTCTAAAGGAACTATTAACTATTTCCAGAGCTCTTTTATCTTCGACAGATTATCCATCACGAAACACATCTGGATCCTCAAACTCATGATTATATAATCTTTCTATATCTTGCAAAATATCATTAGTAGAACAATGACACCACTGAACTTGATGTAGAGACCTCGATACTCCTTTAGGACCTAAAATCATCCAACCGAGATGAGTACGCACACCAAACGGATGCTTCCTATCACCCAGGCGTTGTTCAAAGACCCAATGTGCATCAGGAGCATCACACCCAATCAATATTCCTACCAGATTACTTTGCAACCTCGGAAGGGTTATGTCCTTTAAATGTTTCCACCTACTCAGCTGGAGTTCGGTTAAAGGTTCTGCATAATCGATCGGAAGTTTCTTGGTCGTATAAGCCTTGTTAATCTTTATAGAACCCCGTTCATCTAACGAAAATACCTCTAAATTTACTTCTAAGCACTCACAAGTAGAAGTTCCATTCACAGTCGTCACCCTTATCGAAGTCTCCTTACCTTCGAGACCCAACCGATTAATTAACTCTTCACATACAATAGAGGTATCTGAACCACTATCTAGAAGGGCGTATGTTTCCAAACATCCCTTGGGGCCGTATAGTCTAACCGGAATAATACCCAAACAAACCCTTGAGGAGTTCAAATCCTTAGCAAAGTTCACCATATGTTTATTATTAGCATCAATATGTAATAATGGATTATGCCGAATCTTACAATTATCAACGTCACACTTTATGTCCGAGTTACACGACTTGGCTATGTGACTCTTCCTTAAACACAGGTAACATAGACCCCGTCTTCTCACTTCCTGTCTCCTTTCTTTAACATTCATTTCCGATAACTTCGTACAATCTTTCTCTTTGTGATTACCAGAGCAAATTTCGCAACTTAAGGCCTTGAATGAGTTGCTTGGTTCCCGCTTAACTACATTGAGGCGTGATCTTCTATCAACTTGACCTTCACAATTACGTTTACGGAACTTTGAGTTACAATGTACCAATCTACCGAAACGTGATCGAGCAATCCTGGCTCTTTTTTCTACAAACATTACTAATTCTTCAAAGACCGGCTCCCTACCGGCCATCATGATCCTATCGGCAGCTTCCACCCATTTATTCTGCAATTCTAAAGGTAAACGCGACACAATTACTTCCAGATTAGCCGTAGAATTCACATCAGACATATACCCCATTTCCTTCAATGTTATGCATACATTACGTAGCTTAATTGCGAAGTCAGTTAGGCCATCGGCGGATCCTTCAACAGATTTGTGGTTGAGTAATTCAGTAATACGATTACGAGCGACAAGGTGTTCTTTACCAAATAGATCATATAAAATATGTTTAGCTCCATCGTAACCCAAATGACTGGGCAAAGAAATGTAAGCTTCAATAGCCGTTCCAGCCTTTCCTTTACAATAGTATGTATGCAAATCAATTGAGGAAGTAGTGAAACTTAACCAGTTGAGATGGCTGCGACATGTGTTGCGTATGCCCGACCACCGACTGCGCCGACGTGCGATGCTTTATGGCGTAGGAGTAGGTTGGAAGAAAGCTAGAGGCAGCCAGACCAAAACATGGCAGAAATCCATGAAGTCACTGACAAGTGGACTGAGTCATGTTGGTAGGTGTAGACTACCTGGTTGGAGACCGCGAGACGATAGCAACCGATGGTTAGAGACCTTGAATGACATGGCTCAAAATCGTTTGCAATGGCGCAGGTGCATCCACTCTTTGTGTTCTCTTAAACTCTAACCTTCTGAATTCTTCATGTCCTTTATTTTCTTTCCCAATTTATTCCACTGGACTATACTCCTTTAATAACATCATCAAACATTCGTGTCCCCTATCTCTACTTATACTTTCAGTACCTCTACCACTATGGGATTTGAATCGATAACTGAATCTCTGTGCTAATGTGGTATGGCAACTCGAACTGGTGTACGTAGGCACGAAGTTCCACGTTGTTACTGACTGACTGACTTACAATAGTATGACATATATGACAACAACTGGCAATTGTCAGACAGTTTACTCTCGATAATGCTTGTAAACTGACTAATAAATCGGTGGTACTGGCTCGGTTGTCCATCAAAAAACATCATATCAATCTTAGGCAAAACCGTACTATTAACCGTAGTACGTAACGTATCCTTTAATTCATCAATCCAATCGCATTTTGAGTTGTTAAATACCTCCCCGGAATGCTTATTACACGCAATGTCACAATCCAAGTACCTTTCCACCTTAGCATTTATCTCAGACCTGTCTACTGGCAGTCTGTTATCGTTTTCTATGACCTTACATTCCAATTCGGCCATATCAACCTCCTCTTGAAGCTCTAACATCTTAAGCTGCCTTTCTAACTCAAGTCTCTTTTCCAAAATTTTCTTCTTTAGTAATGCCTTATCTAACCTCAACCTACAAGTACTAAACTGAGCTGAGGACATACTATTAACACTAATATCATCACGTTTATCATCATTAAATTCAGACATACCACAGACAGCTTTAGAAACTTTACCATCCATTTCGTCATTATCCTTCGGTGTTTTGCTTCTCGTTTCCATCGTATGCCTTTGTTCGAAAGAATCGGTTAACGAAACAAATATGAATTAATCCAAGCGAATTCGACCAATATGACCAGAAATTGGACCCAAAATGTCCAGACGAATCCAATATATTACAACAGAACCAAAATTGAAGAACTTTAATGTTACGTCCAAGTTTTTGCTCCTTCCCATTATTGAAGTACGGTATGTCGATCTATTTGTAATTTACGAACCCAAATTAACAACAGAACCAAAAACCAAATTAGGTACCAAGTTTATTCGCAATTCACAAATAGTCGATCAAGTGTCGTTCTAACAACAACAATAATTATAATAACTACAAAACAAACCTTCAATTTTATAGGTTCCCGGAGCAAAAACTTCCAATTACCAAGCCAAAGACAAACAGAAACCAAAAAATGTCCGAAATAATGATATAAACAAACAAGTTCAGAAGCTAAGTAAAACAAATATATCCAAAACCAGTGAAATTAATGATATTTAATATAAAGGTTTTAATCAGCCAAATGTCTTCAGTTCTCCCGTAACACTTACCATACTGCTTATGATACCAGCACCAGTCAGGATTATCCGTCTCTCGAGGTCTAGATACCGACCACATAAGTGATGTGCTTCTTCGCGGGGTAAGTGACCGTTTAAGGTCGTTACGGAGTTTGAGGTAACGATTAAGTGTACGACATAATTCTGTTATGTCATTCTGGGTGGTTTGAGGCTTTTCTTTGACTGGAAAAACCTCGGCGTTAGAAGATCTAGTGATCTCGAGGATGCAGTCGGCAGATGCAGCCAGATCGTCTACTGCGTTGTGTTGGAACGAGACCAGCACAGCTTGCACCTGTTGAGGAAGTTTTGATAAGAATAGCTGTTTGAATAGGCCATCGTCGAAGGTTCTTTGGCCAATAATTTCTCTCATTCTTCGCAACATGTCTGTGGCGGAGCCATGTTGCAGGTCGATGTTGTTAAGGAGTTGGTCTAACCTTTGCCGATCGATTAGATCTCCGCGTTTAATGATGGCATGTTTGAGGGTTTTGTATGGGTCAGAAACATCACTAGTAAATATACTAGGTGTTACGTACCTGTTGAATTCGCGCGGTAGTGCCTCGACTACGGCGAGGAATTGTGCACGTGTGTCGTTCATGCCGTGCCCGTAGAAGTCGGCTTCTGCGCAGCAAAACCAAGCTTCGATGTTGTCTGGCTAGAAGGGCATAAGTTGGAAGGAAGGTGGGGACACAGTCTTTAACTTAAATACTTTAGGGGTCTGTTCCGTCATAGTAATATATCAAGTACGAAAATGGACGGGTGGGAAATATATATATATATATATATATATATACCCAAAAACACGTAAAAAATATCACAATGTATATAAAAAAAGATAAAAATAAGACAATGATATATAAAATCACAAAAAGGAACAGACTCTTTAAAGAGAAACTTCACCAACTTCTAAGCCAAATAAAAGGTCGAAATCTGTAACCCCTATGACTGACGACTCAGTACCTGACAATGACAAACCTTTAACAAATGAACAATATGCACATTGTACACAAATGTCACTAACATCACATGAATCCCCATGTTACTGCCCCTCCATCTCTGCGTGCAGTATGCCAACGGTAAGACTGGTTGACATACAAGACACTATACCCATGTGCATCGAAACGTCAGCACAGTCTACCAGACAATACGTTCTACCAAGAGTGATGTCCTCCTTCAATGCAGTTGCGTATAACCTCCCCGACCACATACACCCATCTAAGTTGAGGGATATTTGCCTTAGAGCATGAGGTATGCTGAACGTTAACTGCAAAGTCAAACGCCTTAGAAAAAATGTCAGACAGATCTACTTGCCCCCTCCTGTTTATGTTTGGCTGTTGTAATGATGCTAAACAGTTTATTGATTCGAGCAAAAATATGAGCTCACTCATTCCATACAAAAGTATAAAAGTCACTCCAGACCTTACGCCCTGTCAACGACGTGTAAGATGTAAAGCGATAGGATTGCATGGTAGTATTACAGTGAATAACCAGCCAGAGTCAGTTTGCAACAATAAGCATGACATCACTCCACGAATATTCGATCACTCTGTTGATCTAGATGAGTCTGTTGATCAGAAACCTTTAGATAATATACGGAACCCAACTGTCACAAAAACATAACGATATGTCTAGTCCCAGCTGCTCGCTCAGTAATGTACTAAGATGTGAGTCGTGCGACAACACGCACCCAACTAAACCTATACACTTAAAAGTTAGTCCTCCTAAAGATACTTCACAGGTTGACTCGAATAAACCTAACTCCATCTCACAGAAACAACGAAAGACTCCATCTCCGACAAAAAAGGGTGGGATGACAAGACTCACGATACCGAGCAGGGGAACACATAAGGTTGAACCCAACTGCTCTATAGGTATCCCATTAATAAGAATGGTAATAATAGGTTTCTCACTTCACACCCTATTTACATTCCGCAGGATCATAATTGTAACTACTCTCAGAAAGAAAACTTTTCACACCCTTTAGTACCAACCCACCACATAGAAACAACTGCCACGTACAATAATAGTCGCAACTCCTTCCAGTTACGCGCAGCAGAGTACTCTCATGCTAGCGTAAATAGTTATAACAGAGGCTACGCGCCAAACCACCAAGACTATTTTGCAAACAACGATACACTTCACAGTAGGCCGGTACAAAATTTTTTTGGAATACGGTCCCTAGTGACACCTCTGTTGAAAAATATAGCCCAAATTATTTCAAACCACATGCAAAACATAAACGCGTTTCCCCCGTACAGTTTCCATCAGAGAGTACTCCCGCCCTTTCCTCCTGGGTAAACTCCCCAATCAACTTCGCTAGCTCATTTGATACATCCCCCACTAAGTCTAGCAATCAAAATACCGAGCTATTGAAGAACATCCAATCCCTTATTTTAAACCCATATCACACCCGCGAGGGTTACAACGACTTTATTCGAGATACTTTCACTCATTTTAACCTAGTAGGCCATTTGTTTAATATATGTCTCATCAACGCTAGGTCGATCTGCAATAAAAAGACGGATTTAGCCGTATTTGTATTCATATATCAACCATCACTTATTATGATATCTGAAGCATGGACTAACAGTAATATTTCCGACCTAAGTATACCTCTTGACAACTATTTCCTATATAGAAGTGATAGATTGAAGGGACGAGGCGGAGGATGCCTGATTTACGCTTACTCTAGCCTAAACTCACTACTATGTGATATGCCTGAACTAAACAAACTGAAGGATTCGGTATGGATTGTGTTAAAGACGTCGAATTCCGTTACCTTACTGTTCGGCTGTGTTTACCGTCAACCTAACGCATCAATAGATGACATAGCAATACTATCGGAGGTATTCACACTAGCATCATCCCTCCCATTTACAGGCAAGCTTAGTAGTGATGACTTCAACATGCCCGAAATTTCCTGGTTCCCAGTCAAGGCACCGAAGCGTTGTGAATCATTTATAGAATGTCTAGAGCTCGGACAATGGACTCAGTATGTCAATAGCCCTACTAGACATCAAAATATCTTGGACTTAGTCTTTACCAGTGGCCTCACCCCCAATACTGTGTATATTGGAAAAACGTTTCCAGGTAGTGATCATAACATTGTCATATGCAGCCTTAATATAGAAACCACAACCGGTAGACGTAAAACTGCAACACTTCGTAGAAACTATCGCAAGGTTGATTGGAATAACTTCCACAATCACCTAAGAAGCACTGATTGGGGAACTTTCTTTACTGCAAACGATACCGACACACTAACCAATATATTTTATGTCAACATCAGAAGTATCATCAACAAAATCGCACCTTTAGAATACTGTAGACCTACGGTCTCCAAAGATCTTTATATACCGGTCGGTACACGAAGACGACTACACAGATTGATGTAAGCACCTCTCTTTAGAACCTTTATAGCACTGTAGGCTAGAGAATAATTTCATATTTCTCTTTAAAGCGATATATGGACTCTCATTTCTAACCTCCTGCCCAACTATGATTCACGACCCAGCCTTTAGACTAAGAAACAACGCATATACACTACACACCGTAAAACACCAAAAACAAATGCGCTGTAAGTTTATTACTGTACGGTATAGTTTATTGTGGAACAGGTTGCCATTGCCTATCCGTAACTGTGACACATTTACCAGATTCAAAAGGCTAATAACCCTGTTTCTAGACTCTAAAGAGCTTCAATCTTTCCTTGAACTCCCGTTCACCAATGAAGCACTTTATTATGGACCGCCTAATTTCTAAACTGAACAAGAATATAACGAGCCCGACTATTACTAATATGAATACAACTAAATTACAGGACATATGGTTTGCCGTTTCCTATTATTCATTGTGCATTAATCAAGGCCTAATGCTCTTAACCCCCACTTTCAGTTCCCAAATCCCTCTACTGGTTAAATATACATTTTTTCTCCCAAGTGTCATGTCTTTTTTTCTATTGCAAGTAGACAGATAACTCAGTAATCTGATGGATGTTGATCTGCTAAGGCCGATCATATGAAGCTCAAAATTCATGCTCCTGCTTACTAAATACTTTAATAAAAGAGAATCAGACTGAGTAGTCATGCCTGCACCATTCTTAAAGCCTCAAATATTCCAAAGGGATATAGGATTGCGATTTCTAGAAGCCCCCAACTGCACATGAATCTATCATCGACCCTCAGTTGCACGTCGCAACGCAACTTTCATGAAGCGCGCTAACTGTAATACTGTCTACAACCATTCTACATTCATATCTTATAAATTATCGACCCAGTTGAGTAATTTACTACAGTTGGAAATTGTATCATTTGTAATAATTTGATCTTGCCTGTAAACTGGCATGCCTCATGTAAAAAATTTTTATTTGAGAATAAATTATTATTATTATTATGAAATG
This sequence comes from Schistosoma spindalis, assembly GCA_946903255.1. Taxonomy (NCBI): domain Eukaryota; kingdom Metazoa; phylum Platyhelminthes; class Trematoda; order Strigeidida; family Schistosomatidae; genus Schistosoma; species Schistosoma spindalis. Next base: position 26,248,779 of record OX336424.1, read on the forward strand.
GTCGTTAGAATCACCCAACTTGATAAATCTGAACCAAATGGCTCATTAACACTGGTGATTGAATGTAGAGTAGTTCCACAAAGTGACTCGATTTATCTGATCATAGCACACTTGAGGCATCTAACACGAAGGAATGAACATCAATTGCTTGAATGAAATTTACCATACGATAAACACTCGTCAAACTTGTGCTCAACTTTCTCACTGCTTTGTAATTCTCCAGTGAGTCATTTCACATGCTTCCATGAAAACGGGAATTGCCGTTAATTAAACTCCAAGACGTGTGACCTTGACTGTGAAATGCATTAGGACAATCAAGTTATGTAATGTCTTGGAAGTCAGTTTTGTGCAATACCTCGTAATTAATACATACACTTCGAACATCAAGGAAAGAGCATCTCAGCATTTATATGAGCGCCTTTTCCACATTTGGCACGTTAATTCTTGCAATTGGTCGAGTGAAATAGACTTGTCTGGAAATGCCGAATCTTTCGGTAAACTGCAAACATCATTTTCGATGAAAGTAAGTCAATGAGTCACAATTCCATCATGTTCAACATCTTTCCTCGTCCTATTCCAGATTCCAAACCTTTCCATTTATTCTTCGAAGGTATCATGATTTCAATGTACATCCAGTTGTTCATTCACATGTTTCATTGGGAAGCCAACATGATAATTATCAGTATTCGAATTGATATGCTCTCTAAATGTTCATGGACTAGTTCAAATGAAAACAAATAGAACTTGATGAACACAACTGAAGTGATCTCAGGCCCTTCAGTGGATGGCTTCAAGAGGGAACTTGATAACAAATATTCACTCGTGGATTGTCAGTTCCCTCTTAGACTAGTCATGTCTGCAGCACACCTCACAATTCACAAGCTGTTGTTATTATTAATAAACTAACTAATTTATCTATTTGGTTCTTGAAACCGATATCTTACTTTGACATTCGAATTCTCACTTTATTATTCTGCACGTTGCGACCGACTGAACTTCTGTCGTGTGATGTGTTAACCACTGGTGCCTGGAGAACTTACTCAGATTGGAAGATATACAAACCCAAAAATATCTATCAAACTGACTAGAACTAGTGCAATGATGTGGCTAGATCACCCCTTCATCTGACATTACCAAACTCCTGGAACTGTATCGATACATCAAGAAGCCAGGTCTGAGAAATCAATTTGTTTATACACTCTTTTAGATTACCAATGTAAGTGACCTGGGTGATCAGGGTCTGCTCGGGTTGGACGTGTATAGTACTACCTGCTAGTTTACGTCAAGGTCTCGCCTCGAGGTCAATACTTAATATTGATTACCCTCAAGTAGTTTTCACTTACCGTGAAGAAATGTGCTGACTAGAATATATTTGAAAACAGAGTGCAACCATTGCCACATTAACCAGTCTATGGTCTGCCACCAACCAATGCACCGTGATTGCTCTTGGCCTTGACGAGAATCAGTAGACTATTCGACATCCAATTACCTGTTCGCCGGATTATTTGTCTAGGGCTCAGTGACATTTCAATGGGCCTACAATCTCGTCATAAAGATATTTGAAAGTGGGTATATTGAAACTGAGTATATTAACATGGGAATTTGTAATAAGCTTGATATAAGGATCAACTACACCATAATTGTATACGGATATCATAATTTAATTGTCAGGACTAACAAAAAAACAGTCAGCCCCCCGTCCCTACCAGACTTAAAGAGAAACTGAACTCAGACAAAGGAAATCACCTCCGAGTATATATTTACTACACACTGAATCATTTCATTTGTATCACCCAAGAAAAGAACAATATTTTTACAAAACACACAATTTAATTCAACCCAAGCTCCCAATTTTGTGGAAAATTTTACCTATTTTGGAGAAGCCGCTATAGTAAACTTTGGGGAAATGGCACTAAAACACCAAAATTTCCCCAAAAGTTGGGGTACTTCCCCAAAGCCGTTTTAACGCAAAACCTATACAAAAATCTCCGGACATCAAGGAAAACCTTGCGACAATACATACGTACATTTGTTACTGGGAAGTTACACAATTTGTCATCGATTACGCCTTGCCAAAGAAACTTAACGTAAATCGATTTATCACTTTTATTAAAAGACTGATTTTTACGCATTGAAATGTTTATTATAGTTAATGAAATTACAGATTAGTCATTTATACGACGTTTTTCATTGCTTTATTACTGTAACAGGTTACGCAGAGGTTGAACTATTATTCAGTATGTTCTAAAGAATGAAAAAAACTTTTTAGTTTATAATCACATGTGAAGACATATGAAACGTTGATGACGTACCAACAGTATGACAATGCTGTTAATAATGCTAACAAAGAACTTACAGTTACGTCAGATAAAGCCTGTGAAGCCGGCTGAAAGCAAGACGAATATGACAAAAGTTTTATCACTGTAAATATTGATCACAAAGTAACAATAAAAGTGCAATATGTAATATAGCAAACATGTCAAGTTGCTTTAGCTCACCTTTTCTTTGGATCGCCATCCACGTTTATTAACTTTATCCCTTGCTTCATACAAGAAAGCCTGGTTTGCTGTACCCATGGCGTGTATTAAATCCTTTTCCAGACAGGTCGTACTTCGAAACTAGGAACACAGAACACCTGTCAATATGTCAATGCAATAGTGTGGACTTACTTTGAACCGTTAAGTAAAATTTGTACTTGCTGATACCAAATTTACTTTGTGTTCCGTGCAAAGTGTATTTGTTCGCCAGTTCCGGCGAAAGCATGTAACGAAGACAAGCTTTCACTGATTTCCGAGGATCCTCACACAGGAGCCCGTATAATCTTCCCACCTGAAATTTGTTCAAATACCTGTAACAGCTTACGAAATAATCCATGAACTGTAGGTTATCTGAAGCAGCTTCTAAAGAACGCAACTCCTCATGCGTTCTTAATGGGAAAGCGATAGCTGCAGTATCTACTGGCTCTGTATGCCTATCAGTTACACCCATGGATAAGCGTTCGTTGGGAGTTATCAATTTATCGATCTTCCCAGACAGTTCACTTACCATCTTCAGCAGCATTCTGAACATTTTGACAATATATTCGCCCAACCTTTTGTTATCAGGAATACAGTAAATGCAACTTACGGTTTATCAACCGCCGTCTATGTACATGGAATGGGCGGTGAATAATCATCTGTTTTTGATGAACTATTTTATGAGCATTGATTAAATAGGTACATACTTTGCTATAGGCGAAAATCTTCCAGTCAAAACGTTGAAAACTGGAAATTTGACCGGGGCAAATCCAGCTTCAACCTCAGCAACCTCTAGTTCTTCAGAGGTTCATAGATAGTCGCCAAGTTTACGTTTCGCAGCCATAACACTAAAGTGAGTTAGTAAGCTGAAAAATTTACCTCTTTGGCTTTTCTGCTTCAAATGGCAGAGTTTCATCATCTGTTGTAAGTTTCTTATTGTAACCGAGTACTGAGGTCAAACACATTTTCATTTCCTCGGCTACATAGTAGTAATCGAAAAATAATGAATTAAAAGTAATTACAACTTACCACAACTATGCAGTACGGTGCATTTTCTCAACGCCCTATACACATATTAATATGTGTATAGGACGAGACAAACATGCGTTTAGTTATTTCTGATGGAAGGAGATTGAACTAGTTGTAGTACTTTCCAGTGGTTATTTCGAATTGTGAGCAACTATCGAGTAATGGATGAAAACGAAAAGAAGGCAAGAGAATTAATTGCTGAGGCTCAAAGAAGGAATAAAAAGGGGTTCTTTTCCTTTGGTTTGGGGTGAGTCTTATTGAAATTTATGTACTGAACCGTAAAATGGTAGTCTTAAACAAATTAGTTGAGAATCCAGTCTCCCGATTTTGGGGGAAATTAAACCCATTTTGGGGAAGCCGCAATAGTAAACTTTGGGGAAATGGCACAAGACCCTCAAAATTCTATTAATAGAAGCCTTGGAGACATGGGTTTCCCTAGTTATGGTAGTTTGTTAATCGACCGGTTATTTTTAATGTCTCTAAGGCATACCCTCTCCCAGCTGGTGAATAATAATTGCCAGAACCAAAGATACCATTATATAAACTCGCCTTCCATAATATTCATTATGTTCCCGACTAGTAATATTAGCCCCAACACCTAAAGTATGGTTAGTACCAAGGTACCCAGGGGATAAGTTAAGTTGTTTTAGCATAAGTGCTTTCTAACCTCTGATATTTTGGCGGACTTATTGCTAATCATGGCTAACTTAATATTTTGCATTAATGTACATCAGTAGGATCTCGGGGTGTAAATAACTTTTAATAGTTTCTTGAGTGATATAAATCAACCTTTGTCCTATCAGGTACGTCCTTCATATTAGAAAGTTCGTCTCATACAGTTCAAAATCGTTGATAACAGAAGTGCCCTCCATGGCCGGTGACGACTGATCCACCAAATGAGACGGAAGTCCGCGAGGAACTCCAACTCTTGAAGTGTTACAAATCACCGGGCCCAGACGACTTACCTCCGGCTCATTTTAAAGATGGTGGTGACTTTCTGACTAAGGGACTGACGACGTTGTTTGCAAAGGTCTGGGAACTAGAGGGTGTACCAACGTCATGGAATGAGTCGATAGTTGTCCCTATCTTTAAAAAGGGTTCACGTTGTTCCTGTAACAACTATCGGGGGATAAGTCTACTTCCGATTGCGTCCAAGCTATTGGCTTCCGTCATACTTCGTAGGTTGTTCAAAACCCGAGAAGGATTGACTCGCGTGGAGCAGGCTGGGTTTCGTTCTGGTCGAGGATGTACTGATCATATCTTCACCCTCCGCCAAGTGTTAGAACACCGCCATACTTATCAAAGGCCAACAATCGTAGTGTTTCTTGATATCAGGGCTGCCTTCGATTCGTTGGACGGAACTGTTCTCTGGGATTGTCTATTGAAGAAGGGTGTGCCTGAGAAGTTTATTAACATCCTGAAAGCATTGTACACAAACACCTCAGGCAGAGTGAGGGCATTCAAGCAGTGGGGTTAGACAGGGTTGCCCAATCTCACCATTCCTCTTCAACTTTGCCATCGATGACATTCTGGAAACAGCTCTGATGGATGTAAGTAATGGTGGTGTGGATCAGTTGCCTGGAGAAAGACTTCTCGACCCTGAGTATGCGGATGATATTGTCTTACTGGGCGATAATGCCCAAGCTATACAATCCGCACTTAATCAGTTGGCAATCAATGTCCGTAGGTATGGTATGTGCTTTGCACCCTCGAAGTGCAAAGTACTTCTACAAGACTGGCAAGATTCTAATCCTGTACTCACTCTGGATCGTGAGCAGATAGAAGTAGTCGAGAAGTTCGTGTATCTAGGTAGCTGCATAAGTGCTGGTGGTGACGTGAGTGATGAGATCAATGCACGTATAGTGAAAGCCAGAGTGGCTTATGCCAATCTGGGCCATCTTTAGCGCCTTCGTGATGTTAGTCTGGCTGTAAAAGGTCGGATCTACAACGCGACTGTGAGAGCAGTTTTGCTCTATGCTTGTGAAACCTGGCCTCTCCGAGTTGAGGATGTTAGACGACTCTCTGTGTTCGATTATCGCTGTCTCCGAAGGATTGCTGACATCCAGTGGCAACACCATGTTAGTAATGCAAAGGTTCGGCATCGTGTGTTCGGGCACAGAGACGATAATGCAATTGGTGTCACCATCTTGAAACACCGACTTCGGTGGCTTGGACATGTTCTACGAATGTCGTCCCAGAGAATTCCACGTCGTGCATTATTTGCCGACTCTGGTCGGAAAAAGCGTAGAGGTGGTCAGTATATGACATGGTGTCGTGGTATGAAAGAAGGCTGCAAAGGGATGGCTTGTGTTGGTCCTTCACGACTCCCTGGCTGGGGTCCGAGAGATGGTGTAACATAGTGGCTAGAAACGTTATCAGATATGGCTCAGAATAGAAGCCAGTGGCGATCCTGCTGTAACCTTCTTTTACTTTCTTCGTAAAAAGCGGTTGACTCTTCCTCAACTGAAAGATTCCTTTTGATTGTACCTTTTCGTTTCCCACATTATTACTACTATTACACTACCGTACACTAATCTGGTCGTTATTGTTCTCTTGTTTTTTTTATTCCCTACGCTCCTTACCTTTTTTCCCCTTCTCTTTAAATTCTCATTGTTTTGTGTGGCGCATATATATTTGGTGCCCCCTTGTACCAATACTTTTGTGTTCAAATAAAATAAAATAAAATAGCCATTTCATCATAATTTGTAGTCTGAGATCCTAATTAACTTCGAAAGTAGTCGCAGTTTCAGTCATCCAATTCAATCATTCTTTATATTTTCTTAAGTGTAATACGGTGTTACAGTTTTTATTCCCTGTTAACTTCTCTCGACTTTCCAATACTATTGATATTTTTAACTTGATTTCAAATTTAATCTTACTAACTTGCACCTTGCTGGCGTTAAGTGTGCTGTGCGGGATCACTACATACTGACCGCATGTTCTATCTTTTCTTGTGAACATTACTGTGTCGGTTTGTACATAGCAGGTGATCATTCTTAAAATTGTTGTTATGTTGATAGTGTCGATGATAGAAATAATATCGTCTACGGTGCTGAATCTCGGGTTGCAAACTAATATATATATATATATATATATATATATATATATATATATATATATATATATATATATATATATAATTTACATGCGCTTCTTACATGAACTCTTATCTGTTCAGTGGTTCATAATTTATTGCTTACGTTTTTACAGTATTGCAGTTTTTAGTTAATGGATATTTATGACTGTTATATTTCATTTTTGATGTGTCGTTAGATATTTTTTCACTTTTCATTTTAGTTCGGATAAGACAGATGAAGTGATATCATTGTATGAAAAAGCGGGAAATTGTTTTAAGATGGCACATAATTGGACTGGTAAGGACTGGTTCAATAAACTATTTGATATATTTAGAGGCCGGTAATTCATTTCTAGAGGCTGCAAACCTAAGTTTGAGCCAAAAGTCAAAGCATGATGCAGCTACGCACTATGTGAACGCATCACTAGTTTTTAAGAAGGACGATCCAAAAAAGTCTATTCAATGTCTCACTAAGGCGATTGAAATATATACTGGTTAGTAGATCATTTTGTGCCTTATTTGTCGTTGATACACATACTACATTTACTTTACTAATACTACACAATGAAGTTATACTTAAAATTAATTGCTTTGGATACAGCGCTTTATAAGTAGTAGATTTAATTTACCATTTGTATGCTGGGTAGCATGGTTGATTGGATTTCTGTGTCGTCTTTCACCTAGAAACTACCTTTTCCCAACTTGTCTGTTTCAAATATCGTGTTTTTCAGTTACCTTTATAATGGCATCGTGTAGGGAAACATATAAGTGCAACGAGTACATTATGGGTATGTGATTCGGTTTTTATTCATTGGGCTTCAAGTTCTAACTCCGTTACACCTTCAGTTTCGTCAACCGTGTGGTATCACTTGCTCTTCTATATATATATATATATATATATATATATATATATATATATATATATATATATAACCAAGGTACTTGTTATTGGGATTAACTCTCTCTACTTTTATAAACCTGGCTGTCAGACTATTAGACTGCTTGTTAGTCATGTCTATAACTAACCAATTAAATCGTTTTTAAGCTCCCATCACGTCATCTTGGTTTTTGATGTGTCTGTAGACTATCCCTGCTACATGTAACCTGCCAATTTAAAGACATTATTATCCTATTAAATTAATGTGACTCATAATTTTTATTCATTTTGATAAGACACGCAGTATTGATCTAAACAGATCAAGTTTAAAGCCAAGTTCTTGTTCTGACTATAGCTTTCACATAGACTGGGGTCACCAGTATCGTGCTTACGGCTCTAGTAAAATATCTGTAGGGTAAATTAAATCCTACACTGCTTTTGTACATAAATTTCAGTTTATTACGGATAGTTTTTGTTGTCAAATTATTCAAAGATAAGTGAGTATTGTCAACAGTTTGAACATCCTAATTGGCTTTCCCTGGCCGAAATATTTCGTTTTTGACAAAGCTCTACAATAGTGCAAATATGACGTAGACTAGTTGGATCACTTCGTTTTCTGTCAGCCAGCTACTGATTTATGCTCAATTTCATCGACTAACTTTTGATCATTCAGGCAATATTGTTATCAACTAGTCTACGGACCAGTTGAGTCATACGTTTTTCTTATTTTTTACACGAACATACATTGACCTAATAATGCTCTGATATCATTTCTTTTAATTCAATCTATTTCAGCTGACAAGTATCTATTTAATATACACACTTAAAATTTTTTATAGATTTCAATAAATTAATGATCTGATTTAATTCTGTCTATATACCTACTAGTTTGAACATTATTGATTACTGCTGTAAATCAATCATTAATAAATTATCGGCAGTTTTGCCTGTAAATGATTCATTGTGAAATTGAAACTAGACAATACAATATCGAAATTTCTTACAAATAAGTCATAAAAGTTAGCCTTGCTACTGGTTACTAACCTTTCTTCATTATTTTTAGATGATCTAATTAAGTGAAGTAAGGTTTCGTAATGCTAAAGTCAATAAATGTAAATTGTTTACTCGAAATTCTCTCTGTCGTGTCACACTGAATTACCTGTAGTCGAAAAGTCTTGCATTTCTTGCACTGAAGTAATCTGTTTCCGTCGTTAGGCTTTGTGTAGAAATAAAAATCATATTTCTAACTGAAGTGCTTAGCACCATCATTACATTGTGTTCACCACTATTGCTACTTTTCACATGTTCATCCAAATTCCATAGGTGTTAAGGCATTTTCCCTACTAATAATAAGAATTTTCATTTTTCTAAGATTTAAGTTGTATAAAGCAAGACATAAATGAACTTGCAATGGAGTCAGCTAAATGAATATATTCTTTCCAAAATGTTCTTACTCCTGATTGACCACTTATTTTAATACTATTCGGTATTTTTGTATTGTTGTGACTGAATGACTTCATGAATACACTTTTATACAGACAGACTTGCAACCATGAAGTAAACTTCTTAGGTTTAAGTTGGAATAAGTACCTACATCATAAGAAGAAAGGAACCAATACAAATAGAAAAATGTCAATACAGAGAGGAAAAAATTAAAAGAAAGCAGATTGTGGATTTTAAACTGCTCATGGTTCCAAAGATAAAAGGTATGAATACATTTAACTTAATCTTATTTTAACCGCGATTGAATGTTGAATAAGGAGGTAATTCAGCGTGACAAGTTTATAACCTAGGTGTCTCAATCAATCTATATGGATATCTTTACCGACTAATTTGTGATCTAGTTCCATCAGTTTTTACTCACACATCACAGAAATTAATGTATTGTCTGTTATCAACTATATCAAGCGGTCGTTTATTAATAGCTGTAAATATGCTATATTAGTAAAAGTCTTTACAGGCTTAGTAATTTGTTTTATTCTATAAATATCTGTAAGGTACTTTTAGAGGACTGTTTTGTTTCCTATTTCCTCATGTGTTAACTGGAGCCGCGCGCTTGGACCCGCAGCTTCTCAGCATGTTACATGTCAATTTATCGAATAACGTTTCTTCCAAATGGGGCCTTTTTTTACTTATTACATACACTACGCTACATACTACTAAGTTTTCTCGTATAATCTTTGTTTTACATTTAGAGATGGGTCGGTTTACTATAGCTGCAAAACATCACATGACTATAGCTGAAATTTGTGAAAAGGATTTAGTAGATATTGAACAGGCGATTCGTCACTACGAACAGGCAGCTGATTATTACAAAGGTGAAGAATCTAGCAGTTCAGCGATGAAATGTCAGCTTGCCGTGGCTCAACTCGCCTCTCAGTTGGGACAATGCGATAAGGCTGCTAACTTGTTTGAAGAGGTATAATTGTTTAAGTTGTTGTTATTCATATCTTGGTATCGAAACTTGGTTTGATAATTTTTGTCAGTATGCTGATAATTACTATTGCTACAAGGACTATAGTCACCACTATTGTCCCTATGGTTAATGCTGGAACTATATTATTACTAATGTTGTTATTTTCAGCATTATTGTATCCAAAATTAAAGTAAATATAACAAGAAGTTTAAAATGTATACTCAGCACTAAAATTTACAAGAAGCTTCAGATGAACAGCTGTTTTATGAATCTTGTGCTTTACGGTAAGGTAGGTCTACGATCTCCATGTTGGATATGAGGCAGCTACCCATCAAAGATAATGGAAGATTTTCGTGCAATATCATGAATTAATTGAAGTTAGACATTAACGCCGTTGGGTCCTGGCTCAGTGGTCTATGGGTTGACTGTTCGCGCGCGAGACCTAAGGTCTTTGATTCGGTTCCCGTGTTCGGGGCCGTGCATACGCACTGATGAGGAGTTCCATAGTATGACGAAACAGTTGTCCAATGCTTATCAGTGGTGGTCCAACATTGATCGGTTCATGATTTCAGTGAAAGTTCATTTGTGATTGGGTTGATCAATACTGTAAATATAGGAAAATGTATTTGTTGATTAACATTATATATAACGCCATCTATCATTTTATTAACAACTGAAGTTTTCTACGATACTTTAAGCACACTGATATTGTTTCTCACCCTTCTATAAAGTATGATACATTAGCATCTACTCTCGAAGTCCATTTTCAGGCATGTGTAACATCCAATTTTATTTTTATTTAGTATCATAAATCCATAGACAAGTCAAGGTTAAACTCATAATTACCCACTACGTTATTAATATTTCTCTTGTAATTTATAATTGACAACACACTACCAAATATTCAAATCATGTACCTGACAATAGTTTCAATTAATTGTTGATTTCAAAAAGTCTGTAATAATTTAAACTGTACCAGGTCTTTGTCTGCACCAAGTCTTTTTCATCAAATATCTGTTTACATATATTTCTATAAGTCTTTTCAAGAGAATATGCTTCTCAATATTGGTTAGATCGGTTGTATGTCGGGTTCACATATTACTGTGATGTGTACTGTAGTCTGTTACAACCTACCATAGTCCGATCAGTGGTCGAAATATTTTTAAAAAGAACATAGTAAGCAGCATAGTGTCCACGAGATTTAGTTTTGATTTTGAAAATTTAACAATGTCAAACTATTTGTCGTATACACGTGAAATTTCGTAGGTTGCGTCATAATTGTCACTTGTAAAGTGATAGTGATATGATGAAAAGAAAGGTCAAAATTCGATCGATTTACTCATTATAAGTTTTATTCAACATTACTTCTGTTTTGATTCAATGTAATGATTACTCGATGTAGTATTTCTTTTTTCTCGTATGATATTTTATTCTGTATAATATACAGTATTCTTGTATTCAGTTGACATGAACTATGCTCAGTATGTGATTTGTGGTAACTGAGTATTTTTTATATATATGATTTCATTCTAATTATTAATCAAAATGGTTGTATAATCAATATATAAATAAGTGTATTTTCGACTAAGGTCGTCGTCGTTATCATAGTGTTTTGGGGCTAATAAAACTTCGCTTATATCAGTCTTGTGTTCTTACTTTCGCGTCGTGGGAATTGTGGAGGTCCCTTCGTTCCGAGCATAAGTGGTCAGCGATTCCGATATAACAATCAGCGACGACCAGATACAAAAGTAGCATTCGATTCACAAGTCATAACAGATAGATTTTGCGTTCCATTAAATAATTAACTTGAATGCATAATGTTGAAAATTCTCGAAATGTAAAGAAACCTAAGTCTAATATCTAGTTTTGAACAGTTGTTTAGCCCATATGTTAGATCGTAATGTAAACTAACTTCCGTACTATTAGATTATACTTTTCCCTAAATTATCTCCCTTTTTATTTATATTAAATGGATGTTTTGCTTGTCTTAATAGTTCATTCCTGTTTGTTGTAACACCGATTTAAGGTTTAGACACTGAAAAAAATCCCCAGCATCCTATAATCTTTTAATAAACCATTTTAGTTCTCGTAGATCACAAATGAACTTGTAAAATGTACTTTTTCACGGTCGTCTATGACTAATAAATGTAACATTATTTTGGAATACAAATTGCAACTACTCAATTTTCATTAATGTATCGACCAAAGCTAAGTGTGAGAACTTTGTAAGTTAAGTGGGGAATATAATTATTTAATGTTTATCTAATTCATAAGTGTTCTACTATAGGATTTGTTCGTTCTTAGTATCATAACTGAATAATAGTTAAATACCTATTAAAAACAAGAGTATTAAACATCTTTTTCTATAATGTTTCACTTGTATGTAACTACTAATTTGCGAATCGATCAGGCTTATTGTATTAGTAATTTAATGACTAATGCACTCAGATTTCATTTAGTAAGTTGCAAGTTTGAGTATTGACTTACATTCTCTCCTTTAACATCCCGTTAATGTCACTGACATCAAAAACACACTATATTAAAATTGATTAAATAGATTTACACTTGTTAGAAGAGTTTTTGGATTATTATTCTTATCATTATTATTGCTATTATTATTCAAGGCCTTGACTATTCCACTTTCCTGGAAGCACGTTAGTTTTTGATACAGCAAACATCAGGTCTTTCTTTTTCAGTTTGTTCATGATTGAACATACTCTTTCAAATGCCTTGGTACGATCGAGATTGGGAAGAGTCAACTCTCCCTCCCGAAATGCTCTCATATGGCCACGTGCATACAACCACTGCCAGAAAAGTTCTACTCACTGCCTTTTCATGGCAGAGGTGTCACTTAACAAATTTGTGGGATGAAAAGCGAATGTCCGGTGTTTTAACCGGGTTAGTGGATATGGAGGATCCATATAGGGGAGTTGGAAAACCCTGATTCCAAACCAATAGTGTACATGGGCTCCAGTATCCTGAGGGAACAAATGGCGTATGAACCAATTGTTGGTCACCGGCTACCATGGGACTGCATATCCTTACGCTGCTTCACTGCCTTGTGGGTCAGACCTTTACGTCGAACGCTCCAGGTGTGGCCCTCTAAGAAAACCACCTGCTTCGGTTTGGGCACCCGGACAGTATCACAGCCCGCACACAAATCAAATGAGATTTGTGTGGCGCATATGTATTCGGTGCCCCTTTGTACCAGTATTTGTGTTCAAATAAATAAGTCTTCAGTATCGTACTTTTTACTAGTCATCATTAAGTTCCACTTATCTCCTGCTCAATTTTTGTACTCCCTGAGGTGAATTGTGCAAAAAACCTTCCTTAATATTAAACATATCTAATGTTTGTAGGTATCATTACCAATGTTTGATTTGATAATTTCGAATAAATTGAGCATTGGGTAGATTGTTATAAATAAATAATATATTTGGTTATTTATTCTCTGAAGACGTGGCTTACACTAAGTTACGAAACGTCAGGAAATCCAATTTTTCTACTCATTGAGATATTACAAATATTTATATCTTATGTTTATGCAATTTTACTTAACAGACTTATTAAGTATACTTTTTTTCAAGTAACCCAAACCTTTCTCAACATTTATAAAGGTATACTCTTTAGATGGTCAACACGACCCATATTATATAATAGCCTTCATTCATGATTCTTTATAGGCACGTCTTTTTCCTTTTAATTTTCACCAGTTTCATTAGAAGTTACTTTTTACTCAGTTTTTGCCTTGACAATTTAAGAAACTAACAGGATATAAACAGATTTAAGGCGATAAAAATTAAAATCAAATCATTCTGCATAATATATACCAACTAAACTGACTGGTAGACAAATTCGTTTTTATTATCATTTTTTCACTTATGTGTTGTCCTGCTTCGATTTAGTCGCCCAGGTAGTATCTCAGCCTTCACACAAATAGAATGGTGAAGTGTGGCGCATATATATTTGGTGCCCCCTTGTGTCAGTGTTTATGCGTTTGAGTAATAATAACATATGTGTTGTCAGTCATTTACGTTTATTTTAAAACTACTTTCATTAACATTTTTCATTTCAAACGGACTTAACTCTCATTTAATAATCGTAACGTGTTTGATTTTTTTTATATTCTAGTGAGATGCATTTCAATCGTGTTATGTTTTTTCTTGTTCACTATTTTTCTCACAGGCTGGTAAAGCGTCAATGGAAAATAACTTGTTGAAATATGGTGCTAAAGGACATCTTTTCAAGGCTGTCATTTGTCATTTCTGTGTGGATTTAATCAACGGTCAAAAAGCGCTCAAAACATATGAAGAATGTTATCCTATGTTTGCTGACTCCAGAGAGTGTGCTTTGATGAAGGTGAGCAATTAAAAATGCTTATATATACGTTTGTTACGTAATTACAAAACGTAAGGTGTAAGTATAACTGCTAAAATTAGATTTGATTTCGAATAAATTGACTAGGGAGTAGGTTGTTATTAATAGCAACAGTACATTTGTAACATCAAAGTACAAAAACGGGTCTTGAGCATTTTATTCGGGACGTTGCGTAAGTCGTTTTACCGATGAATGACAAATTTTTTAAAGTTTAAACAAGTTTAAACATTAGAAGAAGCAAGTAGCATAAAGATAGTTAGAAACATCAACAATTTTAATCATGTTAATCTCGTTTCAATTCAAGAAAACTTGGTTGCTTGTAAATCACAAATTGTGTGTCTGCCCATTAGTAGCTTCTGACAAATCTCTTTTTTAGCAAACTAATAATTTATTCTCTTCGATTGTAGTCCAGTAATCTATTTTAAAGTGATTGACACTTATTCGACGTAATAAACCATTTTCATTTTTCAAACAGAAATTATCAGAAGCTTTAGAACAAGAGAATGTAGAAGCTTTTACAACGGCTGTTCAAGAGTATGACAATATAACTCGACTTGAACCATGGATTACATCACTTCTCCTCAAACTTAAGAAAACAATAAGTGAAGAAGAGGATATCACTTAATTCTTAAGACTTGATGTTATTTATTTAAACAAATAAATAATTTACCACTAAATGTTTTAATTTTGTGAACCATTCCGAATAACATTTAGTTGTTTCGTTTATTTTTTTTCGAGTTACCATTCATTTTTCTACACTTGTGCATGTGCAATACACTATTTTCATCCATTTTGCACGTACAATCAACCAAGACATTCCTGTGTATTGACTTACAGTTTCCTCTTGAGGTTAAGCTTTACAAACTACTATATAAAATTCATTCTATTATCATTTACACTTTTCCATACTTTCCTCTTTGTGTAATTGTATTTGTAAAATAAGTTTATTTTGTTTTGCAGGGTAAACTCTGCAATCTGTTGTTCATGTTTAACCTGGTAATTTCCACTATGAATAATCTTTAATTATGCTCCTATTGTTATTTCTATATACTGTTTAACAAACTTTCTCAGTGATAACAATCACTTGGTTTCTACTTCATACTTCATTTTATTAGTGCTATTGTGATACACGTTTATTCTTCTGACAGTGGATATAACTTATGTAATAATTGTATGGTATCAGCGCGTACTTATTTAATAATATTAAAAACCTATGGCATATACATTTTATAAATAAATAATATATTTGTAATATCCCCATGAGTAGAAAATTAGATTTTCTGACGTTTCGTGACTTAGTGTAAGTCACTTCTTCAGAGAATAAATAACCAAATTAAAATTAATCCAAGTTTAAATAGTACAATTTAAACTTGGATTAATTTTAATTTGATTATTCATTCTCTGAAGAAGTCACCTACACTAAGTCACGAAACGTCAGAAAATCTAATTTTCTACTCATGGGGATATTACAAATATATTATTTATTGATAACAATCAACCCAATGCTCAATTTATTCGAAATTATCAAATCAAACTTTGGTAATGATACCTATATACATTTTATATTGGATTCTTAAGGTTTTAGCGTCACTGATATAGATGTTTGTTGTGACGAAAGGGCAATAATTGATTTTGGCGTTTATATGAATATAGATAATACATGACCAGATTGGACAACACAACATTACATATTAGATACAACATAATCAGACTACTTGCTAGGTCACGTTATACCCCAGGTAATAGTTTCAGTACAGGCAAAACCTGTCTGCTCTGTGAAACCCAAGGTTGGGACCAGTATTAGAAAAGAACTCAATGCTAAAGGATGTCTCACAGATCTAGTAAAAATGGGTGGTTTTCTTCGCCCACTGACTAATAACATCACCCGCTAAGAAGTAGTGTCATATTAGTTTTTCTGACAATTCATAGATGTGTCAGAAATAAATAGTAGCATCTAGACATAGCAGTATGAGGTAAAATTCTATCCAAGGCTTATGGCAAAATAAGGGGCAATTCCAAGCGATGTCATCTTAAATCCACAACTACTTCAGGGGTGGACACCAGCCGATGTATTCATCTTCAGGTACTGGACAGACCGACAGTTTGATAATGTAGTTTGGTTATCCCTGGAGACATCCCTCAAGCAGCAGCAGATGTCGACGTAGGCCTTTGAGGACGTAACTAAGGAGTCCATCTTATACATGAGGCTTAAATTCGAAATGATGCACTTCACGATCTCATCATACAATGAGGAAGTCTCAACCACTATGCTGTAATATTGGCGATCCACAGACCGAGTTGTTTCTCCCAAGACGCTGGAACTGAGTGTGTTATTCATGAGGCAGTGCATGAAATTGACTTCCAATACATCGGGAATTCTACTATACTACTTAGTTACCATAATCTGATTCATATTCAAGGTCATACTGGTAGGCGTTTAATCAATGATAATCCTTGCTCTCGTGTAAACATGGATAACTGAGGCTCTGCAAAGCAGTTTACGTAAGTGAGCACAGGTTTGATAAATGCTTATCCAGTAGTAAATTTCATGTGTCCTTCGTCATGCTTAATGACTTAACTGTGACAAAATGGGACATATTCAGTCGGTTTGTAATTCTAATAATTAGATACTATCCTTATCCAAAAACTTTGAGCAATCCCCTCCGTATTCATAAAGATTATATTTGTCTAGTGGTGCTTTTCACGATTTTATTGTTGACACTAGTAGTATAAAATCCATCGTTCAATTGGAAAGTTGAAGCCATTAAATCCTAATGCTACAATTAAACATAAAGTTCTTATTTCCGGTATTACTAATCATAACTCATCGTTCTTGGTGTTGTAATCTGCTGATTAGAGACGATTAATCTTCAATCCTAAATTTTGGATACTTCATCGCTGATTGCGAACAATATCATGGGTCTATAAAATTTAAGAATGCTTCAGAGACAGCTTTCCTTATTGACCACTGAAGACGGTTCTTATAAAATGCTCGATAAATTGTTCACCATGAAATAAAAGTATGAGGAATTACGCACAGCTCCAAAGCCCCCTCATTCTGATACCCAAGCAAGAAATGTCGAGACCTTAAAAAGAGAAATCAGTTCTATTATTTCTGCAAAACCCAGAGACGACAGTAGATAAAGTCTTTCAGTGTGGAATTGACAGACCGTACGCAAAAGAAACAATGATGAAATTGCTTATACAAAAAAATCGTCCCAATAATGGACGTTTACAATTCGTCGATGTCACGTATTATAACGGAACTAATTTTCCGCAACCTACGAAAGGTCTGCTTAAAATGATTGATAAGTCTATGGTTCAAAAGCAAGCCGGTCACAACAATAAAATACGTTACAAGGACCTAGATGAGTCCATTCCAAGTCCCATTGTTAATTCTAATAATATTGAGTACATTCTAGACCATAAGGAGTCTATACCCAATACACAACCGGACAGATATATAGTGAACCTGAGGAGAAGACGTGCAATATATCACGAGACTGGATTTCCATTTAAGCCGTAGCAGTTGTGGTATTTGTACTAACTGAAGATCCCCTTGTACTAGATTGTGAGCTTATTACGAATAACAAATCTAATACGTCCAGTTGTGCTCACTTAGTTCTACCTGTATTAAATTTCGCTGTTTCGGTGAATCTTAGCTTACACATGAATTGAAATTCTCTTAATTATCATAAAAATACTCATCTGAGAATGAAAGTGTTAGAAATCAAGATGAGGTGGTATGACATATTGTTGCCATGTTTGCCCAGATATTTCTGTGCATATAATAAGAACACTGAATAGAAAATTTAAGTTCCCTTGATTGACCCAAGAATGTCCAATGGTAATGCAGAAACTGCTTTTTTAAATCATTTAATTTCCTATGCATCATTCCTGTCTTCATAGTTGTTGAATGCTATCCAAGACGATTTAAGAGACTGTCAATTTCGTCCATGTGACCAAGCTTTATACAATCTAGAGAACAGCAGATAGAGCTTCTCTATACAAGCCTTCAGATAGTTAAACCATCATATTACGCTTCTGATGGATGATTCGAATTATTAAGACCAATTTGAGCATGTTTACATCCGTATTGAATATCTGATCTTCTATAGGCGACTACGTACAAATAGTAAACCTGCTTAATTACATAGGCCGGTTTTGTAGCCACACTTTACATCTACAGTGGAAAAAACATTTATCATCTGTTGAATCATGAAAAAGTCAGCATTTGTTACTAACTCCATCAAATAAGATCTGCTTACTTTTGAGGCGAATAAGGCAGCTTTTGACTTGCGGATCATTGTTAACACACTTAGTTGGCTAAACATTCAGTAGGCTTTATATACCTCGTTATGCATATGAATTTTTTTTTATCTCTTCTAAACTATAGTTTCGTTTTTGCTCCCGACACCATATCGTAGGTTTATTACGTTCCAATCTTAGTTGTTTCTGTTAAGTAATTTTGACAGATCCTCCAACCAATTCCTAATTAAGATTTAAATTCCCGTCCCTACTAGTTTTGTTTTATAGGGTTGAGAGATTTGATCGTTGTCACTCAGATTCGTGACATTTTCGAACTTAAGAGTATTCTCACTACATAGAAAGGTTGCGAAACTCAAGGTGAATTACAGGAAAATTAGAACGAAAAATGGTTGCGTAACATACACAACTGCGCTCCAGAGGTCTTCCTGCTCACGACAGTTAATAATGAAATAAAGCATAGGTTCTTGGCAAGTACATGAACAAGGTGCATTATGACATTCTCACTCTGGAAAGCATCAGCTTTCATTAATTGATTACTGCTCAAAATCAACCGAGCCAAATACTTGGTAAACCAACATAATAATTCAATGATTGTTCATGGTCTTTGGTTATCCTACAAGATTAAAGTTTAAGACCTACAACTCCGTAGTTATTTATGCTACTATATTGATAGACCTTGTTTACTGAAGATGGTTTACCGTGATGTGGCAACTTAACATGTATGTTTATATCGAAGTCATCTCATTGCCTACATTATCAGTCAGAGATATTGTTTTGTAAAACCTTTTGGAGAACGCACTCAGGCTTACCGATAGAATAATGCACGTCTTCGTCTACACGGCTGGAAGACTTGTAGTGGCATTAGACCGTAATCACAAAATCCCCAAAGCTGAACACGAGACATTTGGGGAAATAGATATTCAACACTTAACGCGGAGAAAAACCCAACGATGAAGAAAACGGAAAAAATGAATCCCATTAATTTGAACTGATCTTGTAGGGCCAGTGAAATTCCACTGAGCCCTAGCCATTGAATATCGAACAAAATAATCAATCCTCGTCAATGTCAAGGACAACCAACACGCATCAGTTAATCGTACGCCATGGACTGGCCCATACTGCAGTGGTCTTACCTTCGCTTGTATCTACTTTAACTAATATATTTCTGTAATAACGTCCTCTGTGTTGTACAGTCTTCAAAGCATCTATAGTACATTGATACGTCAATGGGGTAATCTATGTAAGGTGCAGACCGCCTTAGTGTGTTCTTTATCATATATTGATAAAAGTTACGACGCGACGATATTATTTCTATCATCGACACTATCAACATAACAACAATTTTAAGAATGATCACCTGCTATGTACAAACCGACACAGTAATGTTCACAAGAAAAGATAGAACATGCGGTCAGTATGTAGTGATCCCGCACAGCACACGTAACGCCAGCAAGGTGCAAGTTAGTAAGATTAAATTTGAAATCAAGTTAAAAATATCAATAGTATTGGAAAGTCGAGAGAAGTTAACAGGGAATAAAAACTGTAACACCGTATTACACTTAAGAAAATATAAAGAATGATTGAATTGCATGACTGAAACTGCGACTACTTTCGAAGTTAATTAGGATCTCAGACTACAAATTATGATGAAATGGCTATTTTATTTTATTTTATTTGAACACAAAAATATTGGTACAAGGGGGCACCAAATATATATGCGCCACACAAAACAATGAGAATTTAAAGAGAAGGGGAAAAAAGGTAAGGAGCGTAGGGAATAAAAAAAACAAGAGAACAATAACGACCAGATTAGTGTACGGTAGTGTAATAGTAGTAATAATGTGGGAAACGAAAAGGTACAATCAAAAGGAATCTTTCAGTTGAGGAAGAGTCAACCGCTTTTTACGAAGAAAGTAAAAGAAGGTTACAGCAGGATCGCCACTGGCTTCTATTCTGAGCCATATCTGATAACGTTTCTAGCCACTATGTTACACCATCTCTCGGACCCCAGCCAGGGAGTCGTGAAGGACCAACACAAGCCATCCCTTTGCAGCCTTCTTTTATACCACGACACCATGTCATATACTGACCACCTCTACGCTTTTTCCGACCAGAGTCGGCAAATAATGCACGACGTGGAATTCTCTGGGACGACATTCGTAGAACATGTCCAAGCCACCGAAGTCGGTGTTTCAAGATGGTGACACCAATTGCATTATCGTCTCTGTGCCCGAACACACGATGCCGAACCTTTGCATTACTAACATGGTGTTGCCACTGGATGTCAGCAATCCTTCGGAGACAGCGATAATCGAACACAGAGAGTCGTCTAACATCCTCAACTCGGAGAGGCCAGGTTTCACAAGCATAGAGCAAAACTGCTCTCACAGTCGCGTTGTAGATCCGACCTTTTACAGCCAGACTAACATCACGAAGGCGCTAAAGATGGCCCAGATTGGCATAAGCCACTCTGGCTTTCACTATACGTGCATTGATCTCATCACTCACGTCACCACCAGCACTTATGCAGCTACCTAGATACACGAACTTCTCGACTACTTCTATCTGCTCACGATCCAGAGTGAGTACAGGATTAGAATCTTGCCAGTCTTGTAGAAGTACTTTGCACTTCGAGGGTGCAAAGCACATACCATACCTACGGACATTGATTGCCAACTGATTAAGTGCGGATTGTATAGCTTGGGCATTATCGCCCAGTAAGACAATATCATCCGCATACTCAGGGTCGAGAAGTCTTTCTCCAGGCAACTGATCCACACCACCATTACTTACATCCATCAGAGCTGTTTCCAGAATGTCATCGATGGCAAAGTTGAAGAGGAATGGTGAGATTGGGCAACCCTGTCTAACCCCACTGCTTGAATGCCCTCACTCTGCCTGAGGTGTTTGTGTACAATGCTTTCAGGATGTTAATAAACTTCTCAGGCACACCCTTCTTCAATAGACAATCCCAGAGAACAGTTCCGTCCAACGAATCGAAGGCAGCCCTGATATCAAGAAACACTACGATTGTTGGCCTTTGATAAGTATGGCGGTGTTCTAACACTTGGCGGAGGGTGAAGATATGATCAGTACATCCTCGACCAGAACGAAACCCAGCCTGCTCCACGCGAGTCAATCCTTCTCGGGTTTTGAACAACCTACGAAGTATGACGGAAGCCAATAGCTTGGACGCAATCGGAAGTAGACTTATCCCCCGATAGTTGTTACAGGAACAACGTGAACCCTTTTTAAAGATAGGGACAACTATCGACTCATTCCATGACGTTGGTACACTCTCTAGTTCCCAGACCTTTGCAAACAACGTCGTCAGTCCCTTAGTCAGAAAGTCACCACCATCTTTAAAATGAGCCGGAGGTAAGTCGTCTGGGCCCGGTGATTTGTAACACTTCAAGAGTTGGAGTTCCTCGCGGACTTCCGCCTCATTTGGTGGATCAGTCGTCAGCGGCTATGGGGGGCAGGACAGTCTGACCGATTTTGCCGGATCAGCAGGCCAGTTGAACTGCCCTTCGACAAATTCAGTCCATCGTCCAAGAAGTCGATGGATGTTAGTGATTGGCGTTCCGTCATCCTCGCAAATTGTTTTGCCCACACCAGACCTCTTGCTGCCAGTGGCTCGGATGTGTTGGAAGAGCTTCCGGTAATTACCAGATGCAGCTGCTACTTCCAACTCATTGGCACGCTCCGACCACCAGGCTTCTCGGTCCTTACGCAAGCTTTGCCCAATTTCATTACGAGAAATCCTTCGTCTGTGGTCAAACTCACGTTTACCCGGAGTAGACCGAAGGGCTTCAATGAGTTGTAAGGAACCAGAAGAAACCCAGTGCTTATAAGCGGGACGTTTCACGAACCCACAACTGACTTTACTCGCCATTTTCATGGCGCCATGCAATTGCAACCAATGCTCATCTATACTTTTCGGTGGAATGGTAGCTAGCCTAGAAGCTAGCTCGGTTCGATACTTACTAGCAACAGAAGTTGCAGCCAGCTTGCTAACATCAATCCTTTGGTGGCGGTCACTTCGTTGTCCACTGAAAAGTAAGGTAAGATTGGCGCAGACCAGAGCATGATCAGAGTCCAAATAGGTACTCCAAAAGGAGCGGCAGTCCTGTACACAACCACGCCAGCGGTAGCTGATCGCGATGTGATCAATCTGTATCCAGGCTTGAGATGTAGAAGGGGGACGCCAGGTGGCACATCGGCGATGACTGTGCCGAAAGTTAATGCTAGCCAGAAACAGGTTGTGGTTTGTGCATAGTTGCAGTAGACGTTCCCCGTTATCTGTCCTGCGACCAACAAGTCCCCATCGGCCACCACATCGTTTCTCACGCCGATTTCTTCTCACTTTGATGGAACTTTCTAATCTAACAGCACATAACCGACTGTTAATGGGGATCCGATCGATTAGTGCTGCCTCAGCTCTAACGCTCAGTGCAACACTAACGCCAGCAAGACCAGAGGAAGACGCCACAGGGTCCCCGGATAAACGCACGTAAAACAAGCTTTTTGAAGTGACAGATGGAGAGCGAATTTGTAGTACTTCACCAGAGTCTTGAATACGGGTCTCTGATAGACAACAAACGTCAATATTAAGACTTTCCAAAGACATAGCCAGCCCTATCTGTTGTCCGACCAGCATAAGTGTACGAACGTTGAAGGCAGCCAGTTTGAATGGTGTACGTGGTTTCAGAAAAACTGCTTCAGTACTCGTATTCGGTGGTAACATACAATTTTCAACTAGGCAGTGACACCAGAACGTTTAGATAGAGCCGAATGTCCACCATAGGCGAGCTGCTATATAAGTTAAAAAATAAGGATAGACAGAGTAGGAACAAGAGAGTGAATAAATAACGTGGTAAATAATAATAATAATGTGAATTGTTTGACGGTAAATCGCGGCGTGAATAGAGTTTTCAGAGAAAATCGTCATTTTCATTATATTTGTGTGTGGGCTGTGATACTGCCCGAGTGGCCAAACCGAAGCAGGTGGTTTTATTAGGGGGCCACGCTCCGAGCCTTTGACCTAAAGGTCTAATCCACAAGGCAGTGAAGCATCGTGAGGAGATGCAGTTCCATGGTAGCCGGTGACCAACAATTGGTTCATACGCCACTTGTTCCTTCAGGATACTGGAGCCCATGTGCACCATTGATTTGAGATACGGCCAGGCTAAATCTAACGAGAAAATATCGGCCTCCGAATATTACCTGGATTAATAGTCAATAGCTTTAAAGCCAATGCTATATCTCTATTTGGTCTTTTTGACAATGATATAACTATTGGGAAGATTTTATATGACACTAGCAATGAGCAATGGTAGATTATTAATCTAATACCCAGTAAAGAAACCGAATATAACAAGGTTGTGCTTTATACGAGAGGGTAGTAAAAGTGGTTAAGTGTTTATTCAAAATGTTATTTGTTAGCCATTTCTATTATAGATCACTCGTTGGGAATAAGTTGAAGATATTTTGCAGAGAGACTATGGGACTTTGTCAAAATTAAATTATGTAAGGGCTGATGTGCATTGGCACTGATCCGAATTTTAACACATTAGGACAGAGAGGAAATTGACCAGGTGATATTCCTCTTATCTACTACTGTTGTAAAAAGAAAACTTTTTGTAGTACCATCAGCACACACTATGAGAATGAAGGGTATTTTATAAAAATTGACGACGCAAAACAATTATTGCCCATTCATTATGGGTATGTATGCGTTGAAATTACTAAGTAAAGTTGAATTTAGCGCTTTCTTACGTACTTACTAAATGCACTTCTGTTATCAACGATTTTGAACTGTATGAGACGAACTTTCTAATATGAAGGACGTACCTGATAGGACAAAGGTTGATTTATATCACTCAAGAAACTATTAAAAGTTATTTACACCCCGAGATCCTACTGATGTACATTAATGCAAAATATTAAGTTAGCCATGATTAGCAATAAGTCCGCCAAAATATCAGAGGTTAGAAAGCACTTATGCTAAAACAACTTAACTTATCCCCTGGGTACCTTGGTACTAACCATACTTTAGGTGTTGGGGCTAATATTACTAGTCGGGAACATAATGAATATTATGGAAGGCGAGTTTATATAATGGTATCTTTGGTTCTGGCAATTATTATTCACCAGCTGGGAGAGGGTATGCCTTAGAGACATTAAAAATAACCGGTCGATTAACAAACTACCATAACTAGGGACTATATCTCTACAGACTTACATAGATACTGAGGTTATGAACTTCTTGACCGCTACAACTTTCATCATGTTTTATCAACTCTAACACAGAAGCCGTCCAAATTGAAAAAAATGATTTTTCAATTGGGTCAGTTTTATTCAGCAATCACTGCAATCTGGCATTGATCGCATTGAGGTAAATTGGTCAACGATAATTTTTCTTTCAAACGGACCATAGTTTTCTCAAGTTGTCAACCGTAGCACAGCTGGATTTTCATGTTTGTGTCAGGGCCAAAAATCGTGGCTTTTAATACCTCTTGGCTTGGGATAACATCCTATGCAGTTGATGAATGCGACTTTTGGATTTACTTTCATATTTACACCATCGCCCACCATGAAAAATTGATTAAATTGAATTCCTAAAGTATAGTAGCCATAATTTCGTGATGAGCAACAGATGCTAACATGTGACAGTGATACGTTTAAGGAGTCATTGTGAACTCTTTCTTTGTCAACTCCGTTTTTATGGACTAGTTATTTGGCAACGTCTACTGTTGTTTATTATAGATGTATCACTAAAAAACATAATTTTATGATTTTTAGGTATCGTTACCAAGGTTTGACTTGATAATTTCAAATAAACTGAGAATTGGGTAGATTCATATAAACAAATTAATATGTTTGTGATACCCCAATCAGTATAAAAATTAGATTTTCTGACGCTTCGTGACTCAGTGTGAGCCAGTTCTTCAAAGAATAAATAACCAAATCAGAAATAATCTAAGTTTATATGGTACATAGGAACAACTCAAGATATTAGATTCAGTTATACAACAATTACGTGGATAACAAGTATGACCTTCACACAACTCTCTTTGATTGATTTTCCATCCTTTTGATGCTAATGACTACGAGCCACTACTGGCTGCGATGAACAATATTTGTCTTCAGCAAATAATCTACATTACGGTCTGTAAATAAATGACATTGACAAACAGCACTCTTACTCTTAATTGATTTGCTTCTTAAATGCTGTGATTTTGTATTTAGAAGGAAATCCTATTCACGTCGATTTTCCTTCAATACAATCGCACGACACAACTCCTGCCCTTATAATACCTCAATCGACAGCAGACACACACGTTGATACTTTGACAGTATCCGAAAATAAACTCAAAACAACGCGTTCTGGAAGAAGAGTAAGATTTCCAGAACATTTGAACGATTACTGCACGTAAGACACAAGCTATCATTTTATATCCTCTCGATTTTCCCTTGTACTATATATGATTTTTAAAAAAAACCGAATTTAATATGCTTATATATTTTTATTAATTTTTTACTTCAAAAAAGAAAAAACAAAAAAATAACGATATTATAAAAATCCTTTTTTACGCTATTACGTGAGCATGAGTTTGTTTTCCTTCTTCTTCGCCCGTTTTGTGTTTTCACGCGCGTACGAGTGTATTCCGACATGCACTTACATATTTTTCTTTTCTTTTCCAGGACGACTGGAAAAGACGATGAAAAGAACGGTGAAGTTGAGAGAAACGAAAATCTGTATTGTACCTTTTTTTACTATATTGTACATCATGGTCCATTATAGTAAGGAAAGACGACCAGACGCTGCTAAACCTAGCAAGCTATCGGAAGAGTGTTTACCAACGAAAAACTCGTTGGGTTTAAACTTCTGACTGGCCACGTCTTAGGGTCATCACTATCCCACTAAGGGGGAGTGATCTGTAGCAGTAAATAAATCCCCAAAATCAAATAGCTCTGTAAGTTTTCGACATTGGATGCTGACCACAGTTTTAGTGGACTCATCTAGCTGAAGGCGCTCAGTCAAGCATCCGCACCAGATCACGTGTGGGAACGCCGTGCTCAACATCTGCCGCAATCGCTAGCCAGATTAGTGCAAACGATCCTCGATATATTGATAGCTTATCAAATATATCTTCGATCTGCTCACTTCTGTCTTTTGATTTTACTTGGTGGGTGCGCTTTGTATTAGAAGGTGTTACTGGTTAAAGCGTTGTCAAACTCCGAATACCTGTGGCATCTTCATTTTCATCAATATATCCGTAAACACTGTTCTACGGGGCGCGATGTTTGTATGTGACGGAAAATCAAACGCTCATACGGGTAATTAAACACAAAAGCTATATTACATCAATTTTCCAGACATGATTTTCTGAAAAAAAACTAATTCACTTGTTTATTCATCAGGTTTTCTATAGACATGTGTATTAGTATGATCTTATAATTGATCGTCCACCTTTGGAGTAATTGTAGTTATCCCATCCTTTTTTGAGTAAAATACCGTTCTTTGACTAATAAAAATATTATTTCTATATGAATAAATAAGTTTTGTCAAGTGTCTACTTACTGGAAAAACTTATTGTTCATGTATATATGGTTTAGTCAGTACTCATAGCTCTTCCCAAGTTACCTTTTTTGTACCTTCATATAGGTTGGACGCGTCAGCGTTACCGTCTTTTTGACCCGGTTGGACTAGAAAAAGAACTATTGAGAAAACCGAAGTTACGAATATGATAGAGTCTTTAGAATTTAGGATTTTACACTGTAGTGGTTACCTATGAATCCCAGTAGCATGAACCTCGTGCTTTTAAGAAAGAATCAATATCAGGAAAGACAGACAGGCTTATTAACCAATAGTTTAGTAACCTATGAATACTCGAAAGTGAAAAGTCCCTTTCAATCTATCTCTTATTTTGTGTTTATTCATATTTCAAATCCTTAACTCACATCCATGTATAATTTTTATGTACATTTAATAGCTTGTACATTTCCTGAGGATCTTGTCACGTTAATTCCCCTCACCATATCTATTTATGTTTCGATTTTGCTCCATTATTATTTTATGTGATGATCTGACAGATCGTCAAAATATGGGCTTAATTGTACTTTGATTCTTGTTTTCATGATGGAAGCAAGATAAAGTGGTCACTCGAATCAACACATGTAGACTCTAAACACTTTAGGAATCCAGCGTGTCAAACTTAGAGTTTCAATACTGTTGTTTGCAGACTGTCAAGATCTGGAGAACAATGAGTAGTGAGGCTGGTCAACTTGATGTCCAGGCTGATTTAAAAAACTAGTCAGATGGTCATGAATTTGGCGATTGGGGATTTATTCTAGAATCAGTTCGCTTACAGATATTGTATAGAGCAGTGGTCACCAGTATACTGTCAGCGATGCATCGATTTCATGCTTGCAGTAACAGAAATGTCAGAACATAATGTTAAGCGATGGTTAGAAAACAACTGTGAGTCTCAGTATGACAGCTACAAAGGGTTTCCAAGTGTTATAATTCCGTTGAGCGTTCAGATACCTTGATGGACATGTGCTGCGATTTTCATATATCATATATTTCAGACCTCACTTATAAAATTACAACTAATCAGCTAGTTCATATCTCATTGAGGATACTAGCGTTTGCGAACCTAGTGAGTGACGGGTTTGAATAGCCTACGCAAACAAATGGTATCAGCTTCACTAGTAAATAATTTTGTGGATAATCTGAACCACTACAGGAAAACAAGTGGCAAGGATTAGCACAGGTCAACTGACCTTCAGTCTTAAATACTGAAGACAACTGGTATTGGACATTGTATACACCACGCACTTGTTTAAAACGTCGGCGTATGTATTGTTTACTTACAACTATACGTAATGTTAAGATTTCTGTTTACATTATATTACTCTAATACCTTACGTTAATAAGGAAAGAAGACATTACTTCGCCTATTTAAGTTTTAAAGACTTTTCTTAAAATCGGACTGTCACATGTAGTCCCAAATTTCGTCGATCGATGAAATATTTAGGCGAATAGTAGACAGTTTGGCGGATATTTAGGCGAAAAGTAGACAATTCTGCGGAAATTTAGGCGAAAAGTAGACAATTCTGCGGAAATTTAGGCAAAAAGTAGACAATTCGGCGGATATTTAGGCGAATAGTAGACAGTTTGGCGGATATTTAGGCGAAAAGTAGACAATTTAGCGACAAGGCGACAAAAAGGAAGAAATCCGCATTATTTCCCCCAGACAGGCGAAAAAGGCGACATTTTGGCGCGTTTTTCCCTTTAGTTCCCCTTTCTTTACCAAAGCATTTTCCCATTTATTTCCCCTTTTTTCGCCTTTATTTCCCCTTTATTGGTTGATTGGGGATGTTTGAGCTGTAAATCTTGGTTTTCTTGGAAATGTCCATTGTTCTGAAAATCCTTTAAATTTCACTCAAAATTTTTATAGGACTGAAATTTTCAGAACCTTGTGTCAAAAAGTTCACAGGATTGTCAGTTTGAGCTATCAATTAAGACAATTGGTTGTCCCAGTATAATTATACTAAAGCTCTTCGTTTTGTTAGATGTGACTTTAATTTCTGGAAAGTAGGTGTCTCACATCTCTTCGAACTAAGGTTTTACTATGGATATGATTTCATTAAAACCATGTTACTTCATTGTATAGCATCGTAGTTCATTATTCATTGCAATTTCTATTTTCACGGTTCGGAGCTCAAATGCAAAGCTTTTGGTTTACTTAATTTTATTAATTATTCTTTTTCTAGGCTTTGGTTCGGTTAAAAAATAAGTTATAAGGCTATCTGTACAGTTAACAATACGACCGCCTTCGGACCTTGAATTTGCTGCTTTTAGTCCTACCGTTCTTCAACCGACCTGTCTGGCATGGTTGGACCTTGAGGAACGATTGTTCCAGTCTATGGAGCTTGATTGGTTCCTCACGATAGGCAAGCCCGATCACCACGTCAAGGTAGCACGAATGTTATTTGTGCTCAGTCTGTTGTGGAATACATTGATCACTTGTCCCTGGCGGTACTTGTAACCTCCATAGTTCAGGGTGCATGTAATTGTTCTTTTGTGGTTTTGGGTCTCAATCGAAAATTAACGAACTATCTAAACCCACAACCCTAATGCTATATTTAACATTCGTATACCTATAATAACTTAGTATTGTTAGATTTGTCCATTATTTATTCACTGATTTTATTTTTATTTATTAATTGAACTATCCGTATTAAACAGTACATACAAACATGTCCTTAACGAGTATAACTAGAGCAACCATTGATTTATGTCCCTTTGGCTCCACGTGTTTAAAAAATCGAGTAGTATCATCAGCGTTTAGCATATTAGCTGGCTTAGTCCAGTAGGTAGTCCTGTATATCATAACTTTATTTTGTCTGTATAGTTCAGTTCGGTTTTCATTTTATTCTGTGTTGCTATATGTTTACTCATTAGAAGTGGTAGGGTTCAATTAAAATTAATAGGACTCCAAACCACCAAATAAACACACATAATTGATAAAATGCGACTGGCAACGTAATCTAGAATGTGCGTTTTGTTCTATTTGGGACTTAGTCGGATATATCTGCACCACAGAGTTGGTGTTCACTCCGGGATTTCAGGCTTGATTTTCGTTCCATATTAATCGCATCATGTGATTTTCAGTAGCTTAATTTGAGGGTTGTTTTCCAGACTTTTCCCTGTTGTACATAACGCAGTTTAAATATGACTTTCCATTTTGTAATTATCAGGTACCATGAATGCAATTAACCCTAACAACTCTAATAACCTAACCTCTGGCTTTGGTCATTCAAACGATATGAATTTTGTGAAAAGTAGTGAGAACTGTTTAGGCGATTCCAATAGCTTATCGTCTGTTGAATTAGCTCAATTACCAATTAACCCAATGTATACAAACAGCTCAACTACGGAAACCGATGTTTTGAAAGCGAATTATGGGATTCCTGCTGATGAGTGTTGGTTGTTCAAACCACCGAAGCAGCACCAAACTCAAGGTTCTATTGAACCCATAAGAACATGGTTACGTGCTATATTTGATTCTCCAGATTCCTGCTTTTTTCATTCGCGTCGAAATCTTCTATCCCGCCTTGAAGCAATCATTTTGGCTGGGGGACAAACTGAAGCATATCAGTTTGGAGGCAGTGTCCCATCTCTGAATCTTATCACTTCAGGATATCCACCGCGTCCGAATACAGGTCGTACAGAACATTCTGTTTATGGATCTGTCGTATCCAATCGTCTCGTAACCGCTAGTTCATCAGACAGTATTTCGTTTCCTAGTCAACAGACAGTAACTAATCCTACAATGAACAATGAGCATGTCAACATGAACACTTTCACACGTTCTCACAAACCAAGAATAAGTTTACCACCTCAGTGCAGTGCAAGTAAATCAGTAAAAAATGGTTCTCATAATCCTAATTCATACTTGTCTAACTCTACTGGAGCGAACTTTTCTTTCAAACTGCCTAACAAGTCTGGGTCATGTGATGAGCTAGAAACTACATCTGCAAACACCAATGTACAGGAAATTGCTAGACGACAAGAAGACACCTTAAAAGCAGAAGTTGCAGCTCTAGCAGCGGCAGCAGCTGCTGCTGGAAAACATGGTAGTCAGCATTCTCTTGCTTCTTTGTGTAGGAATAGCCCACATGGGAGCTACACAAACATCGCCAGTGCTCCAGAAAGCCCTCACTCAAGCACAACAAAGCTAAATCAACCTCAGCAAAATTACGACCATTTCTATGTAAAACAGTCTCTGTCGTTTTCCCAAGAGTTTGAAGGGCAAATTACAAACCAGCAACCAACACAAGATGCTCATCTTGTTAATTATTCGTCTCATAGTCCTACTAGAAAAGACGTAATGTCCAACATTCCTGCTCATATTTCTAGTGTGGCGAACATAAAACAAAACCCTTATAAAATTTTGCCTCAAAAGCCTTTGCTCACAAATATTGTTCCAGAATTGGGGGATGAATCTAGACAATCTCAGAAAATTTCAGTTTCAACACATCCATCATTATATCCTCTTGCGGTGAATGCCACCGGAAACGTGTACCTGTCTTCGGCAGAACCTCGCAGTCATTTCGGTTTTCGGCCACTACAACAAATCTCTACTGGTCCATTCAATAAAACTGTTAATTTAGGATTAAGACGTACATCTGATGATCAACTTCTATCCTCCGGAAACCCAAACCAATAATTTTTCAATCCGTTTTAGTCGAGTTCTAGTCTTTTTAGTTTGTTGTTACTTCGACATCAATTCTTTTTCTCAAAATCAAATGGCTAATATAACGTTATGTTCATTATTAGTTAAGCATTATGATACGCCTTATGTTTTTGCGAAGACTTCGCATTATTCATAAAAAACTCTCCATTCGGCTTTTAGCTTTTTATTTACATTTTGTCAGCTTGCATTTCTCAGCCCTAGTGATTATGTTTTTAAAAAATAAATAGCATTTAATCATCTGATTATCCATATACATAAATAATCCGCTCACTTATAGCAAAGTGCACTTCAAAGGCATAATACATTGGTTATGACCATTTGTGAATTTATTTTGACAATGTTTTTATTTTGGCATTTTGGTAACTTGGTAAACACTTATTATTTGAACTAATATTTATTTTTTTAATTTCTCTATACAAAAAGCTTTACTTGCATAACTTTAATTTGTACAGTTTAATTTTCCCTCAATTTACATTGTAAATTATTTACTTATCATTTATCTTATAGTGGGTTTTTGCTAATGATGGATTCCGATATACCAGGTAAGCTTTATTTGAATAATTTCGTAGGTTTATTTATACCGTTGCTTTCTCACTGACTTACACCAATGTATTTATAGATTGATGGTTTCCCATACACATCCGTACCAAGTTCTGTGTTGATGATAGCTGAATGAGTTTATTGATTTTTGTAAGTATTACTAGTTTAAAAATAATTTTTATCCATTCGTCACGTTTCAAGCGTAATAATCTTATTTGTTTAGATATGATTGATTAGAAGCTAGACAACACTTGTTTTTTATTTTCACTTATCACCAAGTTCAATTCATACACTGGGTATTTCATCTCTAATTATCTGGAACCAGGATTTCCTCACCACTAAATACGATGGTCGAGGTTTTAACCTCTCAGAAATGTTGTGTCCTTCACTCGTTTTTTTGATCAATCGCTATTCAAGTCGTTATTTTATTCTAATATTTTCCGTCTTGTTGACTTTTTGTCATGTTGATATAAAGTTTCAAGTTTGGTATAAACAAATTTGTAGCACTTCTAGGGGTGTTGACGGGTTTAATTGTAGATGACTTGACTACAGATATTTGTATGTTCAACTTCATACTCTTTCACGACAGAAATATAGACATGTAAATCTTAGTACTTCTAAAGGTTGTAGTTTATAGCAACGTAACAGTGTAGCTGTACTTTGACTAAATTTGTCACTTAAACACTTCATATTCTCCAATTTAATGTGTAAAAGTTTTACCTACCCGATTGTTGATATTTTTGCTTGAACGTATATCTAGGAGACGGGTCCTGAATAAAAAAAAACGCGCTTTCTGGATTTTACTGCTAGACACATTCCATCTATTCTATAGGAACTTGTTCCTGTTTTATTCGTCTAGTTTGTTCCGTAATATTGCTTATCTTAATTCTTCTAACTTTATGCTTTTCTTTTTAGATTTCAAAGTTAAGCAAACTGCTGTTGAGGATACATATCAACGAATGCGAAAACTATGTGAGAATTACAAATTGTTCTTGAAACCGGATAATAATGGCAATGAGTTGGATGAACTATATTCAACTAGCCTGAATTTAAGTTATATCCGAGATGATTATGATACCATAAAACGTGAATTATCAGTCATTAAAGCTAATCGTCAAATCGCTCGAAACGCACTTTTAGCTGCCGGGTTTCAATGTCCCGATGATCCACCAACATAGTTTGTTAGTTCTTGAGTCTCGATTCCCTTTTTAATTTTAGAATATTTTTGTATTTCAATTTTCATTGCTTTATGTGGTATATAACTAGAAGATTGATTTTTGTTAGGAACTATAAAGATTAATTCATTTTAACTCTATATATATATATATATATATATATCGGATTTTCCATAAAACTATTATCCGAGTTTTTTGTATGGTGACTGATGTTCTTACTGAGTTATCTAAATTGGATTAGTTCCACAGATGTGACTTACTGGTTAATAAAGTATTTGTGTACATGTCCCCTTATTCTGTTGACCACAAATATTCTTAAATCGTAAACCAACACCTATAACTATTAGCCAAGTAAGGTTTTCTAT
Organism: Schistosoma spindalis; assembly: GCA_946903255.1. Classification (NCBI taxonomy): domain Eukaryota; kingdom Metazoa; phylum Platyhelminthes; class Trematoda; order Strigeidida; family Schistosomatidae; genus Schistosoma; species Schistosoma spindalis. Next base: position 26,282,690 of record OX336424.1, read on the forward strand.
TTACTATCCACTTGAAAAATAATAAACTTTAATTAATTCGCTAAACGGTGTGGAAGACCAAGTCTACCGCTTGACTAAAATTACTTTCACCTAGGATCAACGATTAATAAATATTACTCGTCGAAATTATTTATTAAATAAGAATTCATTTTCCAAGCTTATACAATCTTAAATATATATAAGTATTTTACAAGGTAATAGTAATTGTAATAATAATGATAATGAAATTCTGTTAAACATAGTAATAGTCAGGTAGAATAAACAGAGGTATTAAAACAATTTTTTAATAAGGGAAAGTAATAATAAATTCAGTTGGTATTTCTTACTCGAATCTTCCCATTGATGATTAAAATTATCATTGGGAAAGGATAGCTCAGCATGCTAAGGTAAAATGTTGAAATTGAGAACAAATGTAATCAGGCGGATCATAGAAACAGAAATGAGGCAGTTGGGGGTAGAGGGTCTATGGAGCAAATGGAAGGGGAAACAGATGGCTATAGAGGAAGAAAATTATGAAGAAGGACGAAAATTACGCGACATTAAGACCATTTTAGAAGAAGAGGTTGTACAAATTTCTTCCGGACACAATTCTGACTTTCCAAGATGTATAGCTGTTGCTTGGGCAATGTTCAAAAATGCTATATAACTGCCTTTGGCAACCTTCTACTTACCTTGTAGATGACTTTGAACGCAGAGTCCGCTTTGATTAAGTGACCTGTGTTCATAAGGTTTTTCGATTTTTGAGCCGTTTCCTCCTCTTTCTAACCAGGACGAGTAATGTTCTTGAATTCCTTTAAACAAAGTGAGAAAATGCATTTGTATACACTCTTCATGATATTACTGAATGCATAAAAGAAGCGAATGTAAATGACAAGATTGTCTTCTTTCCTTATGTCGAGTCACAATTCCCTAATTCTCATAAATAACAGGGATTTTATTAACTGTGTAAATATTTGGTATTTCTTTCAAGGATTCATATGAACAGCTTAGAACTTTATCAAATAGGATTCGAAACTATAATGTTTACTAGATTTCCTCCTGTTCAATTCCTTCCATACACGGTAAAGGAATGTATATAACCTTTACTTTGAAGAAAACAAACTCTATTCTAGTTGTGTCTTAAAATTCTGGTGTTAACGTAGACGAATAGTTGTTTTCTTTTCGTATTTATATACATCAATGATCCTAAACATAATCTGTGTGACATTTTAATAATCCCCTTACTGATGTGTTTTTTTTCACTCACTATAAAATGTAAGTCAGCTTCATAAACTATGTGTCTATCACAGAATTTCTCGTCTTTTATCGCTTCTTTTTCATTTCAGCTCTTAATCATCTATCTACACCGTGAGTACCAGAACTCAAACTTTGGCATCACCATAAAGTGTGTAATTCTTTTTCGCTTTACTGAAAATTGACTTCTAGTTTAGTCTATTATATACTTACATTACTCCAATCTAATCATAGTTTTATTTGTTAACTATCTCATTGTTAGGGAAAATCGTAATTTACAATTTATTTGCTTTTTTAAATTATTTATTTGTCCCTCTCTTTTGTAGCGTTTGATCTGTTTCAATTTAATATTTCTAACACTGTAAATAGTATGAATATGTTCACTTGAAGTTGCCTGAAATAGCTTTTCTTGCATTCTCATAGAAACATGTGTATATATTGGCTTTTGTTCATGAATTACTATTATTATTACTACCTCTTCACATGTGTTTCCACGGTCATAAATTGCTTCAATGAGAAATTGTTTTTTTTGTGTTGTTCTTTGTGTTTACTGCTGTTCAATAATTTTTGGTGGATCATATCTTTCATCTGTTATGGGATAGCAGAATAATGGCCAGCAAAATTACTGGAATGTCTAAATAACTAAGTTGTAAACTATAGGTAATTCAGTAAGGTTACAAGTTAAAATACAAATAAAATTCATTTTTGAGGATATCCTTATTTTGGTATGTAACAAATATAGTTGATAAAGTTTACCTGTAATTAACTGGTAAGAGAATAAGTGTAGAGTTGAAACTTTTGTCTTGTTTCAAGTTGTATCATAGATATTAGCTTATAACTCAGCATGAGCCCCGAAATGCCCTGGTATGGCCGAGAGTGGGAAGAGTCCGCTCACCCTCTCGAAATGCTCTCACATGGCCACGTGTATATAGCCTCTGCCAGGAAAGCCCTACTCACTGCCTTCCCATGGCAGAGGTGTTATTTACGAAATTGAGAGGACGGAAAGCGAATGTCCGGCGCTTTGACCGGGTTGGTGGACATGGAGAGTCCTAGGGGAGTTGGAAAACTCTGATTCCAAACCAATGGTGTACATGGGCTCCAGGATCCTGAGGAAACAAATGGCGTATGAACCAATCGTTGGTCACCGGCTACCATGGGACTGTATCTCCTTACGCTGCTCCATTGCCATGTGAATTAGACCTTTACGTCGAATGCTCGGGGTGTGGTTCTCTAAGAAAACCACCTGCTTCGGTTTGGCCACTCGGGCAGTATCACAGCCCGCACACAAATCAAATGAGATTCGTGTGGCGTATATGTATTTGGTGCCTCCTTGTACCAATATCTATGTGTTCAAATAAAATAAAAACTCAGCATGAACTATTGCATACATTCCGGTAATAATAAGATGCAGTTTAGGTAACGGGTTCAATCGTTGTAGTTTCTTTTTGACCTAGATGAAATGTAGTATTGTAAAAGGAAATTATGACATTAACTCATATCTTATTATTTATTTTCTCAAAAAATGAAAATAATGTCAGTGGTTTTCCGTAAAAGGTAATTATTTTTTCAACGATATTGGAGAATGTTATATTTTGTATGACTTTCAGTTTCATGTTTGATAAAATGCTTAATGTAAAATAGATACAAAAAATCTACATGTTGATAACTGGTGATTTTAATCCCAATGTGTACATGATTTATTTACTCTTAGCTAGCTCGCTTAAAACTATCCAAGTATAGCTCAGAAGAAACGGATATTGCTAAAAATCAAAGTTAGTTACAGTTTCTAATAAACCGAATTTATAGTTAAAGTCGTAAGTCAGATTACAACAATGTTTCAACGTAATGTCTAGTCGATCAACATAGAGTTCTAAAAGTACATATAGAATACTTCGATTCTACTATATAGATTCAAGCGTCATACTTCTGCTGTAGATACCGTAGCCTGTTGTATACGTGAAGTATTAACGTTATGATCACAGCACTTTTCTTTCTACCAATGAGGTGTATGTTCGATTCCCGTTTTGCTTTCATCGGCTTAGATTACTGGGTAATATCACTATGTTAACAGTTTGGTTCAATTCAGATAAATTACAGAAGCATTATTAAAAGTTGTTTTCTGTATTGTATTTTTGGATTGTTCAACTTAAACAAGAAGCATCAGGGATCTAATTTTTAGATCATTATCTTTTACTTTAGCAAAAGCCTATCGGACGCTTTATTTGAAATTAATCATTATTATTACGCTGGGCATTTGTAAATGATTCTATGTGCGAGCAACTCTACATTTTATTTAATCAAGGTGTTAGTGATTAGAAAGTATGTTGAGTTAATGTGTAACTCACATTATGATGGAAAAACCTCAACTATCATTTTTTTCGGATCTTTATGCATGAATCAGTAAGTGTGTGTTATCTGACCAGGAAAGAATACATTCTATTTATTCATAGTTTTGTTACATTTTTAATACTTAAATTTGTTTTCAAAAGAAGTTCTAAATTGTTCTATACATGCTGAAACTAAGGTTTATGTCCAATGAATAGACATAAAGCCTAAATTTCACCTGGTATAGTGCGAAAGATAGAAAGCTGACATGGCTCAGAATCGATCATAATGGCTTAGGTGTATATACTCTTTGTCTTCTTAAATCATGAGACTAAAATTGATTTATACCTTTATTTATACGAACTAGTTCTTTCTTCCTGTATTATATCCTTATACACAATCTTTCTTTTATATATTACTACGATTGAAGTAACTACTATGAATTTGGTGTTCATCTTGTGCTAATGAGGTATGACAACTTGGACCGATGCATATATATGCCTGGTCCTACGTTGCAGCTGACTGACTGACATGTATCACGCTTCGGGCCTCTTTAAAGACATACAAATAATCTCTGATAGCCTAACTTTGATTTTTATGGTTTATTCTGAGTACAGTGCCTTTTAACCCCTATCAAAGCTCTAGTAATTTTTAACACCAGTCGTAGAATAGTACTCTTGATTCTCCATCAGAAACTTAATCATGAGTTTCTTTAGTCACGAATTCAGAATCAGGTTAAAAAACAAACTTTATCTAGCACTTTTATCCATAAGTGTTTTGGAATCAGATACCTCATCAGCTATTCAACGGTATGTTATGTCGTCTACATCATTACTGTGATACTCGTTTCCAAGTTAAAATGTATATCCCTAAAGACATCTATACTTTCAATAACGTGCATAGAGCTTAAAATTCTATTTTATTCATTCTCTGTGAAATATATATTTTGAAATATTCATATCACCCGTTGATTCTATTGGGAATCATTATTCAAAATAGAATTCTCACTATTAATTCTAAATAATCAATAATTTGATTAAAATTTTTTCACTAAAATCATAACTGTAGAAATTTCGTCTGATATTCAAATTCGTTTGATGACATGACGTTTAATAACATTCAAATGTCATTTGATACTGATTAAGTGAACCATACCGTTTTGAATGTTTCGGCTAATTCTCTTGGTTTTGGTTTAATATCTAGCTTGGTGGTTTAAAGTGAGTTAATAAATTGATTGACTTTCATGAGGATTTGTTATTCGGCCAAGTCACTATCCTCTTTTCATGTACTGATATTCTGTCTGTCATTTTAACATTCCAAAATGAAATTATAGCAGTGGTACCAGAAACTGAATATATACACGAAGCATAACGATGATTACCAGACATAAGTAAGCTGACTAAAGTGCATTTATTATCAAGATGAAGCGGTGAGTGACGTGATATCTCTAATTACGTTAGTGAAATAAATCTAAACGACCCTATCAAGAGATCAAAATCTTAAGAGAAACTTTTGATACAAGGTCCTGCAGTAAATAAATTTTATTTTCGCTTTTGACTAAATAAATCTAAAGATGGAGTAAAGTCTGTCTAAACTTTCATAAAATTAGTTGGTATCAGTATTCTAATCAACATGTATTGTCACTGCAACTATTCTTACTTGTACTTCCGTGGAGCGCAAACATGTTACATTGATTATATCAGAAGTTAAATGAAAATTAATTGTAACAAATAATCAGGCTTTTCTACCATATTGTTTTCATAATCATTAAGTGAATTACAATATCCATGTTTACTCTATTTTTGGATCTAGGTCAACTTTAATCAATTTTTTGATTAACAGTTATTAAACTCTATTTCATTGTTGAAAATCAAGTTATTTCTGCTAGAATAATTGAATTAGGATTAGTAACGTATTCCAAATATTCTATTCTTGACCCTTACATTATTAAATGTAATTTCTGGACCAATTTTTATATACTTAATAAAACTTAAATTGATATGCAATACTTGTTAAGAAGTATGACATAATACAATGTAAACTAAATAAATACAAGCGTAATAAAAAACTGTTTGTACATCAAGTCATATTCAAATAATATTAATAAAATGACGACGTTGCTTACTATCAACCACCAGTCAATGGATTACTCTAAACAGAAAACGTGAGACCACTTGTCAACATTATAAGAAGCTCCAAATATCAAGTTGAACAAACTGTTCATACTTCCATTTAGTTTAAATGACTAGTTTCGTTCTGATAATTTATTAGATACCAATGAAGATTGGTTTAGACTAGGGGCAATTGCTTGTAAATTTATTTAGAATTTAGGAGATATATTTACATAATGAAAACAAAATGAACCAATGGGAAACTAGTCTTTAACTTTATTAAGAATAGGGGCCACCTTAATTGGAGGGTTTGATAGACAATAGAACTGTATGCTAACAAAACAGAAATAAAATATTTTATCTGTGGGAAAATCCATCTAAATTTGAGCAAAAAGTTTCACAGCAATTGGGCGCCGAATTAATATAAGAGGAAATTATGTTTGTACCGTTAGCAGCTTTCTGGTGATCGCTTCGAAGTTCTATGAATTGAGTCTTGGATTCCCTACATTGGTTGGCTAGATATCAAACTTATAAAGCAAAAACGACTGATATCTGGTTGATAAAGCAACTTGGATCATCTACGAACTGAGTTGGCTGTATTCACAATCTGGGAATAAAAACATTTAGAACAAGCAAATGTAAGCTGTATCTGCCGTTTGGATTGAATTGTTATCGGGATTGAATTCTCATGGTGAGAAATGTTACTTATCTACTAACTTGATTTTTAAAACGGAGTGTGTTACTATCTCATCATCATACTACACTAAAAATTTCCAGACGTTGATTATCTGAATATATATATGGACAACTGGTATTTTATGTACTGATGTCACGGAGATTTCTTCATCAGTCTAGGAATTGTTTTTGGTTTTGACTGTTGGCTTTATATGTATTTCATTATCATTGTTAACCAGTCAATATGTGACGATTCTTAAAAGGAATTATAATACATGACCAAACAACATATGCCACCTGAGCCCGCAGTGTTTCAAAACATGCCACGTTAAACTATGTACAAGCTATGGTTAATATGTAGATGATTCATCTAATTATACTGGCCACCCACGCGCTTATTTTGGGGTCAGTCTCTCTGCCTGTAAATATATTGTAATCTCTTTCTTGTTTTCTTTATATGTCTAATTTGTCTGATCAAACATATAAGAGCATGAACAGTTGCTGAACCGAACCAGATTGGTGGGGATGTGAAATCCTCATATATTACATTTATAAAATTTTTTTAGAACTCAGAAATTGATTTAAAGTGAGCTTGTTTGATTGACTTCCGATTTGTGTATCAATTTATTCAGAATGAAGTTCATTGTTTTAGTTAATGAACTGTGATTTGTATTAAGTTGTAATTATTCCGTTCATAAATTATAATCATTTCAATCGATTCATAGTTGATTAACTTTGCTTTCCTTTTTAAAAATATGTTTATGATTTTCTCTAAGTCGTGTTTTGACCGGTCGAGTTAAGTAAAGTCTTCAACCACACTAGACCATAGAACAAGACAAAGCACATATTAAAACAGTATTTTAGTAAGGGGGACTAGAATGTACTAGACGGCGCTTGCTACTTGCAGTGTATAACGCCTTAGAAAATTGTTTTCATTAATAACAATCTTGTTATTTCAAATCTGATCAATAAGCTAAAGTTACCTAAAAACGGTCTATTGGATTTCAGATACCTCTCTGTTACACCCTGATGAGAAATCTAGTCTAGTTTCCGCAGCAATAACTCGGCTATAATACGTGGACAAATACTTATTGATGTGATTTTGTGGTTTCCATGATTATTTTTACCGATTTGATCGAACATTTCCCCCAGTGATTTGATGAGTAATTTGTTGACAATTTTCGTAATAATGCACCTAGAGATACTCATAGCTAACGCTAAAATGTGTTGTCTTTGAAATGGTTAAAAGTGTTAGTAAATTCATTATATATGTAAATTATATTTGAAATAATCTCAGCGATTGAAATTTAAATAATTCCAACGTTTCGTCCAGCTAACTTGTCTGGACTTCTTCAGGGTAATAATCAAAATCATCAAAGAATTATATAGCTTTTTAACAATCATAACTGTACTTTGTTAAACCAATCAAATTTGGAAGTTGATTTTTGTAACATGGGATATAATGAGTCAGTTAACTCCAATTCCAGACAAGTTAGCTGGACGAAACGTTGGAATTATTTAAATTTCAATCGCTGAGATTATTTCAAATATAATTTACATATATAATGACTTCTTTATACTCGGCGCCCAATATCTGTCAAACTATTCGTTCTAATCTTGACGAATATTCGTATAAATGTCAGTAAATTCGTTGTGACACTGAATATGTATGAAATGCAGTTTCTATTTCATTTGTAGTAACAACCCACATATTCCTTACAAAAACCGTGTAAAATACACTTTTATGGTACAAGACATATAACAAATAGGGTGTATAACAGTCAGAATGAAATTAGTTTTACGAAGTTGTTTTGGACAATGTGACTACCAAAACGTATGAACATAAAAATTCATCATATAGCATCCTCAAAAATAAGTAACTAGTCATTTTTTCCGTAATAAGTCTGTACTTTGTGGAACCTAATAGTTATTACATTGCCTTATACAAATCAAGTCAAACATCAGCCAAAGAATCTGATTAAGGTTTTATTGCCTTTAACAGGAATTCCAGTGAGATTGTAAACCTTATGTACATGAACTTAAGTACTGATTAATTCAAATAAATTCACGAATATACCAGGATTTCAAATATGCTGGTCCTACTGAAGCAAAACTTCTGCAATAAGGTGTGTGAAAGTATTGATAAGGAACTCATATTATTGAACGTTACCGAGGTCAACAGGGGTAACTGAAGTCGCTGATGGTTTTTTGACGTATGCTAGCAGAAGTTTTATAAATGCATATCATTTTAAACTCCTAAACGTTATTTCTCCGATCTTTGGTTTTATAGTATCTATTTCATATTCATCGGATATTTACTGTTATAAATGCGTGAAAATTGTATTTAACCTATGTCTCTGATTTATAAAATTAGGGTTATTTGTTTTTAGTGGAACTTTAAGGGCGGTTTAAAATTTAAACATAGCTGCATTTACTCCATGTTCTAAATTGAATAGTTTTTTGTGAAAAATTTGGTCGCTACTAGGTAGCCTCCATACTTGTTTCGCTTTTTTAATTGTTGAAAAGACCAGACACTAAAGGTCACAACAATACAATTTTAATAAATCGTGATCGCTTGACTTAATCATTGAAATGAACTAAGTGTTTAAACATAAAATCAGTTTAATACTTTTAACGATTGTTTCAGAAAATATGAAATGACTGTATCAAATGGTTACTTCTATGTGTAGCAATTACTATGTTGATGTACTGGTGAAAACCTCTGAAAGACAAAAAGAATGAATACCTGGATTGCTTTTTATACTGACAGTATTGCATCAACATCTCTAGTTTTCCTTTGGACCCAACGATTTTCATCATACTGCAATTTCAGCGAAAGAGACTGCAAACAAGTATGTTAATCAATTGAGTTAGAATTGTAAGCCGATTGATTCTGATCGAAGTTTAATGGTCTGATGCTTGCCAATAGACCTGATGATCGTGGGTTCGTTTCCATATCGAGCTGTGCGTACGCACTAGAGTTTAGATGTAAAACAAAAAGCTCCCTTGTTCCTCATGGTTTTAGATTGTATTTCAGTTGATATCGGTTCACAATGAAAACTGATTTACCATCTAGCAGTATTAACAAACTTCTACCTTAATCATAAAATTATCGGCACTATTATAACCGTTATAATATAGTCCATTACCTAACTTCTAAACACAACAACTTCAGACTATTTGACAATAATTAATCACTCTAAAACCTCTGACCTACCTTTTATCAAACTATAAAACTTGAAAGTAAAGCTTTATGATACGGTGTATTTTGAGTAACCGGAAAATTTGGAGACTAAATTCAAAGTTTGTAACAGTATACAATTCAAATCAGGCAGAAAAAAAATATTTACAGACTGATAGATAAACTAAGAGTACATTCTCCAAGGATTATGCTGGACGTTTAAATCCACGTAAAATAACGCTGATACACCATTGTTGAACCTCTGCATAATTATTATTCAAGGAAACAGATTGGATTACTATGAAATTAATCATTTTGAATAAATAGATCGTCTAATTGCGTTCGACGTGCCCCCAAATGCCCCGGTATGGTCGAGAGTGGGGTTGGTTCGCCCTCCCTCTCGAAATGCTCCCACACGGCCGCGCGTATACAGCCTCTGCCAGGGAAGTCCTACTCACTGCCTTCTCGTGGCGGGGGTGTTGTTTACGAAAATGAGGGGACGAGAAGCGAATGTCCGGCGCTATAACCGGATCCCAAATCAATGGTGCACATGGGCTCCAGTATCCTGAAGGAACAAATGGCGTACGAACCAATTTCTTGGTCACCGGCTTCCATGGGACGGCATCTCCTCACGATGGTCCACTGCCTTGTCGGTTAGACCTTTAGGTCGAAGGCTCGGGGTGTGGCCCCCTAATAAAACCACCTGCTTCGGTCTGGGCACCCGGGCAGTATAGCAGCCCACACACAAATATAATGAAAATGATTATATTCTCTGAAAACTCTGTGTGGCGCATATATATTTGGTGCCCCCCTGTACCAATATCTATGTTTACAAATAAATAATACTAGTTGCGTTCGACGCGCAACAATCATCAGGAATCAAAATCGACCATTTAAACAAAAAATCACCTTATATAAATCTTTGCAAAGTGACATATTTTATGCTTATTTAGGCGTTTAAAGTAACTAAGTTTCCTGCCTATTTCTCATCACTCATATAACGTGTTACGTTATGCATCAATAATCCTTCAAAGTTAAAACTAACCAGTTTTTGTTGGAGAAGACATTATAATGATTCGGGTGAGACTATAATTTATGGACGACCTTTGAGCGACACTGAGGTGACCTTGAGAGTAGAAAACTACTAATTAGGACTAAATTAGGGTTATAAAGCAGTCAGAATTCTCATTTACAGTTGATGGTTAGGGTTAAAAATTAGATTTAGGGTTTTCATCACGAAATGACATCAGCTATAATGCCAAAACTATTTAGACAAGCGTATGAATGAATTTCGCGCCCAAATTCGTGACTCCTTATCTTATATCTGATTGGTTCATCCGTAAATTATAGTCTCGCCATGATTTGTTTGTGTAATGAGAAATTTTACTATATCAGTTAAATGTTAAAACTTTTTATGGTAAAAAAAAAACGCAACTTAAAATGTTTTAGTTGTTAGATTATTTGAAATCACCTATGTAACGATTTGATTGTTTAACTAGTTACCTGAGTACTAGTTAGCTTCGCTGAGACTTGGCTCCACTACGAGTAGTGCTTCCAGGTTTTCCATGGTGGTCTAGCTTCAAATGACTCATGATCTCAACTATTGAAATCACTACAACCACAAAACCCCTTCTGATACTAATAAATTTAGTATTTATTTATATAATACACTGTCTCAAAAATCTGTACAGGGAATTTCAATGAGTATAATAAAATAAATTGATGTAGAGTGAAGCTATTGTAAATAGAACTTATAAAAGTAATGGAAAATTTTTGCATACCTTATAGTGTGATCAGTGAGTTTCATCATGAAAAATATCATTATCACTAACTTAAGTGAACGTTCATGCAATAAATGAATCTTAAATAGTATTCTAATCATGTTTATTTTTGTTTGATATTTTGTACATAAGCAAGTCACTGGATTAGATGAAATACAATTTTGTTGAATAGCTATTTTGTCTTCTGAAGTCTATTTTATCTGGAGGCTTGGTTTGATAAATTGGTCTTACTAGCAGTTAGCACTTTATTGAATCGCATTATTACACATTATCGATCGATCAAATTTATGTAAACATTAATCCAATACTCTCCAAACGATTTTCATAACAAATCTTAGAAATCTTATTCACCAATCACTTGGGTAAAAGACTTGGTAGCTCAACACATTATACTTTTTATGAGATTATTAGTGAGTACTGATAAAATTTTGTGCTTATCGATGCAGGTAAAACAGTTGGTCAACACCTTTTAATGACTAATTAATCTATTCATCCCAGTTTTTGAATAAAAAACGAAATCCGAATTGATCAGCAACATATTGAACATTCGAGTGGTCCAATTTAGATTTCAACACATACAAATCATTAGTTGAGATCTTTCCAACAACAATCTCCATCTGACTACTGTCCATATATCTAATGATAGTATTATGAAAGTAGTTTCCTACTTCTGATAATAATTTGTTAGTATTTAGCATTTAGTGCTATAACCAAGCAATTAAATTTTAATCTTTCATGGGGTATCGTGAATAAAAATGAGTTAAACAATTAGATTTATGAATATTTTTGGTAATATTTTTAAAATTTTGCTATGTCTAAACCATTATGACATTCTATCGGGTCACTTGATAAATAAATGACCGAAACGTTGGTTCTTAGTTAGAGAAAACGACCGGATCTGTTACTGCAATAGAGTTCAATCGCTCACACACAAAGATATATTAACCGTCTTAACGTATTTAATAAATGACTCTACATTTACCACAAGACTATGCGTCATGGAAGTTAATAGAAATTCTGGGGCATTTAAGATATCCAATAACTCAAACGGTAATGATTAGTAATATTTTTTAATTTTTTATCACCATGAAAATTCCTACTTAATTCATTTTATCTTATTTGCCAAAAATTGTCAAGTTATTTATCAATGATTTTGACTACGTGGTTCTGACACAATTCGCTTCTCCCTAAATTATTGCGAAGGATTATAATTAATAAACTCATCTATAAAGATTGTTAATGTTTTCATTAGTCAAACTAGATATCTCACAGCTCAATGAACATTATTTATCGATAAATGAAATACAACCCATCATATCTGTACAGAACACTAATTAGAACATTAATTGTAGTAATGTAGAAACTCTGTGACATTAGAACTTAATAATTATAAATAAATTTAAAAATGTATGTTGATTCATTTGAAATTGTTATTAAAATAAACATTCAATCTAAACACTGCTTTGGAAATTATTGGAAACAATCATTCTTTAAATTAAAGCAAATGGGTCCGTGTTTATTAGTTTCTGTAAGTCCATAACAAGTGTTGTCTGTTAAATATCATTTGGTGCAACGTGTTATTGGTAAAGTCGATGTATTGGAGGACATTTTTCGTCAGCGTATATATATATATATATATATATATATATATATATATATATACTTACGCCTGTTACCCATCGAGGAGGAGGATAGACTGTCCACCAGTACTCTCTATCGAACTCTGTCCTGGGCGATTATTTCCAGTTGTTTCCATCTACTGCTCCTCCTCTTAATGTCTGCTCCCAATTCCCGACTCAATGTGTTCTTTGGCCTTCCTCTTTTCCGTTTCCCTTCAGGATTCCAAGTTAGTGCTTGCCTCGTGATGAAGTCTTGATGATTTCGCAATGTGTGACCTATCCACTTCTAACGTCTTTTCCGAATTTCCTCTTGAGTTAGAAGCTGGTTTGTCCCCCCATAATAATCTGTTGCTGATGGCATCCGACCGACGGACACTAAGTATCTTGCGCAGACAATTGTTTATAAATACTTGTACTGTTTTGACGATGATCGTGGTAGTTCTCGAAGTTCCAAATCTGTACAGTAGGACTGTCTTGACGTTCGTATTGAAGATTTTCACATTGATATTGGTTGAATATATATATATATATATATATATATATATATATATATATATATATATATTATAGATGAACAGAGCAATGGAAATTTTGAACTTTTTGTTTGTGAATTACTTTTATTCACTTCAAATTACTTTCCATAATATAGCGTGTAGTAGTAGATCATCGTTAGGATCTAAGTGAACATATCATATACAACAAGTATCACTTCACACCAAATATCAGAAAAAGACCAACGTATCTGAAAAAAATGCACACTATTAATAAGCCACTGTAAATGTTACATGTATTACCTGTCAATATATCCATGTAATATTAATTTTATAAATAAAAAATAGCAAATAATGTATACGTTAATGTAATTTAACTGCAAAATGAACACAATTACTAACAATGATCGTTTATATTCAATACCTTATTCAATCTTTATTGAAGATACTAAGAAATGTTAATTGAATGTAAACCATATTAACTTGATTCTTTACTTATTCTTATGTTAAATATCTTTTAGTTAAGAATAAAAATTTCATATTGTTTAATACTACTCATTAGTAAGCTGAGTTAGTATTCGTATTGATTTTAGAAAACAAAAACAAACTATATTAAAGTGAATAGAGACTCAACTTACATGCAAAATAATGAATAATTAACGAATTCTTGTTAATTAACCTTAACATACGAATGAATATATATATACAAATTAACATAAACATACAGAGAATATTCACACCATAAATATTTATATTTCCATAAAAAGTTTATATATAGATAATCAAAATTGAGAAAAATAGAGTTACAAAAAACAAAGAAAAAAAAAGTTTATTACATGTTTTTAACAAATTGAAAAATTGACAAAATAACAACACACATACAAAGAAACAAGTTGATTATAATTGTGCATTGATTATTGTTGTAGATGTGACTAAGGAATTATCTGCTGTTGTATTCTCAGTTGTGGATTGTAATAATTCGGTAGTTTCATCTGAAAGTTCGACAAAAATGTACAAGATATACTCATTAGTCTAAACAGTTAAAGAGTATAATATTGACGTAAATATTAAAAGTTCAACCATTCTATAAATAGTATTGTGGTTTGGGGCTTATGTACTTACTTACTTATTTACGCCTGTCGCTCCTCGTGAAGGAGTATAGGCTGCCAACCAGCATTCTCCATCCAACTTTGTCCTGGGCAAGGGGATTATTTACCTATCCAATTATAACTGTCTATTATCATAGTTTCAGAAGCAGAACATTAAACTAGTAAAGTACAGACATTTGGTTTGAATTAGGCTTAAATTTAAGCTATCGGATTTCTGTAAATAAAATCACTACGGACATATCATTCCTATTGAAACATTAAAAACACGAAATTCAGCAAAGCGATCTCTTCTCAACAAATTTATTATCAAGCTGTACAATCGTATGTACATATGTGAAAATTCTTTAAAGTATTAGTACCGTGAGAGCATATGAACAAAGAATAAACATAATATAATTATAACCTTTCTATTACATTATTATGTTTATTCTATTTTCGTATGTTGTCACGATACTACTACGTAAAAGAAAATTTCACTTATGTATATACGATTGAACAGCTTTTTTATATCAATAAATTCCGTATTGGATACTAAAATAAATAACTTTCTGATTAGATACTTACGTGCCTCTTCAGTTGTTACATTTTGCTCATTCTCAGTATGTTCTATAGTTTTTACTTCTTCAGATGAATTATGATTAATTTGTTTATCAGACATTGATTCTTCATTTGAATTGATACATTCAGTCTGAAAAGTAAATCATCAAAAAATCAATACAAATTACTGTTCTCTTATAAAACAATAATTCATTTTAATAGTTGAATTCATCAGTTAATTGAAGCTAGATCATCATGAAAAATCTGAAATCATTGGATGGTCGTTTTGTCCTAGTATGGGACTCTTTAGCATTTCTCATCCACAATCGCGCACTACCGAGGAGTCCCGTACTAAAACAAGACGGACGTCTAGTGCTTTAAGTTTTTCCATGATGGTCCAGCTTCAATTGACTCCTGAATTCAACTATAAAATTGCTAAAATCTCCACAAAACCCTCTTCTGATAATCCATTTTATCGTACTATGTTATATTCTTTATAGCTAAAAGAAAGGACATATTTAGCGTAAATAGGTTGCTTAGAAATTATACCATGCACAAACTAAAATACAGTTCTTAATATTTAAGTGTCTAATATCCAATGTTATTTTCAGTCATGTATATTAACAGAAATTATAAGATAAATAAATGTAAATAGTAGAAAGTGAGAGCAATAATCTAATTACAAATTAGATTAAATATTTGGTGAAATACTACATAGTGACTACAGATAAAGTGACATGCACTCTGTAAACAATAACAAATTGGGAGCTAAGTGCTAAATTAATTAATGATTATGATATCTGAATTTAACTAATTTTAAGTTATGAAAATAAAAAAAGATAAAGGTTGTATGTACATTGGTGAAATCAACTTATTTTATAATATAGATGACTACTAACTTATTGCGCCTGTGGTTGATAAAAGGTAAGATAATAGGTTGAACATACTTCCTTAGTACACATCAATCTGGTTTTTTTAATAAGGATAACTATGAATTCTACCGTTTGGAAAATTAGGATTTACAAAGTTACTAACCAGATAGACTATTGAGAATGATGTATGTTGGCAGTATGATTACTTTGAATAAATTGAACTAATATCGAGGTGTTTACTGTTTTAACAATACCTAAGTCAACCTGGAAGGATTTCAAATGAACAGAAATGTAAGTCCCTAGGACTTCGACCAAATTAAAAGTATTCACATGCTACAATTATAAATAATCTGTTTGCCTTAAACTTTCCTATTCTTATGGATTAGTAATTCGGATAGTATAACTGAACAACCTGAAGAAAATTTATTGAAAGAACATCCTTCATTCATATATCAATGTTTAAAAATAATGGGAATTTTTAAATAGTTCTAATTAAACTGATTACCTTATATTCCATAACGGGCTTTTCCTTTTTAAAAGAGTGATGCTGTAAGATTTATTTGAAGAAAAAAAACAACAGTAGAATATAGTAAATTAAAAAGTTATATACTGTCAATAAAGAATTAATCACTGAGCTTAAGAAGCAACTAAACTAAGAATAGTATGATCGTTGTGAACTAAATGATTACTAATTCTTATGCTGTCGCCAATGAATACGATATTTAAGTTCAACATATGTTTTTAGTTACATTTAGTCACTGCACATTAAGTGAGTACAAAACCCTAAGGAGTAAAATATAATACTGAGTCCCGTCGAAAATATTTGATAGTCATTTGTGTCGAATAGTTTCAAATGTAACATTTTCTAGTGTTACACTGAAACTGATGAGTTTAAACTGGAGAGCCCTCATAGTTCGAGTAAAAATAGTTTGAATTTCGAAGATCAGTATCGACAAATATACGAGAACGATTTATTACGTTTAACTACTTACTGATGAATTTGGACAAACTATACGTTCTATTCAAATAAATCAAGATAGCTATGTAACTGTATAATTTCATTCCGGAAACCACACGATCTTCGATGAAGTAAACAGTTCAACTTTAATTTCAAAAGACACTTACTTATATAGGAATTTTATGCAAACTTGATTATTTACTAGACACTACATACTAAGAAAATACACAGAATCACTATAAAAACTTATGTTGCATAATATACTAAACAAAGTCCAAATTAAATTAATGCACGTCCATATTATCTAAACTAAGCGTTACATTGATAAAATACCATTGAAAAAGTAGTAGCAGTCGTCCTACTCAATCATAACGAATGTTATATTATTTTTTGATTGGGATCACGAACCGATTGATGTTAGACCACCGTTAGAAACCTAGAAGCACTGAACGGCCGTTTCGTTTTATTGTGGAAGTCCTCAGCAGTGCGCATCCACGATCCCGCTTGCGGGATTCGAACCCAGGGCCATCAGTCTCGCGCGCGAACGCTTAACCTACTGGATCACTGAGCCGGCATCCAATGGTGTTAGTGACTAACATCAACTAATCCACGAATGTTATATGAAACAAAAATCACAGATTTGAAAACTTAATCTCAATTATAATTCTGTTCTAACACATTTTCAATGAATTTTCACTTATAATGAAGAATAATGCCATCAAATATGATTTATATATATGGATAAAATTAAACATTTATACCTTCGGTAAATGAATATGTACATTTTTCTTTAACCATTTGACTAGATTGACTTTTTTCTGTTAACAAAAAAGAATTATAAAATGGTAATATGATCAGTGTCAGAATTATCAATCGAAATTACAGTTTGTCATAAATGTATCCATCAGTAAATCAATTAACTAACCTTGTGTTCTTTGTCTTTCTCGCCTGATGAATTCTATAATGATAGAAGGGAATAAATAGCGATATTACAGTAGTAGTAATAGTAATAAGTACTTGACTATATAAATATATAAAGCTAAACCATATAAATTGATTATACTTTACCGAAGTATAAAATACTTACTGTCTGAATTTGTTGTACGTAGCGTTTTATGTAGTACTATCAAGATTAATTTCAAAGAAATACAGCATTGAATAGGGTAGTTTATTTATTTATATTTTTAATATCTTGATCAGTTTTTCTAATTTTGTTTGCCAATGAAGCTTGTGTTAAAATTTTGTAAACGTCATTCGTATTATGAACAAAATGAGTTCTACATAGTCATGAAAAGTTAGAAATTGAATTTTTTTCTGCATTTTGGAATAATTCAAACATACTATGCTATTTGTTATAATTGAATTGATGAAAGCTACTATATGATAATATTATGAATATTATGAAAACCTAATGGAAACTATGCTCAAAATAGTTAATTCGTTTGATTACTTAGAATATATAACTACAGTATTCTTTTTCTTACCAGATAAATGACAATTATTTTTATATATGTGAACTGTCAGCTAAAGGATAGAATATTAAATGTTGATTTTATAGCAATATGGTTGGAGGTTGACCTGTTGAGTTATAGCTTCACTTTTCTTAGGAATTAATTGGGTGTATAACAGAAAGATAATTTCTACTGCTTAGGATCAACTTTGCAAGTGTTATGATTCACTGACAAGCTCTGGTCGATGACAAAAAATTATCTTTGACACTGCCTAAAATCAAGTTTAAATGGCATTAATTTCTAACGAAATAATTCAAACAAATAATAGCTTGACCACTTATTCTGAATGCATAGAACAATTGGATGCAGCCTTATTGATAACAATCATAATAATAATATCTAGTCCTCTATTATAGATTAATAGAGAAGAGAAATGTATTATTTGATGGATTGTTATTATTTACTGTCACAAACACTAAGCACTACTTTCGATATCTGATTTAATGAATTACTATAAATATAAATATTCGATCAACATGGTGAGATAAACTGATTAATACTTTACAATAACAATCGTTTCACAATATAGTATAATCATTTCACTAGTCAATTATTGTTATCTTTATCAACGTGTTATATTCATGAGTTATGTATTTAGTGTAGACTTCTAACCAGTAGTAAATTACTAGCATGAATTGTTATGAATTATAGACTGTTTTAAAGAAAAGATTGTGCAAATACACATATTAGCCTAAACTTCAAGCCGATAAATTCAACTTCAGATTATCATTAAGTTATAAATGCTGAATCATGGTTATCAAAACGCATGTTCTTGTAGAACTATGAACTATTATCAGCTAAAAACTATAGATGGATGATAGTACGGTTTCTAATTGTGGTTTAATGCATAATTTACAATATACAATATTTGAAATTATTTTCCTGAACGTAAAATTAAACTAATTGATTGATTAATCAAATTACCAAGACAATAAATAAAGTAATCAAGGCTAAAATGATTACCTCAATTGTTTCAGGTTGTTCTAAATTTTTATCGATATTTTCAAAAGTTGATGGTTTTTCTGAATCATCTTCTTTATCTGAAATTTCTTTTAATTTTGTATTTTTTTCTCCTTCTTCTCCTTCTGCTTGTGCTTCTTCATCTTCTTTATTTTCTTGAATTTTCAACATTTCCATTGATGAACTAACATCTATTTTATACTGATCATTTTCTTTAATTACATCAACTTCGTTCTATTTTTTTTTAAATATGTAAAACAATGAAATAGTTAATGTTTACTTGATTCCCTTCTTGTTTATCTAGTTCACTATTATTTACTATTATTTCTTCTGATTGTATAGAATCATCTTTTATTGAATATTGTTGATTCTAGAAAATAAAATTAATATTATCAATTATTTGAACAGAAAATCATTTACATGGTTTTTTTCTATTTCATTAGAACAATTCACTATTTCATCAGCGTTACAAACAGAGGTTTGTTCATCTGACATTTTTTATTTTTATTTTATTTTACTGAATGTATATTCAAAATCGTAGATTTGTTGTTGTTGTTGTTGTTGTCTGAAACAATATACTATTTATTGTGTTAACTAAATGAGGTCAATGTTTATATAAGAAACATTGGACAGTTTAATATGAATTTAATTGGTTGATAATAATAATAATAATAATAGTAATAGTAATACTGTTATTATCATTACTACCATTAATTATTTTACAACATGTAATAGTTTCATTTTAAAAATAAAGCTTAATCAAAATGAATGTATTTCATTGATAAATCACGTTTATAATTAGATATACATTGATGTATGTTTATGAATCAATTGAATATTTAACATACATTTATAAAACATAAAGTCATCATTTCATTATTATTATCATCAAAAATAATAACCAATATGATCTATTATAATATTAAATAATTATCAATTAATACAATGGTAGTAATAATGTTTCATTTACCTTAATTATTGAATACAAATTACAATATGGTTACTGAATTCAATGAAATTTGAAAATAATAATTAAGTATATACTTATAGATTGTTTTCATTTAGTGATATAAAAAATTTATTTTATTTTTGCTTAGTAACCGAGTTAATATTTATTCTTCGGTAAAACTATAATTTATGAACGAATCAATCAGATTTAAGATAACAGGTCTTGGATTTTGGCGTAAAATTCACTCACTCATTTGTCCAAATAGTGTCTTGACATTTTAGCTGATGTCAGTTTGTAATGAAAATCATAAATCTATATCTTAACCCTTACTATCAATTGTAAATCATTGTCTTTACTCTTCAAACTGCTTTATAACCTTCATTTATCTCTATTAAGTACGTAGACACCCAAGGTCACTTTGGCGTCACTCCAAGGTCGTCCATAAATTATAGTCTCATCCATTCTTCTTTTTAGTGTTTAGTTACTTTATTTATATTAGGGTTAGTGATATTATCAAACTGTCCAACTCGAAGTAAATGGATCGAGCTTCACATCTTTGACCGTATTGTTGAACATGAAGTGTATTTAATTACTGAATCATGATCACACTAATGATTGAATATTATCACAATGGAAAGAAGTATTCTTCTATACAACAAACCAATCAGAGTAAGGTGGGTAAAGGTTAGGGTTAAATAAACTGAAACATATTATCAGTATTAGAAATCATTGGTTTAAGCCGTATTACAACAGCCAGATTCCCTAAATGATGTTTGTAAGATAAATGTTCTTTATGTGTACTGACACTTAGTAAGATGTTTTAAAATCTATCCGAATAATCCAGGTTCATTCTCTCTTTTTAAAAAAATATTCTAAGTCATGAGTTCCAACATTCCTTCATACATTTTTTACATTTTTTACCAATTGTATCTCAAATATATCTTATTTATCAATCAGGGATATTAATTCCATGCTGTTGATCACCTTCGATCCTGTCTCTGTGAAATACAACAACTTGAATAGATAATAAATTAATATATTTGTAATATCCTAATGAGTAGAAAAATTAGGTTTTCTGACGTTTCGTAACTCGGAGTTACTTATTTATTCTCTGAAGAAGTGGCTTACATTGAGTCACGAAACGTCAGAAAATCCAACTTTTCTACTCATTAGGATATTACAAATATATTGATTTATTTATTATAATCTACTTTATGCTCAATTTATTCAAAATTATCAAGTCAAACCTTGGCAATGATACCTACAAATTGAACAGATGTTTATTTGCTACCGGAATCATGGTTAGTTATGATTAACCAAATGAATCATTCAGTATTATCTTATAATTAAGTCATTGAAATGTATACTATCATAAGTAAAATGTATTCAAAGTAAATTTCAATCTTTTCAAAAACAATAGAGTGGATCATAGTGATTATGTTCAATATGAATCAATTTCACCATTTGCAAGTAATCTGAAAAATCTTTTCAATGATAGAAGTATGAGTTTATCTTTGAGCAATACACTAGTTCCACTTTATAATGAGTTGATACTATTATATGACTCATTTATTCTAGTAAACAATTCCTTTTAAGTAGTAATTCTCAGAAATCAAATGTTCATTTACTAAGAGAATAATCAATGATAGTCACATGTTATTCAGTGAATTTATAAAATTTAATTATTTACATCAAGAAACAGAAGAAAATCACTTGATATTCAGTGTATTTTAAGTTTTAAGTTGCATGAATTAGTTGAAACCTGGTATGAAGTTATGTCTAGGGCAGTCAAGAGTAAAGAATGAGACAGAAACGCACAGACTGTATTCTGGGAAGATTACTTTATTTCGTAATTTGACTAAAGCTAAAAATGTAAACTGTTGGATACTTATTCTCTAAACGTTATCTTTCGCATTGTTTACATAATCGTGGCATATCACATCACTTAAATTACTGTGAACTGTCTTTACAAACAAACATTCTTAATACTATGAAATTATCCAAATCAGTCATAAAGATTTGAATTATTCAGTAATGTTTAATTGTTGGGGTTGGCATTTTATATTTTTTTTTATGAATTTTCGTTTCACTTCATTATGAATTCTAAATCTAAGGCTGTGTATCGTTTACCTCCAAGTACTAAATATCAAACAAGATTCGCTTCAATATCAAGTCACCTCATCTAGTCGTTAAAAAATGCAACTTGAATGATAGATTTTCCATTAACACTAACGTGATAATAGTTAGTTAGTTTATAAAAAATTATCTCATAGAAAATATAAATAAGATAACTACTATCAGTAATCATTGACATTCAAATCAATAAGTTAGTCACATAAAAACATTTGATAACTACTTTTTTTAAATCAATCATATAAAACTAAGTATTCACTGTTTATGTACACTAAGTTATGATTCACTCGGATACATTTACATACAAATAATCACAAAGAAATAGTTGTCAACTTGTAATGTAACATTTATATTAAACTATTTCAACAACAAAAAAAAGATTGCACATTAAACTGTATTAGAATTCAACGCATTATTGCATAGTATATTAACATTCGATAAAAATAAATTGTTATTCATTTATTTGGTCATTAATGAGTTAGTCATTTAACAAGACTCTTTGATCATGTTATAACGATAAGTTACTATATGTGTAATGATAATAAAAAGTTTTATATTGTGCCAATTTTGCTGTAACCGTTTTATTTTTATTTTTCTATTTTATTTTATTTTTTTTTTGAAAACAAAACTATTCAATGTTTACAAATAAATAAATGTCCAATTTAATCAAACAACTATGTAGAACTTGAGTATTTATATAATAAAAACATTTATGAAAATACACTTCATTCGACCACCTTAATCAAACATGAACAAAATATATAAATACATTTTGATAATGTTATACATACAAACATAATTTGTAATAGTTAGTAATTATGAACTTATCATGAACAATAATTTATCATTCTATTTAGTTGGCACGTAATTGTAGACACTGTTTCATCGACGTGAAACTTATCTATCGATTATGACATGTGTCTATTATGATTAGTGTATGATTTCATTTCGCCTCTCTTTCTCTCTCTCTCATTTCATTTATATAGATGTGTATCTTCAGGAATATGTAGTTAGAAAATATTTTATAAAATGACTAACTGACATTCCGGTGAGGTCAAAATGTAACCAGCTCATTGAAAGATATGAAAGCTATGAAGTTGATCTCATGTAGGTTAGTGATTGTATACTATTGAGTTTTTCACTAGTCTGAGGTATCTGTCTGGTGTTCAATTTATAATAAAAGCTATTTAGGAGAGTTTAAAACACTTTTTTAAAGTGATGGAATTTTGCGTCTCAGTTTGAAGATTGACGGTACATATACCATGAGGAGAAAGAGATGAATAATGCTATGTTTAACAAAAATCATGAGTCTAGTTGACCATTTTTAAATTATGTTCAAAGATGATATGTGGATTTATTTTATCTACTGGCTGAAACAAATTCCATGAAATCAAATTAGCTAATATTAAAAACTTGAAAGTATCTGAAGACTAGTTTGCTGTAATACTAGAATTTTAAGTGGTATACAATCATCAACCCATTACTTGAGAAACTGAATCCCACATCCACAAGTCTTGTACCAAGTATATTACTGTTAATTAACTGAATGACGAAACAAATGTTGAACATTTTCAGTGAGACCATCGGTTTATGATTACATGAATGAAATTTTTATTTATTTGTTACAAAGAATTTTAGCTTTGTCATGTGTGTCTGTTCAGTAGCTTAAAATTATCAATTGATCTTGACGAACTGTCATGATTCATTAAACATTCAGTGATCATTGCTCCAAGAAAGGGATACACTTAGCTTGATAGATAATTTGACTGGGGTCATTTTTATTTTGCCGATTATAGAGATATAATAGCTGTTTCCCTGAATGATAATCCAGTCAGTCAGCTACAACGTGAGACCATGCACATATATGCATCGGTCCAAGTTGCCATACATCATTTGCACAACAAGATGAACACCAAATATATAGAAGTAGTCAATTCAGTGGTGATAATTTATAGAAAAACGATAACATATAAGGATATAGCACAGGAAGAAAGAATTATTTGGTAGAAAAAAAATTTTAATCTCATAGTTTAAGAGAAGACAAAGAGTATTTACACCTACACCATTTTGATCGATTCTGAGCCATGTCGCAGTCTCCAATCACTGGTTACGATACTGGCGCAGACCCCAACCAAGTAGTCTAAATCTACCAACATGGCTTAGACCAGAAGTCAATGACTTCAAGCACTAATGCCATGTTTTCGTTTGGCCGCCCCTAACTTTCTTCCAACCATCCCCAACACCGGTTAGCATTGCACGTCGTGGTAATCGGTGTTCAGGCATACGCAACACGTGGCCCAACCAACTCAGTCGACGAAGATTCATAACCTCATCAACTGATCTACCATCGTTCCCTAATACCCTGCGTCGAACATCACTATTACTTACCCGGTGATCCCAGTAGATGCGAGCAATATTTCTAAGATATCAGTCATCAAATACTAGTAACTTACGAGTAACCTCTACTCTTAATGGCCACGTTTCACAGACGTAAAGCAGAACAGAGCAAACTGTTGCACAGTGTACTCGTCTCTTAATTGATAGGCAGATACCTCGCTTTCACCATAATTGAAGTAAGTTGGCAAAAGCCAAACGAGCTTTCTAAATTCGTATGGAGATTTAGTCAGACACCAACCCATCAGGGCTGACCAGACTTCTAAGACAAGTAAAGCTGACGACGCGTTCGACTACTTCACTCCCTATCCTTAGTTCAGGTATTGATGTAGGCCAGTCCAGAAGCAACAATTTGCATTTACAGTGGGAGAAACGCATCCAAACCACCCTGGCATTGCTTCTCAGTGCTATCGAAAGGCTCTGCATTTTATCAGCGTCTTCATCAAACAGGACTGTGTCATCTGCGTATTCTAAGTCGATATGTGGACCTCCTGGAAGGAGATCAATTCCTGAAAATTCAGTCGACGAGAAAATTATTTCCAGCAGTAGGTTTATAATGAAATTGAACAAAAATGCAGATAATGGACAGTCTTGCCGAACACTACTTGAGGTGGCAAAATCAGATGACAGTTCACCATAAGCTCTGACTCGACTGGTAGTGTTCGTGTAAAGTTTTCACGAGGTTTATTTACTTCTGAGGTACGCTTTCCAATGAGACACTGCCACAGGACCTCTCGGTCTACAGAGTCAAATGCCACTTTTAAGACAGGAAAGACAATGATTGTCGGATGCCGATAAGCACGCCTGTATTCTAGGACCTGGTCAATGATGAATATGTGGTCGATGCAGCCACAACCAGGTCTTAAGCCAGCCTGATTTTCTCGTGTTTGCAGTTTACGAGTCTTTGTTAGGGGCCCAATAATTACTGAGACTGGCATTTTAGATGCTGTAGTAGTCAAATTAATTCGTCTGTGGTTGTCACAGGATGATTCTGACCCCTTCTTATATACTGGGACGATCAGGTATCACGACCAATCAGATGGGATTGCATTCAGTTCCCAAATTTTAGCTAAAACTTTACCCAAGCTAATTAATAAAACTGGACCACCATACTTAAAGACCTCCGGAGCCAATCCATCTGGACCAGCTGCTCTCCCTCGTTTCAGATTATCCATAGCTTTTTGAACTTCAATCTGAGTCGAGAAGGCCTACTTCAATGTTCCATTCAGGTTGTTTGGGAATGGTATGTAGTTGTAGAGTAGCTGAAGGCCAGCTGAGCTGCTCCTTAAAGTGTTCCGCCATTCGTTCTAAACGCCTGTACTGAGCAGATAAGTGTCGTCTTTTTACGAGATCGTTTCACTTACACTTGACTTGTTTATTCCAGTATCTTTTATTAGTCTGAAGAGCTGTCTGGTATTACCTACAGTCGCTGCCTTTTCCATCTCTTTCGCTTTCGTTGCCCACCACTGCTCACGGTCGTTCCTCTGACTTTTGGTTAACCTAGATCTGATTTGTTTTTGCTCTTCATCCTGCTCAGAGTCTGATGGGATGAGTTTACGAGAATCCATCAGTGCAATAGACTTAGTAGAAATTTATTGGTTTTTCGTAACCTTTTGGTTTAAATCACTAATAGGTATCGCTACTGTTTCCACAGCTGTTCGTATATCTTTCCAAGTAATATCTGAGTCAGCCTCGTTTTCAGAACTACCTAAGTATGACCTCAGATGTTCCTTGAATTTACTTTTGTTTTCCTCACCGTTGAGTTCAACTCTAATCTGTCTTCTTATTGAGGCTTTTCTGCGCTCAGCGGGGTGCAAGTATAAGCGTGTTCGTATTAGTGCATGATCAGAGCCTAAACATGTACTCCAGAACGAGCCGCAATCTTCTATCGAGTCTCTCCAACGACGACTGATGGGAATATGGTCTATTTGAGTCCATAGTTGGTTTGGTGTAGGGGTCGCCATGTTAGACAATGTTTCTCCTTATACTTAAAATTAATGTTTGCTAAAAATAAACGATTGTCTGAACACAGTTGCAGCAGACGATCACCATTATCTATTCACAGAGCCGGGATACTAAAATACCCACCTAAATGTCTTTCTGTTTGGTTTAAGCTACCTACTTGGATATTAAATTCACCTGCTACGAGTCTGAACGTGTAGCTTTGTGAAGAAGTTCAGAAATCTTTCTGTAAAAGTCATCTTTCACTTCATCCGGACTGCAGTCAGTGGGAACGTAGGCAGAAAGGACGAAAACGCAACGACGTGTGTCCAGATCCTTCAGAGTTCTTACGGAGCTGTTTATCCGAACAGCTGGGATACCATCAAAAACTAACACTGAATAGCAATTATCAATGATATCCAATGGAGACTGGGTTACTATATGAATTGATTAGAATTGGAGATGCAGACTGCTGGATTTCACTTCAGTAGTCGAAAGTAACCTGCTTTTTAGAAGCAGTTAATATAGATTTTTAATACCGTCAAGAGTACCCACTGCTGAGAAGTTTCAATGTAGGACGAAATGTTTGTTTAATTCTCCTTGAACTTTGATAGAACTCCAAGAAATGTCGATGCATGATAAGTCATTAACCTATTGCTCGATCGATAAAAATAAAATAATCTAATCAATATTTATTATTAAATAGCAAAAGTTGTTATTCAGTTTACTTCATGAAAATGACATTTTCCCGTTTATCCTCATATCTTGCAAAAGATAGCCAATAAAAGCGAAAGCAAGCAGTTAAAGAGGGTTCGATTTCAATCTTATTGATCATGTTCTTACCGTAATCTGAACAAATCATAATTATTTAAGGATTATATAGCGCTATGTTATTTAAATATTTATTTAAACAATTTTTTCTTACAAATAAACGTCTAACCGATATATACAGTTTTCTAGATTGGTTTGAAAATTTCAGGTAAACATTCGAGCTAGTTAGTTTTTAGTAAGGTTTGTCATTAATAAGGGTTTGTCATGATTCGTTCAAAGCAATCTGTTGCACTGTTACAACGTGCAAATAATTGTAACTAATAATGCGTGAAAAAAGAATTATATATACTTGTAAACACAGGCTCACGTAAGTTAAGGTAAAATATTTAGTCAATAAACACTTGACTACATTCATTCTAGTATAACATAAAGCAAATGAAGTATTAACATTGATATTGTCATCTTGAATTTTGAAGACTGAATATCCAATGTAGTGAGATTAGTAGAAATAAAATAGAGAATTAAAATAAAAAAAACACATTCGTTCAATCAATAAAACTATCAAATGATTATCGATAAGGTATCATTGAGTAACATAGATCATTATAATTTATATACCTTCTTAATCATCAACATAGAGGGACATGGTTTATCCTGATTCTACACATTATTCTCTGAAGAAAAAATCCCTACCAATTGAAAACTGTTCTTTTTTGTTATTCGTTGTAATGTTGTTTGTGTTGTCGAAAAGTTTGTATACTATCAAAGTACTCTAGTCTGTCAAATAGATGGTCTAAAAAAAGAATGACTTAAAACACATGGGTTAGAAGTATTCATCAATACATTTGATTCTCGAAACTGAGATAAACATATTGAAGGTGTACATTAAGAGATGAAACAACAAGCTAATCATATGTAGTGAGTACAAGATTTATTTACACGTAACATATGACTTGAAAAAAATATACTTCTATTATGATCAGTCTGATCAAATAAATCATAGTAATCAAAATTTAACAAACTGGTTAAAGAACCTAAGTTAGTTAGATAATCAAGATAAGTATCTTATAAATAAGCAATACTACAGAAGTAGCGATTTATATAGTTTTTAAACATCACTTCATGTAGAATATCTCAATTAATAAAGTTTGTATACAATGAGAAGCAGAGTATTAAATTTGATTACTGACTGAAACTGGAAACTTTTTATCTACTCCAGACAAATTTTTGTGAAAGATAAAAGCATGCAAACATACAATAAATCATGATTTTTAGTATTTAAAACTCTATATCCTAGTTTAAATCACTAATTTATATTAGCTAGACCACAATTAAAAACCAGGATACAGGTTGTCAGTGATTATCTAGTTAAGATTTATTCATGATCTAAACTATAAAAATTCTATAATCTCCACAAACCCCGAATACTAATTATCTACTTTTTATGGAATAACTCTTCGGCTTTGATTTCTTGGTATCGTGAGGTTTGACTTCTGAAGTTATTACATGTAGTATGAAAGCTGACACCAGTGGATATAGTTTGTAAGTTTGTTGACGGAAAGTTATGAGTAATTATGTTAGATTAGAAATTTTTCAGTGGAAATGACTTAGATGTAAGTTTTGACAAAATTTGGGAAGTGTTCTTCCTTACGCAGGAGTTATCTAAAGTGACTTGATAATTTAATGGTGCTTATGATGGGGAGAGGTGTGAGTGCTTCAGAGAGTTTGACTGTCTTGAAAAGTGTTTACTGCTGCTATTATAAATACGCATTTGATCATCATGGTTTGGCATCCTATATCCTTGTGTTTCCAGTTTTCCTGAGTTCGTTGTGTTTATCAACAGATAAAAGAATCAAATTTTGTTTTCTTATTCATCTAATATCGAAAATTTGATATAAACCAATAATTTTTTGATTGGCTAATGAGTATCTGAACCACACTTGTAGCTCTTCTAGAGTGAATCTCCATTCCAAGTATTGGTAAAGAGGGGGCGTGGTCGTAACGAAGAAGGAGGAAATCACAATGAATATGATCCAATGTTATGCACCCGTAAATGATAGTAATGATGACGACGACAAAGATGAGTTTGACGAGAGACTGCAACCGATCAAAGTGAAGTGTTCAGGAAATGACTTGACCATTCTGATGAGTGACATACACACCAATGTCCATAAGGAGAACGCCAAGTATGAAGATATCATACGACGACATGGACTGACTAGGAGAAAGGAACGAGAATGTTGAGAGATTCGCAAATTTATTTGTATTCAACAACATGATTATAGGTGACGCTATATTCCCACACAAACCTAAATCAATTACACCAGATCACACTACACACCAAATGACCAGATCGATTATATTTGCATCACTCAAATATTCAGACAGCCAGTTGAGGATATGCTAGGTTTGAAGCTATCACGAGTTCACTTAATCTGCGAACGAGAACAAGACTCGGTGATCAAAGACCAGTAAGCTAGCTATTGATGCGTCCCAGCCCCGCTATCTAGAGCGAGAAGTCCAAGCTTAGAATGGAAAGTATATTCTGCAACAACCAGAAAACGTGTGATTCCAACAAAAACAATTTAAAACGTGTATATACGAAAATATAAAGTTGATATTGTCATATAAATTTTTAAACATTCATCAATAAGTTCGTCAATCGATTGCTATTAAAATAACTAAACATTTAATCGATGAGATAAAATTACAAATGTGAGTTTTTGGGGGATCTGTCGTTCGCGACAGGACATGAGAAACAAGGGAGAATCTCACATAGATTCAGATCACCATCATTTTCTGGTTGTCGACATAAGAGTGAAGGTAAGGAAGCACTGGACAAGCGACATCACAAACATTGAGTACAGACTTCCATCGACATACTGACAAAATGAACGAATTTAAGATAACTCTCAACAACATGTAACATACCACAAAGGATCTACTCAAATGAGAGAACACCATTATGGAGAACAACTGGACAGGGAGTAAAGAAGTGGTGAAAGATTCAAAGTGTTAGGTGTTGTACCGGGAGTATTGACAACTTGTGAAGGAATGAAGAAATGAGGAGTAAGAATAGAGCAATTGACAACAACCGAACAACAACTGCGAGAGTCAAGTCGCAGATCAAATACACAGAAGTGAACAAGAGAGTGAAGAGGAGCATTAGAGTTTACAAGTAGAAATATGTGGAAGATGTAGCAACGACAGTGGAAAAATCTGCAAGAGAAGAGCATTTCAGACAACCGTACATTACAACGAGGAAACTCGTATGGAAATATATGATAAATCACAGGAATCGGTCAAGTATAAAGAAGTGGTGACAATTATTGAGATTCAGGAACAGAGGAACAGTTGAGTATAGCACATTGAAAGTATTATGAAAATATTTTAAACCAGAGAGATCTTTCAACATCAAGGAAATGACGACTATCATTGAAATTAAAGAACAGAGTAGCAGGTGTGTAGAGCATTTTCATGAATTGTTGAATAGATCAGACACACAGAATCCATCAGATATTGAAGCAACACCAACAGACTTCTATAAATGTTACCCCACTAAAGATCGGTGAAATAAGTATGGTCATCAGAAAGATCGAGTGTCGGAGAGTAGAAGGTCTAGATACCATACTAGTTGACGCATTGAAGTCAGACGTAAAGGTAACTGCAAGCATGTTTCATGTCTTATTCAGAAGGATTTGGAAGAAAGAATGAGTCCCATTGACTCGTCACCGTACATCAGCCTCCTTGAATATGAGTAAACGTTTGACAGTGTGGATAGGAGAACCTAATAGAACCTTATTTAACACTATGGTGTACCTGAGACATTCGTCAAAATCATCTGGAATTCATAAGACGGACTACACTGGGATGTTGTGCATGAAGAATAACTGACAGATGCATTCCAAGTGAGGACCAGTGTCAGACAAGTTTGTATACTCTTGCCTTTCCTCTTTTGTTCGGTTGTTATCCGGATATGAAGACGTCCATATCCCAGGGGAAGAACGGAATACAATAGACAACTTGCATGCCTATATATGATCTAGATCATCTATCACCTACACAAGAATAAATGAAGGTCACGACAACCAATATAGCATCAGTAGACTTCAACATACACAGAGTAAATAGCAAAATCCTCAAATGCAACACGGAGAACACCAACTCAAACACACTTGATGGAGCTCTGGAAGATGTGGAAAGTTTCACGTACCTGGATAGCATAATCTATGGACAAGGAGGATCTGATGCAGACATAAAGGCAACGATTGGCAAAGCAATGGTCTCATTCCTACAACTGAAGAACATATGGAACTCAAAACAACTGTCAGTGAACATCAATGTCAGAATATTCAATATGAACATCAAGATAGTTCTACTGTACGGAGTTGAAACTTTTGGAATCACTACAACCATCATGGAAACAGATCAGGCATTTATAAACAGTTATCTACGTATGATTCTCTAATAACCTTTCTTTTCGCTAGTATTTGTGCAGTTTATTTGCTTCCGATAGAAATCACAAAAAATGAAGTCATAATGATATTAAAAAGACCGTTATATAACTCAATGATGAAAATAGAGTGTTAATTATTCTTCTACTTTCGTCTTTTTGTCAATTTTATGTCGTCTGTTAGTTGTAATATGAACTTCGACCGGGCATCAATAAGATATTTTGACTAATTTAATCTTTCTTTTTTCATATAAATGAAGATTGTTTATGTTAAGAACTGGATATAGAAATACGCGTACATAACTTCTCTAAAGATAAAATCCAGAGCTCTTACTCCTTGTAACGAGGAACCAATGATTCACATTTCCGACTACAGTCGATTAAGGATATTAAATGACCATAGCGTAATTTGGTCGGTGACACATGTTTCATGAAAAGCATGAATGAACGCTCCCTATTAAGGCTTCCGAGATATGATAGGGTTGAGGGTGATTACAACTGATGGCTCTCACACTAGGACGAAAAGGTGCACTACTTCCTGATTTTCAGTGGTTCTGCACACTATAATATAAACCCTCTTCCAGATGAGATGTCGGTATAACGTTTTCATACCAACCATAAATATTTGTTAATAAGAACGGAATATCTTCTGAGATTTACTTTTTTGATAACTAAATAGGACCTCAGAGCCTTTTTAAGCCCGATTCAATCAAATATTGCTAGCATGTCGATGAAAGCTAATTAGAGAAATTGGCTAGATCATTGAAAAGCAATATAATGGAATTCACCTCAAAAATTCAAAAAGCAAAGTTAAACCAAACCTTCTGCATCTTTTAATAATAGTAAGTGAATATTAACTTAGGTTTAACACAATGACTTTCCATTGATATATGGAATTCACGGAAACTTTCCACAAGCTTTCACTTATTTCCACATTAAAATATTTGAGTTTTTTTCGACTTTAGTAATAACTACTGCTGAATTTTCATCAAATACTACTGCCTATATTTTAGTAGTATAATGCTATATTACATCACTGTCTGGCTTTAGCTAGACAACGACTGGGAACCATTTCAGTACTGCGTTGGTGTTTTGCTTTATTTTTGTACTCCTCAGAAGTGGTCACCCGAGACTTAGCTATGAATCAAACCCAAAGAGTTAAACAACAGAATGTTAACTATGTACTTAAATAAACGGAATAACGATTATCTAATCTGGTTTATACTTTAAATGGTAACTAGTGGTGAAATCTGAGAAATTAGTACTAATCACTTGCACAAGCGAACTGAACGCACTTGCATTCTCATCCTGTATATCAACGATGAGAATTCACAGATACTTTAACTATGTTAGCATTTCTCCTGTTCAGATTATTTGTATTCGTAAATATGAGAAATTGAGCTTAATTCGAATAATATATTGTATGTATACTGGAAAAAATCAAGATTAAGGCATATTATTTGTATTTATTTAACAACTTATACTGTTATTGATCACCTCGATAACCGTTATAATATAAATCTCAACGGTGTTTAAAATCAGAAGGCAATAAGAAGCGGCAACTACAGTTTATTACGGGATAGCGCAGATCACAAAGCTACAAGCACATCAAGAGAATTCGAAGCGGAGAGGCGAATAAGTATATACGAGCAATTACATAGACAAATTTATGATCAAATTGTATAAGGGCACAGCAAAGTAAAGCAAGAACTAATAATAGGATTTTAGTACATACATACATGGGAAGGAGAATGAATCATCGAGATATATTCAAGCAATCAACATTTTCGCTAGAGTCTATCATGTGATCTAGTGATCATAACGGTACAAAGAAATATGAGAATTGTTACTGTTCACATAACATTGTCTGTTAAGTTAATAAAAGAGGTTAACCAGAATCGACCATAATCGAAATTGGTTGTAGGATAGTTGCTATAGTTATTACCACAAATATTCCGTATTTACCTGAAATTTATTACCTCAGATATATTTGGAATTGAAGAACGTATTCAAACAACCACTAAATAATCTGTGTGAAATATTACAAAATGTTTGTCTGGCGATACCATGTGGAATTATTTGAACAGTATCGTTTATACAGTTATCTTCTTGTTTATGATAATAAGTCATAATATCATCGTTTGTAGTAAAATAAATATATCAAAATGATTTATGTATATTATTAAAAATTGAGTTTGTACGGGATTTTTAGCATTAATAATGACGGAACTCTTAATGAAAACTGGACGAAATAGTTGATGAGTATTTTATTCTACTTCAAAAATTTGCAGAAATACCTAAAGCAAGGTAAAACTCAAAACGTAAACGTAGAGTACATAAACTATTGGCAAATGACTGAATTAACGTTTAATTACTAGGATATCAGAATATTTTTTAACTACCGATGGAACACAATGGTTCCAGAAAGGCAATATTGAATGAATATCTTCAGTTTGATCTCTCTTAGTCTCGCAGAAAATCTTCTCCTATTAAGTCTTCTGGAAATTCATCACAGAAACTCAACATCCAATAAGGTCTAGGCTGGAACATGTAGCGGCTGATTTTTTTAGCAATTAATTTTTACTACCGTCCTAAATAGATTGCAATAACTTCTTCAAATTTACACCAAATAAGTAATGATTCCTCCTGTTGTAAAGTCCTTAAACGGTACTCATCCGATATATCATTTGAGCGCCAACTGGATTGTGAACAGTTAAAAAATCCTCAATCTTTTTTTAGCAACTAACTTAAATCATGATTTACGTCTTTTTTAATATAATTTACCAACAGACTGATGTTATTTAGAGAGCCAGTGAGAAATGAGGAATATTGGATACTAATTTAATTCATACCTTAATGTCCCTAGATAGGTTCCACAAAGTTCTCATGCTAAGTTGCGACCTGTAAAGTTAAGGAAGTTAGCATTATAGCACTAACTAATTGATAGTATTGGGTGAGACTAGTGTTTTATAGGATCTACACTTACTGGTCTAGTGATATACTGTTGTTATTGTTTTTAATTGAATACGGGTGAAGATCATTATACTAAAATGAAGTAACACCTCTGCATTTTAAATGATATCTTCAAAATATAGAATATTCTTTTTAAAATTACCTATGTACAGAGATAATTATATCTTGTTTAGAAATGAGATACAAACTTACCAAGAAAATATAAAAACCTAAATTTGTCATCATTAATTTAATGTGTTAAACTGATGAAATTTCTGTTATTTTTATATTCTATTATTTGATTACAGTTACATGAAGTTACGTAAAGTAATTTTCAACTGGAAATATCGGTGAGACTATAATTTATAGACAAACTTTGAGAGACACCATGATGACCTTGAGAGTGTTCACCTAATAATTAGGACCGAATGAGGGTTATAAACCTGTTTGAGGAATTATGATTTACAGTTGATGGTTAAGGTTAGGAATTAGATTTAGGGTTTTCATAACGACCTGACATCAACTATAATGCCAAAATGCTATTTAGTCAAATGGATGAGTGAATTTCGCGCCAAAATCCATGACCTGTTATCTTATACCTGATTGGTTCGTCCCTAAATTATAGTCTCGCCGAAATATCCTATTAATAACATTTATCATAATAATCCAGAATTAAGCATTTTGTCTTATAAGTACACTCCCTATGATAAATATTAATTGATGAACCTTTGTCTCACATAAATTTGGTGACCGGATGTCAAAAATTTAATGTCTACTCACGATGATCAGTAACTTTTTTTCAACTCTTGTTATTTGTAATTTTGTTGATGAATCTCAGTTACATACTTATTCTATAGTATAAATCCCACTAATTTTTACATTATCTTTCTTGAAGACGTTAACGACATAAGTGTAATCACATGTTTTAATATGACTGCCTCAATGGAATTTCACAGTTGGATTAAATCCAAATATTTCATTTTCACTTTGTAATGTGAATCCAACACACCCTTGGCATAGTTCTATGCATCAAATATTTGCTACAACGCCACCATTGATTATATGATGTCCTCGCTCATAATTCAGTGGAGTCAACCTTGAATAAAGCCAAAGCAATTGAGGCAGAATAACATGAATTCATTATATTTCGTTGTTTCCTGTCAGCTGCCTACAACTATTTCTGTATTAAGGTGGGGTGGGTATAACCTACACGTTTTCAAGTCATCTAAGTATGTTGTAGTCAGTAATTGCGATTATATCTCTGTTTAGTCGGTCCCTCAATTGCAGATATTTCAGAATAAATAATATTATAGTTATTACATATTCCATCTTGTAGATTTTTATTCTTAGACAATCACCAACTCATAACTAAGTGATTTTATATTTGTCTTGAAGTGATTTGAACTTATTGTAAACTCTTCAGAACTACAATAATTATCACATAATTTATCTTATCTGTTTCCGGACTTCATTTAATTACAGCCTGAACCCTCCCCCGTGTTTTTGAACGCTATCTACAAATATATATATATATATATATATATATATATATATATATATATATATATATATATATATATATATATTAGTTTACCTCACAGATTAAACACCCCCAGAGTTTTCAATGATGTCAGCCTTAGTAGCGTAGATGGTTTGCGGAGATTATCCAAGAAGTGAATTCATTTAGACAATCAGGTTTACAGTGATTATAAATTCATATCAATGACAAGGAAACTTATAATGTGACGAGATGAAGAGGTAAAATTACATTTTATGCTTTGTGATTCAACATTACGTCAGTTTTTGATTCCATATCATGATTATTCAGTGTATTGTTTGCTTCATTTTCAGTGTGCTATTTCATTTAGTACAACATTGATTTACTTCAGTGTAATGTTTATTCAACAAACGATATTCCAGTATTAAATTAATGTGAACTATGTTCAGCATAACATGCAATGTGCAATTTTGCTATAATTTCATATGGATTTTCACTGATCAGATGTGTGTTCAAATCAATATATAAATTAGAACATTTTCAACTAGAGTTGTCGTGTTTTGCGGTTGTAGCGGTAAATAATTCCCCAAAATCAAATAGCTCTGTAAGTTTTCGACATTGGATGCTGACCACAGTTTTAGTGGACTCATCTAGCTGAAGGCGCTCGGTCAAGCATCCGCACCAGATCACGTGTGGGAACGCCGTGCTCAACATCTGCCGCAATCGCTAGCCAGATTAGTGCAAACGATCCTCGATATATTGATAGCTTATCAAATATATCTTCGATCTGCTCACTTCTGTCTTTTGATTTTACTTGGTGGGTGCGCTTTGTATTAGAAGGTGTTACTGGTTAAAGCGTTGTCAAACTCCGAATACCTGTGGCATCTTCGTTGGTGAGCCCGACGTGATCTGGTACACCATATTGTAAACTGTGAGTCTGTTCCTTTTTGTGATTTTATATATCATTGTCTTATTTTCATCTTTTTTTATATACATTGTGATATTTTTCCCGTGTTTTTGGGTATATATATATATTTCCCATCCGTCCATTTTCGTACTTGACATATTACTATGACGGAACAGACCCCTAAAGTATTTAAGTTAAAGACTGTGTTTAACGGTCTGGTAAGTTTTTATAGACGATTCATACCGAAATGCGCGTTACTTATGAAACCCCTTACCGACCAACTTCGTGGGAATGCGAAATCCATAAACTAGATGACACTACCCGAAAAGCATTCTCCACTGTTAAGGAACATATCGCCCGAGCAGCAATGCTTGCTCATCAGGACCCTAAAGTGCCCATTAGCATCGCAGTAGACGCATCCGACTCAGCAATCGGAGCAGTCTTACAACAATGGTTAACCACTCCTGGCAACCTTTGGCATTTTTCTCTAGACGGTTGCTAGACACTGAATCGAGGTACAGCACATTCGGTAGGGAACTCCTAGCTATGTATTGTGCTGTCCGGCATTTTCAACACTATATCGAAGGCCGTGAATTTACCATTTTTACCGACTATAAACCACTTACCTTCTCCTTAAGCTCTTCTTCGGACAAGTACTCACCACGTGAGTCTCGACAACTGGACTACATTTCGCAGTTTTCTTCAGATATTCGACACATTTCTGGAGCAAACAATGTAGTTGCAGACGCCTTGTCTCGTATAAATTCCTTGAACAGTTCCCAAGGAATCGACCTTTTAAAACTCGCCCAACTTCAAAAGAAAACAGTGATCTTCAGCACGAGTTGGCCTCAACAACACTTAAACTGCGCATTAAACAGATGGGAACAGGTAAGGAAACCTTACTGTGTGACACATCTACAGGTAGGGATCGCCCAATAGATCCGAAACAATATCGACGCAACGTCTTCGATACGTTGCACAGACTTTCTCATCCAGGTGTTCGTGCAACTATCAAGCTTATAGCAGAACGGTTTTGCTGGCCTGGTATGAAAAAAGACGTGAGGGAGTGGGCACGCTCTTGTGTAAGCTGCCAGAAATCTAAGGTTATTAGACATAACAAATGTCCCTTAGGCTCGTTTAAAACTCCCGATGCTCGCTTCGACCATGTTCATTTGGATTTGGTAGGACCTTTACCAGATTCGAATGGATATTCTTATCTTTTAACATGCGTAGACCGTTTTACTCGATGGCCAGAAGCAGTACCCATCAAAGACATTACTACTGAAACAGTGGCCCGCGCCTTCGTCGAGAGGTGGGTAGCAAACTTCGGCTGCCCAACAACCATTACTACAGATCGTGGACGTCATTTCGAATCTGAACTATTCCGTTGTCTGACGGCGAAACTAGGAATCACTCGCTTCCGAACGACGGCCTACCACCCAAAACCAAACGGGTTAGTAGAACGTTTTGACCGACAACTAAAAGAGTCACTATCAGCCTCAAACATTTCTCAGTGGACTGACGCTCTTCCACTCGTCTTACTAGGCATACGCTATGCAGTGAAATCTGACAGTGTATACACTGCATCGCAACTCGTTTATGGTACGACCCTTCGACTTCCAGGAGAGTTCGTGGATCCTTCGTCCTCTTCGATGGACATGGATCTAACCTCCTACGCGAACAGGCTTACAAACGCAATGCGTTCAGTTAAACCTGTTTCCACTCGACCACAATCAACTGATGTTTTCGTTCAACCTGACTTACGACATAGTACACACGTCTTCGTACGTCGAGACTCGCATCGACGACCTCTCGAATCAACATATGAAGGACCTTTCAAAGTTCTTCAACGCGAATCTAAGTACTATATAATCGATAAGAACGGAACCAACGAAAGCATCAGTATCGATCGCCTCAAAGCAGCGTATTTAGAAGGAAATCTTATTCACGTCGATTTTCCTTCAATACAATCGCACGACACAACTCCTGCCCTTATAATACCTCAATCGACAGCAGACACACACGTTGATACTTTGACAGTATCCGAAAATAAACTCAAAACAACGCGTTCTGGAAGAAGAGTAAGATTTCCAGAACTTTTGAACGATTACTGCACGTAAGACACAAGTTATCATTTTATATCCTCTCGATTTTCCCTTGTACTATATATGATTTTTAAAAAAAACCGAATTTAATATGCTTATGTATTTTTATTATTTTTTTACTTCAAAAAAGAAAAAACAGAAAAATAACGATATTATAAAAATCCTTTTTTACGCTATTACGTGAGCATGAGTTTGTTTTCCTTCTTCTTCGCCCGTTTTGTGTTTTCACGCGCGTACGAGTGTATTCCGACATGCACTTA
The DNA here is from genome assembly GCA_946903255.1 of Schistosoma spindalis. NCBI lineage: Eukaryota > Metazoa > Platyhelminthes > Trematoda > Strigeidida > Schistosomatidae > Schistosoma > Schistosoma spindalis. The sequence goes on from OX336424.1 coordinate 26,322,416, forward strand.
CATATTTTTCTTTTCTTTTCCAGGACGACTGGAAAAGACGATGAAAAGAACGGTGAAGTTGAGAGAAACGAAAATCTGTATTGTACCTTTTTTTACTATATTGTACATCATGGTCCATTATAGTAAGGAAAGACGACCAGACGCTGCTAAACCTAGCAAGCTATCGGAAGAGTGTTTACCAACGAAAAACTCGTTGGGTTTAAACTTCTGACTGGCCACGTCTTAGGGTCATCACTACCCCACTAGGGGGGAGTGATCTGTAGCAGTAAATAAATCCCCAAAATCAAATAGCTCTGTAAGTTTTCGACATTGGATGCTGACCACAGTTTTAGTGGACTCATCTAGCTGAAGGCGCTCGGTCAAGCATCCGCACCAGG